>CM069066.1:12795242-13505242 GCA_035220775.1 Malus fusca
AGTGGGTCACCCATCATGGGATTTCTCTCACGCGAACTCGCTTAACTTCAGAGTTTCGATGGAACTCGAAGTTAGTGAGCTCCCAAAAGGCCTCGTGCTAAGTATAGATGGGAATATACATATAAGGCTTAGATGATCCACTCCCCTAGGCGATGTGGGATGTTACAATCCACCCCCTTTAGGGGCCCGACGTCCTCGTCGGCACACTTCCGGCTAGGGATTGGCTCTAATACCAAATTGTCACATCCCGGGCTCGACTCCACTGTAGCACAATATTGTCCGCTTTGGCCCTCGGCCACGCCCTCACGGTTTTGTTTCTGGGAACTCACACGAGAACTTCCCAGTGGGTCACCCATCATGGGATTGCTCTCGTGCGAACTCGCTTGACTTCGGAGTTTGGAAGGAACTCGAAGCTAGTGAGCTCCCAAAAGGCCTCGTGCTAGGTAGAGATGGGAATATACATATAAGGCTTAGAGGATCCACTCCCCTGGGCAATGTGGGATGTTACACTATTGCTCATGTTGCCAAAATTAATATCTTAGTTCTTCTATCCTTAGCAACAAATCTGGATAAGCCTCTATTGCAGTTTAATGTCAAGACTGCTTTCCTCTATGGTGATCTCAAGGAGAAAGTTTATTGGATCTCTCACTGTGTACCAGAATATCTTCCAAAAAATGGTGTTGTGTACATATTGCAAAGACCTTGTATGGTTTGAAACAGTCTCCTAAAGCGTGGTTTGGGAGGGTTACAAGTTCAATGAACAAGTTTTAAGTATTTCTAGAGTCATTACTTTGTTTAAGAAACGACAAAATGGTAGGCTGACTGCATTAATTATTTTATGTTGATGACATGATAGTAACTCGTGATGACCAAGAGGAGGTAAAAAGTCTTCAAAAGTACCTAGCTACTGAATTTCAGACAAAGAAATTGGGTTAATTGAAGTATTTTTCTTGATATAGAGGTTAAACGATCTAAGTATGATATTTTTCGATCTCAATGGAATATATTTTTGACATGTTGGCTATAACATGCATATTAGATTGCAAACCTATTGATACTCCGATTGAGCAAAATCATTGTCTGAGTTTATTTCAGGATCGAGTTCCTACTCACAGGGAATAGTATCAAAGGCTTGTAACGAGACTAATTTATTTATCTCACACATGCCCTAACATTGCTTATGCAGTTAGTGTGATAGTAATGATCTGTATTTTGAGATATTTGAAGATGGCTCCTGGCAAGGGCTTTGTGTTCTCCAAGAATGATCATTTGAATGTTGAAGGGTATATAGATGCAAATTTGGCAGATTCTATTACTAACTGACGAGCTACGTCTGGATACTACTTACGTTTGTGGGTAGTATCTAGTTACTTAGAAGTAAGAAACAAAAAGTGGGTGATAGGTCAAGTGCAAAAGTTGAGTTTTATGGCATGTCTCATAGTGTCTGCGAGTTGTTGTGATTGAGAAAATTGTTGAGTGAAATGTGCTATGGATCTTCATTGTGATAACAATGCGTCTATAAAGATTGCTCATAATATGGCTCAACATGATTGTACAAAACATGTGGAGATTGATCCACTGGCGGAGCCAGGTTAAGGGCTACCCTGGGCTATAGCCCAGGTAGCTTGTGGTGAAAAATAAAATTTTACATGTAATTTTGATTGATTTTCGAATGTAGCCCACCAAATATTTGATCGCTAATTCGAATTCTCTAGGTTTAACTATATAAAATTATATAATACAGTTTGCAAACATCTTTTTTTCTTACATTATTTTTCTCATCGCTTCTTTTACATGTACAAATTTGGATTTGTTTAATTTTAACACGTTTTTGGTTCACCTTGTGAATTTTTTTAAGCTAGCTGATACTATGAGAAATAGGGTATCAAGTTTCTTTATTTAAAAAGATTTTAAAATTTTAAACTAGCCCACCCGGTAAAAAATTCCTAGCTCCGCTATTGGATTGATCGACACAATATCAAGGAAAAATTGGATGATGAAATTATTTTTTTTTCTGTTTGTAGGAACTGATGGTCAACTTGCAGATGTGCTGACTAAGGCAGTGTCTAGTAGTGTATTTTCCAACTGCTTGGCAAGTTGGGCATTTCTTTGTTCCAACTTGAGGAGCAATATTGCAATGTAATGTAAATATTAGTAAAAGTTGCAAATAAGTTATGTCCCACATTGGTGAAGTACATGTATCACAATACTTGTAACTCAAATGGAGCATACTGAAATATATCAGAAATTTCCTAAATACTATTTAATATATAGGAGTTACAAGTATTTAATATATTTGATATTTCCATATTTAATTCAAATTGTTGTTTATAATAAATAAAAAAAAGAAAAAAAAAGAAAGACAAAGCTTAATTGAGAGACCACATAGAAAAGTTTATAATAAAAGGGGTCGTGGAGTCCGATTTGCCTACTCAATTGCCTACACCATTGAAGCAACATTTTGCCTATATAGCTATCAATTAAAGTTTGTATATCCATTTGCCTATTCCATTAGAGATGTTCTTAAACTTGCATACTACTTAGGTGATTTTAAGAACTTTTCAACCTATGTGGTTATGTATACTAAATGCATCGAAAAATATGTAGTTAAAAATTATATTTGACTCACAATATGACTCAATATTTGTCAAAAAAATTGTAGCTAAAACAACTCTAGAGTTAAAAGTAGATTTTACTTTTAGTAGATACAATGTTCTATTTAACTCTTAAATTGATTTAATCCATCTTTATTGCTTAAATAAAAGTTAAAGGTCAAATTTGACTCAGTATGCATTGGAGATGTTATAAGTTATAACTTACACAACTACATTTGAATTTTTGCTTATTGCATAACTTTTAATTTTTGCCTATTGCATAAGAGACAAACTTAGTATAATCTTCAAATTTTAGGATTATTATGCATTTAAGGTTACATTGATGTAAACTTATTTGAGCATAGAAGGTAACTTTGAACGGTAAGCTTTTACGATTATAGCATAATTTTACTTTATTTGTAATTTAATAAACGGTACTTTACTTGAATTTTGAGGTTGGATTTGTAACATTATGTTGTAACACCCGTTAAAAGTAAAGGTAAAGAATCCAAAATAAATAATGATGATACACAATTTCATAACGTCCATTAATAATTTTATTACAACAAAGAGCATCATTACCCTTTTCTTAAAGAGTACCATAAAATTTCCCTTTCATAGTTCATATCCTGCAAAAGAAAATTACACCTGATCATTTACTATCATGAAGAAACACAAGACCAAATAAGTGTAGAATATTCTTTAATATATAATATTCTTGTATATGTCTAATTAGCACATTTACATATTAAAAACCAGTACAAACCAATACAAATAATGAAAGGAAAAACTCTACGTTGCCATTCTTTTCTCAAGGGTACAACCCTTTTTTTTTTTTTTTTAACAAGAGATATTGTATACATTAAGGAGGAGGGGTGGGTTTAACCTCACAATGAGCTATTATTAATATGGTTCAAATTCGCTTTTGGCGAGAATCGAACCTAAAACTTCTCACTTACAAGTGAATATGACGTACTGTTACCCTTTGAGGTTACATAATAACATTTTTACCCATTAACCAGACGGTAGGCGCAATCAAACAATAGAGGGATCTAATCATAATTCTCATTTTCTCAAATTTGTATATGACAAAATTTCCAAAGTCTTGCTCTCTCTAGAAAGACACACCCTAATACAAGTAAAATTCAACTAAACACTAACCACAAACTGGAAAGTATACACAAAGCAACCAAACTAAATGACTTTCCATCCTCAAAGTTTCTATAAAATCAAAGGGTCCCCTCCAAATGGAAAAAATTGCAATCCATCGATAACTTTCCCGAAGAAATTAAAATCCAAAGTCCCACTTCTTCTCTCCGCCCTCTCCTCCATGGCAGCGGATCATACATATAAGGAGAAATTAGGTTCTCATTCCTATTTTCTCTATTCCATTGATAGGTTATCATTCCTATTTTCTCTCTATTTCATTGATTAAACCTTATTTCTTTGCAAATTTTTATCAAGGTTCTTGGATTTTAATGAAGATCATTTATTTCAATAATAAAATATTTATATATCAACATAATTAAATTTTATATTTAAAATATATTCATTTAGTGTTGGAAACGTTACATTTAGTATCTTTATTGTAACATCCCACATCGCCCAGGGAAGTAGATCATGTAAGCCTTATATGTATATTCACATCTCTACCTAGCACGAGGCCTTTTGGGAGCTCACTGGCTTCGGGTTCCATCGGAACTATGAAGTTAAGCGAGTTCGCACGAGAGCAATCCCAGGATGGGTGACCCACTGGGAAGTTCTCGTGTGAGTTCCCAGAAACAAAACCGTGAGGGCGTGGTCGGGGCCCAAAGCAGAAAATATCGTGATACGGTGGAGTCGATCCCCGGATGTGGTGGGGGCCCGGGCCGGGATGTGACAATTTGGTATCAGAGCCAATCCTTAGCCGGAAGTGTGTCGACGAGGACGTCGGGCCCCTAAGGGGGGTGGATTGTAACATCCCACATCGCCCAGGGGAGTGGATCATGTAAGCCTTATATGTATATTCTCATCTCTACCTAGGACGAGGCCTTTTGGGAGCTCACTGGCTTCGGGTTCCATCGGAACTCCGAAGTTAAGCGAGTTCGCACGAGAGCAATCCCAGGATAGGTGACCCACTGGGAAGTTCTCGTGTGAGTTCCCAGAAACAAAACCGTGAGGGCGTGGTCGGGGCCCAAAGCAGAAAATATCGCGCTACGGTGGAGTCGAGCCCGGATGTGGTTGGGGCCCGGGCCGGGATGTGACAATTTGGTATCAGAGCCAATCCCTGGCCGGAAGTGTGTCGACGAGGACGTCGGGCCCCTAAAGGGGGTGGATTGTAACATCCCACATCGCCCAGGGGAGTGGATCATGTAAGCCTTATACGTATATTCCCATCTCTACCTAGGACGAGGCCTTTTGGGAACTCACTGGCTTCGGGTTCCATCGGAACTCCGAAGTTAAGCGAGTTCGTGCGAGAGCAATCCCAGGATAGGTGACCCACTGAGAAGTTCTCGTGTGAGTTCCCAGAAACAAAACCGTGACGGCGTGGTCGGGGCCCAAAGCGGACAATATCGTGTTACGGTGGAGTCGAGCTCGGGATGTGGTGGGGGCCCGGGCTGGGAAGTGACATTTATATTTATGCCTAAACTTTCTATCATATATTTCTATTTTAATTAGTTTGTCTCCAATTTTAATTTGCAACCCGTTTTTAAGTTTGTACTAATTTTCTTTTTAGTTTTAATTTGTACCTATATATTAATTTTCTTTTGTGCCCATATTTTTAAAAATTTCCATTTGTACTCAGATTTTTTTTAATCTTTTGCTTGTACCCATAATTTATTTAAAATGTACCCATTCTTCTTTATAAATGTACCATTTTTGTTATATGTAAATGTACCAATTTTTTTTTGAAAAAAAATTATATTAAAAATGTCCCAATTTTTAACACTATGGATACTCTTTTGCCGTTTATTATCTTGTATTGTTACATTATTTTTATCCATTTATTAAATCAAAATTTTTGAATTATTATTATTGTAGCCATTTCTAATAGTAATATAGTGAGGGATATTAAATTTGAGATTTATATGCCATATATATACACAACACTCACTCTCATTACGAGAATTAAATCACGTCTCAACTTGGCTCGAGACCAAGACTCTTTACAACTCGCACCAATAGCAGCACTGAGCAGCCGGAGATTGATTGAAAGGGCAGCCCAGCCCCTTTCCTCTAATTTAATGATTGTGATAAGATTATAGTAAAAGATTTAATGTCAAACATAGAATATACATTTTGATAGTAATATAATGAGGTGTACAAAGTTAAGGGACTTTGATAAAAAAAATTGAATACCATTAAGGTTTTAGTTAAAGAGTCAGTGACTAGGGACCAAATCCAAAATCTCTCTAAATATATATAATTCTCATTTTGTTAGTTTTGTGACTCGATCTATCAATTTGACTGCAATTTAACCTCCGGATTTGTTAATTAACCCAAATTTATTCATGAAATGTCATGACAAACGTACTTAATTGACTCAGATTTGCCTCGGCTTTGAACTTTATTGATTACTAACAATTAGATATTAGCATGTCCATTGACTTAGAACTTGGTGCCTCTATATATACTACTGGACCAAACTATATATGTTGTGCAAAACATAATACACATCATGCATGCATTATTAGAACTGAACTTTGAATTCTTGTGCCTTCTACAACAATTAAGGTCCTCAACAGACCACCAGCTAGTTTCCCTACCAATCCCCTGTCTAATTACCATAATTACGTGTTCATAAACATGCTCACGTCCCCAAACGAAAGTCATAAAGTTAATGTCAATGGTGGTACAAAGAAAAAGACAGAAAATAAAATAAAATCATGAGATATTTACTACTTACTGTTGAAATTCTATGTTAACGAATGTAGCGGAAGAGTTGGCGATTGCAGCAAATGCAGTAGTAGAGAGAACTATGGTAGCATCACTTCTTGAAGGTCGGGACACCGAAGAGAGTGCACGATCCACAATCTTTACCTGAATCGTGTTCCCTGGAACGCAGGTTTCTCGCACGGGAGCGCTTATGCACCTCACCTGATATTGCCTTCCACAAGCTGCACCATTGTCCCAAATCCCCTCGCCAACGGACGCGAACAGGTTGCCCGGAGGAAACTGTCCCTGGTCACTTCCACCACAGGCGGTAGCTATATGCATGGAAGGTATTAATTAGTATGGATATGTTAACAAAAACAAAATTGTTATTTTAGACACACAAAACTGATAAACTATGTATGGCCTAAGTCATACTAATCAATACCTCTTCATAGCATTTGTATTTAGGATCACCTAAGAGAGTGTATAAGGTTTTGTATGTCTTCACAGCATTACTCTATGCAGCCATAGTCTGGAATTTATGTATATCTTCACAATTTTTTGCTAAAAAATGGTTTTCGGCTATTCTTAAGTTCGTTTGCTCATAATTTTGAGATATTCTATTTAGCATTTCTTTACTTTCAGAATTTAGACCCTCGACATTTCCATAATCCAACAAAGTATTCAAGAAAATAAAGCGAAAATCCAAAAACATAAAAAAAGAAAGAAAGAAAGAATTTAAGATGCACGAGAGTAAAATTTATGCAGAATTTACGTAAATAAGGGGGCCTGTACTGAGCAGCAGTGCCAACATCAGCCTGAGAGGAATGAAAGAGCGCTGCGGAGAAGAAGATCAGAAGCAGGCATGGAAGAGAACTCTGAGGCTTAGACATTTGCCTGATCAAAAAATAGGGAAAATTAATCAGAGGGAACTAGTTAATTATATGAAATATAATTATAAAGGTAGAATGTAATTAATTGCATATTCTTTTTTATAAATTTGTAAAGATTCATTCAAAGTCAAAAGTCTGAAAATTAGGTTAATTTTAGCTTCAGGTGTATGACAGCTTTCTGTTAGCTCAGAGTAGGACACCAATAAGGGTTTCAAGATCAGTTTGAAAATGTATAATATGGCCAAGCAAGTAAAAACAGCAGAAAGTGAAAACACAGGCACAGGTAAAAACAAAAATAGGCAGAAATCAAAATATACTGATTAGTTAATTATTAAAATCGAATTAGTTTCAACTAATTTGTTTGCTACAGTACTTGAGGAGGGCAGAGAAGGACCAGAGTTTAATGGTTCGGGTTGGCTTAATTATATATTAAAGAGGGTCTAGTCAATTTGGATTTCAGATGATTTTAATAGACTTTATTAAGTGATAGATTTCAAAGAATTTTAATAGGCTTTTCAATTCTATATGGATTTTGACCGATTTATATGGATTTTCATTATAGATTTCAATGAATTTGTGTAGATTTTGATTATGGATTTCATAAGATTTCTAAGCATCATCAAACCAATACAAATAGACCAAACCAACATAAATTGAATTTCTTTGAGATATTTCAGAAAGAAGTTAATTATCATCATCTCCAACACAAGCCCCATGGTCTTTCAAGGCCTTCTTCTTCTCACTCCCTCCTCCTCCACGCTTCAGCTTCTTCTGTCCCATTCTCCCACTCCAAAAAAACCCAAAAACCCTCTTGCGCTTTTTATCAAACACCTGGAGGACCCAATTCACCAGAACTAAACAAACCCCACTGCTCTTTTTTCAAATACCCACCACCCACAAACTAAACACACCTCTTCATCCAATTCCCAGAACCCAAGTCATAAAAATCAAATCTATAGATGACAAGAGTTTCGTGAGATACTGTTACGACCTGCTAGGGTTTGGGAGAGGAGTGAGACAGGAAAGAAGGGAGTGATAAAATGTGAATAAGCTGGATTGGAAATCCTAGGGGTTGATGTGGAGTTCTTTTTTCTCTTGGTTATGTATATTTGTGCTCACAAATCCAACAAAATCCACAACTTAATGAAATACTGTCAAATCCTTGATTTTTTTAATACCCCTATATTTATAATCACTTTAAAAATCCCTATCAAAATCTATATTGACTATCCATAGATTTGGATGTATTTTTAAAATTCTTTTAAATCTTAATTTGACTACACTACGATTTCAAAATCTTTTAAAATCTTCTTTCAAAATCTTGATTGACTACACTCTGATTTTAAAATCTATTAAAATCTTGTGAAATCCTATCAAATCCTAATTTGACTACATCCCTCTAAATATGTGCAGCAAGTAGCATTTTTAACGTTACAATTGTGAACCTTCTGTGAAAGAGTCCAAGAGGTGAGACAAGAATATTAGAATATTAGAAATCTCAGCCGTCCATCCCCTACTCACAACGTACTCATCATCGAGGGAGTCGGAAAGAGAGAGAGAGACGACATGGTGACGGTAAACCGGTTTTATTGAAGTCTCTCTCAAAGAGGACGCCTATATGTAAAAGATGGAGGTAGCATTACCTGGTAAGCGTGATCAGCGAGAAGAATTGGGGCCTGAAGGCTTATGGAGTGCAGGAGAAACAAATTAGAAACCGATCGACTAACAAATTAAAAGATGGAGGACGGAAATATATATGTAATAGTGATATGATGGAAACCTTCAAGGGAAGTAATTCCTTTTTTTTTTTTTTTTATAAAAATAGGAATTAGTTGTGGGGTCCACACCATATTGAATTTTAACGATATGAATCTTTTATTTTTCAAGTTGCATCTCATAAATCATCTTTGCAAAATATTAGTCAAATTGGAAATGTTTAAGACATCTAATTGGGTTCAAAGAAATTAACGAATACTTTCTTATATAAGAAACAATGAAATTTTATCTTGATAATTAAATAGGCAAATGAGTTCGAATTGAATTGAATTTTTTAAAAGATGATCTATGAATTGAGACTTACAACATAAATGGTTCGGATCGTTAAAGTTCGATGTAGAGTCCTATTTTTTGAAAAAAATGGAGATCCATTTGCATAAAGGGTCTGGTGATTTGATCATATATACTTGTTGCCAACAAGCAAGGCAATTCATTTGAATACCACATGAAACGTTTCCCTTGCAAGGGAGTCAAGCATATATATGGACGTTAAGTTTCCCCATTTAAAACGTAACTTACTCATTAACTCCTTTCTAATTTCTATATGTCTAACCAAATCCAATTCTCCGTGTTTTATGTACCTTCCTTATATATATATATATATATATATATATATATTTATTAGCAACTGTCCACATGCCATGGTTGTTGAACAGTTTTGAGGAGAGTTAATTATTTTGTAGTTTAACCTATATATCTTTAATACTTAAAATTGTCATTTAGTAAAATAGGGAGAAATTGAAAAGTGGAAAATAATTAGAATTTATGAAAAGAAGTTGATAGTATCGTCTGTATAGTTATTGGCACTTCAAAAATCTCATAGGAAATTTTATTTGAACTCATCTAACCTCTTTCTACACCTAACTTATTTTCTTCACCCATATTGTTTTTTTATTAAAGAATTAATATCTCTTTAAACCCAAATTTATTACCTAAACTACCCTCTCAAACCCAATTCAAAATGTAAAATTATCTTTACACCCATTTCTTTTATAAAATAACATCTCTAATTGAATGTTTTTTTTTTTTCAAAGATGCATCATTTGCCCCTCTATAATTGCATATGCCGTATAGGACTAGCATTTCCATGGTTGCTTTTTTTCTTTCTACTACCACAACCCATCCATGGACTTGGGATCCAAGAGATCATTCCATAGACTTGAATTTGCCAAGAGAATGTTATGCAAGCCCTAGTTCAGTCCTTTTTAAATCGAGCATTTTCATGTACTTTTTAAGAAACTTTAAAGTGACATAGGGTTGGGTGTTTTGCTGTTATGTTAATAAACAAATAAACAATTTGGAGCTATTTCAAATAAAAAAGATGCAAGACATGCCACCCGCTAGTTCGTGGTTAAGGTTGAGCAATCTTTATTTGCACCAAGAATCAAGTTTTATGTCTTTGCAATACTAATCAAAAGTCCTTGTACTGGTGTTTTGGGGCGCATACAAACGGCAGAGTAAAACACATACAATATAATACAAAAAGTATGAAACTTAATCCAAAGAAAAGCAAACAAACAAAATATCCATAAATCGTCATACCTTAGTTGGAGGATTAAAAACTTCAAAATCACCATCCATCAATAGAAAAACTTGTTTTTCTCTATCAGAGCTATTAGGATTTTAGTCGGAATGAACGTAAGATAAACAAAGGGTGATGCTAGGGTTTAATTATAGTATGTGGGTCTATTAATAAATTTGATTTTTATTATTAATTTCATTTTGTACGTAATAGTAATTATGGAATATGGTAAAATAGACAATTAACATTTAAAATTTAAGTTGGGTGTAGAAAGAGGTTAGATGGGTTTAAATAAAATTTCCCAAATCTCATTTTGCACTTCCAACTTTTCATAATTACAAATAAAAATACACTTGTGAGGAGTGTAGAATGAAATTTTTGGAGTGTTAATAACAATTCCTTAATATATATACACTACATCTTGGTTCAAACTATTTTCTTCTGATGAAACAAATGGAATTAATTTTTTACTCATATGTCTTGAGCACGCTGTCGTTACGCAAGCAATTAGAGCAGTTCCACCGTGGGAAAGGCCCCCCGGGCTATCCATTATTCAATCCATCTAGTGAACAGTAATTGTCAATGAACAGTAACTGCACTTTGCATCTCCACCCCTAAAACTGAATAGCCATGGCAATAGATAATAAAATATTAATATTTTTTTTTTGATAAAATATATTAATATTTTTTTATTACCCAATCCATTAAACCTTGCAAGCCCCTCGGCCTCCTGTTCCTGTCTCTATCAACAACTCTTTCTCTCTCTCCCTCCTCTCTGTTCGTCTCTATTCTTCTTCCTCCTGTTAAACCCCTTCAATTCCTTCCCCAATTTCACAAAGCACCATGGCTGAATCACTGAAGCTGCTGGATCACGTGCCGTACACGTGCTCGTGAGGGAGGTATCATAATATCTGCTGGATAGCCACATGGCTGGATCACTGATTTCATATATCTGTGTATGTATATATTTTTAAATAAATATTTTCTTTAATTTTTGGTTAGAGGGTAGGGTTAGTTCTTGAGATAGAAGCTTTCTAGCTGTTGGGTTTGTGTAATTAAGTTCAAAGCTGAAGTGGGTTTTCTAGGATTAGGGTGTACTGTGAGAGATGTTGAGATCTGGGAATGTAAGGGGTGAGATGGATAAGCAAATTGGTGTTTAGAAGAAATGGGATGAGTTGAAGCAACATGTCGAAGGAGGAAGAGGAGATGTCAAGCTCGGCGTAAGCATCGAAACCGCACATCAGCCATACGTCACACAGCCCTCAGGCTCTCGGGCGAGCAATTCCTGCCAGGCCTCTCCCTCGGGCCTGCTCGAGATCCCTCACCAGCACACGCTGGACCACCTTCCTCTGGCTATCTGGCCCTGTTTGAGAGCCAGTCCATCGGGCTATTGCCCATGGTGGAACTGCTCTTAGTGATGTCGTGAGCACCGCTGTGGATGGTTCGCTGCTGGGATTAATTGCATATGACATCAAGAGTCTATCTACAACTGTGACAAACATAAGATTTAGTTATATGTTACATTTTTGTAACATTTTTGTAATGGTGTCGCACACTATTTAACTAAATTTTGCTCTTTTAGTTAGTAACAATTTAGTTTGGATTGAGAATCCTCCTGACATCTTTAGGATGTTCTCATCCAAGACTCATTTATGTATGCGAGTTCATCTTAATGAAGCTATCATTTCTATTCGTTCTTTTTACTCATCGTGTCAATACCTACATATGCATACTCTCTAAGAAAAATCCCAAATATTTTAGGAAATACCCAGAAATAGGACAATTTCTTAATCTTGGGACAAAAATAGGACATTTCAAACATGCACACGACATGCCCAACAATCGGACAGAAATAGGATTTTTCCTACACCTTGAAATGGCTTAATTGCCTTTGTATATAAATGGGTTATTTCCTCTCATTTTCTGATTTCCCTCTCTCTACTCTCTTTCCCTCATTCTCTCTTCTCTCACTTTCTCCCTCACGCACTCTCTCTCTCCCTTTTTCACTATGCACACACAGTGCACTGTCATCCCGACCAACACCGTCCAAATCAAAGCCACCACCAATTTCATATCATCCTCACGAGTCCAAAATACCTAGCCTTGTCACGAATCTCATCCCCAATCGTTCGGATAGAAACTCAAGCAGGCCGTGAGTTTTCTGGCTATTTTCCGGCAGCAGGGCAAACAACCGAGGCTCGAGACCACCAACACTGGACTCACATTGAGAGTGGGAACAAAGCCCAATCATTAAATGCTGGTGTTTTGTTGGATGAATTTTTCAAGATTTGCTCACTATATATGCACAACATGCACATAATAGGCTCACAAATCTAAGTCAACCCAAAAACCTAGAGCTCACAACTCTCTTTTTGAAATCAGAAAAGTGATGTCATCACCATATACACTATATACACACCATATGCACATCATATGTACATGCACATGATATGCACAGAACTGGAGATCGAGCAATGAGTTGTTTTTCGCACGAATGAGAAAATTTAACGGCAACCTATTGGTATAGTGGATACAATTAAAACATAATTGTTACGTATATAAGGTTACAGTGGCAGTTTGAAAAGTCTTGTTACGTATATCAATCACTGCTTAACCGGGCACGTGGAAAACATGATACTCGTTGTCTTTATTTCATGGACACACATGATCCTTAATGTCCTCTAAACTTTTTCTTAATTTTATTTTTCGCCGAGGCCAACTAGGTTGTGGTCATACTCACTAAATTCTGGAGCACAACATACGTGCATCATAACTAGTGAACACTCCCGCTTCTCATATTAAGATGTAGCCATGCACACCACATGCATGTTACAGAAAACTTTTCACAAATTTCTGCAATTTGACACTTGAACTAGAAGTTGTTCCATCCTAGTTTTGTAGCACATCAAAACTTGAAATTTATTCCACAACCCATAGGCCCCAACATGAAACATGAAACATAAACCCTAATTTAACTTATAAGTATTAATTCATCTGATTTCAAAGATAGTGAAGTCCAAAGAGAGGTGATAAGAGTGAGCTGAGTTTTGGGTTGACCTCATACCTCTGATTTTGATCAAAGGGACGCGAGAAAGGGGTGATAAGAGAATTGGATTTTGTACCATATTTTCTGTTTTGGCCAAAAAATTCCATTTTTTCCAATGACTGAAGCTTTGGCAGGCATAGTAAGGGTAGGGTGTTTAGTTCCAAGTTCCTTCATCAATGATTTATGGAATAAATGAGTTGTTTGTAAGATGAATTAATACTTAGAAGTTAAAATAGGGTTTGTGTTTCATGTTGGGGCCTATAGGTTGTGGAATAAATTTCAAGTTTTGACATGCTACAAAACTGGGATGGAACAATTTCTGCTTCAAGTGTCCAATTGCAGAAATTTGTGAAATTTTTTCCGTAATGTGCATGCGATGTGCATATGGTGTGTATGGCTACATCTTAATGTGAGAAGTGGGAAAATTCACTTGTTATGATGCACGTATGTTGTGCCCCTAACTTTAGCAAGTATGACCACAACCTAGTTGGTCTCCGGCGAAAAACAAAATTAAGAAAAAGCTTAGAGGACATTAAGGATCATGTGTGTCCATGAAATAACGACAACGAGTATCATGTTTTCCACTTGCAAGGTTAAGTGGTGATTGATATACGTAATAAGCCTTTTCAAATTGCCACTGTAGCCTTATATACGTAACAATTATATTTTAATTGTATCCACCATACCAATAGGTTGCCGTTAAAGTTTCTTATTAATGAGAAAAACAGCTCGTTGCTCGATCTCCAGTTTTGTGCATATCATATGCATGTATTGTACATATGATGTGCATATGGTGTGTATATGGTGTATATGGTGGTGACATCACATGTGATGATGTCATTTTTCTGATTTCGAAAAGAGAGCTGTGAGCTCTGGGTTTTTGGGTTAGCTCAGATCTGTGAGCATATTATGTGCATGTCGTTTACATACAGTGAGCAAATCCTGAAAAACTCTTTGAAAAAAAACACCAGCATTAAATGACTGGGCTTTGTTCCCACCCTCTATGCGAGTCCAGTGGTGGTGGTCTTGAGCCTCGGTAGTTTGTCGTGTTGCTGAAAAATGGCCGAAATACTCTCGACCTGCTTGAGTTTTGATCCCAACAATCGGGGATGAGATTCGTGACAAGGCTAGGTACTTTGGACTCATGAGGATGAGATGAAATTGGTGGTGGCTTCGATTTGGACGGTGTTGGTAGGGATGACAGTGCACCGTGTGTGCACAATGAGAAGGGGAGAGGGAGTGCGTGAGGGAGAAAGTGAGAGAAGAGAGAGAGAGAGTAGAGAGAGAGAGAGAAATAAGAGGATGGGAGGAAATAACCCGTTTATATGTGGGTATTTTAGTAATTTCGGTTTTGTGCATGGTGTGCATGATGTGCATAGCTTGTGCATGGCCGGTTTGTACTATTTTTGTTCCAAGATTAAGAAAATGTCCCATTTTGGGATATTTTATGCCTCACTTTTGTCATAATATTTTAAGCTGAAGATGAAAAAAAAAGAATTTGTATGTCTCCTTACCACAATATCTCATGCGTGATTATCAAGTTACCAACTGCGACTTAAATTTGAGAGTGAGTTATTTTATTATCAATGGAGATTGGAATAAGAATCAGTTGAGGGACTTTGTTTCTGGGGACATTGTGGAAAAAAATTGTAGTATTCCTCTCCCTTTATCTGATAGAGATGATGCTGTGTGCTGGGGTCTTAATGCAAACGGCAAGTTTAGTGTTAAATCAGCAACCTGGGTGCAAAACGCAATTGTTAATGACAATGCCAAAATGGAGCTGTTAAAGAAAATGTGGAAGCTAAACATCCTTAATAAAGTTAAACTGTTCAGTTGGCTTCTTATTCTTAATAAGCTTCAAACTCGAAACAGAATTCATTAATTCATTAATACAATCAATGATATTTGTCCGTTGTGCAATACCAACCCAGAGGACCAAAATCATTTATTTATTCTTTGTGTCTGTGCTAAACAGGTTTGGGACTCTCTTTCAGTAGGGAACCTTCATTCTACTAATCAAAACCTTAATTTACTTAATTGGTTGTCATCCCTGGATGCTAATGATAGCGAGGATTTATCCAAGCTTAGTGTCGCTCTATTGATTTGTTGGCAAATCTGGAAAATGAGAAACCAGGTTGCTTTCCATAATGCTAAACCTTACCCGTCTAGAGTTGGTCCTTTAGCCCTTAGTTTGGGTAAAGACTACGTGAATGCTAATCAAAGCCTTAGTATTGCTAAAAATAATAGTAAAAGAATCATTAGATGGATACCTCCTAGGGAGGGTTTCTGCAAAATAAATTTTGATGGCTCAGTCAAAGACTCAATGACGGCGGCTGGCTTTGTTAGAGATGATTGTGGTGTGCATGTGGTTGCTGGTGCTAGAAGGTTGGGGTTGACATCTCTCAATGTTGCGGAATGCCTTGCTCTTCGAGATGCCCTTTGGGTTGCTAGAAGTAAGGGGCTAAAAAAGATCTTAGTGGAAGGAGATTCGAAGCTGGTGGTGGAGGCTGTTATCAGTAAATGCAGCGTTCCCTAGCACCTCATGTCTATTATTGAAGATATCAGATGTATTGCCAACTTCTTCGACTGCATCTCTTGGTCTCATATTTTTCGTGAAGCAAATTTTGTGGCCGATGCGGTTACGAGTATTGGCTTCCAATTTGGCAACCTTCACATATGGGATAGGTCCTGTCCTGCTGTTGCGTATAGGGCTTTGTTATTTGACTTTCTAGGGTCTGATTGTTCTAGGGGTGACTCCCTCTGATCTTCTTGCGCTTTTGTGTCAAAAAAAACCAAACACCATACTAGCTTTACTTATTTGCACAAGGAGAAGAGCCAGATAAAGATTTTGTTAGATTAAATTGTATGCCTCCTTACCAAATCATGAGTCAATCACTTACAATTAGACCTGACAATTTCTTATACGAGTTGTTAATCCGACTTGAGTAAACACAAAAATAACGGGTTTCGGGTCAACATGTTAACTAATCAGATTACACATTAAAAACCCGTTAACGGGTTTACCCGCGGATAACCCATTTCAACCCAGTACAAAAAAATGTCATTTTGGTTCCGGTCCCTAATCAACATAATTGTTAGACTAAAACCTTATTTGTTTAAATTTTTTTATCGAGGTCCTTAGCCTCATTTAAGAGATTTAACTCATGCATTTATGCATTTAATGCCTCACAAATTATGAAATTTAAACGAATTCAAATAATTTTTTTTTTAAATATAATAAATACTTAAAAATCAATTTTAGAGTAATATTGTTCTTCACAAAAATTATAGCAAAAAATAATAATAATGTACCCACATAATTATTAACATATTCTAAAAAATTACTATTGATATATTTTAAAACATAAAATAAATACATATAATTAGCATGGGTACATTTAGCAAAGTTAAAATGGGTACAAATAAATTAAAAAATATGGGTACAAGTACAAATAAAAGTTTAAAAAACATGGGCACAAAAAGAATTAATATATGGGTAAAAAAAAAACTAAAAGAAAATTGGTACAAATAAACAAAAGGGTTGCAAATTTAAAATGGGTATAAATTAAATAAAAATATATGATAAAAAATTTAGCTATAAATATAAATATACCAAATGTAACGTTTCTAACACTAAATAAATATATTTAGAAATAAAAAATATTTATTATTAAAATAATTAATGATGTTTATTAAAATCTAATGACCTTGATCAAAAATTGAAAATGAATAAGGGTTTTGATCGATAGAGTAGGAAAAATAGGAATGAGAACCTAATTTTTCCAAGAAAAAATTAATTTGATATTTTTAAATTACTAAAAAGCTAACTACAATAGTCATAGTATTTGATCTCACATAAGTGAGATTAAAAAATCCAAAAGCACATTAAAAATACCAAAGCATTTAAAAATACTAAAGCACACTAAACTTCATTTAATTCATTAAGATTCATTTAATTCATTTATACTAAAGCACATTAGATTTTCAGACCCTACAAACTCTCGTGAACAATGATTTTAGGGGAGTTCAAAATAAATAAAAATCCAGAATAATTAATGTAAAAGTGTGAAAAATATGAAAGAATATAAAAACACTCGTGATTGCATCCTCCACACATAGGCGTTGGTTACATCGTTGATCGGATCATATTTATATATATTTTTACTTCGAATTCACTCGTCTTTTCTTAGTTAGTTTCTCATATTTTTGTGCTATTTACTTTGTTTTTGTGTTTTATAGAATTTATCTAGCTAAGAAAATAAAAATAGCATAAGTGTGATTTTATGTAATAAATTCGTGTTAAAACTGTTTATCTTTTAAATTAAATAAAAAAATATATATATAATAATTATAATTTATTTCATGGTTTGTTTTATAGAAAATGGGAAAAGGCGTGGAAAGCACAAAAAGAAAAAAAAAAGAGAAAGCTGGCGTGCAAAAGGGCTTGGAGGGAATATAGCTGTTAGTGGGGAGTGACAGAAATAGGGGGGAACTTTAAATAAATATGTGGTGTATGGCAGTGAAGGGAAGGTGGGAGTGCATGATGAAATAATAAAAGAAAGAATAAAAGAAGTGAACATGTTGCGAAAAGAATAAAGGACACGGGAGTGGAGCTCCCATCGTGAAGTGGAGGAACTAAATAAATAAGGAGGAATAAGGAGCGGTGAAAGGGGGAGCACAGAAAAGAATAAGGCAGCGCAAGCTGCAGAGCTCGAGAAAAGAAGAAAACTGAGTTGCTGCCTTGCAGCAGAACGCGAGGAGACTGTGCAGGCAGGTTGCTGGCGTGCTGAGGAAAGAAGGTTTGGAGCTGCACCGTGAGAAGGCTGACAGCGGCAAGCTGCCTTGGCAGCTCAAAGAAAGGACAGCTCGCAAGGGGAGCTGAAGGACTGACAGGAGAAGGTCAGAGAAAAGAAAGGCTGCTAAGGCAGCCACGAGACAGAGAGAAGCCGAGAGAAGCTAGCAGGAACTTAGGAAGTGCAGCCTTGGGGGACGCTGCCTGGAGGGCAGTTGACGCGTGGAAGGGAGAAGCCCTTGGCAGCGTGAGGAGCAGCTGCCAGGAAGCCAGAGTGCGCGCGGTCTTAGGAGCAGGAAAGAGCAGGAGGCAGCGAGAGAGAGGAAGGAGTGGACTTGGCAGCTAACGTGGAGGGCAGCCACTGGCGCACGCAGCAGATCAGCAAAGAAACGTGGAGCTTGCGAGGAAAGACAGGCGAAGGAAACCAGCTTGCTGCCTTGGCAGCTTGCGAGGGGAAGGCACGGAAAGGAGGAAAGACGTGCGAAGTCAGCACGAGCAGGGGGTCAGCACGGCAGCAGTGCTGACTTGGGGCAGCACGGGCAGTCAGCACAGCAGAAGCACAGTTGACAGCAAGCTGTCAATCTCTCTCGGTTAATTCGTTCCTAAACTCAAGTTTTATTCCTGTTTAATTTTAATAATGTGTAACTAATTTTATTTTGGCTAGAGTTTAATTCAAAACCATGGATATATTTGTAATATGAATTGATTACCTTCAGTTGTGATTTCTGAGTTGTGATTTAATTTGCTTAACTGCTTGATTGATAACTTATTTTTGTATGTCGATTAAGGATGCATACTTAATTTACATGCATGAATTTGATGCTAGAATATAAGTGAATTTCACCTAATCGTTATGAACTTATATTCACAAGTAGTGAAGGTCGCTTATAAACGATCGCGTTAGGTAAATTCTTGGCATAAGTTTCATGCAATTCATAGTAACAAGTGCCTCGTCAATGCTTATGATTTTCATAAAACTTAATGATTCTTGCTTGTATCTCTATTATGCAATTCATGTAGGGAACTTGTAGGGAATGTTTTGGGTTGTCGTATGCAATCATCCAACCTAATAAAAGTAGGAAAATCTGAAGGTTAATTTAAGCGGACCTAATTAACTTGGGGCGTTGAGAATTTACAATTTATTGAAAGAACAACTGAAAATCAATTTAGGTTGCATATGTGGCATGTGTGGAGAATAATCCTCTAGCCAGTCCGTCATTTATCATTTTACCTTAATTTTATGTTTTTGTCAATTTTGTAATTTATTTAAGTTTAATTTACTTTTCATAAAAATCAATCCCCCATTTTATTTTAAAGTGTTAGATTTATTAGAAATCATTTTAGTTTGTGTTTTCTCAAGTCTTGAGTTGTTTTGAGTCTTTTGATTTATTTTAGTTTATTTGTTAGTTTTATTTTGAGTTATTCTATTTAAGTGTTTTGAGTCTAGTTTAGTGTTTTAAATTTTGTTTTTACGTTTTTAATTTAATTTTACTTTGGTTAGCATCCCTAGTTAATCCCCGGCCTAGAACGATCCCTATTTACATCATTACTACAACTGTCACAAATAGGGTTTAAATTTGTGCGTTAATTTATTTTCGCATCAATCGTCGTTTATATTTTTAAAACCCTCAAAACCTCATGAATACTATTTATTGTCTGAGTGCAAAATTTATAAATAAAAAATCATAATAATTAATGTAGAATTGTGAAAAATGTAAAAAAAATACATATAATCACAACTTCCATAAAGGGGTTAACTTCGAAATTTAATCGTCAGTTGTCGTTTACTATCTATTCTTTTCACCGGATTTCGTTTTTCAGATTTTCTTTTTTGAAATCATGATCTTTTCACAGATGCAGAAAAATGAATCGTTCGGATCATTGATATCACGTTCCAGTGTTCACGGTTAACTGAAATATGAGTCAATATATATAATTTCTATAGACTTCTTAAACTCAGAGCAATATTTTCACTAACCGTAAAATTTGAACATGATATCACTTATGTTTTTCATTTGATTATTTATTGATTAATAACATATTCTCTTTAATAGGTAAATCGTGCAGTCAGGTCATATTACTCGTTAATATTAATGGGTCGTGTCATATTATCCATTCATTTTGACGGATGTTATATGACACAACCCGTTAAAATATTAAATATGTTAAGAAAATAACACAAACATGGAAAACACGACAAGAATGCCAAGTTTATCTACAATCATAACACATTTATCATTTAAATGAAGAAATTTATACGAACTCTAAACTTCTCCTTTCTAATTCACAATTTTACATTTTATGAGAGATTCAAAATATTTTGAAATAGACATTTCACATTACAAGCGTACTAACTAAACGAACTGTAACTGACTCAAACCGTTCTTATAAATAAACAAAAACCCAGTTATAAACTGACAAAGAAAGGTTTTGTTTCCATCGCCATACTCTCTAACAAATTGAACATCAAATGATATGATTGAGTTGAATATCAGAGTGCGCAACGAACAAGACTAGCAAGAATAATAAGAATATTATTAAACAAACTGAGAATGCCGAAACGGCAACAAAACCCTAAGAGGCTACATTGTGACTAACTTGTTCACAAATGAATAACAAGCACGCTATTTATAATAAACTAACCATAATCCTAAAAGGTAAGAAATCAAAACCCTAATGCTAACAAGCTAACCCCAGAAAACCAAATATTCAAATAAACTAAAATCCTAATATTTTCCAACACCCCCTGTCAAACTCATGGCGATATACGACATGGGTTTGCAAACAAGCAGATGCGGACTAGCTCCGTTAGGCGGACTGGCAGGCATGCAAACTTGACTTGACTTGACTTGACTTGATTCTTGATTCTTGACTTAACTTGATTCTTGATTCTTGATTGCAAACTGGCAAATTGATTCTTGATTCTTGATTCTTGATTCTTGCTGGCAAACTGATTCTGGTTCTGACTAGCTAGAGTTAAGAGTATGGAAAGAACTCGTCACTAAACGAACGAGATTTTCATATCTCAATTATACCAACAAACGAACAACGTCAAAAATATTCTAGCAACTCGAGAATTAATTGCCAACGGCAATGGCAGATACCCAAACTTCAAAACAAAGATCTCACAATAGGATAACCATTTTTTTTGTTGCCTGTGTCGGCCTTAAACTAACAGCAAACAATTGTTTTTCTTTTTCCTTCTTTTTTTTTTCTATCCTTTCCTTCCTTCCCATTTTTCTTTCTTTTTTCTTTCATGCGAACAAACAGCAGAACCTTTCTGTTTTCCCTTTTCTTCTTCTGTGCAAGCAAACAGCAGCAGCAAGATCCTTTATATTTTCCTTTTCTTTTTTCTTGCAAACAATCAATACCAACTAACAAATCTAAAACGAAAACACAAATAGCGGAAGATGACAGAAACAAAACTGATACAAACAAATTGATACCAACGAGAACGGATTGAACCCTAAGGATCGAACCCGCTCTGATACCAAGTTGAATATCAAAGTGCGCAACGAACAAGGCTAGCAAGAATAATAAGAATATTATTATACAACTTGAGAATGCTGAAACAGCTACAAAACCTTAAGAGGTTACTGTGGAGCCAAAAATAATCAAAAGGGGACACGTGGATTTCTAGACAAAAGAGGACAAAAGTACCCTTGAGGTACAACAGGATTCCTACGCGCGAGCAGCAGACAGTCATCCCTCAACCAAGTCAAAAGTGCCCAAAAAAGGTAACAATTCAAAAACCATCTCATCAAATCCCTCTTACAAGGTAACTCCCAAAACCTATTTCATTCCATATATTTTTTACCTCTTTTTCCCTCTTTTAGCTAATCAATTAGGTATCATTCCATAACTTACAAAATATTCCACATAAATTACATAACCTCCAAAATATTCATTCCAAAAATGTGTTAATTGGCTAATTAATGGATTAATTACCTAATTAATCCATTAATTGCCAAATAACTCACACATTAAACCACAAGATGCACACAAAAAGCATCCCAAAGGCCGGCCATCTTTTCTCCAAAGGGGACCAGCCATGCCCTATAAATACTACCCATTTTTCTCTAAAAACCTAAGTCTACACTCTTGCAAAACTCCAAAAACTCTCTAAACATTTTCTCTCTAAATTCTAACTTTGGCATCGGAGGTTCTTCGGCCAAAGCCCCCCCCCCCACTCATCGTGGGCGTGTAAGGCTCTTGGCCTTGACCCTAAGGTGTTAATTGTTTTGTAGGTGCAATTTTGTCCAAAATCAACGAGGAAGAAATTTGCATCCACATATTGGTGCTTTCATTGAGAGAAGAGTCACACACTCGTAGAAGACTCTCGCATAAAAAGGTTTTTTCTCTATTTTCTAGTCCACTTGTAGTTCTTATTATTAAAATTTTTTATTTGCAAAAATTCTTTGATAAAATGTAAAAGAGAAGTGCAATGGCTAGAAACTTAGAAAATTCAACAAGTGAAAATTCCAATATTCAAGAGATGGGATCGTGGCGATCCACGAGGCTAAATGTGACAATAGGTGGAGCAGCACCACCACCACGAGTTTCCACCACGGGAACCATCGCGGCGAGGTCCATGGCACCATTACCACGGCCCGAGCTATGCCAACAAAGCAATCCCAAGCCATGCCATCCAAGGCCCACGACACCAAGGTCATGACCCAAGTCATGTCACTCAAAGCCCAACACGAGCTCAATGCGTTGCCAAGCCGAGCCCAAGCCTCGCATTCGCGTGCATCATGCACTGAGCAGCCCACTCTCGTGGCCCAGCCTGCTCCTGCAGCCCAACCCGCTCCCGTGGTTTCCCAAGCAACCCAAGTCGGTCCAAGACTATCTCAACCATCCAGACTAATCATCAAGTCGGGGGTATTGTCACCACATTTCTCGGATTTGACATTTCCCAACTCAAATCTCGTGCTTAGAGTCTACCACCCTTCCACTACTCAAGGAGGCATTTTCCTTCCAAGCTCTTCCAATCTGAATGGTGAACAACACTTGTCCCGACAAGTCATGGAGTTGACGAGCGCCCTGGCACAACAGACAACCTTGGTGAATCAACTTTTGCAACACACCAAGATCCAACGTGCCCCAGACGAGGTGTCCCGAAATAGGATAAAGGCAGACGAGGAACCTCTCCAGCAGCGCCCTGGTAAGCAGCCACTCAACCAACCACAAACCGAGCATTCGGGCAGTGTACACTCCCGATTGGGTCCCCGAGATAGCGTATACTCCCGTCTTAGAGCGCGGAGGAGCGTGCACTCTCGATTAGGGCCACAGGTAAGTATACATTCACGGTTGGGGCCACACTCCGATAATTAACATGAGCAGCCTTCTAGGCAAAACGTTCATTTGTGGTTAGGTTCGCAAAGAGCATTCTTCACATCATATCGGAGTATGCAGCACGACGGACGGAGATAAACAGTCACTCAATCCGAATCAAGTTCAACCGGCAACCTGCATAGAATTCCCTTGCTTGCTAGGGATGGGCCATATGCACCGCTGCCTCGGCGTGAACAAGCCAAGAGCAAGGAAGAATAGCCTAGACTAGTAGGTCAAGACCGGGGGCAGCCAAGAGCTCCGCTACCTCAGCAAAGGCAAATCCAAGAAGAGGTAGAGAGACTCTTCAACGTACGATTACGAGATTTTCAACACAACGAAGCGGCCTATGAAGCACTACGACTGGACATGACCAATATAAGTAGATCACCCTTCACAGACGAGATCGAGCAGGTAGAGCCTTCACGCAAGTTTAACATGCCGCACTTCACATTTTTCAAAGGAGATGGAGATTCAAAGAGGCACTTGAAGCACTACCAAAGCGCGATGGTCCTTACCGGAACAACGATGCCCTTATGTGAAAAATATTCGTCACCACTCTACAAGGCGAGGTGCAAGATTGGTTTCACACCTTGCCACCACGATCCATCCGGAATTTTGATGATCATTCCTTGGTTTTCACCAAAGAATACTTATCCTACCTCTCGATCAAGAAAAAGTTCGATTACTTGTTCAACGTAAAGAAAAACCCAAAGGAGTCGTTCCTCGACTATGTGAAGAGGTTCAAAGCAGAGAAGGCAAAGATCGTCGGATGTGACGACTCAATAGCAAGTGCATCCTTCCAAAAATGACTCCCACGAGACCACCCACTGTTCGAAGAAATGATCATGCAAGAATACCTAACTCTAGCCGATTCCTTTGCCCTGGCAGAGAAGCATGCACTTTGGGACGAGGCTCGACGAGCAGAAAAGGCGCCCGAGCAGCTTCGAAAAGAGTCGGCAGCGGCTCAAAGGAAAGAAGACGGGAAACAGCCCAGCAAGAGCAAGCATAAAGCCAAACGTAGGGACCGACCCATGACCAAAGAAGGCCCAAAAACCAAGAGCTATTCTAAGTTCTCAATTTCGATCCATCAAATCCTTCGTGACATCAAGAATGAGCCATGGTTCAAGCTGCCGAAACAATCAAAATGAGATACTTCCAAGTTGGACCACACCAAGTATTGCGCATTCCACCGAGGTCCTGGTCACACAACCGACGATTGCTACACTTGGAAGAACTATCTAGAGAAACTCGTGAAAGAAAGCAAGGTCGATAGATACTTGGACAAGCCAGATGCACAGCCAAAAAGAAATGCAGACGATGATGATAAGCCGCTAACCAAGACAATTCGAATCAATGGCATCTTCGCCGAATCCGAACACTTGGAGGCCACTAATAACTCCAAAAATAAGAAGATCCAACAAGCTTTACTAATCCTGCAAGTCCAAACAGTCGATACCCAACCTGGACCCATCATCAACTTCATTGAGCGGGATGCAGAAGGCGTCGATTTCCCACACGATGATGCATTAGTAGTATATGTCCAACTAGCCCATGCTATAGTTGATAGGATAATGGTTGACAATGGAAGTGCAGTCAATCTACTTCAACTCTCAGTCATTCAGAAGATGGGCCTGGAAAGCACAATCGTACGCCAAGCAGAGGTACTCACCGGATTCAACGAACACACCTCAACTGTCATCGGTCACATCACACTTGACGTGAAAACACCGCTAGTTGTCTCTAAGCAGACATTCACGATCATAAATGATCTGTCTTCTTACAATGGGATTCTTGGGAGACCTTGGTTGATTAAGTTGGACGCCGTCACTTCCGTCAAGTATCAAAAAATCTGATTCTGCATCCCGGGATGAGGAGTCGAAGAGATCAAGTCTGACCAAGCCACATCCTGACGATGCACTGTGCAAATGTTGAAAGAATAAAAAAAGAAAACCTTTACCCCCGTAGAAGCTATCGAAGTCCAAAGGGACGGAGAGGTTACCAAATAGCAATTACAGCAGAAGGATCGAGAATATGGCGCCCAAGCAGACAAGATAAGATGGAAACCCGAAGAGGACGCCGAAGACATCATTCTAGATCCCCATCAACCAAAAAATACGGCTAGAATTGGCTCACGACTAAGCCCAACCGAGAAGGAATATCTCACGACCTTTCTTAGAGAAAATCGAGACGTCTTCGCATGGTCACCATTTGACATGCCCGGCATTGACCCCGAGATGGCATGCCATAAGCTGCACATCGACCCCACTGCCAAACCGGTGATCCAAAAGAGAAGACATTTTGCACCAAAACGAGTAGCGATCATTAAGGTGGAAATTGACAAGCTATTGGAGGCCGGATTCATAGAAGAGGTAGCACACTCGGCATGGCTTGCCAATGTCATACTAGTCATGAAGAAAGAGAATGGCAAATTAAGGGTTTACGTAGATTACACCGACCTTAACAAAGCATGCCCAAAAGATCATTATCCTGTCCCTCGAATCGATCTGTTAGTATATTCAACTTTTGGGAACCAGCTGCTTAGCTTCTTAGACGCATATTTCGACTACAACTAAATAGCCATGTATGAGCCCGACAAGAAGAAAACCACGTTCGTGATTGAGCGGGGCACCTACTGCTACAAGGTCATGCCTTTTGGCCTCAAGAACGCAGGAGCTACTTACCAAAGGTTAGTAAATATGATGTTCAAGAAGCAAATTAGGGTAACCATGGAGGTCTATGTCGATGACATAATGGTAAAGAGCAAGCGGTGGTCAGATCATATCCGCAACTTGGCAAAAACTTTCAGCATTCTCAGAAAGTACAAGATGAACTCAAACCCACCAAATGCACATTTAGGGTATCTTCAGGCCGATTCCTAGGGTACTTAGTAACCCAACGAGGAATAGAAGCACATCCCAAGCAAATCCGAGCGATCCTAGAGATGAAGTCTCCAACCACCTTGAAGGAAATCCAAAGTTTGACCGGACGAGCGGCAGCCCTCAACCACTTCCTCTCGCAGTCTACCGATCGATGCAAACCCTTTTTCAAAGTTATCAAGAGGGCACAACGAGATAAGTGGGATGAAGAGTGCGAAAGAGCCTTCCAAGACCTGAAGAAGTATCTTACATCACCTCACTTATTATCCAAGTTGAAAGCAACGGAGGATTTATACATCTACCTGGCAGTCTCCGAAGTAGCAGTAAGCTCTGCCCTCATATGAGAAGAGTTGGGGGCCCAACTGCCAGTATTCTACACTTCTAAAGCTCTTCTCGATGCGGAAACAAGATATCCAAAGATTGAAAAATTAATTTTCGCGCTAGTTGTTGCAGCTCGGAAGCTCAGACCATACTTTCAAGCTCATACAGTCATTGTCATGACTCAGTATCCTCTACGATCAATCTTACATGGTCTGGACGCATCGCAACGAGTGATGAAGTAGGCGTTGGAACTTGGCCAATACGGCTTAGTTTTCCGACCCCGCACGGCAATAAAGGTCTAAGCGTTAGCGAACTTTATAGCAGAATCCGCGCCTAGCCTAGGCGACGCCACAGAGCAGCCTAGCAGTACCCCAGAAGCAGCCAAGCACACCTCAGCCGTGCCTGCTCCTCCAAACGAAGATTTCTAGCATTTACATGTCGACAGCGCATCCAACTACAAAGGCTCGGGAACAAGCGTGGTCATTGTCACCCTAGACGGCTCAATGCTCGAGCAGGCAATCACTCTAGGTTTCAAATCATCCAATAACGAAGCAGAGTACGAGGCCCTACTAGCAGGTCTCCGAATGGCAAAAGACTTGGAGGTGAAGAAGCTTGCAATTCATTCCGATTCCCAGTTAATCACTAGCCAGACTACTTGAGAATACACGGCAAAACATCCGAGGATGGAGCAATACCTTGAGAAGGTACGCAAGCAGCTTGAGGCATTTCAAACTTACTCTCACTCAAGTCCAGCGGGCAAACAACCCCCACGCAGATGCGTTAGCCGGCCTAGGCTCCGCCCTCGACCACCAATTCAAACGCTTTATTCTGGTGGAATATTTTGACAAGCCAAGCATATAGGCGGAGCCAACGACCGAAGTGTCACAGGTTAGTATAACTCCCAACTAGCAAAGTTCTATTATAGACTACCTGGTCAACAGCACGCTCCCCTCGGAAAAATTAGAGTCTAGGAAACTCCAAATCAAGGCAGCACACTACTATATGTGGAACGGCATTCTCATCCGAAGATCCTACACAAGACCACATCTCCGCTGCCTAGCACCTCCCGATGACTTGAAGGTTCTAAGCTTAATCCACGAAGACGTTTGTGGAAATCACTCTGGAGGCCGATCCTTAGCACAGAAGGTTCTTAACGTAGGCTACTACTGGTTTACCACGCACCAAGATGCTAAGGAGTTAGTACAAAAATGCGACCGCTGCCAACGCTACAAACCGGTACCAGCATTGCTTGCCAGTGAAGTACACCCGCAGATGAGTCCTTGGCCATTCATGCAGTGGGCAATCAACCTGGTAGGACCAATGTCGCTTGCTACTGAAGGTAGATGCATGATGATCGTGGCACCTGACTACTTTACCAAATGGGTAGAAGCAGAGCCCATGACAACCACGACTCAAACAGACATAGAACGCTTCATATGAAAGAACATCATTTGCCGATTTGGCATCCCTGAGTCCATCGTCACAGACAACGGCTCACAATTTGTGGGTAAAGATTTGGCGAAGTTCTTCCAAAAGTACGGCATCAAGCAGCACATGTCCACGCTAAGGTATCCTCAAGGCAATGGGCAAGCCGAAGCATCCAACAAGACAATCATCGACTACCTCAAGAAATCCCTCAGCGATAAGAAGGGAAAATGGCCAGATGAACTCCCCGGATGTCTATGGGCGTATCGCACCACCAAAAGACGAGCAACTGGCGAGACTCATTTCTCTTTGGCATTTGGTACAGAAGCAATCATTCCTCCCAACATCATTGTGCCAAGCGTCAACACTCTACTACCAAGCATAAAGCAAAACAGTAAAGAGATGGCCACAAGCTTGGATCTGGTAGAGGAAAGACACGAGCAGACCATCACCCGCATCGCAGCCTACCAGCAGCAGCTTTTGTCCAGCTATAATAAAAGGGCCAAGATCCGGCAATTCCAACCTGGAGATCTAGTCCTAAGAAAAGCCTTCATCACTGCCCGCAGAGAAGGCTCGAAAAAGATGGATCTCATATGGGAAGGTCCATACAAGATCAGCAGAGTAGGCAGCAAGGGTAACTACACCTTCGCCACCATGAATGACAAAGAGATCGAGAAGCAATGGAATGCCTACAATTTGAGGAAATACCATGTATGACCTCCCATTATATCAAGACCCGAAGACTCAAACGGCCCAACGGGCACCACCTCGCAAGCCGAGGACTATCTAGTTGTGATGCAGTCTTTTATAGCCAAGTTATTCCTTCATTTCATTCGTTTTTCAATGAGGAATTCAGAAGTAATTTATAGCTTGGCTCGACTACAATAACTTATCTTTCCTGCACTTCAAAAGAAGATTGCACCCTTCTTAGGGACTTACCACAGGAATTGCACCCCCCCGAGGGACCAACCATGCTCTTCAAAACAGGAGGATAAATTTTACACTCCGAATATCCAGACGTGGATGAGCCTGGCTGCCCTAGTGTAACTAGATGCATTATGGCTTGTGTCGGAATTCCTAGAAGTAGCCACAATGGTTTTTTTCAAGGCTTAACTAACTAAAGGATTTTAGGTCTTTTGGCCTAATCCGTGGGGAACCGGGCCCTAGAGACGGAGGGGGCACATTACGCAGCGTATCCGATGGACGACTGCCTTGGAAATCTAAAACTGCTACCGAGTGCACTAAGGTAGCTTACGATTTTCGGAAGACTGCTTATGGCTTGCCCTTCAAGCAGTAAAACCACACTATACTTATACAACTGCACATTCTTGTGAAAGGTTAAACAAGCTAGCGTGTATATATGAAGCCTTATCCACTACTGACATGCTACGTAGTCGATAAGCTTCATATCTGCCAAGCATAGAATAACCTACACCAAGTCCTATAGTGTTGTGATACTTGCTACGCAACCTACATAATTGGAGAAAGCCAAGGTGAACAGCCTAGTGGTTACGCGGACTTGCCTACTTCTGTAAGTAAGGCATCCGGCTGCCAACCCTATGACTAACAACTTTGCAAAGTTCTACACCAACACTTACTGCTGCATAGGCTACGCGGGCCTGTCTGCTTATAAAAAAGTAGCACGCCTGCCACTGGTCTATAAAGTTTAAAGGTTGGGGCATGAATAAAAGAAACGAAGATGGAGAAAAGCGAATGAGACAAGTTTATTAAATTTTCTAGCAAAATTGATAAACAAATATCGAAGGAGTTCAAGCAAAGCGAAAGCAACAAGGAAAAACAAAGAAAATCCTAGAGGCTATCTAAAAGACTACTCTTCAGCAGCTTGGACATCCCACGACTACTCGGTCGCCACACTTTCAGCAGCCGTGATCCCTTCAGCAGCGGTACCATCTGGCGCTTCACCCTCAGCTGCCCTAGCCTGGGCACCAACTTCTTCGACTACTTCACCAATAGAATACTCAAAAGTAAAGGCAAGCAAGTCTTCTGGAGAAATAAAGAAAGTCTCGAAGTCTTTACCAGAAAACTAAAAGTCAGACGGCCGCTCAAAGAGATGATCTATATAACCCAGCTTGTAGAAATCGGCTTGGTTCTGAGTAAGCGAAGCCTCGAACCCAACTTTCTCACCCTTCAACTGCTCATTCTCCTTGAGCAGACAAGCACGAACCCGCTACAGCTCATCCACTTCTTTCTTCAGATTGTCATTGATCTTCAGGGCACCTTGAAGTTCCAACACTTGAGGCTCAAGCCTATCAACAACTTTCTTGAAGTGGATCACTTGGTTGTAAGCAACGATCAGTTCTTCATCCTTTGCATAAGCAGCGGAGCAAAATTCAGAGATGGATCGCTCAAGATCTTGAATCTGAGGTATATAACACTCGATCTTCTTCTCTGCACTTTCATACTTTACTTGGATTGCGTCAAGCATGGTCTTCAAATCCATGATCTCTTGGTGAGCGGTCTCAAGCTGCAGAGAAGTGGGGGCAGAGATATTAAACCCCTTCAAAGCAGCAAGCTCAGATTCCAATTTCTTGACTTTCTCGGCCGAAGAATAAGCTTCGGCTGCCACAGTTCTTACCACCTCATTGGAAGCTTTGGTATCCTCTTGATCAAGAAGCATGGACTCGGCTGCCATAATCGTTGTTTTCTACATCATGGCTAGTATAGCAGTCCTCCTATGCTCGGTCGTGTGCTTTGCGAAGGAACTCGGGCCAACAATCCCTTTGATGTCATCAACAAACTTGGCACATACATTCATGTCCTCAAGCAGATTTGGTTTAAAAAAAGCACAAATCTCGACAACTTCCTCAGAAACGGACTTGGTGGATCTTTCACGACCCCCCGCACGAGCAGTCTCCTTCGTCTCAGCAGACGAGTTGGTCTCAGCAGCAGATGGGATGAGTTTTTGGGCCACTTTAGCAGACAGGGACACCTTGTCGCTCTTCATAGTAGCAAGCCTTTCCAAAGGTGAACCAGACTTAGCCCCAGACGGACGCTTTGACACAAACTTCGGCATCGGAGGTACAGAGGAACTTCTACGCTGGGCAATCCTATCAGCAATCGAGCTAATAGCCTTCAAAACGGTAGGCACCACCGGCACAAATCCAGCAAACCTTTTTTTCTCGTTCTTTGAAGAAGTCAAGTCAATCATAAACTTGGGAGCAATTGATGAACCCTCGCGAGCAACTGAAGCAGTCTTTAGTTTCTTCTCAGCATGTATCTCTTGAGCAGCCGGAGAACCCCCGCTAGCAGTCCTCGGTTTCTTTTCAGCAGGCGGGGAATGTTTCTTCTTCCCACCTTCATTGGTAGCAGGCTCTATCATAATGTTAGGACGAGCCAACGCATCTGCCTTGATCCGTTTTATCTCTTCCTTCGGGGGCAGCCTACCTTTTTCCCTACGAAGAGGACTAAGCAGCCAACGCCACTCACGATATTCAGAAAAGATACCCAGAACGACATGTACTTTCTTCATGTCCGGAGAAACCTTAGGAGTTGAGCCAAATTTCGAATCTACAAAAGCAGCAGAGGATAATCAAAAAATTGAAGAGCAGTTTAGCATTAAAACAAAGCAGCTAAAAATGTTATGCAACCTACTTACCAGGTATGAAAACCGTTGGTACACGCAACTCGGGGGAAGAATCAGATTCCCATTCTCCACTTATCTCCAAAGTTTCCTTGGCCCAGTCATGATCTTCGTTGCTCGAGTTATCAAAAAGCTTATGACGATATCGCAGCTGCCCACCTTCATCAATGTGACCTATGTCAAAAAAATACCAAAATTCGTTGACAGTTAGATCTAAGTCGAAGAATTGGCTTAGATTATGGAATCCCACCATCACGCGGACCGCGTTCGGAGAACATTGAGCAGGGGCACATTTCATGGAGCAGAGCACTTCTTGGAAGAAACGTGGCATAGGAAAAGTAAACCCTAACACGAAATAATATGGGTGAAACTTGATGGCTCTCCGAGCCCCATTGCATGGCTCACGGCTGCTACCATCCTTGACTCGTTTCACACGCACTCCCGACGGAATGGCATGCTAGTATGCCTCAAGGAAGTCTCTAAACAAATCATCGGAGTTAATCTTGAAGTGAGCAGCCTTGAAGTAGCCAACCTTGCTCAAAGACCCGCCTTGACGATACAACGACGGCACACCATCATCATCTTGTAGCTCGAGGAAGACATACTTGAAGGAATTCCACAAAAGTACAAAGAAGATTCATTAAAGGGTTGTTCAAAAAAAAAAGGGAAAAAAAGGGCCACGGCATAACCTTGCCGTGGTTTCCCAAGCCACTCTTTCACAAATCCTCGACCCCCGTCGAGCCAAATTTCAAGCCTTGAGGCTTCCAAAAAATCAAGAAGACAAGAAAATTAATTTTTTTTCTTACCTAGAAGCAACGAGAAGACGAAGCAAGTAACGAAAGACGATCCTTTGCACAGGCAAGATGTAGAAGATTGCTAGAGAAGGGGGAACAAATATCTTCTAGGCTATCTCTCTCTTGTAAGGTAGAATAAGTTGCTCTCCAAAGCTGATTTAATAATCCACTTAAGGTGGACTTAAATAGGCTTTGAGAGAAATTTATTTCCTTTTCCTAAAATGACCTAATTTCCTATTAAAAGAGAGAATCAACCTCAAAATAGGAAACAATTCAAAGTTTCCTAGTGCAAGAAAATCTCTACACCTGTTGCCCTTTTCTGCGAGCAGCCCAACAGGTGTGGGGGCATTTGTGGAGCCAAAAATAATCACAAGGAGACACGTGGATTTCTAGACAAAAGATGACAAAAGTACCCTTAAGGTACAACGGGATTCCTACACACGAGCAGCGGGCAGTCATCCCTCAACCAAGTCAAAAGTGCCCAAAAAATGTAACAATTCAAAAACCATCTCATCAAATCCCTCTTACAAGGTAACTCCCAAAATCTATTTCATTCCATATAATTGTTGCCTCTTTTTCCCTCTTTTAGCTAATCAATTAGCTATCATTCCTGGATTAATTACCTAATTAATCCATTAATTGCCAAATAACTCACACATTAAACCACAAAATGCACACAAGAAGCCTCCCAAAGGCCCGCCACCTTTTCTTCAAAGGGGACCGGCCATGCCCTATAAATACTATTCATTTTTCTCTAAAAACCTAAGTCCACACTCTTGCAAAACTCCAAAAACTCTCTAAACAATTTTCTCTCTAAATTCTAACTTTGGCATCGGAGGTTCTTCGGCCAAAGCCCCCCATTCATCGTGGGCGCGTGAGGCTTTTGGCCTTGACCCTAAGGTGTTAATTGTTTTGTAGGTGCAATTTTGTCCAAGATCAAGAAGGAAAAAATTTGCATCCACAGCTACATTGTGACTAACTTGTTCTCAAATGAATAACAAGCACGCTATTTATAATAAACTAAACATAATCCTAAAAGGTAAGAAATCAAAACTCTAATGCTAACGGGTTAAGCCCAAAAAATTAAATATTCAAATAAACTAAAATCCTAATATTTTCCAACCGTGTACGAATCTCGCAATCTAATTTAACCAAGAGAACACATAAATATTCCCAACTCCTAGTTAATCGACAAAACACTCAAAAATTGTGTTTAGATTAGCAAAACCAACGTGAGCCGCTGTGATACCTTCGGAGTTCTCAACACTAGGAAATTACAATTCAGTTGGCAATGGAAACTAAGTGGATATTTTGCATCGTGAAATTATCGTCTGTAATTATAAAATTAAATAACGGGATTAATTATTAATTTAAAGCTTTCTAATTTTTGAGGTGATTATGCTTTGGCCTCACATATATTTTGGACTTATCCAGAAAGATACTCTCCCAATCTACGCTTCTTGTGTCCCCTCCGGATCCTCTGTTCACTTCCTGTTGATATTTACTTCCCTTCCACCAGCTTCTTCTTCTTCTTCTGCTGTCCCCGCCCTGTTTTTCTGCAACTTTTCTGGTGTCTCATGTGACGCATTCGGACAATTTTACCCTTCAAAATCCCATCTCTTTACATACTCAGCTCTTAGATGCTTTGAACTTGGGTAGCTGGGTGTGTGTTTTTCTGCAAGTGAGCTCTCGGATTCAGCTCGTTTCTTGAAATTCATTGAATTTGGGTTGCTGGTTTTGCGTTTTATCTGATGGGTGCTGCTTCTGCTGGGTACCCTTTTGGAATCACTTCCCATTGCCATGGAAAGTTGGGGGCTTTTCCTCACAAAGTGGAGTTCTTTGGCTCTAATTTCCCACTGCATGGGGAATTTCCAGGACATAAATTGTACCCAAGTTCCGTTTTTCCCCCTGCATCCAAGGTAATCTCGGTCACCTCCCTTCTTACCTACTTTACATGCTGCAGAAACTGAGGAGAAAAAAGGAAGAAAAAAATTTAGAATTTGGAGACTTCATGATTTAACTGTATTTGTGGTTGCAGAATAAGAAAAATCTATGATTTGTTTGAATTGTTAAATTTTGTGTAAATTCGTAAGGTGCTTGTTAATTTATTGATTTTGGTAATTAGAGATTTTTCTTGAGTGGAATTTAAGTTTTGTTTGTAACTATTTTTAACTTTGCACTAATTTTAGAAAATAATTGTTTTTAAAACAGAAAATGCTTAGATACGGCAATGTAGTGATTAATACTGAGTAGTTTGAAATGGTTTGGAGTTAAAATGGCAATTCTAAAGTATTGATTACCCAAAAACCTGAATCTTATTATCGCCATTATCATCAAGTGTTTTTCTTTTAAGTTAATTTAAGTCTAGATCATGTGCCGTATGATTTCGTATTCTCACACTAAGCACATACACGGGTTGATCTGAATTGATGAATCCATTAAAATAGTTATTCATTGTATCAGCCGTTACAAAGGCGGTAATGTGTGTTGTTTTCTCGATGCAGGAAATTGCAAGTCGAATATGTTCTCTACCTGACGATGATGAATGGTTCTTGGAAGAAATGTTAACCCCCATTCTTGATTCAGTTGAAAATCCTATCCACCTGAAGAACTTGTCTGTTGAAGTTAGTTCTGAGGCATTTTAATACTTGCTTTGTGTGCTTACACTTCCATTCACAACTTCTTTACTCATCACAGAATGATCAGTGCAGGAACTGAAACAGTTATCTGATGAAATCCGTTCAGAGTTATCATCTATAATGTTGAGAACGCGAAAGTCTTTCAGAGCCAGTTTGGCAGTGGTGGAGTTGACGGTTGCAATACACCATGTTTTTCATGCTCCCGTGGACAAGATAATTTGGGATGTCGTAGAACAAGTAAGATCATAAATATATATCTTTCTCTTTGTAGAAATGGTTAATTCTAAGAAAGGCGGTTGAGGTTATGGAGAACTTGTGATACTGTTTCCATTAGGCTGTTCATAGTTCATAACAGAAATTACACATCTAAAACAGAACGCAATGAAATCAGTCATGGGTAGTTTCTGCACATTTATACATTGTCTTTGGATGATATAAATGTTGAAAGTTTTCTCTTTTTCTGGCAGACATATGCTCATAAAATACTTACAGGAAGGCGGGGCCTCGTACATACAGCTCGACGAAATAATGGTTTTTCTGGTCCTTCATCTCGACCTGAGAGTGAATATGATCCATTCGGGCCAGGGCATGGGTGCAGTAGCGTTTCTGCTGGACTGGGTAATGTCTACTTCCAGTATGCTTCTTTTTCATTTATCCTGTGATGAAATCGCTGTCTTCGGAAAAAGTTCATGTTTTTATTCAACATAACTTGCAACACCCTTATCTGGACATTCTATTAACCGTATATGCTGCTTTAGACCTGATGGCATTTATGCAGCTAGTAATTGTATATGGTCATTCCTCTGAGCGTTATTTATTATGATGTAAGAGCAATTGTTTCAAGTTTGGCCAGCTAAATTGGATTTAAAACTATATTATTTTTTAACTGGACTGCAATTATAATCTTTACAGGCATGGCAGTTGCACGGGATATTAAAGGAAAACGGGAACGTATTGTTTCAGTCATCAGCAATGGGACTACGATAGCTGGACAGGTCTATGAGGCGATGGGTAATGCAGGTTATTTGGACTCAAATATGGTAGTTATTTTAAATGACAGCCGACACTCTTTACACCCAAAGACTGAGGAGGGTCCAAAGACAGCTATTAGTGCTCTGTCTAGTACCCTAAGCAAGCTCCAGTCAAGTAAATCCTTTCGAAGGTTTAGAGAAGTTGCTAAGGTATTTCCATGTTTTTTATTATCATACCTCTAGGACTGGAAGATTTTGAGACATTAAACGTTATTTAAAGATTTCTTAGAACTTAGATATATTGGAAGTTTTGAAATGAGAGATATCTTTACAGAAAAATATATTTAACTTTGGGCAATACTATAGACAATCTGAGTATAGAAAAGTTATTTGGTTTTGTGTGGCACGCATCTGAGAGAAAAATGTTTTGGGCTTTGGTGATTTTGAAAATAACAAACATTTTCTGTTGCTATGAGTGAGATTTTGTGCCTTGTGCTTTTTGTTCTATGAAATATTTATTTTTCTTCCCCCCTTTTTTTCAGGGTGTTACTAAAAGAATTGGTGGAGGCATGCATGAATTGGCAGCTAAAGTTGATGAGTATGCACGCGGTATGGTCGGTCCACTAGGATCAACTCTTTTTGAAGAGCTCGGATTGTATTATATTGGCCCTGTTGATGGACACAATGTTGAAGACCTGATTTGCATTCTACAAGAAGTGGCATCTCTTAATTCAATGGGTCCTGTTTTGGTTCATGTGATAACGGAAGAAAATCGGGAAGTTGAAAACAACCCAAAGAGTGGGGTAGAAGGTATATTACCGCTCATCTCCCTCCTTCTCTGGTGTTCATTTCATATTCTGTACAAAACTCTGCAGTAAATTTAAGGATTCATGAGTTGACTTGAACATAGTCTAACTCAGCCCATATACTTTGGTTTTATATTTTTCATCTGAGGCTTTGCCTTTGTTCAGGCCTTTAGCGAGTATAAGAAATTGCTGACTACAATGATTGGTTCTCATTTTGTACAGGATGAAAAGCCACGTTCGATTTGATCTGACATATATGCTATTTTACACTTCCCAAACCTGCAGGTTTGAATAACTCTGATGATTTACCGTCCAAAATCCACCGTAGAACTTATAGCGACTGCTTTGTGGAGGCGTTGGTGATGGAGGCAGAGAAGGACAAAGATATTGTAACTGTTCATGCAGGAATGCATATGGAAACAGCATTTCAGCTATTTCGTGAAAGATTTCCTGACAAGTTTTTTGATGTGGGAATGGCTGAACAACACGCAGTTACATTTTCGGCTGGTTTGGCATGTGGAGGACTAAAGCCATTTTGCATAATCCCATCTACATTCCTACAAAGAGCTTATGATCAGGTAGTAATTATATTTTAATTAGTTTTGGAATAAATAATTTATGATATAATATAATAATATGATGATAATGTCTCTGATATCTTCTCGTGGCCTGTTTAGGTAGTTCATGATGTAGATCGGCAAAGAATTCCAGTGCGTTTTGTCATTACAAGTGCAGGGTTGGTAGGATCTGATGGTCCCATTCATTGTGGAGCATTCGATATAGCATTTATGTCATGCTTACCAAACATGATCGTCATGGCACCATCCAATGAAGATGAGCTTGCCAACATGGTGGCCACTGCAGCCTACATTGATGATCGTCCAGTTTGCTTCCGATATCCAAGGGGCGCCATTGTTGTGATGGACCATTCCGTATGCAGTGGGACCCCCATTGAGGTAATTCCGCTTCATTGCTTAAAAACAAGTATACCGTCATTAATCATTCCCAGTAAGTATATAAACTTGGTATATTTAATACAGAGGATTACTTCTTATGTGTTTTTTAACTTCTTAATGCCACTGCGTTTAATTTGACTTCTTTGCACTGCTGAGCAGATTGGAAAAGGGAAAATTCTTGCGGAGGGTAAAGATGTGGCATTGCTTGGATATGGATCAATGGTTCAGAACTGCCTCAAGGCTCGGTCTCTTCTTTCAACGCTGGGCATTGATGTAACAGTTGCTGATGCAAGGTTCTGCAAGCCCTTAGATGTCAAGCTTCTTAGGCAGCTTTGTCGAAATCATTCATATCTGATCACAGTTGAGGAAGGTTCTATTGGAGGATTTGGATCCCATGTTGCACAGTTCTTTTCTCTCGACAGACAGCTTGATGGAAACATTAAGGTAATAATTATTTTCAATTCAATATTGATTGTCAATGGCACATTATATGTTAACACATCGTTCCTCATATTTTGTTTTCTCTGCCTGAAATCGACATTCCAGTGGCGACCAATTGTTTTACCGGACAACTACATTGAGCATGCATCCCCAAATGAGCAGCTAGCTATTGCTGGATTAACTGGACACCACATAGCAGCAACGGCGTTGACTTTGCTTGGCCGGAATCGTGAAGCCCTTCACTTGATGTGCTAGGCATCTGCTATTCTCTGCCCTTTCACCGAGACTATGTTTCTTAGCGGAAAAATATGAAATACAGATCAAAGCTCAAGTAGCATTAATTCGACCGAAATGTTCCGAAAATTTATACCGTATCAATTTGTATAGAAGTGCTTTTCTCAAAAGTAGTTAGTATGCAACCAATGAAGGTTGGTCAGAGTGGAAGGGGCTCAGGTCGCTTAAGCAAGTGGTCTCGCTCTCGAGCCCTTGTGGATGCAGAAAACTTTCTTGGGAGAGGTCCCCGACCGTACCTCGAAGGATTAGTCCTGGGCTTTGCCTGGGGACACCTTCAGAAACCAAAAAGTAGTTAGTATGCAAGTTTATGTTCATTAATGTACAGCAGCACAAAGGAAATTTTTGAAATTTAAATTTAATACCATGTTGTTATATATGGTGCATTAAATTGAAGTTTTTTTTTTTTTTTTTTTTAGAAGAAGTACGATATTTATTTATTTGGAATAAATCGTATAAAGCAGAGGATATGGTGCTGCTAACAATGGGCCTCAATAAAAATATTGTCGGGATTTTCAACCCAATCGAAGGAAAAAATAGTGTCTTGTACCATATTAAGTATTAATACTATTCTCAAGAAGAATATTAAAAATTATATCAAGTGATTCTTCAAATCAAGAAAGTTGACTACTCAAAGTTAAGCCCAATCATGCCAATCTGTGTGCTGCCGTGTTCGTCTCTCGTCGACCAAACGTGATTTTCCATTGTGAAAACGAAGCCAACATATGTTTAGCATCCTGAATAACATGCCAAAAACTCACCGTTCAAATTTGTTCCAAAACTCACCGTTCAAATTTGTTCCAAAACTCACCATTCAAATTTGTTGTCTCGGCTTGTAATGCATGAATCACTACTGCTGCATCACCCTGTATCTCAACAGCATGGGACGTCACCATCTGTGCCAAAAAGACAGCAGCTCTCGCTGCCATAATCTCTGCCATCTGTGCAGAAAGAACCCCCGGCAAATTCGAAGCCATGGCTGCCAAAAAAATCCCCCGGTCGTCTCGGATTATAGCACCAATCGCTCTCCAATCCCATCCCGCTCATTCCACGCACCATCAAAGTTACATTTAAGCCAACCTACCTCAGGTTTTTTCCATGGCTGTGGAACGGAAATCTTGCTGCCCTTCTTTACTTCATGCTATTTTCTATACTCTTGGAGCCATGCTTGGGTTCGACAACGGATATCCACTTGGTTCATCGCCTTACTCGTCCACAGAAATGAGTTTGGTTCCTTCCAGATGCTCCAAATCAACACCAAAGCAAGATCAAAACTTTGCTTCGAAAGTTCTCCCACCATTTGAATCATCCAACTTTGGAACTTGCAGGTCCCGTCCCATAGTCCTCACCGCTTGAATGAGCCACATGATAAGCAGACTTCGTTGTGAAAGTACCATTCTTCGCTATAGTCCAAATTAAAGTATCCGAAGTCCGGAAATAACTAAGAGGGATACTCAAAATTAGTGCGCTTCCTCCTCACTAAAAATACCAAGTCATTCCATATGAAACCCTCATCCTCCATTAATAACCCATTGACCGTAGTGGTAGGCGCAACACCCGTCGGAACTGGGCTTAGAACTTTAAAGAACTGTGCACGGGGTAACCAGCTGTCCCCCCGTATTCTAACCTTCTCTCCGTCGCCGACTCTCCATCTCGAACCTCGGCGAATAATGGCCCTGGCTTCCGCAATACTACGCCAACAATAAGATGCAACTCAGTCAACAACCCATCTTATAACATGAGAGTAGGGTGAGGATGTTACTTAAACTCGTCGGTTAACAGTCAACAACCGATCTTATAACATGTGAGTAGGGTAAGGATGTTATTTAAACTCGTCGATAAACAATCTTATAAGACGTGAATTAGTGTACGGTGATGATGTTCCATTCGATTGCGATCGGTCAAGCCATTAGTAACATGATCACAGAAGATGAGTTAAAGAATGCACAATCAAATTGTACTTAAAACGGCTTTGGTTATTCTTATGCTGGTTTTTTTCGTTGATTGATACAAGCTGGCTTCCAAGTTATATAGATTATGGGGTTCATCTTACGGTCTTCGTGTGGACAGCACTGTCTTATGATTTACCCGGTAAAGTTCCACATGGAGTTCCTAGGAGGCTTGTTTGTCCGTTTCCCTGGGACCCTCAATCACTCTACCCATTGGACAGTGGTCAAGGTATTGTTGGATTTAGCGCACTGGTAATCATTTCGTTTTTAGCTTTTGCCCTTCGCCTTTAGCTGGAATCGAAGGCTTGATACCAGAGTAATTAATATCTAAGTATATCCATTTCCCATGTTTAAATTGCAGGATATGCCAAATGTACCCGTCATGTACATCTTCGCTGCATTCATGCCGGCTGTGATGATAGCGTGTCTATACTTTTTTTTTTTTTTTTTTTTTGTTTTATCACAGTGTAGTATCGCAGCTTGCACAAAAGGAGGAGTTTAATCTTCAGAAACCATCTGCATACCACTATGACATGATTCTCTTGGGAATAACGGTATGCTTTCCGACTTCAAATCTTCTATTGCTTTTCCTTTTTCTTTGTAATCTATATGTTTATAACTCTGCTGCTACATTTTCAATGTTGCAGACATTGATGTGTGGGTTGCTTGGACTTCCTCCTTCAAATGGGGTTCTTCCGCAGTCCCCGTGCACACCAAGAGTCTTGCTGTTCTAAGGCGTCTGGTGATCCGAAAGAAAATGGTAGAGTGCCAAGGAATGCATGAAACTGAACGCAACCAACTCTGAGTGAGTAACCTGCTGCGGTCACTCTTTGTGGGAGGCTCAATATTCGCAATCATCGTAATAAAAGGATTCCTACCTCAGTTCTTTGGGGATACTTTGCCTACATGGCGATTGATAATCTCCCAGGTAATCAGTTGTGGGAGAGGCTCTTGCTACTCTCCATCAGCCCTAACCAACGTACAAGTAAGTCAGTTTCAGAAAGTTCATTATACTGCAATTTATGAGTATGTAGTAGCTTATCATAATCTTGTTTCGTCTTCTAATTCTGTAATTTTCTTGGACAGAGTTTTGGAAAGTTGTCATGCTTCATTCATGGAGTTAGTACCGTTCAAGTACATAGTTGCATTTACGCTCTTCCAACTCGTGTACTTCCTGATATATTTCGGATTGACACGGATACCTATAGCTGGAATATTGTTCCCTCTGCCATTTTTCCTTCTCATAAGCATAAGGGATCATTTGCTGCCCAGGTTCTTTCATCCTGCCCATCTTCAAGAACTCGATTCTTGTGAGTGGGAAGAAGTTCCCGGTGATCCATATGTAAGTCTCTTTTGCTTTCTTCAGGCTTGTATGAATGTGTTTAAATGATTCCGGTTCATGGCATTGACATGTGTGAGCAGGAAAAAGTACCACCCGGACCTGGAAATGATGACGGTACAGATGATTTCTATGATGCTGAGATATTGGATGAGATGACAGCAAGCAGAGGAGAGTTGAAGCTCAGAACCAGCTTCAGTAGTGAAGACAGGTTCTCTCATGTAAGAAAAAATCCAACTCCTTCCATCCGTCTTTGTTTAATCAATTTTACATCATTTTACACGTTTCCAATCGGTTCAATGACATATTGCAACGTAAAATTGTGCAGGTGCACCACAAAGATGTTGCCTGAATTTGACGATAAAGTGGATTATGATTAGTATAGATTGACTGAGACCTGAACTTGTGCTTGTGATATGATTAAGCTCCTCAACAGTGGACCGTTGATTTTCTGTATCAAGCACACTCATTATAGCAAAGATATTAACAAATTACAGAAAAGAGGACTAAGAATTATGCCTAGCACTAAGAATTATGCCTAGCTTGGAAAACAAGTAATACAGTGAGAAAATCACGTGCGGATTCACGATGTTTTCGGGCAAATTAAGGGACACGGAGTATGCAAGAGGGGAAGATAGACATGCCATCTGGGGGATGATTTTCTGGCCTTCTGGATAATTATTTCTCAGAATCACCAACAAGAACAAGATGATCGCCGTCTCTAACAAGCTCTATATCTTCAATTTCAGCTCTGTCTTTGGTTAAAACTTTTGTGGCTGAAAACTGGAATTTCTTGGCACCAAGGTCAAGTAGTTGTTGAAGGGAGTCAGGCAGAAGCACAAGCTTTGCAGCAGTTTCGCCTTTTTCCGGGCAGCTAAGTGTCACTCTGGCCGGATAGCTGTTCCTACTTGTGCTCCTTGTCAAACTGCCCGTAGATGCGACATTGTCTCTATCTTTCTCACCTGCATGTTTTCAAATTCACCTTGTCAAAACTTTTCATCACCTAGTGTTAAAAAAAATTCAAAGTTCGGTTAAAGGCCTCAGTTTCTAGTAGGTCGAGTAATGATTTACTCAAGCATTTTTACTCATAATATTATGGGATTTACAAAACATTATGTAAGTGATTTATTAAGAGAAAAAAATAAGGAAATTATAGCATCTTTCTAAGAATTTATGGAGAAAATTGAAGATATATGTTTACCGGTATTAGTATTGGCAGTTGACATGAAACCAAACAGTGAATTGCGAAAGCTTTTATCCATTCTAAGAGTATTTTCTGATGTCATATCTGAGTTGGATGGCCTGCCATCCCGTGCGTAGGGAGGTAATGTAGGCTCACTTCTGAACTTCCCAGGACGTGATAGTATCGGATCCTCTGGCATAGGAACAACAGTTTGTTTCTTGCTTGGTTTCTTACTCTCCGATTTTTGCTGAAACAGTTCCATTAATTTGTCATGTCCCTGATGCTCTGCCAAAGCCCTAGGAGTCCATCCGTAGCTATCTGGCTTGTCAGCCTCAGCTCCTTGTTCCAAGAGGAACTTAACTATCTCTACGTTTTCTTCGCATACTGCAGTGTGAAGTGCTGTAGTCCCATTGTTCTTGGGCAGTGTTACATCACCGTTATACTTGACAATGTATTTAAGCAGCTCCAAGTTGTTTTGCTCAACAGCAGAACAAGCAAAATTTCCCACATTGCCAGAATTTATCTTCGCTCCATTGTCTAAGAGAAGTTTAATCAAAGACTCATGCTTCCCTGATATTGCTTCCCATAGAGGAACATTTCCTTCTGAATCTGCATGCAAAGTAACGAACAATTGATTCAGCGTGACAATCTCACACCACGTCTCAAATAAAAGGTCACCTAAATAGAAACATAGCACACCATACTGTCTGACAAGAAAACATGTTCGTACCTTGTATATTGGGATCGGCTTCATACTCTAGAAGTAAAAGGGCACAATGTTCATTTCCATTAGATGCTGCAATGTGCTGTTGAAACACAAAAGAAAATAACGCATACAAAGTAAGCACCAAACTCTCAAATTCAAACGCTATCGGGGACAAAATGGTATCTGTTTGCACAATAATGATAGGGTATGCGCACCATAGCTGTTCGTCCATTATCATCCATCTCATTTGGATCTGAACCCCGCCTGAGCAATTGATGCAGCAACATATCATCACCCCTCTGTGCAGCAAAGCATAAACTAAGAGGCAGATCCATTCTACCGCTAGCCAGCACATGCTCTATGTCCCTCAAAATTCCTTCTGCCAGCGGATTCTTCATTTCTTTCAAATGCTGCATCAATATGCATAAGAAAGAGGCAAAGAACTGTTATCAAAATTCTGATTCCCATATATTAATGACTACCAAAAAATGATTAATGTAACTTACAAACCTTAAGAAAATTGTTCATGATTATCGTTCCATCTCCAACATTTGCTTGAACAAGGTTTAAGAAAGCTGTACGGTTCAAACGCAGAAGCTGGGAGAGTCCTTTCGTCCTAACTGTGACCATTTGAGGCCTGTAACAAAGCACACCTATTTCACCAACAACGTCTCCTGTCTTCGCTTCTCGAACAACCTGCAGTCATTCAACAAGAAGTCCATCAGTCATAGACAAAGCACCAAGTTTATGTTTTGGAAGACAACGTTGATCACATATTTTATATCATTAAACTTGCCGGTGTTGCTCCATTCCTATGCATAATAAGTTCCTGTTAGCAAGTTGCAAGAATCAGAAGCTAGTTTTCCAAATAAAAAGAAACCAAAGAGTAAAAGAAAGGCAATAGGTGCCTTGTGAATTGTGATTCAAGTGTAAAGAGGAGTTGCATGAATGCTATTTTCTGATTCTTACCACAGAGCCGGTAACCACAATATACATGTCAGTGGGTGCTTCATTCTGCAAGATTACAACTTCTTTTGGAGGAAAATATTCAGCCTTCATCTCAGAGACCTCAAAATTCAACCACCAAAAAAGAAGTTAGACAAAGTTTATTTCTTACATATAAGATTGCAGGAGACTAGAACGACAATGTGCTGTATCAAACACCACCAATTAGTACCAATAGTGTAATCTTAATAATTACCAATTGGAAAAGTAGATCTCTTGATACACCTTGGAACAAGTAGACACTATCAAGAAGTGGATAGAAGAGATAGTGAGAGATGCTAGATCGAATGGCCTTAGGGAGCGCATCGAGAGCCTCTTGCTGCTGCAGCCCTTCTGAATTAGTTCTGTACTTCAAACACAAATGAGCAAGCATCTGCTCGTGCAGGTGATCAGGTATTTGGTTCCTACGTGCAAAACTTGTTGCAGCTTGAATAGTGTCTCTCTGCGAGTCCAGAAAACAAGTCCAAAAATGGGAAACCAAAACATGAAAACTGCTATACTTGCAAACTTGTCAGAAGAATGAAGTACATATCTAAAATTCTTGAGTTAAACTCTACATAATTTAGTAGTAAGAAGTATAAAACTCATGTAAAAACAAAAGCTTGTACTTACAAATTGTCTAGTTCGAGCAGTTCCATGGACAATCAAGTTGGTCATATTACCGATCAGGTAAGCTTGCAGCCCAAGATTGAAGAGCATATAGAAGATATCGAATGCCATCTCCTGTGAATTTACAGGATGAAAATCCCCATAGCCGGTGGTTGTGAGCGTGATTATGGACCAGTACATTGAGGTCACGTACCGGTCCCATAAAGCCAATTGTTGAAAGTTTTCTTCGATAAGCCCAAACCATGTCCTTCTTGGGTTACGATAATGCGCAGCAAGGAAATAGAAGAAGCAGCCTGCGCAATGAACTGTGAGGAGTGTAACCTACAAACACATCCAAAGCCTGATGATCATGAGATACACATCACAGTTATATTAGACAATCACCTCTCTTTCAAAAAAAAGACTAGATATTAGTCGAAAAGTACTCACGAAAATAAGCTTGCAGTATCGAACCCAAAAGTAGCTATAATTCCTGTCCTTTTCCAATCTAGAATATCAGAGAAAATATAAAACAACATGAGAGCTTAATGATCAGATCCTGCAAATGAATATGAAAAATATAATCTGCATTGCCTTTGGATTAAGCTGAGTTCAAACATGAATAAAATAACGATGAATTCAGTTCACAATTCATAAATAAATGCACATGTATAATAAGATTGCTGTGATGGAACTTCCATTGATGTAATTTGTACCTGGAAATCATTGCGCTGACTCTTCGGAGACGCCAAAGGCGGAGGATATTGAAGTATCCATAAGTCTCGAGAGGAGGAGGCAGAACACGCTGAGCAAGTTCCGAAGGGATTGTGGAGATGATGTCAAAGGCCAGCCATGTTTTGGCATATCTCAGAGCGATGAGCTTGTGGTTGTCAATGAGGAGATAAGTAGTTTTATCAAGGTAGGCCACAAAGAATGTCAATACAATGTCGATAGCGAAAAGTGCATTGACAACATTATCAGCAATGGCAATAAGTCCTTTTGCTCTGTCCAAGAATCCAAATTCAAAGGGACACACCCAAGCAGTGTAGAAAACCAGGAGTATAAGAAATGACTGCCAAAGTCTGCAAATTAAAAACCAAAAGAAAATGTTATACTCGAATTATGTTTTCTTTTTTTGGTAGGACAATATTCTAAATTGCTCTGATCTATAGAGCGGGGATCAAACTGAGTGCAAGGTACATTGGTTGACCAAGTGGCCTAACCCACATCGCGCAATTATTCATAAAACAATAATGGAGCTACAATTAGAAAACTAAAGTCTCCAAAACAAAACAAAACAAAACAAAAAAACCATGAACGATTGAAACATCATTTAAAGAGAACAAAATTGAGCAATAAATTCTAGTTCTTCATGATCTTGTGCCGCCATGAATTTATACAAATACAGTCCAAGATTCAAACACAGCCTAAATTTAAAACTTGCTACATGCAATTCATATCAGATCAACCCAACTGATAACACACATGGACGTGTAAAACCAACAAGAAAAATTGAAAAATTGCTAGAGAAAGAGAGAGAGATAGATTTGTCACTTGTAATAATAATTAAATGGGGAGATGATGAAACGGCGGAACTTGTGTTTGGGACGGTTTGGAGCAGTGGCGCCAAGAGACGGCAAAATGCCATCGATGAGGTTAAACTGGCTGGCATGGCTGCCGTCCCTCGACATTTCTTCCGCCTTCTCCTGTTTTCCTCCACCACACCCTTGCCCGCACATTGACATCGACATTGCCATTGACCCCTTCCTCATCATTCCCACTCCGATCAGCAGTCATCATCTTCCATGTTTCTCTCTCTTCAGTCCCTTGAAGCTCACTTTTCCTGTGTCTCTCTCTAAGATTTAACGCAAAAGTTCTCCTCTTTGGAATCAGCAATGTTGGACAAGAGTGAAGACCCACCACGGAAGGAAAAAGAGAGAAGTAATGGAAGCTGCTAACTCTCTCTCCCTGTCTCTGTGTGTGCCTCACTCTCTAGGATTCTTGGCTCACTTTATCTCTCTCTCTCGGTTTCTCTGTGATTTGTTCTCTTTTTTCCCGGACGTTACGTGGAGAGAGCCTTTGTGTGTTGTAGTGTGTACAAAGTTACACGACGTTGGCTGAAGGACTAACACAGATCATAGGCTCACCCTGATGATCTCGTACAACTTAACCGTAATAAGAAATTCTTATCCCCACTTTATTATTATTAGACGATTCCACAGTAATAGTACTAATTATGGATTGAATGTAATACCACTTTATTATTATTTTATTTTTTTAAAATGTAGAATTCATATTTTCAACAATAACACGTATATTAGTAATACCACAAGACCTCCCAATTAGCGCTCCGCGTCTACGCTTTCATTTGACAACAACTAAGAGCTTTTATAAAGACGATGAACAAATAGTCCATCAATATGGTGTTTTTTTATAACAAACGATATTATCTACACTAAAGTGGAGGGGTGGACTTAGTCTCACAATGGGTTAGCGATAATATGGTTCAAACTTTCCACCACTAGACCGTCGTACTATGTGGCATCAATATAGTGTTTAAGTTACATGCCAATTGCCCGTTAATATACATGGTGTTCATCGGTGAGTCCGTGAGTGCAGAGAGAAGGTAACCTGCTCTAGATCTAACCAATTATATTAAATTCATCTAGACTATAATTCAATTAATATTCTGCTATTCATATAGAAAAGATATCGATTGAAGGGAAATGAAATAAAAGAGGTATTGGATCTTTTAAGGCAAATGATAACCGTACATTATTTTATTTCTCACACATTCATGTTTAATTTTGTTCGTGGATAGTATTTGATTTATTCAAATCAATGACTAAAAGATGTAAGGCTAAAAAAGATGTGTGAAAATCATTTTCCTTTAGGAAAAATAAAACGAATTGGACACTAAAAATTCTAAAACCCACGTGCATTTGTTATTAATAGTATACTTAAAAGTTGTTGTTGTTCATTTGAATTATAAGACGTGCATGACCTAGTAATATCACGTGACGATAAAACTATTATACTAAAAAAATATTTTTCTTGAGTGTGATTGGAGAAGTATATACATATAAATGCTGTACATGTATGAATTAATTGAAGGCAATAAGAATCTGAATTTTGAACCAATGGATGAAGGAGATATCAGTGTCAAGTTCACCTTTCTCTTTGTTTTAAAGCACCGTCTACAAATTAGAGTCCATTAATTTTTCTTTGGACAGGTTCTCTACAGGGTAAACTTTAATTGCATCAGTGATCTTACATGAGCCAGGCATGCATCGAATGTCAACGATTTAAATAAGAAGTTTGAATTTAAGTTTAGATTGGTGACGGGGATTTTTTGTTAGTATATTGATGAATTTAACATAATATTTTATGATCTTATAGAATGGTTGATTTCTACTTTTCAAGTGCTAAAGGGAAAACACATAGAATCCAAACAAGTGTTTGGGTCTGAAAGAGGATAATTTGAACAAATATCTTATTCGTTTGAAGAGTTAAAAACAAAAAAGTAATAAGATCATCTGCCTTTTGATCATCTTGTTTTAGTGTTCAAGGGGTCGTCGGTTTAAATTTTTTAATAATATTATTTCTAAATAAAAATCTAAAATGGCTTTTTATTTTTGTCAAACGATAAATTTTTGTTAGATTAGTCATCAACGAGATTTAAACTCATGCCGTTGTGCAAGAGCACAACTCCTTTCCACAACTGTGATAAAGAGCCACTTGCTGAAAAACTTATTTAATTTCTTGAAAAAAATGACATAAATTTATCAAGCATATTAGTGCAGCAGTGCTTTTCTTCTCAAAATTGAAAGTGATAACAAATTCGAATATTTTAGTTGACCATCTATCCTCGACAAGAAAACAAAAAAAAATCAGCAATTAAATAAATTTCAAGAGAAAAGTACAAGCAATAATTTGACTGGGTATGAACCAATAAGAACAGAACTTTTTTTTTTAAGAAACGATAGTAGTATTAGATTCAAGAAGTTGCGGGTTACAAAAGAGCCATACTATGGCTGAGGAGTTTCCTCGACCAGTAAGTCCATAATGAAAACGATTGGGGATTCAACCCAATTACAGTCATTGGAAAGCGAAAGACCATAACGAGCAAGTCCGTGGGTAATACCATTGGCTTGACGGCGAACATGGGAGACCTCAGTGATCATCAAGAGCAGTGCTTTGATGTCTTCAATGATCTGACCAACGGAGGAAAGATTAACAGAGGAGTCACGAAGTGAGTTGACGATCTGAAGCGAGTCGGATTCAAAACAATAGCTATAAGAACCCCTAGTTGTCGCCCAAATCATAGCCAAACAGACAAGGAGGGCCTCCGCATGGAGGGGAGAGAGAACATCATTCAGCAAACCGACCATAGCCGCCACAAAAAGACCATCAGCATCACGAGCAATAAAACCAAATAGGGCTCATGACCTGGAGGAATCCCAAGCCCCATCGATGTTTATCTTCAGAGAACCAAATGGGGGGAGGTTCCATGTAATCAAGGAAGGGCATGGCATGGGGATCGAGACATCTCCGAATTGATAAAGTCCTGCCACCAAGACAAAGTTCGAGAGACGATAGAATCTGGAGGATCGCACACACACTCCCAAAGCAAGTACCGTGCCTTCCAAATAGCCCAACAGATCATCAGAGCTTTCCCTTGGTTTCTTAACACTATGATTGGATGAAGAAATTTAAGATTACTAAGGAATTTTAAAATGACGGAAATTGAAATGAAGGGATTTTATTTTCTATAATTTATGAATTTTGTTGTTTGGTTAACTTAAAAGAACAATGGAATTGAAAACGGAATTCGTTAATTTTAAACTCTTAATCATAGAAATTGGGAAATGACACCTATTTACATGGAATTTAAACTTGGAAATTAGAGGCCCCAAATTCCAAGTTTTTTTTCCACGCGGAAATTCTAAATTTCTATGTTATAAATCCAAACAAATGAATTGGTGCATATCAATTTATAAATCTAAACAAGGGAATTGGCGCGTGGGCCAAGGTGTCCCCTGACCTTCCTATGCTAAATTTGAATACCTTGGTTCCGTTTGTGAAGTCCGATTGATGAAATTCCGTCGTTTGAACCTAGTTCCATTAAGGTCCGCCACTTGATTATTATAGCAACCAACGATCCGACCGTTGGATTGTCACCAAACTTTAATACATTATAGTACATAATATTTAAGGACTGAAGGAACTTACGGATCGGAAATTCGACATACAGATCTTCCCAAATTGGATTTGTAAATTCATAAAATAAAATGTTAACCGCCACTTGGTTTTGGCAATTGGCTGAGATCCGACCGTTGGATCGTTCCGAAACTTTAGTATGTTATTCTAAAATCATAATTTGGATACTTGGAAGTTACAGATCCGAAATCTGACATGCGAATCTTCCAGATCGAGTTACGTAGGGTTGTGGACCCTACCGTCGATCTTTGACCGACGGTTGACTTTTGATCGATGGGTCTCAAATCATTCTAGAATGTCCTTGGGGATATGTTTTATGTAAGTTACATGTTCTATTAATAAGGATTCTGATTTGTGGTTTGATAATTGTTCTAGGGGCCGATCGTTCGTGACGCCTCGATGTGTGTGCTAGGGAGTTGTAGCACGGACTCCAGGTGAGTGGCCTTTTGTTTTCTATATATATGTATATATGCTTTACGGTTCCCAGAAAATGTTTTTAAATGAATTTACCTTTGAAATTTCATGTCATGGATGCATTACATTTTTGTATTTGCATTAGTATAGTGATGCATAATATTGAATGACGTTGCAGAGGCCTAGGTAAGCTTCAGGTGAGTACATTATGGTGATAGTGGTTGTATTGTGTATGGTTATGCGTAGATGCATTTAGAGCTCATTATCCTGCACATAGGTCTTAGTGCTCCGCCCGAGGCCAGGGCTTAGCCTTCACGTGATCATTCACCTCCCGCACCACACACTCACCTTGGATCCAAGGCAGGTGCTAGTTTGTCGTACATACCACATTAGGTGGTTTCGACTCGTAGGTGACTTGCGATACTTCACACAGTCTTCACGTGATCGTAGCACTTGAGCGTATCTATTTACACCTAGCCTGTCGTACAAACCACATTAGGTGGTTCCGACTCGTGTGCAGGAATTGGTATATGAGCTATAGGCTCAGTCGTACAGGTCACGTTAGGTGACTCCGGCTGACATATCATTTTACATTGATTTATTTCACCTGGCTTACTTATTTCATTGTTGAGATACTTGACATGGCATATACTTGGTTTTCACTACTCTCAAGCATGATTTATATATACGTATGTATTATTATTATTTTCTGGAAAATTATACGGGTTTTACGGCGAGGGGTTATTATTTTTGGAAAGAGAAATGGTTTCAAAAAGCTTTGTTTTTGCCCACTCACGTTTTCTGTTTTTCGCCCCTCCAGGTTTTAGCTGCTGAAAATTCGTATCGACGAGGATTATTGGCAAATCTCAGTTTAGGTGGCTACCTCTGAGGGTATGATCCTTACTCACACTACTGTACTTTACTTAAGCTCTGACGTCTCGTGTGAAATGGGTTCATTCCCGCTCACAGTGCACTCTTGTCTTTAGGCATTTTAGGTTTAAATTTATTCACATTTTTCACATCACTATACTTTATGGCTTCGTCACCTTCCATGTGTTGGCCAGCAGAACTCGATTCGGAGTCCTAGTGGAGATTTCGGGTCGGGGTGTGTCATCCTTGTCCTCAAGGAATTAGGTTTACTTATTTGATTAGGTTTACTCATTCAATTTAGCTTGTTCTCTGTAAATACGGACAAAGAATCAATTGTAGTTTTATATATTTAGTTTGTGAGTCTAAGAGAGAATTGTGAAGTTTACCCTAAATCCTTTATTGTCCAACTGAATTTTCACCTTCTTCTGCTTCAACACCAAGAGGCAAGATCTTACAGACGTGATTTAAAGGGAGTGCGATGGCCGTAATAAACAGTATTTCATTGCGCTAATATTGGGTTTGGGCATCGTTTCATTTGTTTCTGGACAAATTGCTTTTGTTGCTTCAACCATCATGCGTTCCGTTATCCCCATAATCGTGAAAGTTGAGGAAGGCGTAGTAGCCACTTGTACCCGTCGTATCATCTGACAATTGTTTCTGGGTTCCTATTCCTCGGATTTATTGTGGCAATTTGTACGACTGGGTTGATATATCTGCTTTACCACGACGTCAAATGCAAAGGTGAAGCAGCTACCTCCGTAGGATTGATTTTGGCGTCGATAGGAATAGCAGCGTTTGCAGCGCTGTCCTTGTTATTGCCAATGTTGACAATGCTGGACCTTCACGAAAACAACGTGTATCACAACCCTAGTAGCACAAGTTGCCCCAGCTTCAAAGCTTGTGGTCCTCCTATTCTTTTTGGTACCATGTTTTCCCTTGTTTCATCCGCCTCTTGGATCACCGCAATCGGACCCCCTGAATCTTTGGATGGCGAAGATTCCACATGATAATACCTGCAAGATAATATTTCAAGGACTCTATAACTTTGTGTTGATAAGAGTAGTTCTGCTGGAGGATTCCTTTATTATCAGCTGGGTTGTAGATTTGAAATCACGTTTTAATCTAATAGCTGCTTTAGGACTCTACTTGGGTAAGGACTCGATCTGTGTGTATAAAGCGAGTGATGTACAAGATCAAAATCATTGTCATTATTTTTTTATTTTAGCGTTCTTTAGATATAAGTCCATGCAGCACTATTTCCTTGACAAAAATCCATTTCATTTTATACACATTTAAATAAAACACAAATTTGAAGTAGATTGCCATGTAGACAAATAAATACATATTATTTTCAAACTATTTACAATTGTGCCACAACACTCTAATTATGTTAATGAATTTGATTATCCACCATAATTGTGGGAAATAAATGCCTTATTATTATAAAATTATCTACTTTGTACTTCTCTTACCATCATATGTTTCATTTCTTTTATTTGTTTGACAATCATTGTAGGTAAATTATTTTGCATGTATGTATTAGGCATATTTTGTTAAAATTATATATGTGCGTGCAAATAATTTATCTATATTTTTATGTAAAATAATATGTAATTAATTAATTTTGAATCAATTGGCTAAAAACATTTATTTATTTTGTACGTAAGTTATTTTTCATGTGATATTACATATATATTAGCCACATTTTGTTATTATTATATAGAAATGTGCAACCATCGACATTATTTTATTTTGTAGGTAAACTATTTTTCATGTAGGTAAAATTGTTTTATATATTTTTTTTTTTGCAAAATATTGGTATTTAATTAATTTTGAATAAAAAAAATTATTTATTTTGTAGGTAAATTATTTTGCATGTATCATTACATAATTTACTAGGAAATTATATTGTTATTATGTATATGTTGTGCAAAATAATTATGTTATATTTAAAATATTGATAATTTTGAATAAAACGACATTTTTATATTTGTATGATATACTAATTTACCTGTTAGCATCATGTGAAAACAATTATATAAGGAACATTGGTATCATGTAAATTTTTGTTATTAAATGCATAGGAATCATGACATTTAAATTTTTTTTCCAAATCCCAGTAAGGTATTTGAAGACCTTTAATTGAATGAAATAATGTAAAATAAATGTAGATAATAAGTTAGAGACCCAAAGTAAGTGTTATTAGGGTTAATTTAGACATCCAAAAATAAAAATTTTGCCAAGTCAAACTTAATTATGGATACTGCTTAGTTGGAGCCTAGTCATTGGGTTTTTGTTAGAGAAATTTACCATGATGGGTTTTAGTTAAAGAAAATTGAATTCCAAAAGGTGTACTCATATTTTCAATAGATTATTTTATTATTTTTTATCTCATTCTTTAGCCATGTACCCTCAAATTCTCAATTGATATATTTTAATTCTCCATTATGTTCTTCATCCTACAAAATAGGGCAACGTATATTTAGTAAATTAATTCTCTGGGCAACAATCTTAAACGGCTAAAATATTATCTACAGTCGTGCATAGTAATGCACTACAGATAATTTGTATCGGAATTTAGAGCACCACACTTCCTTTTGTGGCGCAACTTCTTCTCTTAGGTGCTCAACTTTTTCTCTTTAGCGAGCTAGCTCCATCTTCAACTGTTGCAACCAGAATGACGTCCTGGTTGGAGGATGAGAGCTAGATGAAGAAGAAGACCCCTGAGGTCCTCAACCGGACGCACTCCTTGGCTGCGAAATTCTTTGCCTTCCCGTCAACCAGATCCATCAGCTACTGTATAGACATCTCTAGATCATGTGTCAGCTCCTCCATTGGTATGTTTGGTTTCTGGTGGGAAAGGTTAGCAAGGTACTCGTTCTTCTTCTACATCATAGAAGTCTACAAAAAAGAAAAGAAAAAAAAAAAAGAAACCAATTAAGATTATCGATCACAATTTAAATTTGTTTTAGTGTATGAAATTTGAATTTAAAATGTAGAACTGAATACTTATACAATTGTCGTCAGCGTCCTGATTTCCATAATTGGCATGCTTGTTATAATGGTCAAATTAAAATCGTAGGAAAAATTAGAAGCAAACTGTGACACTTAACTACTTTCTCTTCAAAGCAAAATTCATAATCCATGACACTTAATTGTTCCATGCTTTAATATCATTTATGAACGTCAAAGGAAAATCTTGAGTAAAATAGCAAGTGATCCATTACACTTAATTCTTACATGGTTTAATGTCATTTGAGATAGTCAAATTTAAATCTTGGTAAAAAGGGGAAGCAATTCGTGACACTTAATTACTCTCTCTCCTTTGGTAATAATCGTGTACCTATTAGATACTAGCCTAATTGGATAAATGGTCATTGTGGTGATATGGTACTTGGAATGGTAAAAAAAAAATCGGATTTAAACTCTTGTGGTGAAGTCCGTTAGAAATTAAACCCAAAATCAAATTTTCCGTTTAGTTTCTCCGTTAATGTCACATCCCAACCACGACTTCGCCGTAGCACGATATTGTCTACTTTGGGCCCCGGCCACGCTCTCACGGTTTTGTTTCTGGGAAGTCATATGAGAACTTCCCAGTGGGTCATCCATCCTGTGATTCTCTTGCCCGAACTCGCTTAACTTCAGAGTTCTGATGGGATCCGAAACCAGTGAGTTCCCAAAAAGCCTCGTGCTATATAGAGGTGGGCATGTACATATAAGGTACATCACCCCCTCTCTGTTGGTCGATGTGGGATGTTACAGTTAAGTTTTTTTTTTTTTTTAAGTGGATGTTTTTGTTTTTTTCCAAAAGAGAAATATATAGTTTCATAGATATGCAGCAAACTCCTTTTGCCAAGGGATCCGACTTTAAATCTTCTTTGCTTCACTACTTTTACAATCTTGATTATTATTGTAATCAGCCCCATAGCCAAACAACTAGCACGCTTGCTTTCATTTATCATGAGTGAATATTCAGTTGCAACTAGAAGAAGTTTCAGCCAGTAGGTACTTACTTTCATCGCTCTGCGCTCCTTCACAAAAGATTGTTGCACTTTATCCTTCAAGTAGTCAATCTTTTTTTTTTTTTTTTTTTTTTTTTGGGTAAACTGGATTTATAACCAGGGCAAAGCCAAAAAACTACAAGAAGTTCCACACCAAGGACAACCAACAAACATAAAACAAAAAAAACTACTTTAGAGTGATATAGGGAACAAAGACCCGACACAACCACACCATTGTGTCACCCTAAATCACTCGATCCTAAACAAGACTTAAGGTGGACATGGTAAACCATCCTTATTCAATATATAAATTATCGAAGATGGATGTCTGTCGACCCAAGTATAATCGCTCATCTCCGAGTTATTAGAAGAAGCAAGTCGATCAGCAACCATATTTGCCGATCTCGGCACCCAGGACCAACGACACATCTGGAAAAATTCCTTCACACGCAGAATTTTCCTTAAGATTAGAACCATGTCCCACCTGCCATTAAATATGGAATTAATTAAGTTAAAAATTATATCCACTTTCTTGCAAATTCAGATGTCTCGGCAAGAGATTCAAAAGTAAGCATGGCAGCACCATCGTCAGACACATGGCAGGAAACTTTATCCACGGGGCAGTGTACAGGAAGGATGAAGCAAAGAAGATTTAAAGTTGGATCCCTTGGCAAAGGGAGCTTGCTGCATATCTATGAAACTATATATATATTTCTCTTCCGGAAAATAAAAATCCTTTATTTAAAAAAAATAAAATTAAAAAAAAAACTTCACGAAAATTTTTATTTTGAGCTGCTAACAGACTTCACTACAGGGGTTTAAATCTAAATTTTTTTAGCACAGTGACTATCTTCTGAGTACCATATCACCCAAGTACCATTTATCCAATTAGGCCTTAGATGATATAAGGAATGTGTGTCCTATTAATGAGATCTAAGGAGTGTGTGTGTTCTTCATTTTAGGTTTTACTTAGGTAGATTATAGGGTTTTGTCTCGCACACACATACATGTATCTTATGTTACTATACGTGTCATGTGTGTTGGTTCTGCTTATGTAATAAGTTATGAATAGTTGTAGATACAAAAGTTCAAAACTGAAATTCAAAATTTGGTAATAATATATGTAAACACGAATATTCTTGCAATGAATGAGACAATAACACGTGTACAAAATAATATTTGTATTAATGATTTAGGTGTTACAATCTCTTCTACAAATTTAGTCTCTGATTCGATCTTCGTAATGCGTAGATTTGTGGATTGTGTTGTTGATCCAAGGGCCGTTGGGGCTTGATCTTGAAGGTTGACGAACGGATATTCAATGGGCTTTTGGGCTTGATTTTGAAGAACGGTTGTGCGGATTTCTTCAAGGGTTTTTGGGCTTAATCTTGAAGGTTGATGGGTGAACAAATCTTCAAGGGCTTTTAGACTTGATCTTGAAGAACGGTTGGATGTGTGGATTTGTTGATGTTGTTGATCCAAAGGGCCGTTGGGGCTTGATCTTAGGATGAATGGACGATGAACGATGAACACTTTCTTCAAGGGCCGTCGGGGCTTGATCTTGAATTGGTGGAAGTTCTTCAAGGGCCGTTGGGGCTTGATCTTGAAGGAGGATTTGACGAAGAACGAAGAGAGCTTTCTTGATCCTTCGGGATTGGCTTGGGAGCTTTAGAGTTTCAAAGCTTCAAGGTTTTGGTGTGATGTGAATTGGTTATGATTTGGTGTCCTAAAATGAATGAAATGGCCTTGTATTTATAGAATTTTTTCAAGGCCTAATTTTGAATATAATATTCAGATGAAATAAATCATTTATGTCAGGTGTTGACACGTTATGTACACCGCTATGTAGTTAATATGTTGTAAAATCAGTCAATACAAAATTAGATATATCTTCAACCTTTCATTATAATTCAGAAAACTTTACACAAGTCATGACTTCTTACAGCATTCTTAACAAAATATGAGGAGTAATTCTTTCTAACTCCTCTATGTACATCTTGCTTTACAAAAATATAGGGAGCCAACATCTACATAGATTTCTGCTGCTGAGGATCTATTGAAGTCCACTTCAGCCAGGGAACCATCAGTAGAGGCTTTAATTGGCTGCATTAGATACTGTTAGTCGCTATGCAAGGAGTAGCCAAGACACTCTCTCCATGAATGGGGCATATGAGGAGTTCAAAGCAGCCTTGAAACTCTTGACTGAACAAGGGATGACCCTTCAACGATCACTTACATGCTCAAGGATCTTCTTTCGTCTTTGGAGGGTGAATGCCGAAGTACGTGGCTGCAGAAAAAGAGTTTGCCCAAGCTGAAGATTTTCCAGTCGAACATGAAGAGAAAGCTCGAATGGGACTGGCCATGCAGAAATGCCAAGAGACAAAAGACATTGTGGCCAATTATGATGCCAAGGTTACGGAACTCGAGGCTGCACGAGCTGAGGCGATGGCGAATCTAGAAACTGCAGTGGATGAAATGGAACCTCTTAAGCAGAGCTTCGCAGATAGGTCTTCAAAATCTGAAAACTTCATTGTGAGACAGGCTACCTTTGACATTACAAAAGTGTGGCCCTGTAGAAATATTTGCTTTCGTGAATAGCCCTTTCTTGGCTCGAAAGTTTGTATGAACACGCAAAGAAATGAACAATTCGTGCAAAATTCAGGTAGCTTGTTTCCTTGCAGTGCTCGAGTTTGAGTGGGAAGCAAGATGATTGTGCTTAAAAAAAAAGGAAGAAATTTTCAGCCAAATATATATTTTAGATGATAACATGTCCAAACAGTATCATATAACTTTGTTATCCTACCACTGTGTTACTATAATATTTTTCTCTAATGCAATGATGTCATGCAAGCTCAGTTTTCCTATCCAACAAAAAAAACACTGTTTTTCTATTTTGTGTAAAGAGATAATGTTAGTAGGTTTAAGAAAACGATAACGTTAGTAGGTTATCTTGTATTCTTTAACTTTGAATTAACTTCACATATTATATGAATAACAATAGAGATAGACTATTTATAACTGTGGAAACAAATTTAGAAAATTAGAAGCAAGATTAGCTAAAGAAAACAATGGGTTTTAGAAGCAAGTTCTTAAACAAAATACTTTTATATTAAATAAAACAAAAAGACTTCTAGAAGCATAATAATATTTTATTTAACCTTTTTTGGTAAACAGGGGAATAAACCCAAACAAACAACTGAACAGAATTGTCGACACAAATTGAACAAGCCATAGAAACCTCTAAAACATCATAAACTAAACTAGATCCAACATGCGCAGAGGGATCATCGAAAAAGCAAATGCCTAAGCTTAAATTATAATTACTCGAGTAAGCAAGACAATCGGCCACACAATTCTTTTTTTCATGTTTCCTCTACGGCATGTTAATTAAAAAAGGCTTTTATAAGCAAACAAATTAAATAATAATTCTAAAAATCCATATTAGCCAATTGTCATTGGATATTAATTAGAATAAATATTTCACATTTATTTTTTTTTTTATTGGTTGAAATGGGGCTAAGAACACAAGAAAAACTGAGCAATCACTCGCATGCAAAACTATTCGAACAAGAAGGAGGATTGTTAAAATAATGATTTTTTAGGTCTAAAACAAAACTATAGTTTGTCAAACTATCATCCACAAAATTTCGTCCTCCATCAATCAATATAAATAGATCTAATCACCAAAACATTAGAAGAACAATAAAAACGGAAATCGATCAAATCCTAAATTTAAAGGGTTGTGTAAAAGAATGATGTATAATTGATTTTATTTTGATTCAAGAGGCAGAACAGCCTATTTGTAGTTACAATAATGCCTAATATGGTTCCTACAATCAAGCTAAAACATTCACAAATAAGGAAAGGAATTATTTACAATATAAACAAAGTCAACATTCCTATTCTAAGCTCGATCTTCTTCAACACTCCCCCTCAAGTTGGAGTGTATGTTTATGACACCCAACTTGCTAAGTAGCACCTCAAATTGTGTTGAGCTTAATGGTTTAGTGAACAAATCTGCTGGCTGATTTGTGGTTCGAATGTGAGCTGTCCGGATCGTCCCTTCTTGTACTTTTTCTCGAACCAGATGGCAATCTATCTCTATGTGTTTGGTTCTCTCATGAAACACCGGATTTGATGCTATGTGTATAGCCGCCTGATTGTCACAAAACAAGGCTACTGGCTGCGTGTGATCAACTCCCAAATCCTTCAAAATGTTCTTCAACCATGTAACTTCGCAGCAAGTGGTAGCCATGGAATGATACTCGGCTTCCGCACTTGAACGTGATACTGTTGTCTGTTTCTTAGTCTTCCAAGAGACCGGTGCTTGCCCAAGTAAGATGCAGTATCCCGTGATCGATCTTCTTGTATCCTTACAACGTGCCCAATCGGCATCACAGAATGCCCGCAATTGTAGTGACCCTGTAGATGGCAGTAGGATGCCTTGGCCCGGTGTTCGCTTAATATACTTAAGCACTTTGTGGGCTGCCTCCAGATGCGGTTGTCGTGGTTTGTCCATGAACTGGCTTAGTACATGTACAGCATAAGTCAAGTCTGGCCTAGTTATGGTCAAATATATTAATCTCCCAACCATTCTTCTGTATACCGAAGCATCTTCTAACAGCTTTCCATCGAGCTGTGTAAGTGATAAATTCGGTTCCACAGGGAATCGAGAAGGTTTGACACCCAAAAAGCCTGCATCATCCAAGATTTCCAAAGCATACTTTCGTTGTGACAAACTAATTCCATGTCGTGACCTGGCAACTTCGATGCCAAGGAAATATTTCAACTGCCCCAAATCCTTGAGTTTGAATCGGTTAGCCAAGAACAACTTTGTGTTTTCTATATCTTCCAAATTGTTCCCTGCCAGTATAACATCATCAACATATACAAGCAACACTAGGAAGTTGTCTTGACGACGTCGGAGGAAGAGAGAATAGACAGATCGTGACTGTTGGAATCCAGCGGCCTTGAGGGCAGTGGAAAGCTTGATAAACCACTGCCTAGATGCTTGTTTTAACCCGTACAACGACTTGTGCAATTGGCAGACCCGATGCTCCCCCTTTCGTCCGAAACCAGGAGGCAAGGACATAAAGACCTCTTCATCAAGGTCACCATTCAGAAACGCATTGTTCACATCCAACTGATGGATATGCCAGCCACGCAGAGAGGCCACACTAAGAAGAACACGAACTGTCACCATTTTTGCAACGGGGGCAAAGGTTTCCCGGTAATCAACGCCTTCAACCTGACTGTAGCCCTTGGCCACTAAGCGGGCTTTGTAGCGTTCAACTGTGCCATCAGCCTTCAATTTCACCTTATACACCCACTTACAACTGATCGGCCGCTTATGAGGAGGCAACGGCACCAAGCTCCAAGTCCCATTAGCTTGTAAGGCAGCAATCTCAGTTTTCATGGCATCACGCCAGTGTGGGATTTGGACTGCCTGAGAGAAACTTGTGGGTTCTTTAAGAAGAGTAAGTTGAGCAAGATATGCTTTGTGAGGGTGAGAAAGGTGAGCATAAGACAAAAACTCAGAGATCGGGTGAGCCGTACCTGAACGGGTGACCAGGTTCGAAGACGATGATGAGGCGGTCCGGGAAGGGAGGCTAGTCTCGAGATGAAAGTCCTGTAAATAGGCGGGCGGTCGGGTGGAGCGACCGCTGCGGCGCAGAGCGAGGCTGGTAGGCGGGGGTGACGGTGGTGGGGAAAGGAGAGGTGTCGGTGGAGAGTGAGCGGGGAGCGGAGAAGGAGAAAGCAGAGGTGTGAGTTCGGCAGGTGTGGGTTTTGCAGGAAGTGGGTGAAGAGAGGTGGGGTCAGGTGGGCCGGGTGTGGGTGGAGGCCCAACGGGAGGTGTAGGCAGGTGGGCTGCGGAAAGGGAGTCCAAATCAGAAGGTAAAAATGGGTCAGGGTGCGATGAAGAAATGTTGGGAATGTGGGTAATATGGGGATGTGGTGACGCAGCGGAATGGTGAGGAAGAAGAAAAGGAAACACATCCTCAAAAAAACTCACATCACGAGACACAACGACCTTTTGTTGACTAAGATCAAAAACCCGATAGCCTTTTTTACCATAAGGATAGCCCAAAAAAATACACTGAGAGGCTCGTGGATCAAATTTGGAACGAGTTTGGGCATGGGTAGAAGTAAAGCATAAACAACCAAAAACACGCAAATGGGAATAACTGGGAGTTTTGTTAAACAATTTTTCATACGGGGTTTTGCCATCGAGAAGAGGAGTAGGGGTACGATTGATGAGATAAGCTGATGTGAGAATGGCATCCCCCCAAAAATGAGTTGGAAGCCCGGCCTGAATAAGCAAGGCAGGTGCCATATTTAACAAGTGTCTATGTTTTCTTTCAGCAACCCCATTTTGCTGTGGTGTGTTGATACAACTAGTTTGATGCATAATACCTTTATCTGCATATAAACTGTCAATTTTGAATTCAGGGCCATTATCACTACGAATGATTTTAATTTTGGAATCAAATTAAGTGGCAACCATATTGATGAAATTAACTAGAAGAGGCCGAGCATCAGACTTGTGTTTCATAAGGTAAATCCATGTGCATCTAGTATAATCATCAACAATAGTAAGGAAATACTTTGCACCCGAAGTGGAAGCAATTTTATAACCACCCCATATGTCTATATGAATTAAATCAAAACTAGAATGAGTAGTAATTAAACTGGAAGAAAAGGGAAGCTTGGTTTGTTTAGCCAAGGGGCAAATTGTGCACTTGTCGGTATCACAAGATGCATGTGTAAAAGTAGTAATAGGAAATAATGGAAGAATTCTGGTAGATGGGTGGCCAAGGCGTTGGTGCCAAAGGATGGGATGGGTCTTGTGTGCCTGATTGCATGTTCCTTTCTTGGTATGGTCGAGATAGTAGAGGCCCTCCCGTTCAATTCCCGTCCCAATCATCGTCCCCGAACGTAGGTCATGTATGATACAAAATTGGTTCAGAAAAATTGTAATACAAGATGAATTGGCTAACTTGCTAATTGAAACCAAATTCAACTTAAAGTACGGGACACATAAAACGTTCTCAAGGATCAAATTGGGGGACAAGACAACTTTGCCAATGTGAGTCACTTGTGTTACGGATCCATTCGGCAATTCCACTGTGTGATTAGTGACAGGCCTCGAGGTGGAGAACATGTCGGGATCATAAATCATATGATCTGTGCAGCCACTGTCTAAAATCCAAGTGCTTTGTTTTCCATGAGAGTTTAGTGAAAAGGCTTTACCTGAGAGTTCTTCATGGGTTGCAGGATTACTAACATGATTGGAAGATGAGGATTTATTGTGTAGCATACTTAAGATTTGTTTGCATTCTTCAGCAGTAAACGGGAACTTCATCTCCTTCCTGTCTGTCAAACACGTTGCTGCTTGATTCCCTTTGGAAAGCACTGCCCCAAAATTAGCCTCAGCCGCTGCCTTCTTCTTGCGGCAGTATTCTGCCGTGTGACCTTTCCACCCACAAAATGCACATTTGAGGTGTGCCCGACAAGTCTTGGCAGTGTGGTTTGTCTTGTTGCACTTGGTGCACTTCAACTCATCTTTTTCTCCTTCGGATTCACGGTTGGCATTCTTCACGGCAAACACAGCCGCATCCGGTTGTGTTGAAGCTTTTCCTGCTGTTACTTCCGATTGCTTCTCATGCCTCAAAACAAGGGAGTACGCCTTGTTTACTGTGGGTAATGGATCTTGCAGCAAGGTGTTGCTGCGAACACTTGCATATGAGTCATTGAGGCCCATGAGGAACTTCATAGTTTTCTGTGTGTCCAAATATGCAGCCAGTTCCTTGACTGAGCCACAGGTGCAGATCGGAAAAATGCAGATAGCGTCACGGGCATCCCAGAGTCCCTTCAACTTCGTGAAGTAAGATCCCACAGACATACCTTCTTGCACACAATCATGAATCTCGTTCTCGATATTGAACAGTTGAACCACGTTCACATGCGAGAATCGCTCCTGCAGTTCCAGCCACATCTGCCTGGCGTTCTTACAATTGATAACGCTGCTAGCGATGTCTTTCGACATCGACCCTAGCAGCCAAGTCTGGACCAGATTATTGCAGCGATTCCACTGCTGCCATTCATGGAGATTCTTTCCACTCGGTTCTTCGATCGAACCGTCTACGAGTCCGATTTTGTTCTTGACCGTTAAGGCCATAGTCATGGATTGTTTCCATGTGCTGTAATTGTCTTCGACCAAGGGCTGCGGCACAAGAATAGCGCCGGGTTGGTCTGAATGATGAAAATATAGTTGATGAGTGGGATTATCCCACTGGGTTCCTGAAGCCGTGCCTGATGCTTTGTCGTCTGCCATGGAGGTCGGCTAGGGTTTTGTTGTGTTTGTTTTATTGCCCAGATCAATGCTCTAGTACCATGTAAAAGAATGATGTATAATTGATTTTATTTTGATTCAAGAGGCAGAACAGCCTATTTGTAGTTACAATAATGCCTAATATGGTTCCTACAATCAAGCTAAAACATTCACAAATAAGGAAAGGAATTATTTACAATATAAACAAAGTCAACATTCCTATTCTAAGCTCGATCTTCTTCAACAGGTTGTTTAGCCACGGATATTACCTCTAGTAAATCATCGATTCGATTGTTGAGTACTATCATAATCTTTTCAACTTCAAAATCATCGTCTTCAAAGGAATAGAGGCTCAATCTAGATTTGTCTCAACTACCAACCACCTCGAATTAAACCCAAGACCCTCTTCTAGAGCTGTCTGAACTAAAAAAGGTTGCGATGCCTTTCCTCTTTGTAGCAACAGTGTCCAGTCTTTTCTTCACCTTGGCTTTCTGCAACCATGGATGATCTCTTAAACATCTCTCTCCCAAACACGCTGCAGTAAAAAGAGCTAGAGCTCATGTTTGTCCAAATAGCGTCTTTACTCAATTTATAAGAACAATCGAGGATTCGAGAAGGTCGCTAACTATGGTTAGGTGGTAGGTGTGTTGATCTTATCTTGTGTAGACAATTAAGATTGTGGTTGAGATTTTGGGGGCTTTGCACAGAAATCATAACATGGCAATTTTTTTGTACATTTTACAATAAATGATATTATTAAAATAATCTCGCCAAAGCATAGTAAACACGTAAGAATGTTGACATATATTAATATCATAATGATAAGACCTATAAATAAAAAATAAAAATAAAAAGACCTGTTATTCTCTCTACAGAGCCGGCAAATGAGTCGTGTTTGTGTTAACCCATTATCTTGTATCGTGTAATTAACTCGTTAAGCTAACGAATTAAAATTTTCAAACCTGAACTTGACTAGTAATATAATATGTTCATTGATGTGGTATGGTCATTAGAGCACCTCCAATAGTTTTGTTAAACTAACTAGTGAATAATGTAACATAATTTAAATAGATAGCTAGTTTAACTAATCATCTTCAACAATACTAAATAATTCAATCTTTTAATATTTTATTATTTGGACAAAAAAAAAAGCCCACTTTTTAGATTCCCCAACAGCCAAAGAAAACGGCTAGAATCGGCTCACGTCTGAGCCCAAAGGAAAAGGAGGAACTTACCGCCTTCCTTAAGGAAAAAGTGACATTTTCACATGATCACTTCCTGACATGCCCGACATCGATCCCGAGATAGCTTGCCACAAGCTGCACATCAACTCGACCCCTGTCAAACAAATGATCCAAAAAAGACGACATTTCGCACCCGATCAAGTGACGATCATTGAGGTGGAGATTGACAAACTATTGGAGGCCGGATTCATCATACAAGTGGCGCACTCAACATGGATACCCAACGTCGTGCTAGTGATGAAAAAAAACGGCAAATGTAGAGTTTGTGTGGACTACACCGACCTCAAGAAGGCATGCCCTAAAGATCTCTATCCAGTTCCGTGGATCGACCTATTGGTGGACTCAACTTCAAAGAACCAACTGCTTAATTTTTGGAATCATACTCAGGCTACAATCAGATTGCCATGGACGAGCCTAACAAAGAAAATACCGCGTTCATGATCGATCGAGGCACCTACTACTACAAAGTCATGCCTTTTGGCCTCAAGAACGCATGATCAACTTAACAACGACTGGTTAACATGATGTTCAAGAAGCAGAATGGAGTAACCATGAAGGTCTACGTCGACGACATCGTGGTGAAAGGAAATTAGCAATCAGACCAAATCAGCAACTTAGCGGAAACATTTAACATCCTTAGGGAGTGCAAGATAAAGCTCAAACCTTCCAAGTGCATGTTCGGAGTATCCTCTGGCAAGTTCTTAGGGTACCTAGTGACCCAGCGAGGAATTGAAGCACACCCAAAGCAGATCCAAGCGATCATGGATATGAAGTCACCCACTACCCTGAAGAAGATCCAAAGTTTGACCAGACGAGCAGCCGCACCCAACCATTTCCTTTCCTGATCCACTGATCGATACAGGCCTTTTTTCAAGGCAATCAAGAATGCGCAGCGAGACAAGTGGGACAACGAGTGATAGAAAGCATTCTGAGACTTGAAGAACTACATTCGCCTCCGCTACTATTCAAATCGAAAGTAGCAAAGGACTTCAACATCTATCTGGCAATATCAAAAGTACCAATGAGCTCTGCCCTCATACGAGAAAATTAGGGGCCCAACTGCTTGTATTCTACACTTCTAAATGTAGAAACTAGATTTTCGAAGATCAAGAAGTTAATTTTAGCATTAGTTGTTGCAGCTCGAAAGCTCATATCATAATTTCAGGCACATATGGTTATCGTCATGACCTAGTATCCTTTGCGATCACGCATGGTCCAAACCTTTCTCAACAAGTGATGAAATGGACGTTGAAACTTAGCCAATATGACTTATTTTACTGACCTCACATAACGATAAAGGCCTAAGCATTGGCGGATTTCATAGCGAATTTTACTCCCAATCCTATGATGCAACAACTCAACCGAGAAATGCCCTAGAGGCAGCCGAGCATGCCCGTAGCCGCATCAACCCCATCTGTAGGAGATTTCTAGCGTTTACACGTTAATGATCATCCAACTACAAGGGCTCAGAAGCAGGTCTAGTTGTTGTCACCCTAGACGGTTCGATGCTTAAGCAGGTAATCACTCTAGACTTCAAAGCATCCAACAACGAAGTAGAGTATGAAGCCTTACTAGTAGGCCTCCGAATGTCAAAAAACTTGACGGTGAAGAAACTTGCAATCCATTCCGATTCTCTGCTAATCACTAGCCAAACAACATGGAAGTACGCAGCAAAGCCTCCTAAGATAATGCAGTACCAGGAGAAGGTATGAGAGCAGCTCACGGTGTTTTAAACAAGACCCTCACACAGATTCCACGAGCAGAGAATGCTCACGCAGACGCCCTAGCAGGCCACTGCTCCACTTCGGATCATCAGTTCAGACGCTCCATTCTGATCAAGTACTTGGAGAAGCCGAGCATAAAGACGGAACCTACAGCCAAGGTGGCACAAGTCAACACAAACCTGAGCCAGTAATGCCCCATTGTGGATTACTTAGTCAACGGGACGCAAACACTCTGTAGACAAACCAGAGTGCAGAAAGCTCCAAACGAAGGCAGCACTTTACTTCACTCTATATTGCCATAACTCATTGCAGATTTGGAACTTTTGAATTTTTCTAAGAATTTTTTTTCTAGTTTCAACTAAATCTAAATAAGTTGATATATTCGCTCCATTACAAATTTCCATAATTTCTTTCAAAAGCAACCGATATTGATATATCCATCGATATTGTTATTAATCTACATATCAATATTGTTATTAATCTACATATCAATATTTCCACCTATATTGATATCGATGAGTGTTTGATTACATGATTACATAGCTAGCAAGTGTTTGAGAGAGGTTGATAGGACGAGTGGACTATTTTCATTGGGCCACTTCATGAGGTTGGTATATTGGGTACTTACTAGGACAACATTACCCTCACTAAAGCTTGAAAAATCAAATGTGCCTAAGACAGCTCTTCTTATCCAACTTTTGTTTTCCAATTTAGTCTCTCTACCAACGCCGCATTCACCAAGTTTACGATCACTATATTCAAGGGCAAAAAAGTGAAATTATTTAATGTGCTCTTAGGTTTCTATACTCACAATGAATCGGAACAAAATCCATGCTTTGTGGCCGCATCTCCCCCACCTATCTAGACGTTATCCCCACGAGTTTTTAACTGTTAAATCTTTGATCAAAGATGCAAATGACCAAATATCTAACGGCTACGAATCCTACCGCCCCCTCCATATAATTTTCATAAAAACATGGGCTAAATAGAACGCCACTGCATAACATAGACTGGACAGAGTGTGTAGGAAAACGGCTGATAGGAAGCCAGTTCAACATAAAATGATACATGGAAAACATCAAAACATTGCATTCTCCAATTCACATCCTCAATTGACCAGGAAAATCAACACTTACAAACAACAATACCAGCAGTTTCAGAAAAACAAAAGAAATGGTCCGAGGACCCACGAATAATACTAAGGGAACTCTCAACCAGACGACAACTTCCACATCTACTCGAATGCTTCATCATCATCATCGGGAAGGGGCTGACTAGCAGCTGCAGCAAGCTCAGCCTCGTGCCTGTATTATCAATGACAATATCAGATGTAAGGTCCTTACAGTTTGCAAAAGAAACCAACAAAAAAGCAGTAAACACTAATATGTCGAAGTCCAATCATAAACTATTAGCCTTTTTATAAGGCTTTATATTCCTTGTTACATTAGATGTGTGCCTAACTAAGTGTGGTGTGTGTGTGTGTGAGGGGGAGAGAGAGATAGAGAGAGAGCCTAAGAAAATTTGGGTAGGCTTACTGTTGTTGTGCAGCAAGATCAATGTGCACTTCTGGAGGAGCCAAGGCAGGGGATTCGACAAAATGCAAGTTAGGGTCCCTGCAACAAGCAACGCTTTCAGTAACTTAAACTGCACTTCCAAAAGTCACAAGAAAATTACACCTATTCACGACTTAAAAGATTTTACCCTGCAAGCTTTCTGGCAAGGTACAAGAAAGGCTTCTCGAAGTTATAATTGCTCTTAGCTGATATCTCATAGTACTGAAGATTCTTCTTCCTGTGGAAAGTAACTTGCTTTGCCTTGACCTGCCTGTTCTTTACATCAACCTTGTTTCCACAAAGAACAATCGGTATGTTTTCACAGACCCTGGAATTCAAAACATGAGAACCCAAAAAGTCAAATACCAAAACCCAAAACCTCATTGAGAGAAATACATGCGATAACAAATAAAGAAAACTTTGCAAGCAAACCTGCAAAGATCCCTGTGCCATGTGGGAACATTCTTGTATGTCAATCGAGCAGTAACATCAAACATGATAATAGCACATTGCCCATGGATACTGCACAACAACGCAATTCAAAATCAAAGTAAGAAAATATCACATTTTGGGGAGCACAATTGACATACACATGGTGAGCAATACCTACAAAACCTTCCTGCATCCACTAGGAATGGAACTACAGAAAGTGACATGAATGCTAAAAGGTATAAAGCATAAATAAATAAATAATCCTTTCAACAAAGTCTGGAAGAAACTAATCTTAGTCATAATCCATGAAACAAAGGTTTCGTCATCCAGATTTGCATTCTCATATCTCAATGAAGCATGTCAATCATTCGATTCAAAAATCAACGTAGCACTATACAAGGATAAGCACCAGCTTTAGACTTGACTGATCCAATAAAAAACCAAATCTTGAGTAACAATTAACGCTGACAAGAATTTAGAAAGCAGAATACTTATGCTCTAAACACAGCCAAAAAACAAATGCAAACAAGTCTGATAACAAACTTCAGCCAGAAATTTAAGACTACAATAAAAAAAACTCACTAGTATCCATCTCTAAGACCTCCGAACTTCTCTTGCCCGGCTGTATCCCAGCAGTAGAATCGAATTTTTCCACAGTTGGTGAAAAAGTCCAATGGATGAACCTCCACACCAATAGTTGCTGTACATTAACCAAGAATGCGCATGAGTTCCATAGATCACAAAATGGAAGGGGAACAGTCAATAAATAAAAGACAAATCAAAAGGGAAAAGCAGTACGCAAGATACTTACGTTCATATTTCTTCTCAAATTCACCAGTAAGATGTCTCTTCACAAAGGTTGTCTTTCCTGCATCGACAGAAGTTTCAATTAGGGAAACACCACAGCATTATAAACAAATTACTCAATCCTTACCATCAAAATTACTCCACAGTTTGAAAAAGAAAATTTCCACACTCACTAATACCAGCTATCAGATCACACCGAGACAGCATCAAACCACCAAACATAAAATTTAAGCCACATTTTCATTTGAACAACTGTAACAAGGTCCAAGAACCGAAACGCCGGTAAACAATTTCTAGATAAGCAACAAGTTTAGACTTACTTTAGTTCATTTCCATTGCTCTAATCGACTTTGAGGTAACGTCATGGGAAATCACCCTACAACTACCTAATCACTCAAACATCCAAACTTCATGTCTACCATTTAGGTCAAGCTCTCAAAAACAAAAAAAAATATATGTATCTACAACTGCTACACCAAATTAAACTCTTTACCAAAATTAAAATTCAAACTCCCTATTTTCCAAGCAAAAGAGTTTGCATTTTGTTCATTTGAGTTCAGAAACCAATTGATTTGTCCAAACAAATAACAAACTTAAAAAATTCAAAAAACGAAAATTTTCACAGAAATCAAACAGATCATGAATCGGGAGAGAAAATGAAAGGCAGACCTGTTCCACCATCGCCGACGATGACGAGCTTGAAGCTCGGGTAATCCACGGTCTGCTGATTCGGCAAAGCCTGCAAAATTTCACCAAAAAAATTTGAAAAAAAATAGTCAAAAACCAGTTTTCTCTGCAGCCAAACACACAATACGAAGATCAAAGGAAAGGAACAGAAAATTTCCCGAGAAAAAATGTGAGGGCTTACCATTTGCGTCTTGGTCCGACACTTTGAGTGGCGCAGAAGAGAGCAGAACGAGTGAGGGGGAGAGAGAGGGAACGAGCTGAGATTTGTTTAGGGTTTATATAGTCGGAGCCTTTTCAGAGACCCTAGTACTTCCTTATGTTAGCTTCAACGTGACGCAGCGCTCTGGACCGTCCGATTGTTACAGTAAAATGAGATTTGATTGCCACGTGGCGGGATCCGTTTGACGTTTTGGACTGTACCGGGTTTTGTCGGACCCGTTTTGAAAGATTGAATTGGGATGTTGAGCTGTTGGGCTGTTGGGCTGTTGGGCTTGGGCTGCCGTAAAGTGTCACATTTTTCTATCATGAAAAATTGCCTTCCAAGTCTCATTTATTTGTTCAATATTTTCGAGTTTCTAGCATCGATTCATGGGTTGATGCATTTGTCGTATTGATGTGATCTAGTGATATTTTTCTTTTGGTGTTGTTAGAGGGTCAGAGGCTGCTGAAAGTAGTCACGCATCAAAAAAATGATTTGTGTACAGAGTATATAGTTTGGGTCTTTATTTTTTATTGTCAATTGATTTTAAGTTGAAAGTATACATTCTAATAAAAATTAAGTTTAAATATTCCAAATAATGTTGTTATTACGTCGTGGATTATTACTTTTGAACTGTTTATAGGATCCTACCCATCACTATATACACATAGAATTAAGATTATAGGAAGTTAAAGCTTTTGGCATTTTGACTTTGAATCAAACAAGTCGTGAATATACCCCCAAAAAAAAAAAGTCAGTGAATCAGAATGCGTAGGAAGGGCTATCAAACTGACTCCTTCCTAATTATTCTAATTCTTGGTTTTTCAGGGATTTGGTTGTGCTTTTGGACTCACAAGTGCGTAAAAATTCACCTTAACAAAGCACAAAAACAGTTGAGGAACACGTTCTCAGACCTTATACAATAAAGAACAATTCTCTGAATTTTTTTCTTTATTATAAATGATATTACTATCTAAGCTACATGATGTGAAAGAACGAGGGTTTAAATCCAGAACTCATGGAATTGAATGGGTCGGAGATACACTAAAACAATTTATCACTTGCAATTTTCTATAATGGTTTTGAATCCCTTTTGTTTTGAAAATAACTAAATATCATTATTTTCTCATTTATTTTGCTCATGAAAGTACATAAACCATTCATTAAAATCAAACTATAATTGTACACACTAATCCCGCTGCTAATCTTCTTTTAAAAAATGAACCAAAAGTTCATCACCATCATCATATAACCCAAATTATGCGACCTCATTCATTGTATATCATAAATATATGGCCTCATTTCCTCACATTCATATTATCAAATTCCAAACCCTAGCTCCAACCCAATTTGTATTTACCAAATTGGCCCTCATTGTCTAGGGTTTCCGAAGGCTCAACAGCTTCACATCATCAAGCACAGGTCCACACAGAGAAGAGAAATCATCACTCCTCATGGTGTAATATGTGCTTAGAAACATGACACGTGTCCTGGTCGAAACCGCCACGAATTTGAGCACAGCCCGCTTAAACCCGCCTTTGCCTTTGGACTCATAAGGCACTTTCACAGTGTTCTTCCCTGCAAATGCCTCCACGATCAAGGAGCCTTCGCATGAGTTGCTTGCATCTCCTACTGAGAACGAGAGCACATAGGTTTTTCCGGGGATGGTTCGGACAACTTGGGCGATTGCGCTTTCTTTTCCGGCCACAAGTTCGACCGCTCTTTTGCCTTCCGGGACTGAGAAGTGGTCTGAGTCTATGTACTTCACTGCTTTGAGGGACTCCACCATCCAGCCTGGTAATGGAGAGTGGTCATCTTCTATGTTTGGTGGGATTAGGACTCCCCAAGATGTGTTTGGGAACACGTATGGACCTTCTTCGAATCCGGCGTTTTTGATCAAGTTCTCTGCAGTAGAGGTAGATTATTAGGTAATTGTTGACCAAATTGTAAATCTAGACCATTTTGTCATAATTTACTCAAATTTACAGTCTGACAACATAAGTTTACCAATACAATATTTTTCCAACTTTGTACACTTAAATTATGCATGCGTCAATGTAACAATGTAAGAAGGGGAGAGACATGATAGACCCTAAAATTTTAATACAGCATGAGAAAGAGGGTCATGGCATGCTGTGTATGTCCACGACAATGTGACCTAAAAATTAGGCACTGCACCAGCTTTCATTATGAGATTTGCTTTCTTATTATATGTGAAGCTTAAATTGCCAGCCTCGACTTGTAATATCGAACAGGACAAGCGTGAATTCGAATATGACCAAAATTTTAGCATTTATATATTTTTTAGAACGAATGACGTGCTATTGGTGCTCTCGACGAGAGATTTTTTAATGTGCACGAATCACAGCCGGTACACCAGATGTCATTATACAAATGGAGGAATTTTTTTTTTTTTTTTTCAAAAGTCCATCCCCTTGTATAATAACAAATGACGTATGTGTTCATGTTTAAAACACATCGAAAATCTTTCACTTCTGGAAAATCTTTCACTCTCATGGGGTTTTGGACCCAACTAATAAATGAGCATTGTTAATGAGCCATGACATTGAAATTAAATGGAAATAAGAGATCTATGAAGTTTCTGAGAATAGTAAAGATTTACCTAATTTTGATCTGTTTGTTCTCTTATCCAGGAATCGGTATAGTTTCTATGTTATTAAATTTTTTACTATTTGATGTCACGCATGCCAAAAACTTAGGCAGAGGGACAGGTGCTGCATACCCAAAGAGGACATTTGTCATCAAATAATTGCATCCACAGCTCAGAATTTTAGCCTTTTTAAATGAATCTGGATTCCCGTCAGATTTTCTTTATGAAGATCTCAGGAATTCGTGAATTGTGTTTGTTCATCGTACATCGTGTGGTCAGAAATTATTTTAAATATTTTTATTTACAATTAAAAACATTGACAAAAATTGATCGCACAATGTACGATAAACGAACACGATTCACGAGTTCACAAGATCCTCACCAAAATGATCCAGAGAGGATCCTGTTGGTTTTCAAATGAAGGTGAAACAGTGGATCCGTACAGCTATACAAATAGTGTGGTCCTTCCTAATAAGAGGACCCCATTTTTATCTTAAGATGGACATAAGACTATCTCATTTTATGTAACTAGGTCACCTATATTAAGCAATTACACTATCAAATATTATATTATTAGATTATCAATTTAATGGGCGAATTTGAATATGCAGTGTTAAATTGAGATTTCGAAACATAACGTGCCAAATTTTGATGAGAGAACTTACTGTTGGTTGCTCGAGGAGGGTACAAAGTCCGGAAGGCGACCGAATCGATTAGAGGCCCGCAAGCCGGATCCTCCTCGACGCCGGGGTTATGCAAAACAAGCTCAATTGTCTCATAATCCGCCTGAAACGCCCAAGCATATGAATCCCAACCATTGCTGCTATACACTGTTTGGATAGGCAGCACTCCAGAGTCCGGTGCCACGGAAATGTTCAAACGTTCCTCTTGAGCACAAGTCCTGGCTGCGCTAAAAGTGATTGAGTAGTACAATCCCTTAATCACTTTAATGCTCTGCTTAATCAAGGCCTCGTTTCCGAGCCTAACTGCATAGGCCCCCTCAGGGACAACCAGCAACATGTCCCCTTGCTTTTGGCCTGACTTAATGTACTCCACAAACCCAGAAATCTCCCACTTTGGTATGGCATAGCGGCCAATCACTTCGGAACCCTTGAGGTCTGATGGCTTAGGGGATAGCTCAAAATTGCCATTTTCTAAGTAACCTGCATTATTGGATTACAATGTTTTAGGGAAGAAACCATTCTTATCGAATAATCACAATTTGACATATGTGCTGAAATAACTCACTAAAAATACAATACAAAGCGGGAAAAATCACACGTGTTAAACAGCAATTGACGGAAAAAATAACACGTGTTAAACAGCGAATGACATGTAGAAGTATACATGCATGTCTACTTCTGAGCAAACAAACAAACACAGAATATGGTACAAGAATATGACTCATGTGACATAAATAATGTGTGTACATGAAACTATATGATAAAACTAAAAAATAAGTACTTTTAATTTACTGAGCTTATTTTGTTAATTGTTCTACTCTTTAATACTTTTTTAATTTATTCGATTAGACAATTAAAAATTAAAAAATACGTCTGAAAAGTAAAAATAGATGCTAGATAACACCTACTCTAAATTTGATGGAATAGAATTCTCTCCCGTCATCTTCCCATTCTCTTCTATTCTCATCTCTCACGTTCTCTTATTTTGTCTTTATCTTGCTATAAAAAATTAATATAAGATGTTGACGTAACTTAACCGTAACCGTTCAAATTGAAAGAGATGAGGGAAAAAAAAATGAAAAAATAGAATCCTACTCCAAATTTGATGTTATACATATCTAGTGGGATCTACTGTGCTTGTACCAGAGGCACCCATGTGAGGTTTCTGTGCACTCTGCAAAGCTAGTAAATAATTGGGTACCTACACAGAATATATATTAATCACAACCGCCCAAACATTCACTCCTAAAGATCCGAGGAAATCCAAAATCCTCCATAGATAAATTAAAGGCTGTCACAGCTCAGAAAATGAGAAGATACTGAAGAGAAATGAAATGGCAAATTTACCCCTCAAGGAATTCAAATTTTCTACCAACAGAAAAAAAAAAAAAAAAAAAACTGAAAATCTTCAGCAGCTAGGTGGATTGAAACTTCAGTTCCAGTAACCCTTCTTACTCTATGAGTCAATGACCATGTGAGTAGACCAAAACACCCTCCATCCAAGTCTTCAAGAGATGAACTTATGCTTAAGTACTAGGCCATTTTGGTGTTTTTAACATAACGTTCATACATAACCTTGATATACTGAAATTTTTTGCTTAATTCATTAATTTTAGTCCAATTAGAGTTTTGGTCTGTAAATTAAATTTCTGTGAACATAATAAGTTCCTAAATTTGTCACAATGTGAAGCAAAAGTCTCTTTGGATAATTTCGCTAGAATTCCCTCTTCTTTATTTTCTCATAAAACAGTGTTTTTTGGATGAAAATTCTAACGGAACTACTAAAAAACTATCATTGTAACAAGATCTGCGACCAATACTTGCAGATTTGTAGTTAAATAACCAGAACTGAAATTCAATTCAAAATTCAAGAACCAAAACTTCAGTTTTCTAAGGAGAAAGACCAAGAATTTTTAAAAAGAACAACTAACCGACACATAAAATGCAGATTTTATTTTGATTTTTTTTTTTTAATAAACCTCCAAAAACACGTTATATAAATAATTAAATGGAAAATTTGTGATATAAAAAGCTTACCATCGATGAGGGAGAAGGCTGGGTGGCAAGTGGCAAACAACAGCACCACTGACAACAAAAAAGCTACCCCTCTCATAGTTTTTGATCAATCAAAATTCAAACCCGGTCTGCAAGTTTTTGAGGTGTAAGCTGGTGAGCTATGCAGAGTTGAAGGAAAGAGGGAGAGACGAAGGGTTTATATGCATACCACGTCCAAAAAGGCCCTTAAGTTTTACCGAATATAACGTGTTTGCCATCCCAATTTCTGACAATCTTCACGTGGCCTCTGAAATGACGTGTTTAGTTTTAATTTTTTTTTTAGTATAAACGTTATATTTTACATTAAGGGAGGGTTGAGTTTGATAAGACCACACAGTGTGTAAGTATTGAATTTACTATTTATGATATTCGAACTTAAGACTTCTTATTTATAAATGAAGAGAACTATCACCATATTGTAGTACTATTTGACGTTTTTATTCTTAATTTAGTTCTTTTGTTTTTTTTATGAGGAGTGAAGTGATTGTGTTAATATGTGATCCGAATCTGTGTGCCTTGTGGGAGTTTGCAGACAAAAGCTGTTTAAGGTCACATGGTTTCGTTCGACCTTGGTTGTTGCGAGCATGCATGCCCACGACACCCTTTTATCTTCACGTTTGAATCTTTGATCCATGTTTGCAATCCAAGTTCATCGTTGCAAAGTGATATGAAGGTTATGTTTGAGATTGCATTTGACGAAACGGTGTTTGTGACAATTAAAAGTATTTTTGTTTATATTTAGTGAAAAAGTTTAAAAGCATTTTTGAGATGTAGAAGCAGTTTGTAAAATTTATTATATAAGTGCATACTAGCAAAATTGTTTTATACTAAAGTACTATGAAACGTGTTACAGCCCGTCCCGAAAATTCAGTTATCGTGGATGTGATTTGACGGAATTACCCTTAAAGGTGACTAAGGTATGTGTGACTTGTTTACTTGAATAATTCATACATTCCTAAGTTTTTGGAAAATTTGAGTTGGATTAAAAATTGGTTTGCATTTTGTGTGGTTAGGGGAAGGACACACACACTCAAAACAAACCTCACACTCTCTCCCCCGTGCCCTCTCTCTCTTCCCTCTCAGTTTCACTCTCTCTCTCCCTTCGACTATACGGACACACCCACCCATGAACATCCAGGCACGGATCGAAGGTTTCAAGGGCATCATTGTGTTCGTGATGACCCTACGAACACATCCATACCCATTTCAAGTAAGAAACCTTTCGATTTCACGTTGAAAACTCAAGGTCCGATTTGAGCACTGTTCATGCACACGTGAATTGTTGATTTTCAGGGAATTCTAAGCTTACAGGGAGCTTAGTGAGGTCCCAAGGAAGCTCGGAGTACTTAGTTTGAAGGTTTTGGACGTCGGGATCGTAGGGTTCGAAGTTGGCCGGTTTTCTTGGATTTTCTCCGGTGAGATTTCATATGTTTTTTAGCCTTAAAGTAGTATAACGTGATTCTACATGCTTAGGGCTTCATTTTGGTATAAAGTGCGTAAAAATGGTTGAGAATTGACGGAGAAAATGAAGTTTGAAAAATCCCCAGTTTTCCGGCGCCGGTGAAACCAGTCCGGCGACTGGAGGTAAGGGGTGACGCGCGTGGGGGCGCGTAGGCCCATGCCTCTCCCGGCGCGTGGGGGCGCGTGCGGCATTGAAATTTTTTTCTAAAAATACCTGGTATATTCATATACCCAAATTGAGCATCGTATGAGAAGTTATTACGTATTGTCGGTTTTGTGCTTTAAATAACGTTTTTATAGTTGTTTCGCATATAGGTGATACATATCTCGAGGACGAGCGCGTTCAAGGAGGTCACAGGGGTTACGACCCTTCGACTTACCAGTGAGTGGGCAGTATTTTCTGTATTTACCTATATACTATTGATTTTTCCCAGAAATTGAATTTAAATGAAAGTACGTTTTAAAATGCAATGCATGCATATTATATGAAATATATGAATTAGTAATTGTTGCATACATATGTTAAATGGTGCTGTGGAAGCACAGGTGAGTTTATATTGTTCATATGATTTATTAATGATGTGAATTGTGTTGAGAGCTCATAACCTGCACCCTTGGTGTTAGTGCTTATATTATTCACCCCGCATCACACGCTCACCTTGGATCCAAGTAGGTGCATGTCGTACAGACCATGAGAGGTGGTTCCGACATGTCGTACAGACCATTAGAGGTGGTTCCGACTTGTAGGTGACTTTAGATTATTATACAGCTGTTGATGAGAGAAGCACTAGAGCGTATTCTTACACCATTCTTATCGTACAGACTACTTCAGGTAGTTCCGATTTATGTGCAAAGTAGTGTCATACAGGTCACAATGGTGACTCCGGTTGGGTTGGATATTGAGTTATATGATTAACCGTACAGGACAGCTGCAGGGTCTCCGGTTGATTCCTTATTTCACCTGTTATATTGATGCATCCTTATTCTATTATTGACACTTATAGCATGGCATACTTTCTGGTTTTTTATAAAGATTGGTGATTTGAGATATTTGAAGATCTATATGCATATTATGCTATTTTCTGGGAAAGTATACAGGTTTTACAGCGAGGGGTTAGAAATGTTATTAAATGAAATGTTTTTGAAAAGCTTTGTTTTACTGACCCACTCAATCTTGTTTTGCGCCCCTTCAGGTTCTAGTTAGCAGTGTTGGTGGCTCACGAGGATTCCCACGGCGTTCTGACAGACTACTCATGTAGGACTCACCTTCGGGTGTTGTAATTTAGTAATGTTCCTACTAGACTGCACCTAGTACTTATGCTTTGATTATGCGTGTTTCACACTTAAACTCACTCTAGTATGTTAGTTGGATATTATTGCTAGTGGTTGGTTTTTATTCCTTCGTATTCCTCTTATCTTATTGCTTCCGCGTCGCACTTTTGGTTACGTCACGCTCGCGTGACGGCCAGCACGCCTTGATTCTAGGATCGAGATGTGTCAAAACGGGTCTTAAATTATTATTTTATAACAAGAGGATTTGAACATAGTTACACGCTTTGTTCTGGTTAACTGACTTTACTAACTTACATATGTTCGATTGTCTTTAAGAAATGGCAATTAATACAAGTGGTGGATTACCCTAACGATTAGAATTTTTCTTTTTAACTCATTGCATTCTGAGTTTAAATCATTTTCTTTCCCTTAAAGTTGATTAGTGTGGAATTGACACACCCCGACCGAGATCGAGGCATGTTGGCCGTCACGTGAGGGTGACGTAGCCAAGTGCACAATGCGGAAGCAATAAAGATAAGAAATATACGAATAATTAAAAACCAAAAGTTACTAATGTGCACTAATAAACAGGAAGTGCTAGGAGTGAGATACAAAAGTAAATACTCCTAATCAGAGCATAGAAAGTCTAGGTGCAGTCCAGTAGGACTAGTACTAATTATACAGTACCATAAGATGTCCTACAAATATTTTATTATGTCAAAACCGCCGAAATCCTCGATGCCACCAACAGCAAGCTTACCTAAAACCTGGAGGGGAACAAAACAGAAAACGTGAGTGGGCAAAAATAAATGTTTTACAAAACTATTTCATTTCTCAAAAGTTCTAACCCCTCGCTGTAAAACTTGTATAATTTTCCCAGAAATAAAATATAAACATATGCATAAATATATATGTAAATATCTCAATTCAATTCATGCTTCACATAATCATATTCATAAGTATGCCATGCCAAAACATAAAATAGAAAAAGTAACCCAGGTGAGAATAAATTCATGACAATTAACATATTAGCCGGAACCTCTGCATAAGTCTGTACGGCCGAATTCATAGCTCATTATTTAATCTAGCCGGAGTCACTACAATGACCTATACGGCACTACATTGCACATAAGTCGGAACCACTAAAAAGGGTTTGTACGACAAGACTGGGTGTAATATAGTTATGCTCAATATTACGCTCTCATGATAGCTGGGCAATAATCGCTAGTCACCTACGAGTCGGAACCACCTATGATGGTCTGTACGACAAGACTGTGCACCTAAATTGGATCCAATGTGAGCATATGGTGCGGGAGGTGACTTTAATAACATGCATGTACTCTAACTCTAGTAATTCACAAACACCCAGGGTGCAGGTTTATGAGCTCAATGCTTCTCAATTAATCACAACTTCAAATCACATTCACAATTCATAAACTCACCTAGGCTTACCTGAGCGTCCACAGCACCACAATTATATATTATGCATCAAATACTAATTCATATACAAAATATAAATTTATATGCATGGCATTCAAGGCATACTTCATTTAAACGCATTTTTCTGGGAAAATATCAAGTATATAAATATATACTGAAAACCAAAAGCCCACTCACTGGTATGTCGAAGGGTCGTAGCCCCCGAGTCGCCCTTGACCTCGCTCGTCCTCTGGATAAGCCTCCCCTATATGCGAAATAACTATAAAAACGTTAATTTAAAACACATAACCAATACTAGCTAATAATTTCTCATACATTGCTCAAATGGGGTGTTTGAATATACCAACGTGATCTACACAACTCCACGAACATCCCCATATTTTTAGAAAAAAATTTCGACCACCCACGCACCGCCACGCGACGGCCAAGGCACGGCAACACGCGCAGCCACGTGCAGGGAACCCTAACTGCCGTTAGGAATATTCCGTTAAATAGTAACGGAATCCGTTAAACTAACCAACGCCGTTAGGAATATTCCGTCAAAGTTGACGGAATATTCCGTCATCCCCTACCTCAAAACTCTGGTGACCGTCGCCGGCGCCTGAAACTGGGAAATTCTTTAAACCTTCATTTCTCGTTCGCTTCTCAGTCAAATTTCATGAAACTTAAACCAATTTGAAGCTTGACACGAATAGATCATAACTATACCTTTTAAAAGCCCTAAAACCCACGGGATTCGTCGGAAAACTCATCGATACTCCGGCCAAACCTGCAACTTGTCGAATCTCACTATTCCGACGTCCAAAATCTTCCAACGAACCACTCCTAGCCTCGTGAGGACCTCCTTAAGCTACCTATAAGCTTGAAATCCCAAAAAACATGAGATTTTACGTTTGCATGAATAGTACCTAAATCGAAGTTCGAGAGAAACTAGGGTTTTCGAAGGTTCCAAGTTCTAAAAATAGTACGAATGGACTCAAGAGCTTGTAGGGAACAAGAACATTACCTTTTGAACGTCGATCCGTGCGTGAAAGTTTGGGTTCGAAGTTCGTCTGTACAAGGAGAATGGAGGGAGAGAAGAGAGAGGAAGAGTTTATGTGCGTGTGAGTGGTCCACGTGGTCACCCACCAAAACCACAAAAACTAAGTGCTACTTTGGTCCAAAAATTAATAAAAAACATAAGTTTGGACCACCCCTAACATGCATAACACACAACAAAACTCACGTCCAAGGGTAAAACAGTCAATTCACGTCATCGATAATTTATTTCGGGACGGACTGTGACAGGAATATCGCTTGAAAAGAAAAGAAATTAAAGTTAAATTTGTAATATAATTAACCATACTGATGACAATGTATTGTTTTCGTGAAAGGAAATTTGCCACTTGGTAGGGAATGTTCTTAGGGTTAATGACAAATTTAGTCTTAATTATTTGGTATGGCCAAAGTGCATGTATGTAAATTATTAATGTTTGTATGGCTGGCGAGATCATATGAAAGAAATGAGCTCACTTCTTACTTCTTCTTTTTTTTTTTTTTTAACAAACGATACTGTCTACACTAAGGGAGATAGTGGATTTAGCCTCATAATGAGCTATCAATAATGTGACTCAAATTCTCTTTGGCAAAAATCAAACCTAAAACATCTTATCTACAAGTAAAGAGGAATAACACTAGATCGTAGTACTAAGTTGCATCTCACTTCTTAATTAGTTCGCCATGATATATTACCATATTATTAATTTAAGTTAAATCTTAATATCAAAACAAGATGTACTAATGAAGATTTCAAAGTGATAGTTCGAGATAGGAGCAAGGTATTAAATATCGATGATATCGGAAATATCGGTAGTCCAAAAACACGGAAATATTGATGGAAATATCGGGATATTATCGATATCGATAAAAATAATATGGAAACCACGGAAATTGTAAGAAAAACTTGGAAATTTTTATTGAAACTTTGCAGAATGTTTATTTAGTCAATTATCTATTAGTTTATCAAAAAAAATTGGAAGGAAATGCATTGCATGATGGATTTAACTTATTTAAGTTGATTATATAGCGAGCTGGCAAACATTGTGAATGTAGAAAATATGTAGTAATTAATGAAAGAAGTTTAAACACACCATAATCATTTATATATAATGAATTAGTACAATATTTTACACTTTATATATTGCATGGTAAGATACATGAGTGACTGTTAGTACCACATAGAGTTCCTATGAGGTTCAAAATTTTCACTATCTTCATCATCTCTATTTGTAGAGTAAGTGTATTGTGAAGAGTAGTCAGCAACCATGACAATGGTTTTCAAGAACCAAAACCCAAAAGTCGATAGGAAACCGAATACTCGGTATTTTTCGGGATTACCAAACAAATGGGATTTGGAAACCAATCCCATATCGAAAATTTCGGTATTTTTCGGGATGGGATTCCTGAACTTCAGGATGGTTTTGGTTTGAGATTTTTCGGTTTGGGTTTGGGACTTTTTCGGTTTGGTTTGGGATTTTCGGGAATTTTTTCCAGCCCTACCATGTAAGTGACCAAATAAAAAATAGAAAAATTAAAAACCACATGCTATTGACTAAGTAATTAATTGACACAATTTAAAATATAATACCACAAAAAATTTGGAATATGTGCAAATTTGTTTCTTGTAAAAAGAATTCAAAACAAAACCATATATATAAATATTCGCCGATATTTTCGATATTTTGGTCCTTGGATATGAGTAATAATTATTTAGACGACTTGAAACCGACATGAAGTTATCTTTTTTTTAATGCAAGTACAAATATGATACAACCAGCTAAACACAGACAATAAACTCGTATTCTTAGAGTGATATGAGAAAAATGATAGATTTTCAATTTATTTGTACGTTTTATACGAGGAGTTTTTTATTTTTTATTTTTGGTTTTTTTATACAATAGTGAGAGAATGGAGAATGAAACGTAAAACCGCAAAAAGTAGATGTTTTAAAGCATTTAAAAGAAGCCTCTCAAGTCTTGGTTGCCACAATTTTGATCATCAACCAAAAACATATAACATGTCAAACTATTTGATAAAAACGAAATGAGGTTTCTTTAGTCAGAGGCGGCGTTGAGGGGGAGCGAAAGGTGTAATCGCACATGACCCCCAAATTTAAAGGGCCCCCCAAAATTGTTTGGTATCTTATATTTATATGTAATAATGTTATATATTAAAAATACTTTTATTAGCACTTTAAAATCTTATAGTGTACTTTTTATAAGTGTAATTTTTTTTTTCTTTCTAAATAAAAAAATTTGGAGTGCACAATGAGATAATAGGAGAGCCAAAACAACACCTTAAAAAACGATTTTCTTTTCAATTTTATTGTATAATAATGCTATATATTCAAGTGAAACTTTAACGTTAGAGTTTTTTAAGCTTTTTTTTTCTTTATTTGGTTACTTAAGATTGAACTGTTTTTTATTATTTAGTGAAGATTATATTTGTAACTCTTTTTACTTATTTAATGACATTTGTAAACTTACAGTGAGTCCTAAAGGTCGTTTTGATTTATGTTATTATTTTCTAGTACCAAAATATTGTCCTACTTTTTTAAAAATAAAAACTATCTTAAAAAGGGGCCATTTTATAAATTTCGCACAGAGCCCCGAAATCTGAGAGATGGCCCTGTCTTTAGTATTGTATTAGTTAAAAGACTAATTAAGCAGTGCATGTGCAGTGATATAGAGAGAATCATGCAAACTCATATATGTTCTAAAATTCCCTTTTTTAAAAAAGAAAAAAAATAAAGACAATTCGTAGCAAGTCATGGTTAGCCACTCATTCCGAGTGTCAGAAATATTTAAAGAGACATTTCAGCCTCCTTGGCTACAATCAAGCAGACTCACTAGCTTGAAGCCTCAAATCAGGGACGTCCTTGTTTTTTTGTATTTTTAAGAGCCGAAATCTACGCTCTTACCAATAGACCACTTGCTATAGTTCTAAAATTCCTTGTTAATTGTTGTGAATATTCATAAAATAATGGCAATATATATTTTTCTCCGTATCAGGTAGGTATGAATTAATTATTAGCTAAATATTAAACAGAATTGTGTAGTCCTCCATTAGAAGAAAAACAGTTAATTAATTTATTATTTAGTTGTTAAGATTCCATGTGTCATTCTTTTTATTTGAAGAGCTCTTTCTCTCTCGTGTTTTGTGTCCATCTGAAAATTTTGTTTTGTTTTATACGTGCTAGTCAGATTATTATTTAGTATTACGGTACATGGTAGTTTGATTATTGTTAAAAATGAATTTGAATTACATTAGTGTTAATTTATTGTGAGACTAAATTTATTATTTTCCTCTTTAATATAGGTAATATCGTTTGTTAAAAAAAAAAAAAAAAAAAAAACTGATCAGATTTGATAAATCAAATTATATCTACATTATTACTACTGACAACGAACATCTGTTAGTTCCTTAGTTATTAATTTGTGTGTTGAGATATGGTGTTGATTTAAAAATCGGATCTTGTTATCTAAGATCACGAACTTTTGAAGAACAAAATATATGATTTGTTAGATGAATATATACTTGAATTTTAGAGAAACACATACACGAATAATGGCGAGGACCTAAGTTGCTTAGTTGTGAATTATGACCGTACATTCAAAAATAATTTCACATAATATCAGTTTTAAAAAACAGCTTTCACTCATATACTTCGTCAAATTAACGACGTTGCGCATTAGACATATGAACATATCTCGACTAATATTTAGTAAGTATTTTCAACCGTGGCTAAATTCAAAATGCTCTTATTTTACATAATTTTTTTGAGCGACTTGTAGCAGCTTAAGTCGTTAACCAAAATATCAATTAAAATTAGTATTTTGAATTTCACATGCTTAATTTTTTTAAATTCTTACGAAGTCGACGCTGAAGACAAAGGTTAAATTTCAGAGAGACCAAAGTACCCCTAACGCAAAAAGAACACATCACGAGGAATGTAGGGACAGGGATTAAGGATCGACCAAAAAAAAAAATGTGACAGTGATTAAGGGGTGGTGTGACCCACATGTTGATCATGAAAATTTAAGATTTAGCAGAACTTTTAAATGAGATTTTAAATTTAAATCTTATAAATAACGAATTCGATATTTTATATTATTAATTATAAGATTTAGCTGAACTTTCATACTCAAAAACATAAAAAAAATAAAAATATAAACCTAATATGGGGATGAATATGTGTAGGATGGCAGCACCCCATGATTCTGGCCGGGTTCTGGGCTTATGTGGGCCTTTTTTACCATTTAAAAAAATATTACAAATAAGAGCAGATGAAGTGGGCCGGTTTTGATCCTGAGCCTCAACCCCTAGGATCGGCTTCATGTGGTGGACCAACGTAGGCCCGGATATCTAGGGACCTTAGTCCTTTTACTTTTTGGACTCTTCTCAACTCTCACTGGCTCAAAGGTATGATTGACTACCTACCATCTAAATCCATATTAATTTCTCTATCCTAAGTAGGGATGGGCAACAGTTATAGCGGACGGGTAACCACAGTTATTTATCCATAACCGTTTATTCTCATACCCGCATAACCGTTTACCTGTTGGGTAATTGTCTAAACAGTTATACTCATACCCATAACCGTTTATAAACGGTTAACCATACCCATAACAGTGTACCCATTTAACCATAACCGTTTAGTACCCGTTTACCCATTTATCATTTTTAAACCCGTTTATCATTTCTTTTTTACCATTTACTCATTTTTCACCCGTCTACATGTTTTTTTAACAACTTGAAAATTAAAAAAGAAAAATTTGTCATAATTTTCTTTTTCTAACAATTAAACACCGTTATAGGTACATTCATCATATATTTCCGCATTTTAATTTTTTAAGTCCTTATACAATTCCAATAATTGAAATAATAGTTTACAGACAATATTTTTAACTGTTAGCAATGAAGGTAATATAAAATTTGCTAAGTATTATTGGGTTACGAAAAACTGTTAAATGACAGTATTCTTGGGTTATTTAACTCAAAATGTAAAATATTAACATAATATATATAATGGACCATGAAATTTATAGTGGTTAAGGAAAACTATATTATATTAGCTATAGAAATCATGCACTATAGTCAATAACATTGATCTAAGTTTTGTCCGATAGGGAACATGGTTTGTGTTAATTTTACATATATAAAATAAATGGGTAAATGGTTACCCGTTTATAACCGCGGTTAATACCCATAACCACCCATTTAAATTTCACGGGTAAACGGTTATACCCATAACCGTTTATTTATCTAAACGGTTACCCATAACAGTAACCGTGAAATTTAAATGGGCGGGTAACCGCGGTTACCCATAACCGATGGGTATTTGCCCATCCCTAATCCTAAGTATTTCTCAAGAAGATTAATGTACAATAATAAACAAGAACTTCCCCTACAGTATCGTCACTGCAGTAAAGTTCAACCACCAAGTTTGGGATGGATTGGTGTGATTTCTCTACGTCTAGGACACCAGAATATCGAAACAAGAACAAAGATAAGCAATCATTTTATGTCTAAATTTTAATTATATATATATATATATATATATTAATGTAGAAGTTATAAAGAGTCGTAGAAAATAGAAAACTTAGGAGAGTATGTGGGTGAGTTTAAATTGAAACTAAATTACCTTTATGCTCTTTGTTTTAGGAGTAATTATTAAAACTTTTCATTACAAATTTGGAAATTTTGATATTTCACTTTTTTTGGTCAACAAAGAAAGTTCTTTTTATGTGTTTCCATAATTTTATTGATCCACGTACAATAATGAGGCTCACCTCTATTACAGACTATATCAACATGTGTGTCAGTTTTCAGGTCCAAAGGCGAGGGTATGTAGAACTAAGAATGACAAGTCCATAGACGAGAAAATCTTTAATAAAATCAGTTGTATACAGTTGGTGATAGGAAAGTCTATTTCCTCGTAGAATCGAAAGGCCACCAAAGAGGAAAATATCTTAATCCAATTAAATGTGTAATCAGTGTATAAAATTAAAGGGATTGACTACTACAAAACTTATATATATTTAATACAATCATTATCTAACAGTCTTATATAATCATGTAAATATATATATATATATATATATATATTTAATACAACCACTATCTGACCATCTAGATGATGATTGTATTAAATATATACAAGTATTGTAGCCAAATTCAAAATGAAGATGTGAGTCCTTCTAATAAAAGTGTCATGGTCACGATGCGAGATCTATGCAATCAACGTGTCACAGTCGCTAAAATATATGTGTGATGATCGACTATCAAGTAGCAAAGAAAGAGACTAGAATAACAACTCATCCATCTGATCATATTTTTCTTTGTGAGGCTAAACTCACTCCCTCCTCTTAGTGTAGATAATATCGTTTGTTAAAAAAAAAAATGAAGATGTGAGTTTTCTCATCAAAGAAAGATGTGACTATCTTTATTCCACTAGCCCTAGCTATAATTAGGCTTGGCAATTCTTGACACGACCCGATTACCCGACACGACACGACACAAAATTAACAGGTGTTCGGGTTAACACAATAACGAATTGGGTCGTTATCGGGTAACCTGATAAGCACATGTTAAGATAACGGGTTGAATTGGGTATACACGTGGGTAACACGATACACGATAAGCAAAATATTAATTTTATAACCCTAAAAAAAACTATAAAAATTATATATATTAATTTAACAATTTTACACCCCTAAAAACTATAATAATTATATATATATATAATTAAATATTAAAAATTGGTGACCATTGGATCGGCTTAAATATACATACCATTCAATTTCTTAAGTGTTATATGTACAAAATAAATAAATCTAAATCTACTTAATAAATAAATAAATATATATATATATATATACACACACCATTGAACTCGATGGGATATGAATTCTACGAAACTAATTTCAACGATCCAACCGTCAAACTTGTTTGTATATGCTTCGAGATCGCATCAGCAAAAAATCGAAAAAACAAACATTCAGAGATCAAGTAACAGGACAAAACTTTTCGACAGTTATCAACGAAAAATCATGATTTAACTGTTATTTTAACTCTGATTTTGATGATTTTTTACAACTACACTCCTTAACCCTATATGAATACAATGAATGAACTTGATCTTCAATTTAAAATATTTACACTAGTGCATACCAAAAAATATTATGTTAGACTTAATGAAAGTATGAATAAACTCTTAAGTGTTAGTGAATCTATTGTTTTGATGAGATACACATTCTACGAAACTAGTTTCAATTATCCAACAGTCAAACATGTTTGTATATACTTCAAGATCGCATAAGCCAAAAATTGAAAAAAACAAACATTTAGAGATCAAGTCACGAGACAAAACTTTTCGACAGTTGTCAACGAAAAATCACAATTTAAAGGTTATTTTAACTCCAATTCTGATGATTTTTTACAGCTACACTCCTTAACCCTATATGAATACAATGAATGAATTCGATCTTCAATTTAAAATATTTACACTAGTGGATACCACAAAATCTTATGTTATACTTAAAGTATAAATGAACTAAGTGTTAGTGAATCTATTGTTTTGATGGGATACGCATTCTACGAAACTAATTTCAACGATCCAACCGTCAAACTTGTTTGTATATGCTTCAAGATCGCATATGCCAAAAATCGCAAACAACAAACATTCAAAGATTAAGTAACGGGACAAAACTTTTCGACGGTTATCAACAAAAAATCACGATTTAACGGTTATTTTAACTCCGATTTTGATGATTTTTTACAGCTACACTCCTTGACCCTATATGAATACAATGAATGAACTCGATCTTCAATTTAAAATATTTACACTAGTGGATACCACAAAATCTTATGTTATACTTAATGAAAGTATGAATAAACTCTTAAGTGTTAGTGAATGTATTGTTTTGATGGGATACGCATTCTACGAAACTAGTTTCAACGATCCAACCGTTAAACATGTTTGTATATACTTTGAGATCGCATACGCAAAAAATTGTAGAAAAACAAACATTCATAGATCAAGTAATGGAACAAAACTTTTCGACGGTTATCAAAGAAAAATCAAGACGGTTATTTTAACTCCGATTTTGATGTTTTTTAAATTCCTTGACCCTATATGAATACAATGAATGAACTCGATCTTCAATTTAAAATATTTACACTAGTGGATACCACAAAATCTTATGTTATACTTAATGAAAGTATGAATAAACTCTTAAATGTTAGTGAATCTTTCGTTTTGATGGGATACGCATTCTACGAAACTAATTTCAACGATCCAACCGTCAAACTTGCTTGTATATGCTTCGAGATCATATACGCTAAAAATCGCAAAAAACAAATATTCAAAGATCAAGTAACGGGACAAAACTTTTCAACGATTATCAACAAAAAATCACGATTTAACGGTTATTTTAACTCCGATTTTGATGATTTTTTCTACAGCTACATTCATTGACCCTATATGAATACAATGAATGAACTCGATCTTCAATTTAAAATATTTACACTAGTGGATACCACAAAATCTTATGTTATACTTAATGAAAGTATGAATAAACTCTCAAGTGTTAGTGAATGTATTGTTTTGATGAGATACGCATTCTACGAAACTAGTTTCAACGATCCAACCGTCAAACATGTTTGTATATACTTCAAGACCGCATACGCCAAAAATTGCAAAAAACAAACATTCAGAGATCAAGTAACGGGACAAAATTTTTCGACGGTTATCAACAAAAAATCACGATTTAACGGTTATTTTAACTTCGATTTTGATGATTTTTTACAGCTACACTCCTTGACCATATATGAATACAATGAATAAATTTGATCTTCAATTTAAAATATTTACACTAATTTATACTTAATGAAAGTATAAATAAACTCAAAGTGTTAGTGAATCTATCGTTTTGATGAGATACGCATTCTACGAAACTAATTTCAACGATCCAACTGTCAAACTTGTTTGTATATGCGTCGAGATCGCATACGCCAAAAATCGCAAAAAAAAAACATTCAAAGATCATGTAACAGGACAAAACTTTTCAACGGTTATCAATGAAAAATCACGATTTAATGGTTATTTTAACTCCGATTTTGATGATTTTTTACAGCTATACTCCTTGACCTTTTATGAATACAATGAATGAATTCGATCTTCAATTTAAAATATTTACACTAGTGGATACCATAAAATCTTATGTCATGATGATCGATGAAAATTGAGAATTTTGTAAAAGAATAACATGCAAGCTTTGAATTCCATTGGCAATGTTTAAACTTTTGAGAAATGTTTCACAACCTTGAAAACAAAAACTCTTTCATTTTGCATATCCTTGCACATTTAATATTTTGTAATAGACTAGTAGTGTATGGATGTTTGTTTATTAGACTTTTATTTTCGAGTGTAGATGTAGTACTTAAAGGAAAAATGTGTTTTGATGTTTTGAAGTAATATTTATGTGGTAATGTGTGGTATGTGCAAATTTACGAAAAAAAAATATATTTTTCTTAACGGGTCATAACGGGTTGGGTCACTTTACCCGACCTGTTAAGGACCCGTTAAAATAACAGGTGTGACACGACACGACCCGTTAAGATAACAGGTGTTACACGAAAACGACACGAACACGACAGACACGACCCGTTTGCCAGACCTAGCTATAATGCTAAATGCAAATCTTGGGATACGTTGAAATTTAACTGGATTATATATCCTTAAATTTCCTATCAATCACAATAATAAAGTTTATTAGTCAATACTAAAACAATGTGAACTTGGAACTAGATCTACTTAATGGGTCCAAAAGTCTCATTCAACAAATTTGGTTGTTTTCTTAGATATGCGACAAGCATAGAAGTAGCCAGCAGCTTCAACTCTCAAACAAATGCCAAAACCAATTGACATGATAAACTCAGCATTACCTTTTTCTCCTCTTTCCCAATTCCCACCGCAATAAAACAAGCACGCCTTTTCTTTTCCCAAATTAAACGACTATTCCAATGTCTTTTGGGCACGGGACGAACTGCATGCATGATTAAGTATCATCGTCACTTTGTCACACTCCCTCAGCAATTTGCATGGATTCGTCCCTACGTATCGTTCTAGTTCCAGTAGTATTGTGAGGGAAAAAAAAACTTATACATTGTCAAACATTATTAGATCAAGACGCCACAATGACAGTTAATCTATTGGATATAAGTCTTTCTTCTCAATTACAACTATGCAAGTTTCGTTCTAGAGAGAATCACTATTAAGTACCTAATAACTCTCTGCAATAATCTTTGAGTAATCTCAATAGATAATACTTATCTTTCATGTTTAATTTGGAGATCAAGGTAGGAATTAGAGCAAGAAAACGAAGCTCGACTTTTAGAGTTCATGCATGGTTGCACACTTGCACGTGAAGTTGAAGTGCCATGCATGTTATAGTGTGATAACGACACTGCATTCTGCATATATGCCATCTAGATCTCTTTGCAATTCACACTTGTATTATCAATATTGACATGAATGAATTTAATATACACAAGCATATCCTATGGAAGCCACCACTCATACGGATAATACCCCAAAATTTGAAAAACAATTGTTGTGGTTTATAGAGAATGACAACCATGGATGGTTTAATCTTGAGCTTGTTTCTGAAATAAATTTCGAATCAAATAGCTGCACTTTCTTTAGCTTACCTGGAAAATGACATGCTAACCTATGCACTTTTATTGGTCAGATCGGACGGTGGCTGGTGGCAGCATTTAATGAAGTTGTCTCAAGATAAGATAATGATCGATCTAGACCACTTCTTTTCAAACAGAAAAATTTAAAATAATGCTAAGAAGATCAAAATTTTAAATCGAATTTTACAAGCCAAATAATATGAATTTTGTAAACTAAGTGGTCATTTACTATAGTGGTGGAAATGAGTTGTGTTTTTGCATTCCGGCATGGGTTCAAAATCGGTCGGCTCTCTAATCTAACATCTAACCACTATAAAAAAAATGAATGTGATGATTAGATTATTACTTAAGTGTTGGTGATTAGATTTTATTTATATGTTGATTAATATGCTTTTGCAATTTTGGTTTAAAAATTTAATCTCCCTAGCATTATTCAAATTTAAAACTTTAACAAGAGGGAATTTTTTTTTCTTTCATAAACAGTTAAATATTAAAGTAAAAAAGAATATGTAACTTCCCACATCGTCTAGGGGAGTGGATCCTGCAAGCCTTATATGTATATTCTCATCTCTACCTAACACGAGTTCTTTTAGGAGCTTACTGATTTCGGGTTCCATCGGAACTCCGAAGTTAAGCGAGTTCAATAGTGATCGAACTCTTTCAAGGTGCATAATTATTATTCTTTTCTCTGAAAAAATATATTATTCTTTTCTACCACCACAGTAAACTACAGTGCCAATAAGGAAAGTATTTGACATTTTACTCAGTGTGCTCAATGATTAGGGTTTCGGATTTAGTTTATTGGGCTTAATTGTTTGATTATTTGCAGTGTTCATTTTAACTTCATTCAACGAAATATGTTTTTTTTTTTTTTGCAAAAGATTGATGACCCAAATTAATAGTTTTAAGTTTCAACGATTTGTTTTTGGCAAAGATAACCCTTGAATAAAGACTTAAAATAAAAGCAATTTCGCTTGTTGAAATACATTATGTGATAAATGATGTCTTGTACCATTAACTTTTGCTATGCGATTATTTGCAGGAACCCTTTTGGCTGGCATGGCTAATGAACCGTCCTTCAAACTACAAGTTGACTTTATATTGAAGTGACTTATAAGAAAATTGTAAACCGAAATATTACATGCGTCCGTTAGAGCCAAGTATTTTCCTATTTGCATGCCACTCTCGGGTAATATCGGGAGCAGTCGTGCATATATCCAGCAACTGAAGAAAGAGACATGAAATGTACCGTCCATCCTGAATTTAATTCGCCAAAAGCAACTTTACATATGAAGTGAATCTTCAATATTGAATAGCATATCTTAGATGGTTGTTTTCAACTAATAATTATAAGCTTTCAGATGCGACACAACACAACCCAACCTTTTGTTCAATGATACGAAAAAATAATTGGGTTTGACCTAGCCTGCCCAATTTTCTTCAAAACTTCACTGGCCGCCAGATGAGGTTTGGGTTAAGAACTTAAGATTAGGGCTGGGCATTTAAAAACAAAAGAAACCGAATGAACCGTCCGAACCATATCGATGGCTTATATTGGTTTGGTTTGGTTTTTTTCTTTTTGTTTTTTAATTTTCAATGGTTAAACCGAACCGCACCGACCTTAATCGGTTTGACAATCGGTTCTCAAAATTCTTGGGATGCGATTAACCGAACCGACCCGCATATATTTAATTTAATTTTGTAATCATAATTAATACGTGTAGTAATATAAATGGTTAGTTATTTATGAGTTACCGTGTTTTCACCACATGAAAAAAAAAATCTAATTAGTTTAAGAGTCCCTTTGGAGAAGGACAAGGGGACCATTTGGAGAAGGCAGCTGTTGTTGCTTTGGTGCTCTCCACGGGCTGCTTCATTTGTGCTTTCCTTTGAGCAATCACTCAGATTGGTGCTATGTTCTATAGCTTTTGGATGAGAAATTTGTTATGTATTTTCGTCTTCGTACAAACCGAGAACTGATCCAAACCAACCCACCAATGTCAGTTAACCGACCTGATTGGTTTTAGACCTAGCTTGGTCGATTTCGGTTTGCAATTTTGACCCAACTGACTAGATTTGTTTGATTTCGATTTTGACCCAAAACCGACCAAACCAACTCACGTCCACCCCTACTTAAGATAAACGGGTTCGTCTGTTTGGGTTCTTAATACTTTATATGGGAGATAGAGAGGTCCTGGTGAAAATCATAACCCAATACGATGTGGGAGATGCATGATTTAAAGCATGAGCCTCATGGTATCACATGGAATGCTTAATAATAAAGAGGTAGAGCTTCACCCATCGAGAAAATACAAATCAGGCAACGTGTACGTATACGTAAGATGGTTTATTGTTATCAGTTGATGCGACAATTTTTTATTTATCATAAATAATAAGATTTGAATGAGTTCAGATATGCATGAACAAATGAACCTGCTACCACGTTAGTTTGGATAACAAATTGCACATACAATTTGCACCAATTCACCACAACCATCACATCACCAATGCTAGCATATGCAAACAATTCCACTGAACTTTTTCATGGATTCATGAATTGTGAAAACAAGTACCGAAATTAGGTAACATGTTTTAATAGAAACATGAAAGGGCGTGGGCACACATGGACATGTACATGGAGAGGCATGCATGTAAGATTGCATGGAAAATGAGTGGACGTAAATCACCTTTGTTGAAAGGGGATGACAATTTTGATTGACTATGAAAGTGATGACCAAACCATGCATCACATCTGTACGTGGGCAGACACCGTCTCTTCTGATAGGTACTTGGTGGAAAGAAACATTTAGCTAAATGTTTACCCATCTAGGTTTTCCAGTATAGAGCTACCAATAATTACAATACATTACGATGAAGGTCTTTTCCTTTCTTTGTTGTTTATCCCCATTTAGATTTTGGATCTTGAACTTCACTTTTTCCGTCCTTTTCTCGGGTTCGACTTCATACTTCATAACATGATAAAATTTTTAATGTCGGTAGATTGAAGTTCCCTAATCAGGTCTTCCAATCCAGACTGTCAGCTAAATAATTCTAATGTGAAAAAAGTGTCTTCTCAAAAAAATTATTTTATCCCTATTTGAAAGAAAAAGTTGAATTCTTGCACAAGACCAAATCATTTCCATTTTTGCTCATCATACATAATTCTAGTGTAGCTTAAAGATGGTTTAAAGTTGAATTCAGAGCTAGAAATTTTTTACTGGGTGGGATGGTTTAAAGATTTAAATCTTTATAACCAAAGAAACTTGATATTGTATTTTTCACAGTATTACCTAGCTTAAGAAAATTTTCACAAGGTGAGCCAAGAATTTTCGTTATCACACAAATACGTGTTAAGATTATTCTAACAAATCCAAGCAAAGAGAAAAAGGATGTAAGAAAAAAAGATAGTTTGTAAATTGTATTATGTAATTTTATATAATAAAGTGAGAGAATTCGGATCAGTAACTAAATATATAGCGGGCTACATTCGGAAATCAATAGAAATTACATGTAAAATTTCAATTTTCACTGAAAGCTACCTGGGCTATAGCCTAGGGTAGCCCTTAACGCGGCTCCGCCAATGGTCCTAAACCTTTTGGAACGTAACTTTCATAGACAATTTCCAGTCCTAAAGTCATAATGTTGGAATTGAAACCCTGGATTCTAATCTGATTCACTTAAAAAATCACCACCACGCCTTCTATACCGTGCGAAGAGGAGGATTACTACTTTAGCCAACTTGACTTAACCAAATTTTCAGTTATATGCATCAATTAATTATCGATATAACAATATCATGACACAAAATGTCCTTCCATTATATTTTTATTTTTATAAAATATAGAAAATTCCCACCACAAATTAATGGTGGACTAATCCCTCTCTCCATGTAGGCCTGGTTCCACATGAGACATACATTTGTCTCGGAAGTCAAATGTACGCCAAAGCAAAAGTAGAATTGGAGGTTCCACGCTGAATTAGGTGTTCCAAACCTTTGCTCACTTTCAACTCGACGCCCTTAGGATTAAGTAGAACGTGAGGAAAAAAAATTGTCAATTGAAAGGTCATGATTGCTATCTAAACCATTTTGTTTCACCGAGCCCAAATAAATTGTAGGTACACTTAGGCCCACGGTCGAGGAGTTTCCATGGCTCACACACAGAAACCATCTTCAACTACACATTTTACAAACCTAAACACCCAGGGCGAAAATATAATAACAAAACTATCACTCTTGGCAATTTAAAATTGATGTAATTGCACAGTTTTGAACTATAAAATTGTAAGCAATCAACATCCACATCCACATTTCGGAACCGCTCCTAGAACAAAGCAACTTACATGACACAAGTAGTAGTGCACAACCAACATGACCCCGTGCCATGTAAGTCGTCCTGCCACTGCATTTCATAGCCAACAATAACCTTGCTACAGCCTACAGAAATAATAAAGGGCAACAAAAGCTAGGCAACCATTCTTGGTGGCCATAAAGATGACAAACATAGGTACTGAGAGAAACAGCAAAACTCAAATCCATTTTGATCCAATCATATTTTACTCAATACGAGTAGAAGGCAAAAAACGAGCATTATAGAAAGAATTCAAGAACCGTTGTAGAGAAAGCAGCTTATTGCAATCAAACGTATTAAAGTCGAAAGTTGGATCACACATTATTATTGGAAAACAGACTCCCAGAATATGACAACCATGAAGTAAGTCTCAATTTCGATCCTCAAATGGCCAACAATTTGGAAAAGCTTCTAGGACAGAACACAATCTTCCCTTAGGTATCGAAACATCTATCATAAACAATGCTAACATTTCATCCCAAGACTCGTTCCAACAGAGAAATAGCTACAAGAGGCAATAGCATGCTTATGGAATGGTGCGCTGATAGAGTGGCAAAGCTCCCAAAGCCTCACGCTCTTCTCTCTCCCTCTTCACCTGCAAACATATGCATAATTAAGCATTTTTTGTGACAAATTACGTACCTAACATATTAAGCAGTAGAACATCCATCAATTTCAAATCAATCTCATTGGTTATTCAACGTCTTCTGTCAAGGGCATGCCAGAGAACAGAAACCATAACAAAAAGGGAAACTGACGTTTTTTTCCACCCCCAAATTACACACATGTAGCAAATTAGCAAAAAACATGTACAGAAATACCTTTCATGTAAACAAATGAATGTTTCAAATAAACAAATGAAAATGTGATACACAAAGTACTCTTCCCCATCAACTTGTTTCAAAAAATAAAGAGTCACCGGAAATCTTATGTTTTAGTTAGACAATCAAACACAGTTGGTATATAGGACTTAGGAGCTTCATGGATGACGATACAAACACAAGCTGAAGCACCCAAGAAATAATTGTAGTGAAGGAGAAAATGAACGGTACTTACCAGAGCCAGCATTTCCTGAAGGTAGCTCCTGAATGGTGTTTGCTGTGCCTGCAAAATAGACAATGCCATTTTAACAGTAGACAAAAATACGGTGAACACGAACTTTACAATATGCATCGGAAAACACATTCAAACACAAGACTCTACGCACACTACTACAATATGCTTACGAATTCACAAAAAATGATAGAATCGGTAACATAACCATTCGAAATACACAATCTTTGTTTCCAATTAACATTATATCATTCATGATTCTGTTTTGCGTCGTATTAAATCATTATCGATCATAAAAATGCAAAATTGGAATCAAATTTCTCATAAGACAATCCGGTACCAATCAAATTAGGGATTCGATTCTTGAAACGAAATTAATAAGTGAAATGAAAAGAGGTAAAAGCAAAAGGCACCTGAAGATGCTCGGGGAGGTATTCGTGCTTCATGGAGAGGTCCATGGCGCGCTTCAGGCGTTGGTTACGAGCGTCCACAATCTCCCTCGGCAGACGACTCAGAGCCTCCTTTATGTCCAAATCGTAGTAGGGATCGTACAGATCATCGTATCGAAGCCCTAAATTTTCATTACCAATTTAGCATAGTTCAATTCTAATTCAATCAAATCGGTCTATACATACACAGATACATATACATATATAGAGAGAGAGAGAGAGAAAGAAGTTAGGGTTTGTGAAAGAGGAGGTGTACCGTAATGGCGGAGGCGTTGGGAGACGGCCTTCATGTGCTGGCGGGCGAACCAGTTCTTCCTTGGATCCACCAAAGATTTCAGCAACGACGCCATTTTTGCCTTCTCTCTCTCTTGCTCTCTATCTCTTTCTTTCTCTAGGCTGAGTTTCTGGACGAATCGTCGAGTTTATGAGGGCTGCGATGTTGTGGTGGCTATGGTTATGATGACTCCAGAGTTGACACGTCGTTTTGGGTCGGGTCCTAAATCGGGTCGTTTTATGGGCCACCAAATAAGCCTATTGTGTAATGCAAGGATATTGGGTCTCAAGAATGGTGTATGTATACATCACAACAAAATGGTGTAGCGAGACGGAAGAATAGAACTTTCACCTGGTAAATTCTAGGGCTGGGCACGGGCTGGGCCCAATTTTGGAGGAATCGGACCGTACCCGTTTTAAATAGTATCGGGGCGGGCCGGATCGGGTAAAAGGATTTTGAGTTTAGGAACCGAACCTAACCCAGCCCGTTTGAAACGAGGCGGTTTGGGATGGGTTCAATTACTTTTTTTTTTTTTGATACAGAGCTCCAGAACATTCCACAATTCCAGATTGCTCCCTCTACTCACACCAGCAGCTGAACGGTGGTGGTCCCCGTCTTTCTTACTCATCTCTCCCAATCCTAAATCAAGGTCTCTGTCTCTTGACTCCGATTGACGATGATGGCGTGAGGCGATGAGATAATCTGGGTAGAGTTTCCTCAGTGCCATCAGATAACACTCTGGCCAAAACTGGTATCTCATACTGGTAAGCTCTTTCCCACTCTGGATTGCTCATAATATACCTCACCTGAAAAATCGACGTTGTGGAGGGAATCAGGGCCCGAAAGTAAGAAAACGGCCTCAAGTTTTTCTTTGAGGCCATCGCACAAACAACATCCGGGCTTGGAGTAGAGAATGAGTGCTTGTGAAGGTTTTGAAGAAGAAGAAGGAACGACAAAAGAGGTGAAGACCCACCTCGCCAGATGAACACCAACTAGAACTTGAAAGACTTGCGGATTGGTTCATGAAGGAAGGCGCAGAAGGCACAAAATGAGCAGATCGACATCGAGATTTTTTGATTGGCGAGATCAATTGCGGTGCCGCAAGTGGACCTGAATTACAGACGATGCAGACGTTGGACCTGATTTGCAGACGGTGTAGTCGTTGGAGTTTTAGGCATTGAAGTTTCAGATGATGTAGATTAACGTCGAGCTTATGGTGAATGGCAATCAGGGAGGCACCGTTGTAGTCGAACAGGATGAGGAGTGAGGGAGATAGTGTGGTGTCTGGTGGTGTGATTTTGTTGGATAGGTCATAGGGTAAAACTAATGGTTCAGATTGGATGTAGGTTACTTTTCAATCTTGTCCATCCATTACAATTACAAATGGGCCAGTCCCGGTACCCGTTTTTCTATACATTTGGACCCGACCCACCCCTAAAATTTCAAAGCCCCACCCCGCCCCGTTTCTCTTTTTAAAAATTTGGAACCTGCCCGTACCCGCCCCGAACCTTGATTACATGCCCTGACCCGCAGTTCCTATACCTGTTTGCCTACCTCTAGTAAATTCCATGTTAAATAGTTCAGAGCTTCCACACAACATGTGGAGTAAAGCTTTATTTACCGCAAACAAAATATTGAATAAGGTTATGCATACTAACACTAACAAGTCTCCTTAGGAAATCTGGATGTGAAAGCTTTGTTGTTTTTGTTTTTTTTTTGTTTTAATAGAGAATTAGATGAAGAAATATACAAAGAACAACCTGAGAGTTTTGTGGTAACAAAAAAAAGTGTATAGGCTTGTGAGATCATTATATGGACTCAAACAAGCACCAAAGTAATGAAATAAAATTTTGTTGATACTAAAATGCATGGCTTTAAGATCAATGAGTGAGACAAATGTCTTCATATTACGAGCAATGAGAACTCTTATGTTATTGTATACTTATACGTTGCTGATATGCTCGTAATACGAACTAGTAAAGGATGTAATTAACTCTACAAAGACAATGTGTAATTCAAGTTTTGACATAAAAGATCTTGGTCAAGCAATGTCATTGTTCGAATTCAAATAAAGAGAAACAATGATGGATACATACTTACATAATCCCATTATGTAGAAAAGGTGTTAAGAATGTAACATCCCACATCGCCCAAGGGAGTGGATCCTGTAAGCCTTATATGTATATTCCCATCTCTACCTAGCATGATGCCTTTTGGGAGCTCACTGGCTTCGGGTTCCATTGGAACTTCAAAGTTAAGCGAGTTCGCGCGAGAGCAATCCCATGATGGGTGACCCACTGGGAAGTTCTCATGTGAGTTCCTCGAAACAAAACCGTGAGGGCGTGGTTGGGGACCAAAGGGACAATATCGTGCTAAGGCGGAGTCGAGCCCGAGATGTGGTGGGGGATCGGGCCAGGATGTGACAATTTGGTATCAGAGCCAATCACTGGCTGGATGTGTGCCGACGAGGACGTCGGGCCCCTAAGAGGGGTGGATTGTAACATCCCACATCGCCCATGGGAGTGGATCCTATAAGCCTTATATGTATATTCCCATCTCTACTTAGCACGAGGTATTTTGGGAGCTCACTGCTTCGGGTTCCATCGTTAGGGAATATTCCGTCAGTGTGCCAGGCACGTGCCTGTGCGTGGGCGGCGTGTGTGGCTGTGCCTTCGCCGGCGTGTGAGGGCACGTGGGAACTTAGAATTTTTTTCTAAAAATATGGGGATGAGCCATGATGGTATATTCATATACCCCAATTGAGCAACGTATGAGAAGTTATTACTTAGTATTGATTATGTGCTTAAAATAACGTTAAAATAGTTGTTTCACATATAGGTGAGGCGTTTCTTGAGGGCGAGCGCAGTCAGGCGAGGCTTGGGGGTTACGACCTTGCCACATACCAGTGAGTGGGCTTTTGGTTTTCAATATATATATAAAATAGTTGTTTCACATATAGGTGAGACGTTTCTTGAGGGCGAGCGCAGTCAGGCGAGGCTTGGGGGTTACGACCTTGCCACATACCAATGAGTGGGCTTTTGGTTTTTAATATATATATATATGCTTGGTATTTTTCCCAGAAAACTTATTTAAATGGTTTTATGCTTCGAATGCCATGCCAATGTTTATAGATAAAATATACGTTTAGTAGTCGCATATATTGTTGTTGGTGCTGCGGACGCTCAGGTAAGTTCCAGGTGAGTTTATAAATGGTGGATGTGAGTTATATGATTATGATTACATTGATGCATTTAGAGCTCATAAACCTGCACCCCGGTGTTAGTGCTCCCGCTCGTGGCCAGGGCACAGTCCTTCACGTGATATTCACCTCCCGCACCGCACGCTCACCTTGGATCCAATTTTGGTGCACAGTCCTGTCGTACAGACCACTATAGGTGGTTCCGACTCGTAGGTGACCCGCGATTATTCGCACAGTCTTCACGTGATCGTAGCACTTGAGCGTACACAGTCTTGTCGTACAGACCACTTTAGGTGGTTCTGACTCGTGTGCATGTATATTTGATGAGCTATAGATTCAGCCGTACATGCCACCTTGAAGGAAATTTTGTGAAAAACATGTTCATTTGAATAACATCATATAGCATGCAATTAACAATTAAAGGCGGAATCATGCTTTCATGCATTCAAAAACAAAACATCTACCATGAAATTCAAAGCCTAGTAGATTGGTGAACCTTGACTCAACTTAAAAACAACAATTTGTTAGTTGAGAAATATTTACCTTTGTAGATTCCTCTTTGCATATGCAAAGGATAATCACCCAAGAGATAGGGCCTTCATTCCTTGCTTCTTAGCTCCATGGATTTGGTTAGAAGAATAGGTTCTCCAAGTTCCCAAAATTGAGAACCTCTAAAGATTCTACACCAAGGTTGGATTGGAGAGGAAATGAGTGACCTTGAGGAAATAGAATTGCTAGACAATATCCCCCAAGGTGGTTGGCCTCTTAGAGAGAAATGGAAGCTTTGTGTTCTCACCAATTTTCTCTAAAATCAACAACTTATGAATTTATGTTATAAAGTTCTTTATATAGTCACTTCTTTAAATGACCTAAAGAACTAAAAACCCTAATTCATCACTAAATGGATATGGGCTTTTGGGCCTTTGTGAATCTTTATTCATTAAGTTGTCATACAACTTAAGTCAATGGGCTTTGACGTTCGAAGCCCATTGGGCCTTAAGGTCCAAAAACTATCCCGAGGTCTTTAACGAACTTATTCGTTTGATTAATTAACATATTAATTAATCCTTGCCATAAATAATTAAACCATTTAATTCATCTCCTTTGTTTCTTCAATCTCCACCTTATTTGGTGTACGATACATTAGGTTCCTTTTAGCGAGGCAGTGGGCGATTAAAACCATTTTACATCGATTGTGAATTGAAACTTACTTTCAATTCTCCCTTTAGTGATTACACACGTTTAGGGCTTCCACAAACCATGAGTGACCCCTAGCAGCATATCATGGCTACCCAAGCTAATCAGAAGAGGTAGAGAACCTATTCAGTTTAGGATTACAAATGCAATACGGTCTTTCTCTAATCTAATACTCTTGACCACATTGTTTGGTTTGATAGTTTATTTATTCATGTCTACTATCCAATGTGATTCTTGTGCTTATATGATTACTTTGAATGTGAATTGGAACGCATTCCCAAATCTCATTCATACTCTGGCCAGAGATTTTAATCATATCATAGAGTATTCTCCCTCAAGCCAATTGAAGGTTAGAGATCCCTTGTTGCGCATTCACTTGTCTCCATGACTAAGTGGCTTAACCCCAATGATGTCGTGGACACCCCGATGGGGTGACTTTGACATAATCAAAGATCAAGGACTTAACCACAAGACAACAACTGTGATGCCTCAGGTCAAATGACTAATTTGCATTATCCCAAACATGAGTTCTCATGTGACATGAGTATGAGAACTCCTCGTTGATCGTGTTCAGTGAACTCATTCTCTATTGAGCACCTACGTACTTGTCTTGATGTCACACACACCAATGACTCGAGACTAGTCACTCTCCCTGAGAGAAGACATAGCACGTACTGATCTTATCGGACTGTCAATGCCCAATTGGCAATCCTATGATCAGGAACGTTTAGGATGTGTCTACGAAAGAATGGTCTCATTAATCTAACTTCATTAGATTGCATTCTTCCAATCACATATTCCTTGGACTTTATCGTTTAAGCATATAACATTTATATGAGACGTCTCAAACAATAATGTTTGCCCTTTATATGTAAACTAGATTAGTTTAACATGTGAAATATCCGTAAAGTATCATCATATGAATGGCTTTAGGGCACATTTCCAACAATCTCCCACTTGCACTAGAGCCAATCAGCTTGGTCATCTGTTATGATTCCTCTTCTGTAGTCATTTCCTAAATGGCTGAGTAGTAGGCCTAGGAAATGGATATCTATATGTTATCCATAGAAGCAACCTTGAGAATATCGATGTCACCATTATACATGATTCCCAATCATGTGGTTCAGTCTCTCATATGAGTTCGGATCTTGATGAGACCTTGATTCCCAGGCTTGAGCTATCGCCCCATTAGTGTCGTAGTGTCAGTACACTAGATACACTTTCTGGTTGGAACCGAATAGAGAGTTCATAAATGAACTTTCCCATCCAAACAACATTGTTGTAAACTTCTATATGGCAATATATTTTGCTTTCATAATGGAACACACTAAAGTCATTACTTTAATGTTTCCATCCAAATATCTCTTTAGTCATAATAAAGAGATATCTGTTTATCTCTTCATTCATAATGAAGAAACATCCAATGATGGATTAGATTCATAATCTAATACATTTACGCTTCCATTACGTTACTCTAATTCTTCCTCATTCTTCGAGGAACCTATCCTTTAGTATTTCTTAAATACTTAAGGACTCACTTGACAGTTGCCATGGTTCTGATCCTGGGCTTGCACTGATATCGTCTTGTACCGATCTAGGTACAATTCATATCAACGTTTTCATACAATATGAAATACGTAAATCACCTTTATGCCTATGCATAAAGGATTCTATTTATGCATTATTTCTTTGGGAGTCAAATGGTACGTTCCTTTTGAGAAGAGCTACCTCCTAGTCTCACTAGAGTTGTTCTTCTGATTGAAGTTTATCATCATATGAGAAACTACCTAGCATTCTTTTGTCTATTATTAGGGCATGATATAATCCAATTATATCCTAAAATCTATCATTATAGATTTCCATCCCATGTATATAGACTATGTCTCCCATATACATTCTATCGTTATAGAAAGTTTTAAAGTCATAACTTTAACAATGAAGTATTCTTTTCATTTCCAAAATTAATATATCATACATATATTCAAATTTAGGAATATGATTAACTCCCACTAATCTTTTGTAAACCTAGTAAACAAAAGATTCATTTACATCTATATGAGAAATCAAACAATTTTGATCTTTCTCTCATAAGACGCTTATGGCTCCCACTAGCTTGCTAAGATCCATGATGGTTGGATCTCTACAACTTACATGTTTTGTGATTCATAGTTTTAGACATAAATTATCAAGACTATCTTAATAATGGTTTCGGAAACCTATATCATGTCCAAACATTGAATCACCATTTAGTTGTAGCTAGCAATCTTCGAATTAATTGAAACTAAGACTACGTCAAAGATGGTTCCTTCAAAGTCAACCATTCTCTTTGATTGTAGTCACCTTAAGCCACCAATTAGCTATGAAGGTTTCATTATTTCGGGTCAAATGGTACTTTACCATTTCCTTGAGTATATATCGTATATACACTCAATGTAGTCATAAAGTTCAAACCATTCAACTGAGACGGTTTATAAATCCTTCTTGACTACCTTGGAGCTTGTGGTATAGGAACTAGGTTGTTATATTTGTTGATTATCATCTTGTCTCTCAAAGAACCCATTCTTTTGAGTTCTATTCCTAGTTCATTTGCTCTAAGGCAAATCACATTGTAGGATTACAATGAACTACTCAACAAACAACATTTGTTGGTTGGTTTATAGAAGTGATATCCAAAGGTTAATTTAAGGATATCCACAAGATAATTTTTAAACAAATATTGCTTATTAGCACACAACCCCAAATCTTAACATGATTAAGATTTGTCTTTCTTTCCAACTACATCCTATGGAGTTATGAAAATTTTGGAAGATCTTCTAATTGACAATCATATTGTCTTAGAAGCATATATATCCTATATATGGGTAATTGATAATATCCAACGAACTAAATCTTATTCAAGTTCGTTCTTCTCCTAATGGAGAAAATCATTATCTTATGATGCTAATTTCCTTGATATCTTTCAAGGAAACTCATCTAAAGTGTTACCTTTCCTTGGATCAAATCTAAGGAGGTAAGTACTTTAGACGTCTTACTCATCAACTTACATTTCTTGAATTCTTTGAAACCTTTTTGCAAAGTATTCGGACTTGTGTTTATTCAAAATAAACTATAGTCCAACCGAGAGTGATCTTCGGTGAATGTCATACAACATGAGTAGTATTATGTTGTGGACAATTGCCACTATCTTGCAACCTTTTGGGTTTTAAGCATCATTATATTCTAAACAGTTAACGCTACCATATCATCTCTACTATAGAGACAATCAATTAGATTACTATAATCCAATCATTGATTAATAAAGAACAATGTTTTGTCAAACAAAACATTCATCCATCTCTACTATAGTGACGGAATTAAGTTCCTTAAAATTGGAATGTAAAGACAATCTTTGGTTTTTCCAATTTCTTTGGTAGTTCATATGAGGAAGTTAGTACCATCTGCTTTCGCAGAGATCTATATTTTACTCACGTTCCGAATGTGAAGTACTTTCTCTTCTCTCATTAATCTTCTACTTCTTATTAGCCATACTTTTACAACGATTGTAAAACATAGTTACTAATACGGAATCATGTATTCAAGTAGAAGAACCAACTGTTTTGAACTTTTCAAGAACAATTTACAACACCTTCGAAATGTGTGTTCTTGACACTTGCAAGACATTTCTTGCAAATACCCCTTCCAATGTCCATCATTTCATAAAGAAAGTTTGTTCCCTTGGAGTTAATTTTATCTTCTTCATTTGACTTCTCCTTTGACTACAATAGTCATGGTCCCTAAACTCCCACTATCTCTCTTGAAACCTTTTTCAATTGTGTTATACACATCAAACATTTTGGAGAGTGTGTGGTTATTGTTCACTACATAGTTTACAATAAACTTAGTGAACCATTAGGATAGGGACATAAAGGTGAAGTCCTAGCTTAGTTTCCGTCTCGTTAAGTGGTTTATCACTTCAACACTCAATGATTCAAAATCATCATAAGTCCATGTTGATGGACTATTTTTGTCAACCAACCATTATGTTCTAAACATAATTACAAACTTTCAAGAGTTGTTCAAGGCAACTCTTATTTCTTCATAAGTTCCTTTGTTCATATAACGAAGGAATAAGCATTGGTTGTTTGTGTTGTCCTCTTCATGATAGACATTTCTAACATGTTCTTCCAATGATACATTATCAATAGGAAGATTGTGAGGATGAGACTTCTTAGGTACATGCACAATCCATTTAAGACAATCTTTGGGATTGTGTTACCAAGTCCGGAAACTAAAACATTCGGATTTTCTTTGTCAAGTTTTGGATAGCGTTTGCAAATATATTGGTAAACAAATACATAACGAATATAAATTGATTGATTTTAAGCCATTTGATTCGGGTCTTTAAATCAAATAGCACCACCCACCATTTTTGGCAAATTCCATATCCCTCATTGGAATTCGAGAGTTTTGGAGGAAACTCTTAGTAGGTTATGGGAGACTCACTATTACCAAGCCCACCTCACAATGATATGATATTGGCTAGCATTAATAATAATGAGAGAGTACGCTTACTCATTTGCAACTAATGCAAGTACCCATCAATTTGGCCTCTAGAGAATGTTGCCTCACAATGATATGATATTGGCAACATTGCACTTAGTTAAGTTATTCCCACCATGCTTAGTTCGTGAAGGGGTTCAAGAATAGCCTCACGATGATACGATGTCGGCCATCCTCGTTGCCTACACTAACCGCATCATATGTTTATGGATTCCTCCTGAGTATAAGCATGCACTTTGTACTCCCCCATGATAGGGTGAAGCCGGTGTACAAGTCATAAACGATTGGATCCCACCACGGTGGAAGGCCACGAAAGAGTGTTCTAAGCACTCTCACGCTTATCAACTTAATAATGGTTTGGTTGAGGGTTTTAGGTCTCATCACATATAACATATTCATTTTAATCTTTATTAAAACAATTTTGGTCCTATTACAACTATTGGTCCATTTGATTCAATTTAGTTGTATATAATACTCCCACTATACTTATAAAACGGTTTTTAAAGCAAGAGTATATGATACTACTAACATAAGGTTTGCATTCATTTGATGGACTATATAGTTGCCTTAGGGCCTTAGGATGACTATGAACCTTTGTTTAGATTCAACACGAGCCTAGTGTTGAATCTCGGACTAGGGATGGAGATTGATTTTAGTTACGCGTTTAATCACATTAAGGCGTGTTGTGTTAGGGGCGTTGGACCCAACTACTCCATTTTCATGCATATCAAATAAAGCAAGAAAGAAGTACTTCAAAGTAAAAGAGAGCTTATGCTCTTTACAACATTTGCATAAAACAAATTACTTTAAAGTAAAGAAGAGCTTATGCTCTTTTACAACATTTGATCAAATCAAATTACAACCAAAATTAATCTACACATTCCCATGGTTCAATCAAATTTGAAACGGCATTTCACATAGCTCAATTATCGTAGGCTTAGGTTCATAATCACCCTTTAATTAATTAACATTTTAACTAATTAAATTGAATGCAACATTTTCATTTGGTTTTTGTATCCATAAAATTGATTTAAATGGAGCTAAATAAAATGAAAATCCAATTCTCATTTAAAGAGACAAAACAATTTTTGTTCCCTACTTAATTTGGGCCATCATGCAATAACCACAACTTTTTGGGCTATATTGCGAAACACAAACTTTTGGGGTCACTTTGTAAAAACACAAAAGTCCACTACTTCATGTAATTACAACTAGAACCCAAAAATTTCAACAAATACAAAAAACTTCATTAAAGGAGCAAAACAATTTGTCCTTTAACGTTTTTGGACCTTAACGTAAAAACGTAAACTTTTGGGCCAAAGTGCAAATACACAAAAGTATCAAAACTTTATGTAATTGAATAAAAGACCCAAAAATACCCTATTTAATTAGGGTGGCCGGCCATGATAAAAAAAATAAGATTTTTACAAAGTTTTTGTAAGTGGGTTTTGTTAGGTGAGGTAAAGATGAAATATTTTGAATTTATATTAAACTTTTAAAAAAGTTTGTCTACCATTATAGCCATTAATTGAATTTATGTCAAACTTTTTTTTTTAAAAAGTTTGTCTACCATTAAAACCATTAATAATACTTTACAAATAATCATCACCCACTAAAATCACCCACTAAAATTAAACCAAAACTTTATGTAAAAACATAAAACATTTTGAATCAAAACTTCAAAACTTTTTGTTCTTGGCAAGAACTTCAAGAACATTGAAGAACACTCATGAAAACTCATAATAGCTCCATGAATGTTTTCACTCACCAAAACTCAAATTTTCATCACTCAAAAGAGGGTTAACATCCTAGGGTACTTAGGGGTTCCAAAAGTCACTTTAAAACCATTTTAACAAGACAAACATGAACCCAAAAAATCACCCCTTGGATTTGGCCGAATTTCCCAAAAAACATGGCACCAAATTTTAGCTCCAAAATTCATGCTCATATGAACTACATCTACAACATTTGAGATGACAAATTTTCTAACAAAATTTACATTCAAAGAAACAAGAATAAAGCTTGTAACATATTACAACTTTTAAATCAAAAACTATGAACTACAAAACCCAAAATGATTCATCAACTACTAGACCTAGGCTCTGATACCACTTGAAGGAAATTTTGTGAAAAACATGTTCATTTGAATAACATCATATAGCATGCAATTAACAATTAAAGGCGGAATCATGCTTTCATGCATTAAAAAACAAAACATCTACCATGAAATTCAAAGCCTAGTAGATTGGTGAACCTTGACTCAACTTAAAAACAACAATTTGTTAGTTGAGAAATATTTACCTTTGTAGATTCCTCTTTGCATATGCAAAGGATAATCACCCAAGAGATAGGGCCTTCATTCCTTGCTTCTTAGCTCCATGGATTTGGTTAGAAGAATAGGTTCTCCAAGTTCCCAAAATTGAGAACCTCTAAAGATTCTACACCAAGGTTGGATTGGAGAGGAAATGAGTGACCTTGAGGAAATAGAATTGCTAGACAATATCCCCCAAGGTGGTTGGCCTCTTAGAGAGAAATGGAAGCTTTGTGTTCTCACCAATTTTCTCTAAAATCAACAACTTATGAATTTATGTTATAAAGTTCTTTATATAGTCACTTCTTTAAATGACCTAAAGAACTAAAAACCCTAATTCATCACTAAATGGATATGGGCTTTTGGGCCTTTGTGAATCTTTATTCATTAAGTTGTCATACAACTTAAGTCAATGGGCTTTGACGTTCGAAGCCCATTGGGCCTTAAGGTCCAAAAACTATCCCGAGGTCTTTAACGAACTTATTCGTTTGATTAATTAACATATTAATTAATCCTTGCCATAAATAATTAAACCATTTAATTCATCTCCTTTGTTTCTTCAATCTCCACCTTATTTGGTGTACGATACATTAGGTTCCTTTTAGCGAGGCAGTGGGCGATTAAAACCATTTTACATCGATTGTGAATTGAAACTTACTTTCAATTCTCCCTTTAGTGATTACACACGTTTAGGGCTTCCACAAACCATGAGTGACCCCTAGCAGCATATCATGGCTACCCAAGCTAATCAGAAGAGGTAGAGAACCTATTCAGTTTAGGATTACAAATGCAATACGGTCTTTCTCTAATCTAATACTCTTGACCACATTGTTTGGTTTGATAGTTTATTTATTCATGTCTACTATCCAATGTGATTCTTGTGCTTATATGATTACTTTGAATGTGAATTGGAACGCATTCCCAAATCTCATTCATACTCTGGCCAGAGATTTTAATCATATCATAGAGTATTCTCCCTCAAGCCAATTGAAGGTTAGAGATCCCTTGTTGCGCATTCACTTGTCTCCATGACTAAGTGGCTTAACCCCAATGATGTCGTGGACACCCCGATGGGGTGACTTTGACATAATCAAAGATCAAGGACTTAACCACAAGACAACAACTGTGATGCCTCAGGTCAAATGACTAATTTGCATTATCCCAAACATGAGTTCTCATGTGACATGAGTATGAGAACTCCTCGTTGATCGTGTTCAGTGAACTCATTCTCTATTGAGCACCTACGTACTTGTCTTGATGTCACACACACCAATGACTCGAGACTAGTCACTCTCCCTGAGAGAAGACATAGCACGTACTGATCTTATCGGACTGTCAATGCCCAATTGGCAATCCTATGATCAGGAACGTTTAGGATGTGTCTACGAAAGAATGGTCTCATTAATCTAACTTCATTAGATTGCATTCTTCCAATCACATATTCCTTGGACTTTATCGTTTAAGCATATAACATTTATATGAGACGTCTCAAACAATAATGTTTGCCCTTTATATGTAAACTAGATTAGTTTAACATGTGAAATATCCGTAAAGTATCATCATATGAATGGCTTTAGGGCACATTTCCAACACACCTTAGGTGGATCCGGCTGACATATTACTTTTCATTGAATTACTTCACCTGATTGACTTACCTCATTATGTTGAGATATTTGGCATGGTATACATGTGGATTTGGCTATTTCAAGTGTGGTTTCAAGATAGATATGTAGTTTATTTTCTGGGAAATTATACAAGTTTTACAGCGAGGGGTTATTACTTTGTTAAGTGGAATGGTTTTGAAAAGCTTTGTTTTTGCCCACTCACACATTTTGTTTTGCGCCCCTCCAGGTTCTAGGTAGAAGCGTTCTTGTTGGTGGCTTACGAGGAGACTACGGCGGTTCTGACAGACAGTACCTAATGTAGGACCATATCTCCGGTATTGTATAATTAGTATTTGTCCTGCTGGATTGCACTTAGGCTACCTATGCCCTGATTATATGTGTTTACACCTAAATCTCATCACTCGCACCTATTTATTAGTCTAGTGTAAATTAGTTAGCTTGATTTTTATTTACTCACATTTTTATATCTTTATCACTTCCGCACTGCGCACATTGCTATGTCACCTTCACGTGACGGCCAACATGCCTTGATTTAGGTCGGGGTGTGCCAGTTTGGTATCATAGCCAATCCCTGGCCGGATGTGTGCCGACGAGGACGTCGGGCCCCTAAGAGGGGGTGGATTGTAACATCCCACATCGTCCAGGGGAGTGGATCTTGTAAGCCTTATATGTATATTCCCATCTCTACTTAGCACGAGGCCTTTTGGGAACTCACTGGCTTCGGGTTCCGTCGGAGCTCCGAAGTTAAGTGAGTTCGCGCAAGAGCAATCCAAGGATAGGTGACCCACTGTGAAGTTCTCGTGTGAGTTCCCAGAAACAAAACCGTGAGGGCGTGGTCGGGACCCAAAGTTGACAATATCATGCTACGGTGGAGTCGAGTCGGGGATGTGGTGGGGCCCGGGCCGGGATGCGACAAAGAAAGTTGCCATTTTGATTGCAAACTTGCCACCACACCTTTTGATCCTAGTTCTAAATTGAGAATGCATGCTCACAAGTAATTGGTACTTTGATATATATCATGAATGCTACAATGCCTAATATTGCTTATGGTTTAACAAGTATACAAGCAATCTTGGACAACAACATTGGGTTGGGTTAGTCAGAGTGTGAAGATATTTGAAATACCCCATGAACTATTGATTGCATTAAACATACCATCCATCTTATTAGCGAGTTACAATGATGCAAATTGGATTCTGGTAGTTCAGAAATTGAATCAATTACTGGATACGTTTTCACTTTGGGCTTGATGATGAATAGGGATGTCAACGGTTTGGTTTGGAGACGGAAAAACTATATCCATCCCCATAATCACGAAAATTAACTATATCCATAACCGCAAATTAACCATCGGGTATTATCCATAACTATACCCACCGGATAACGGATTCCCCATCGGTTAACGGTTAAATCAATCTTTTTCAATATAAAAAATATATTCGTTCAATTAACGCATGATAATTTAGTAAATATTAATTTCGTCATTAAATATTTGATGTATAAAATAAAATAATTTAATGAATGGATCTTGTGGAGCATAAAAAGTAAAGTTAAACATTGATAATGTTGGCCGATCTTTGATATCTCCTATAAGTACCATTGAATTCTCATTGATTTTGATTCATATCAAAACTTATGAACTTTCCCACAAAATGCAACTCACATAATGCAATTTTTGTATTTACACTCAAAGTAAGGGATTTGACGAATAATGAATATACATATGTGTGGGTGTGTGTGTGTGTGTATCTATATTCATACTTTAATATTATGAATAACTATATTATATATTATTTGGTTCGGATTCAGGTACGGATATGGATTGAGGACCCTTATAATCATATCCAAAACCATAACCGAATAATATTCACGGTTTTTTCCCATACCCAAAATATACCGGAATTTTCATATCCAAATCCAATCCATTTGAACGGTTATCCACCGTTATCGGGTTTAACGGTTATAATTGCCATCCCTAGTGATGAATTAAAATATATAAAATAAATATATATTTCATTAATCAAAGACTAGGGTCTTGGTTTTTGGGTCTCTTGGACTATACTGACTTGGTTAAAATTTAATTAAAAGATTACTTATTAATTTCAAATTAATTCAAGCAAATGTGTTTGTTTGAATGGGGAGAAAACTCTTACACTATGTTTAGATGAGGAAAATAAACTTGGAATTTGGATAAAAGTCAGAATTTATAAATTGAAATGCACCAATTCCCTTGTTTGGATTTATACCATAGAAATTTAGAATTTCCGCGTGGAAAAAAAACTTGGAATTTGGGGCCTCCAATTTCCAAGTTTAAATTCCATGTAAATAAGTGTCATTTCCCAATTTCTATGATTGGGAGTTTAAAATTAACAAATTCCGTTTTCAATTCCATTGTTCTTTTAAGTTAACCAAACAACAAAATTCACAAATTCTAGAAAATAAAATCCCTTCATTTCAATTTCTGTCATTTTAAAATTCATTTGTAATCTTAAATTTCTTCATCCAAACATAGTGTAAAGGATTTAGGGTAAACTTCACAATTCACTCTTAGACTCACAAACTAAATATATAAAACTACAATTGATTCTTTTTCTGTATTTACAGAGAACAAGCTAAATTGAATGAGTAAACCTAATCAAATAAGTAAACCTAATTCCTTGGGGACAAGGATGATACACCCCGACCCGAAATCTCCACTAGGACTCCGAATCGAGTTGTGCTGGCCAACACCTGGAAGGTGACGAAGCCCATAAAGTATAGTGATGTGGAAAATGTGAATAAATTTAAACCTAAAATGCCTAAAGACAAGAGAGCACTGTGAGCGGGAATGAACCCATTTCACACGAGACGTCAGAGCTGAAGTAAAGTACAGTAGTGTGAGTAAGGATCATACCCTCAGAGGTAGCCACCTAAACTGAGATTTTCCAAGAATCCTCGTCAATACGAACTTTCAGCAGCTAAAACCTGGAGGGGCGAAAAACAGAAAACGTGAGTGGGCAAAAACAAAGCTTTTTGAAACCATTTATCTTTCCAAAAATAATAACCCCTCGCCGTAAAACCCGTATAATTTTCCAGAAAATAATAATAATACATACGTATATAGAAATCATGCTTGAGAGTAGTGAAAACCAAGTATATGCCATGTCAAGTATCTCAGCAATGAAATAAGTAAGCCAGGTGAAATAAATCAATGTAAAATGATATGTCAGCCGGAGTCACCTAACGTGACTTGTACGGCTGAGCCTATAGCTCATATACCAATTCCTGCACACGAGTCGGAACCACCTAATGTGGTTTGTACGACAGGTTGGGTGTAAATAGATACGCTCAAGTGCTACGATCACGTGAAGGCTGTGCGAAGTATCGCAAGTCACCTACGAGTCGAAACCACCTAATGTGGTCTGTACGACAAGCTGGCACCTGCCTTGGATCCAAGGTGAGTGTGTGGTGCGAGAGGTGAACGATCACGTGAAGGCTAAGCCCTGGCCTCACGGAGCACTAACACCTATGTGCAGGATAATGAGCTCTAAATGCATCTACGCATAACCATACGCAATACAACCGCTATCACCATAATGTACTCATCTGAAGCTTACCTGGGCCTCCGCAACGTCATTCAATATTATGCATCACTATACTAATGCAAATACAAAAATGTAATGCATCCATGACATGGCATTTCAAACGTAAATTCATTTAAAAACATTTTCTGGGAACCGTAAAGCATATATACATATATATAGAAAACAAAAGCCCACTCACCTGGAGTCCGTGCTACAACTCCCTAGCACACACATCGAGGCGTCACGAACGATCGGCCCCTAGAACAATTATCAAACCACAAATCAGAATCCTTATTAATAGAACATGTAACTTACATAAAACATATCCCCAAGGACATTCTAGAATGATTTGAGACCCATCGAACAAAAGTCAACCGTCGGTCAAAGATCGACTGTAGGGTCCACAACCTTACGTAACTCGATCTGGAAGATTCGCACTTCAGATTTCGGATCCGTAACTTCCAAGTATCCAAATTATGATTTTAGAATAACATACTAAAGTTTCGGAACGATCCAACGGTCGGATCTCAGCCAATTGCCAAAACCAAGTGGCGGTTAACATTTTATTTTATGAACTTACAAATCCAATTTGGGAAGATCTGTACGTCGAATTTCCGATCCGTAAGTTCCTACAGTCTTTAAATATTACGTACTATAATGTATTAAAGTTTGGTGACAATCCAACGGTCGGATCGTTGGTTGCTATAATAATCAAGTGGCGGACCTTAATGGAACTAGGTTCAAACGACGGAATTTCATCAATCAGACTTCACAAACGGAACCAAGGTATTCAAATTTAGCCTAGGAAGGTCAGGGGACACCTTGGCTCATGCGCCGCCACAGGTGTCGGCTGGCCGCCCCGACTCGTCGGAAAATCCAACTATTTCCAAAAATTCTCAAACTTCACATCAGTGAGTAGAGCAAGTTTCATACCTGCGGGCAAGTCCAATTTGGTCGGGAAACACCTCAAATTGGCCACGAACCACCGGAAACCCTTGAATTTGGGTGTATTCAATTCGACCTCAAACAAACTCTGACGCCCCCAAACTTGTTTGGGCTTTGTTCCAAACCTCAAGGGAAGTCTCAAGGTGGTGGAGATGGATGTGGTTAGTTTCGGATTTAGGTGATTCGAACCCAAAACCACCGCACCCCACCGTGCGGGTTCTCCCATTTTCAAGGCCAAATCTCACCAAATTTGGGGTGGAATGGATAGAGGGAAGGTCTTGGAGTTGGTTCTAGGTGGTTAGGCGGTGTAATTCGCCAGAAAAAATGGGCGAAAAGCCGTTGGAACCCATGGAAGTCGCAGGTTAGGTCGCGGGTCTTCAAAAGGACCTGATTCCCTCATTTTCTCCTTCCTCTCCTCTCCCATTGGCCGGTTCCATCCTCTTTTTCTCTCCCGCATTCTCCTTTTCTTTTCATCTCAACCACACACATGGCTCCTGATCAAAGCTCCAATAAATCTGGAGCCTTCCAGATTAAAAACCAATTTACAATTTTGTCTCTAACTTTAAACGTTAATAACTTTTTCATTATAACTCCGTTTCACGAACTGTTTTTGCCTACGCGCTCGTGAGATCAAGCTCTATCCAAATATGACAAGAAACTTGATAAATTATATGAGGATAAAATACGTTCCCATAAAATTACGTTTAGCCACCTAAGGACATTTTCGTAAATTCACTTATTAAAATTATAAAAACCGTAAAATTGGGAACGGGTCGTTACAAAGGAAGCCTAGATCTTTAAATATTCTCTTTCTAGGCAGAAGAAAATTGTTGCGTCTTCCATAAAAATAAAAAAATATAAAAAGTTGTCATGTCCTAATTCCTTTTAATTCATTATTGTGTCAATAGGGTGCTGGGGAGAATGCCTTTGATGTTTAGTTATGGGATGGTTTACCCCAAATACCTATAATTTGCATTGAGAATGTGGGATCAAACCTGCATCCGCTGGATGAGTTCTTTGTCAGGTCACACGACATAGATTCGCCAAGCGAAGGGAGTATTTGTTTCTGTACAGCTGCGTATGGCCAGCGTGAGGAATGGAGGCGTGCAGAGAAAAAGAAGAGAATTTGAAAAGATTTTTTTTTAAATGAAAAACATAATAATTAGTAAATAATAATGTTTAAAACTAGTGATAGATGTTGTCGTTTTGGGTACACCTTTTTGGAACAAGGCGCGCGTAACTACACAGATGGTTTTCGGAAAATCAACATGAAATCATCCTAAGCTGGTAACAAATGAGGATATAGGGTTTGAGAAGTGATTAAAATGAAAATTACAAGTCGTATACAAGGGTCATAGATGGATTGATGGATCTTCCACTTTTTAATTGTTTTTTGGGTCTTGTAGTACTTGTGTCACATGAGAGAAACGCATGTGTAACGTATGAAAATTCGCTATTTGGTCTTGTTGTTTACATATTTATACAATTGTATCAAATTTTTATATTTTCCTACCAATTTCACAATTTTCATAAATTTTTACATATTTCTTACAATTTCACAAAGCACATTTTTTTTTCTTCATATTTTCATATTTTCATATTTACCTAATTTTCTTATTTTTTCCTACAAATTTCACAATTTTTCACATATTTCCTAGAATTTCTGGTATTTCTACAATTTTATCAAATTTTCACATATTTCTACAATTTTACCAAATTACAATTTCACATATTTCTACAATCTGCCAAATTTCATAAATTTTACAAATTCTAATATTCACAAACCACTTAAACCCACCACCCTGTCTAACGTATCCATAATCAAGTCCAAAAGATTATGAGTATCTTGTAGCTCTATGTCCCATTTATCCACATGTAAAGCATCCTCTGCTTTCCCACCTACACTCTCCAAGTGTATGCTATTGCACTTACGGCACAAAGGTACATTTCCTCTACCATAGTCACCTCGCCTCTGTAATCTAGGATCTCCAGTAAATCTACCATTTCGCATCTGACCAATGTTACTAAAATAATCTCTGCTGGCAGAACTAGAATTAACTCCACTTCCTTTGAAGCTCCAAGTCTTGCGAGGCTCTTGAGACACATAACCTTTACTTTGGTCATCATTCCTTTGATTCTCATTCTTTTCCTTGTCTCAAATTGTAAACTCTTGTTTACTACCATCACAATAAGTCAGAGGAATGAACTTTCCTTAAACAACTCTTTAAACAACTTCCAAACAGTTGTTCTTCCGATAACATCGGATAACATTCCTATCTCCACCAGAATGCAGATTCAACACTCAGAAATTAGGTAGTCATCTCGACCCACCTGTCGGGAGTAAGATTCCATTGACTTTGCATAATCCGAAACGTCTTTTCCAAATGATTAAGCCATCACTCTGCTCCCTCAGGTTCTTCATTTCCATAAAGTGATTCAAATTCAACTTATACACAGTCTCAAGAGGAATCCTTTGGGTAATAGACTGAATCACATCAGTAGTTCCCATAACTAAGCTAAATCGGGGAAGCTAAATTCATCTGAACAAAGTGGCTATCCACGAGGCGGTAAAGTTCTGACAGAAAACACTAGGAAATTCTTAAGGTGTCCAGGATTGCAACCTAGGCTCTGATACCAACTGACACACCCCGTCCCGGAGGAGGGCATGCTGGCCGTCACGTGAGAGTGACGTAACCATTTACACAGTTCGGAAGCTTTAAAGAGTACAATTACTAATATAAAACACCCGATGGTGAGTCCTACTTTTGTGAATTCTGTCAGAACACCGTTGGATCCCTCGTGGCCACCAAAGCTCTGCTAACTGGAACCTGGAGGGGCGCAAAGCAAAATTGAGTGGGTCAGTAAAACAAAGTTTTTCGAAAACATTTCATTTAACACATTTATAACCCCTCGCTGTAAAACCTGTATACTTTCCCAGAAAATAGTATATATAAAACCATATATAATCTCAAAACTCAAATCCCAAATCTTTAACATTTTTCAAGAAAAACATGCCATGCCATGAATCAAAATATAAATCAGGTGAATAATAAGGAATCAATCGGAGACCCTGCAGTTGGTCCTATACGATTAATTCTAAGCTCAACATCCTCACTAACCGGAGTCACCTCGATGACCTATACGGTCTAACTCTGCACGTCACTCGGAACTACGTAAGGTAGTCTATACGATGAAAGGTGTATAATTACGCTCTAGTGCTTCTCACATCAATCAACTGTGCACATAATCTAAAATCACCCACCAGTCGGAACCCCTCTAATGGTCTGTACAACTGGCATGTCGGAACCCTCATATGGTCTGTACGACATCCACCTACTTGGATCCAAGACGAGCGTGCGGTGTGGTGAAACTAATATAAGCACTAACACCTAGGGTGCAGGTTATGAGCTTAAACATTTCAACATCAATAATTCAATGCATAATGACTCACCTGACTTACCTGCGCCTCCACAGCACCATGCAACATGTATGCATCATATATCAATTCATGTTTGTATATATATCTATATCCATTATCAAATCAAATATTCAATGTTTTCATTCATGGCAATTTAAATTCATTTTCTCATATAAAAGCATTTTCTGGGAAAACAATAGTATATAGGTAAATATGAAATCAAAACTGCCCACTCACCTGGAGTTCGCCCTACAACTCCCTAGCACAACACATCAAGGCGTCACGGCGATCGGCGCCTAGAACAATAATCAAATCCAACCTCAAAATTCATATCGATAGAATATAACTTATATAAAAACACTTCACTACGCAGTTCGATCCGGAAGATCTGCAACTCAGATTTCCAATCCATAACTTCCAGAGGTCCACAATAAATCTCTAGAACAACATCCTAAAATTTCATTACCATCCAACGGTCGGATCTCCGTCAATTTCCAAAACCAAGTGACGGTTAACGTTCTATTTTATGAACTTACAACTCCAATTCCGAAAGATCCGTAAGTCGGATTCCCGATCCGTAAGTTCCTATAATTCTCAAATATTACGTATTACAACGCATCAAAATTTGGTGACGATCCAACGGTCGGATCGTCAATTCATATTTTCATCTATATGCAAAATAATTATAAACGCTATTTAAAACACCTAACCAACAATTCTTAATAACTTCTCATACGGTGCTCAAATTGGGTATATGAATATACCACAGTGACCTACTCGACTCCACGGACATCCCCAAATTTTTAAAATAATTTTTGGACTGTTCACGCGCCCTCACGCGCCGGCCAAGGCACGACAAAACGCGCCAGCCACGCGCGGCCACGTGCCTTGCACGTGAGACAGAGCAGTAACGGCGTCAGGAATATTCCTCGGAATATTCCGTTAAATTCTAACGGACGCCGTTAAATCTGACTGACGGCGTGAGAATATTCCGTCAGACTTGACGGAATATTCTCCCGTCTCCTTCCTCCAGCTCCGGCGACCGTCGCCGGCGCTGGAAACTGGGCAGAGTTTCAAATCCCTTATTCTCCTTCGTTTCTCAACCAAATTTCATGAAATTGATACCAAAATGAAGCTAATAACATGTAGAATCACGTTATACAAGTTTTAAAGCTTAAATTCCACTAGATTTTCCATGAGAAAGGTCGATAGTTCGGCTTACCTACAAACTCGTCGTTCTAAGTCCTCTGACCTCCAAATCTTTACAACGAAGTACTCCTAGACTCGTGAGGGCTCCCTTAAGCTTCCTACAAGCTTGAAATTTCCAAAAACACAAGTTTTAACGTTCGCATGAATAGTACCCCAAAATCGGGTTTACTGTTTCAACGTGAAAACGAAGCTATCCTCACCTGAAAATGGTATGGTTGAGTTCGTGGAGTCCTCACAAGCACGATGGTACCTTCAAAACCCTCGATCCATGAAGTTTCAGGGTTTTATGGTGTTGGTCCGTACGTTCGAGGGAGAGAGGCTGAACGGAGAAAAAGAGAGAGAAGCACGGGGAAGAGAGAGAGAGGTTGACTGGATGTGTGGTCCAACCAAAACCATACATACTAATTCTAATCCCTAACCACACAAAATACAATCCAATTTAATCCAACTTAAGTTATTTCTCCAAAAGTTTAAGAATGTATATTTAATCCAAATAATATATCATACACACACATACCTTAATACCCGTCAAGGGTAATTCCGTCTTTTCACGTCCTCTATGAATAAAATCCCGGGACGGGTTGTGACAGATTCGTCGCTTAAAACTTTAATTTGAGAGAGGCCATAAAAGGTGGCGGACCTAGAGGTAATGGCAAAGCCATAAATTGTTTAGAAGAGGGGCAAAATGTAAAAGGTAAAAAGGTCCCAAAAACATGTAGACAACAAAATCCGTTTAGATAGTAGACAATATTAATGTTATTCATAATTTGTCAATTACAATTGAGCAATTTTGCATGTCATGAAAATGTAGCATAATAAGCTCATTATCAATAAAAGCAAAGCACTTCTCCGAATGTAAATAACCATGCTATCACTTAACCATTGATCTCTCATTTAACCATTGATCTCTCATATTGTTATGTGTTAGGACCCAAAAAGTTCACGCAAGGCCCAAGAGGATTAAGGGCCCAAATGTTCTATATAGTCATGCAGTTTCATGCTAATCCTCTTTATATTATAGGTTTTAATTATCATGCCATGCTAAACAAGGAAATATATCATGCCACGGTAAGTACATTCTTTTAAACCCCACCTACGAGTGGGGTTTGCTTAAGGGGTTGAGGTGTGAAAGGTTATGGAGGTCCACAAGGCCCATGGAAAACTATTCGATATTGGAGAATTTGGCTTACTTAGGAGTAACAAAGTCGAAGCCCAACTTAGAGCGATCCCATACTGGGTAAGCAAATGAGTATTTCCCACACGTTATTTTAGTCATGCACTATCATTCACCCAACTTTCCAATAACTTATCTTCCCAAACTATGTCACCCTTTTGCTACACCAAAGTATTTCACCCTCTTCCAACACCACAATTTGTCTTCCAGTGAACCAATCCATGCACCCGACTATTCACTTTTTTGGCTCAATGGAAAAGTTAACACAAAATGAATCCTTGGATTTCAACACAAGAGGAAGATTCTTGAGGATTTTCTGCCAAAAAGTCTTTAGTATCTTTGGCCTTTACATCCCTTTATCTGCTGAAAATAAACTATTTCCTTTTTTTATAACGCCCCATTTTGTTCGTTGGACATAAAGCAACTTTGGTTCTTCGTTTTACCCATTGGAAACATGTTGTTTTCAACACATCATCGCTCTTCATGTGGATTTGGATGTGCGGAGGAGCATATTACTTGCTCTTCATTTGGATTTCTGACGACCAGAGGGAATGCCGCACCTCCTTGCGCTGTTGTGGCTTTTCCACTGCCTAGAGGGCCCCAAATTATTTTTTATATCATATTATCATAAATATACTAATGTAAAGATCATGGAAACAAAAATTGTAATGGCTAGGTTTAATGTTTGGCTTCCCTTGTAAAAAATTGTAAATGTTACCACACATGCTCATAATTTAGAGTTAGAATACAATGTTGATCTGGGATTTCTACTGGGATTGAACTTGTCAAAGCACTAGTCATATACACTACAAAAGGTTTGAATCATACATTTGCATTTGCATATCAATCTTATTTTTCCAGATTCCTTTTGTTTAGTACAGTTGTCTAGTTAGAAATTTTGTCAGTTATCCAGCTGTCTAGGCACACAAATTAAGACATCCCACATAAGCCATCTGACAATTTTTTTCGAAAATGAATTTTCAGCCTTTTCAGCCCTAGATCTTTCCAGATTGATTTTACGCATGACACATTGTTTTTCATCCCCCTCTCTTTGTCTGAAACTCAGCCTTCTTTATAAAGCCATTCTAGGGTTAATTTGTTGATGGGGTTTGAGATTGGAAAAGTTTTTAAGAGTTTTATTTTCATCTCCATCTCAGATCTCCTAGGAGCATCAAATAGATTTTATGGGTATTGTTCTTCATCGAATATTTCTAAACCTATCTTTGAATTTGCTTGCTTAAATTCATTTTATATGCTTATTTGTTTTGGCTAGGAGTTTTTCATTTTAGAAAAGAGTTGATTTTAGCTTTGAGCTACCTATTGTGTTCTTACTTGAAAACCCTAGCCACAAAATCACACTCATGCACTAAATACCCAAATCATTGCATATTAGGGTAACATTGTTTTTGTGATTTTGATTTATGTTTTAGGTCAAGTTTTTCCAAGTTTCAAATTTGTGAACTGACCTATTTTGGATTCTGATCAGTTTCATCTTTCAAGTGTTTGACTGGTGAAACTGACTAGACATCGAATCCAGATTTGCATATCATTGTCATATCATGATGAAGAGTTCAGGAGGAGTTGCCATCTTATGAATACTAGAGACAACACTATTTCGGTTCCACAAAGTGAAGAGCTCAGGAGGAGCTACCACTTCGTGAAGACTGAATGAATCTATCTCGTGTAAGGCAAGGTTGCACAAAAGTAAAGCTGCTCCATAGATAGAGATCTAGGAATTGAGCTTCTGTGATCTTTGTATGAACCTTGATTATACTAGTGGATTGGACACAGTGGAGAGTCCCTGGTTTTTTAACCCAAATGTGAGTTTTTTCGGCAAAAAAAAAAACTTCATTTGTTCAATACTATACATAGCTTTCTTTATGACCAAATAACCATTGCTAGAGATAAATGTTGTAGAGTGTGCCTATTGACACGTGGTTAACCAAGTAAACATAACTCAAGAATCAAGGCTAAAACACAACTGAAGATCACACTATCTTGTTTTAGTAAGTTTGCATGGTTTATATGCTTGTGGGCACCTAACAATCTGTACTCAGTTGACTAGTATGTTTGACTAGTCAGTACAATTGATTTCAAAGTTTACACTGCGTATTATGAGTAATGGATAAAACTATTGTTGACTGGGATAACTTATAGTGAACTAAGTTTGATTCGTAGATTTGCATTTGTTTAACTGATACGAATCTATACTTAGTTAACTGGTGAGCTTGACTAGTCAATCCATCATGCTTTAATTCATAATTGCTTTGTCAGTGTTGTTTGCATAATGAACTGATATGTAAATGTGTTCAAGCATATGGATTATTGTCGTGAAACTAATCTGGGCAGACTCCGATTAGTTGAACCTATTGGTCAGTTTGGTTTGCTCCTACAACTACACTTTTTATCACTGACTAACTTGTAACTAGTTGACTAGCTCATTTGACTAGTCCACTGTGCAAAATTAAATTTTTATTTGCAGGAGATTCGGCCTAATACCCGATTTCAATTGGTATCAGAGCCTTCCTCTAGATATACATAGAGTGATCTTTGGGAGTTACTGGTATTTGGTGGAATCTAACAGAACAGACTATGATGCATGATGTGAAAAGTTTCAAATCTTTTTAAAGGCACAAAATTTAATTGCAGTTGATTACCTCATCTTTGAATGGAGGGCTCTCTCATGGATTATGGATGGTGAATCTATTGAAAAAGCAAAGTGTGATTGGTCCCCAGGTGAAGTCACATTGGCCATGGCTAGTAGGAAGCAAGGAAGAATTATCAGTCGTACGGACATGGCTTCTACTAGTGAACATAGACCTTGTTTCTCTTATAGTGGTATTAGACATCATGCTGCTAAGTGTGCAAACAACAAGAAACCGCATCAGAAATATGACAAAACAATGATGGCTACCTAGTGTGATAACGAGAGTGAAGATTCTGTTTGTTCTGACATGTCATTAGATCATGAGGAGAAAACCATTACCTTTGTTACCTCAGTTGAAGAGATGTCTCCTAGTGGTGATGCATTTTTGTTGGATGAGATTGATGACTTGACCGATGAGAATCTGTGTCTTGAGTATGGCTCATTCTTTAATGTGACTTGTGTTGCACAAGTGGATAATATTGAGTTGACCAAGAAGGTTTCTGTGCTGCAAGAAGAAAATGAGTCTCTCCGACTAGTCAGACTGTAACTGAGTGAAAAAGTTGTCTCTCTTGAGGCTCAAGTCAAGATTGTAAATGAAAGGGGCTTTGCGTGCGTTGATGAAGATGAATGAGATGATCTTATTGCTATTTGTGAAACTCATGTTCCAGATTTGATGATTTCTTAAGAAAACTTGTTACATCAAGTTCATGTGTTGTAAGTTAACAACAAAATGTATCATGAGGTCTACTTAAAGTTATCGTCTGAGTAGGTTCAGGCAATGTACAAAGTGGTTTGTCTGATTCTTGATGCTGAATGATATGACAAAATGCTATGTGTTGGAAGTGTATATGGTGCCAAGAATAATCTTGATTTTGTGGAAAGTGGTTCATGTTTCATGGGCACAAGCACACTTATTATGGAGGAATCTTTGCCTATGACATCTATGGTCAGTACCTCTTCAGAGACAAGACCTTTTCCCACATGTCATCTTATAGTGAACTTGGTCATATTCGACCTAGGTGCTGAAAACGTTCATCAGGAATGAAGAATGACTTGAAGAATCAAGTTGTTCGACTAGCCATAGAAGTCAACAGAATGGCTCAATTTGTTATTTCTTCTAGCTTTAGCAATATCAAGTGTTGTCCAAGTCATTTTTGAAGAGTTTCTGATATATGTATGGTCGCTCACTGTGCTCTTTACGTCCCAAAACCAAATGTTTGGTACCTAATAGTGAGTGCTCATGTCTTATGACTGGTGAAAAAAGATGTCTTCCTGTCCTTTGCACATGTTAATGGCGATGAGATTGAGTTTGGTGACGATTACATGGCTCAGATTGTTGGAAACTGGATAGTCAAGATTCTTAGTCTTTCCTCAGTTTGAAAATGTCTATTATGTGACTACTTTGACAGCAGCCCTTCTTAGCATCGATCAACTTTGTAATGATGTTGCTGATGTTGTGCCCTCCAAGAAATGTTGCAGATTTATTGTTAAAAATGGAATGAACTTGCTGGTTATTCCAAGATCGGAGGACAATTGCTGCAGTGTTGTTTTTCCTAAAGGTGGTGAGTGCTTAAATTGGAACAAATTAAGAAACTGATAAACTAATGGTCTTAAGGGGGCATCACATCTCTACTTCACTGAATGTTATATTTGTGAACCTTACATCTTCGAAAAACTCTCTGTGATGACTCACAAGAGAGTCTCTAACACTGGAATTTCCATAGGTTCTCTTTTGGTTGAAATGATACTCAGTGCTCAAACTTTAATGATGTTTTGTGGTAAGATAAAGACAATGTTGATTGCTAGATGCATTGAAAATCCAAGGTATGTTTCTCTTTCTTATATGAATGTAAATTGTGATCTTGTCATGCTTACTTGTGTTTTTATGTTGTGGTTGTTACATCTGTTCAATAACCTTGGGGTGAAACAATTTAACCATTCATTTTCATTATGAGTTTATGACCTTGTGTGTGAAATTGAATTTTTGGAAGAACCTTGTCCAACATTGAAAAATCAATCTTTTTGAAACACAGTTTCACCACTTTTGAGGGTTTATAGAAAGCAAATTTATGTTATAATCTTAGTACTAGTTGAAAAATAGCTAGCTAACCATCTCACAAGTACTTTGGACAATCGAAGGCATAAAAATCTTTGACGATCTCCTCTACAGGTCTTGAATTCAAATTCTAAAAATCAAATGGCGTCTCATAAATATTCACATTTCATTCAAATGACCTTGGCATATCTCAAATTGGTGCTTCACAAAGTTCCTCACTAAAGTTCACTTTCTTTCAAGGCTTGTGTCTTACTTTTTGCGAGTCTAGTCCCTTGTTCACATTAAGAAGAAAGTGCTAATTCTTAAGCTTAATAGATTATTAAAAGTTTGGTTTGTCTTTGAATTAACCTTGGGCCTAGTGGCATGGAGCTATGATTTCAAGAAGGCTACATGTCCCTCTTCCTATACCTTGACACATCATTATTGCATTATGAGCTTGTGTTAATCTATGCTTTATTGTCCATGTATGCCTTTGAAGATTTGTCATTTGAGAGTTGCATTGCATGTATATTTCTCAAGTTCTTGAATTGCTAATCTTACCTTGGAAGCATAGATATTCAAACTACTTCTTGTTTCAATTCCCTTGTGGATTGTCTCGTTAGCTGTAGCTTATTGGTGCTGAGATTATGCATATCATCCTTGATCTCTATTTTTTGTTGTGAGTTGTCTAGATTGTTCGGGTACATTGTTGTGTGCTCTTGCACAATTTTTTTTTTAAATAGACATGTTTCCTTGTCTGTCGAGTCACTGGTTCTTGTCAGAAAAGTGAAAAAAAAAAATAATTCAAGGTTACTTAGGTCATTTGGGATTGTCAATTTTCAAGGAATGCTCTTATCTATTTTTGATAGGGAATCATCTCAGTCACATCTCTCAGGTTTTCACCATATGTCTAACTTGTCATCACTTATGCTGACACTTCTAAGTCTGCGTATCTCCTAAGTGCCCGTATATTTTATTCTATTACTTTGTGTTGATATTGTGACTGCCTTGTTCTCCATCTTCACATCTAGGTATTATATGGGAGTCATGTGCCTTATGAGAGCACTCATTTTGGGGGAGTATAGTATTTTGTTGAGAGTTCATGTTATGGGAGAGTGAGTATGTGAGGGTTCAGCATCCTAGGAGAGCACTTTTTTTTTTTTATGGGAGAGTTCATTTTCTTGCGACAATGGTTTATTTGTATTTTGAAAACTCTCAGTCTGTTGTACTTGGTTATGCTACTCTTGTGTTGGTTGTTGATGGTTGCCTTGAATATATTCCTTGGTCATGCCATGTTCTTTTATTGGTTACGGAGAATTGTACCTTATTTTGGATATATTTATGTTCTTGGTTTGCTCTTATTCTCTTGTTGCACCATTTTCATTCAATACCATTGGCATTATCTTATTATCTTGTTTATCATTTGTGCTCTTGGAAATTAAACCCTCATCATTTGTGGGGGAGTTGGTTCATTTACATGCACTCACTTGTTGCTTAATCCTTGCTTCACCTTGCTTGGACATGCTTATATGATATATTGCTAATTCTTTATCCCCTGTGTTTTTGCTATCCTTGCATTATGTATTTGCTGCAATTTTTTATACTTCCGATATGGTGCAGCCACTTAGTCTATAAACTTCTAGGTTTATGAGGGAGTTTGTGTCTAGAAGAGTGTTAACTATGGAGGTGTTCAAATTTATTTTTATAGGCAAACTTGACCTATTTTGACTTTGTTATATTTAAACCTTTCTTCTGTTGAACCTTGTTTGTGCTTGTCTTGGGTCAGTTTGAGTTGGGTGACTATGTATATATATATCTTTGACGACGAGTTCTATTCTGAGGAGTTCTAGCTTTTGGGGAAGTTCAATTTATGTTCCTGATTATTCAAACAATGATGTTTTCTTTGTAATTGAAACTCTCTTTTTGTTGTATCTTATAGTGCTTCTCTCGACTTAGCCATTATTGGTTTTCCTGAACCAATATGTGTCTTGAACATATTACATTAACATGCTGTTATGCTTTTAATATTTTGGTACCGAGAATTGTACCTTGTGCTTAAACTTCTCTGCTGTTATGTCTTTGTTGTTAGTTCTTATATCCTTTGTTTGTGGTTGGACATTACTGTCATGAGCTCAATTGACATCACTTTCTTTTGTTTAATGAAATTGGAATTCTATTCATTTCAATTCCTTTGTCTTTGCCATGATAAAATGGGGGAGAAAAAAATTTACATGTGTTTTAACTGTGGTACTAGAATAACCCATGTTGATCATGCAATTTGAGGTGTCATTTTTAAGATGAGTTTATGTTGTCATAACCCATGATGAATCTCACTTGTCTCTTGCCGAGAAATATGTGTTGCTGTAGAAGTTGTTACTAGCTCTTTTCTCTTGTCACTGCTGATTTCTTGAGTGTGGGTGAAATGTGATTTTAGTTATAGGTTTTGGGTTAATTTGTCAAGGAAAGCCAAAGGGAGAGATTGTTAAGTACTAGGTTTAATGTTTGGCTTCCCTTATCAAAAATTGTAAATGTTATCACACTAGCTAATAATTTAGAGTTAGGACACAATGCTGATCTGAGATTTCTATTGGGATTGAACTTGTCAAAGCACCAGTCTTATACACTACAAAAGGTTTGAATCATACATTTGCATTTGCATATCAAGCTTATTTTTCCAGATTCCTTTTGTTTAGTGCAGTTGTCTAGTTAAGAATTTTGTCTGTTATCTAGTTGTCAAGGCACGAAAATAAAGACAGCCCACATGAGCCATTTGACACTGTTTCCCGAAAATGAATTTTCAACCCTAGATCTTTCTAGATTGATTTTACGCATGACATTCTAGGGTTCATTTGTTGATGGGGTTTGAGATTGGAAAATCTTTTGAGATTTTTATTTTCATCTCCATCTTAGATCTCCTAGGAGCATCAAACAGATTTTATGGGTAATGTTCTTCATCAAATATTTCTAAACCTATCTTTGAATTTGCTTGCTTAAATTCGTTTTATATGCTCATTTGTTTTGGCTAGGAGTTATACATTTTAGAAAAGAGTTGATTTTAACTTTGACCTACCTCTTGTGTTCTTACTTGAAAACCCTAGCCACAAAATCACACTCATGCACTAAATACCCACATCATTGCATATTAGGGTAGCATTGTTTTTGTGATTTTGATTTCTATTTTAGGTCAAGTTTTTCCAAGTTTCAAATCTGTGAACTGACTTGTTTTGGATTCTCATCAGTTTCATCTTTCAAGTATTTGACTAGTGAAACTGACTAGACATTGAATCCAGATTTGCATATCATCATATGCATAGTTTATGTGTTGGTCTCGGTGCCACAAGATGAAGAGTTCAGGAAGAGTTGCCACCATGTGTATATTGGAGACAACACTATATCGGTGCCACAAAGTGAAGAGCTTAGGAGGAGCTGCAACTTCGTGAAGACCGAAGGAATCCATCTCGTGTAAGGCAAGATTGCACAAAGGTAAAACTGCTTCATAGATAGGGATCTAGGAATTGAGCTTGTGTGGTCTTTGTATGAACCTTGATTATAATAATGGATTGGACTCAGTGGAGAGTCCCCGGTTTTTTAACCCATAAATGGGTTTTTCCGGCCAAATCATTGTGTTCAACTATACATAGCTTTCTTTATGACCAAATAACCATTGCTAGAGATAAACGTTGTAGAGTTTGCTAGTATTGAAACGTTGTTAACCAAGTAAACATAACTCAAGAATCAAGGCTAAAACATAATTGAAGATCACACTGTCTTGTTTTAGCTTTATAAGTTTGCTTGGTTTATATGCTTGTCGGCACCTAGCAATCTGTACTCAGTTGACTAGTACGTTTGACTAGTCAGTTCAGTTGATTTCAAAGTTTACACTGCATATTATGAGCAATGAATTGAATTGTTGTTGACTAGGATAACTTGTAGTGAACTAAGTTTGATTTGTAGATTTGCATTTGTTTGACTGGTGCGAATCTGTACTGAGTTGACTGGTGAGCTTGACTAGTCAATCCAGCATGCTTTAATTCATAATTGCTTTGTCATTGATGTTTGCATAATGAATTGATACTCAAGCATGTGTATTATTGTCATGAAACTAATCTGGGCAGAGTCTGATTAGTTGAACCTATTGGCCAGTTAGGTTTTGCTCCTACAACTGCACTTTTTATCACTGACTGACTTGTAACTAGTTGACTAGCTCATTTGACTAGTCTAATGTGCAAAGTTAAATTTTTATTTGCAGGAGATTCCGCCTAGTACCCGATTTCAGAAAATATAAGTGCATCTTCAGGTGCATCACTAGACGGGTCTGTTTGGCTAGTTTAACAACAATTACAAAAAAATCAAGCTCTAACAAGCTAGAAATGACAAGCTGTCTTCACTTGTTGAATAGTCCTTTCCTAGATTGGGACGACGAAATTGTGACGGAGTCACAACGATGATGACGGAGCCGATGAGGTCTTGGAAGGCTAAGGCCTCGAGTGGTCAGTGAGATTTGAAATTGGTGTAGCGATAAATGGCGGAAAGAGTCTGACGAAAAAAAAGGAATAAAAGAGGTGAGAGAGAAAGTGATGATGGAAAAAACAAAGAGAAATTGTACTTTTTTTTTTCTTTTTGAAATGATTAATTATTAAATATTAAAAAGATTGAGTTGTTAAATGAATATTGTTGTTGGAGATGATAAGTTAAACTAGCTAACTATTTTAATTTTTTACACTATTCACTAACTAGTACAACAAAACTATGGTAGATCGATGCTCTAATGATACTCATCAATGAACAAAATATTTTAACGGGTCAAGTTCGAGTTTGAAACTTTTAATCCTTTAGCTTAACGGGTTAATTAACATGATATGAGATAATGGGTTGACAAAAAAAGGACAAAGACAACCCATTTGCCAACTTCATAGAGAAAAGAAATGGGTTGGTTTTTAATTTGTAGGTTTTATAAGTATGATAGTAATATATGATAATTTTTTTCGTGTTTAGTATGTTTTTGTGAGATTATTTTAAGAAAAGGTTATTTATTGTAAATTGTATAAAAAATTGCCACGTTATAATTTCTAAACAAGGCTCTTGAAATCTCAACCACGACCCTGTCTGCACTAGATAAGATCAACACACCTACCACTTAACCGTAGTTAGCGACCTTCTCAAATCCTCTGTTGTTCCTATAAATTTGGTAAAGACGCTATGTAGACAAACATGAGCTCTAGCTTTTTTCAGTGCAGCGTTTGGTAAAGATGTTTAAGGGATCATCCATGGTTGCAGAAATCCAAGGTGAAGATGAAGACGAAAATCTTGAAGTTGAAAAGATTTTATGACAACATTCAACAATCGAATCTATGATTTATCAGAGGTAATGTCCTTGGCTAAACAACCCTTTAGATTTAGGATTTGTTCATTTTCCGTTAGTTTAGTGTCCCTCTATCGTTTTGGTATTTGGGTCTTTTATTTTTGCTTGATAGAGAGAAATTTTGTGCCTGATACTAGTTTGACAAATAATAGTTGTGCTTTAGACCTAGAAAGATATTATTTTAACAATCGTCCTCTTTGTTCGAATAGTTTTACACGCAAGCATGTGCTTGGCTTGGGATGTCCAGACCTAAAGTTATTGCTCACTTTTTCTTGGGTTCTTAGCCCCATTTTCAACCAATAAAAAAAAAATGTGTAATATTTATTCTAATTACTATCCAATGACAATTGGCTAATTTAGATTTTAGAATTATTATTTAATTTGTTTGCTTACAAAAGCCTTTTTTTTTAATTAACATGCCATAGAGGAAACATAAAATAAAGAATTGTGTGGCGGATTGTCTTGCTAACTGCAGTTATAAGTTAAGCTTAGGCATCTGCTATTTTGATGATCCTTTTGCCTCTATTGGATCTAATTTAGCTGACAATTGTAAAGGACTGAAATTTCGATGTCTACAATGATGTTTTAAGGGTATCGACCATTATGTTCAGTTGTTTGTTTGGGTTATTTTTGGCCTGTTTACCAAAAAAACTAAAGAATAGAATTTTTATTTTATTTTATTATGCTTCTAGAAGTCTTTTTTTATTTTTAGTTTAACTTTTTTTTAATAACAAGCTTCTCAAAACCCGTTGTTTTCTTTAGCTAATCCTGCTTCTAATTTTCTAAATTTGCTTCCATTGTTATTCATACAATATGTGAAGTATTTCAAAGTTAAGGAGTACAAAATAACCTACTAAAGGTATCATTTTTCTCAAACCTATTAAAGCCATCGTTACTCAAAATAGAAAAACGGTGTCTTTTTTGTTGGATAGGAAAACTGTGCTTGCATGACATTATTGCAATAAAGAAAAATATCACACTATACATGGATGAAGAAATTAATATTACTAAGAAATTTTAAAATGACGAAAATTGAAATGATGAAATTTTATTTTCTAGAATTTGTGAATTTTCATGTTTGGTTAACCTAAAAGAATAATGAAATTGAATACGAAATTTATTATTTTTGAATTCTTAGATTCCAAATTTACATGGAATTTAAACTTGGAAATTGGAGGTCCCAGATTCCAAATTTTTTTTTTCCACACAAAAATTCTAAATTTCTATGTTTATGAATTCAAATAATTAAGGGAATTTATGCATGTCAATTTATCTAACATATATATTTGGCTGAATTTTTTTTTTCCAGCGCAATTATCTTGCTTCCCACTGAAACTCAGCAGCAGAAAGTCTTCTCAAAGTTTGATCAAGTGCTAGAGAAGCCGGGCCATCCAGGTTATCATATTTTGCGTTTCAATTTCTCTGCTTACTGTCTCTAAGGTTACATGGGCAGTGTCTACTTGTGGAATTAGCTCTGCCTGGCCCAGAGAGGTTTAGAAAAGTGATATCTACAGCCGGACTCTCATCTACCTTGCCTGCATTCCTGGCCTGTTCTTGGTGCTCCAACGCAAGGTACTTCTCCCATGCAGCAAAAGATTCTTCTCTGAAATCGTCTGGAAACAATATCAGAATCCTGCAGTACTCTGGACGACCAAGTGGCAAGAATGCAAATTTCCACTTTGAGAACTCCTCATCCGGGACCTGCAATTTCTTTTGTATCCATATTTGAACTTCAGCTTTCCCCTTCATGGCAGAAAATTTCTTTAGTTAAATATGTTTTGTCGATTCATGTGGCATATCTCCCTCAGGGCCGGTCCTGAGATTTTGGAGGCCCTGTGCGAGACTCAAACGGAGGCCCTTACAAGGTCTAAAGTTTGGTTGTTATATTTTCTTTTATATTTTATATTTTTTTTCTTGTGTATAAATTGATATAAACGCAAAAGAAAATAAATAAAAAAGAAGCATGGTTTGGTGGCTATGTATTTGCATTCTTTATGTTTTTGGATTAAAAACTCCTTACTTTTTAAATACAAAAAGCATGGTGTGGTGGCTATGAAAATATCATATCACCATACATATATCGTAATTAGAACAACTCATGCTCTTTATTATGAACTAGTTACACAATCACTGGTTATGATATTTGTAGCATCTTATAATGAACTGTTAGTTTTTTTATTGCATTTTTTCTCACCCCCTAAAGTGAGGATGATTCTAACCCCCACTCGGTTGATTGTTGTTTTTTTTTTTTTTTTTTTTTTTGACAAAAAAAAAAATTAGGGGATGAGCATCACCTGCTCACTTCCACTTTAGTGTTGTGAGCAAAGTTGTATTATATATATATATATATATATATATAGATGACTAAATGGTCTTCAAATAGAATGAAAATTAGATGATCCTTAAAAGATGACCAAAAGAATAAATGAATGACATGTATTCGATTAAATGATGTCATATATAGAAAAGGGGGTTTTAAAGATTATATCTTCAAACTTTTAAGGATTTTAATTAATTATGATATTCCTAATTATAGATTTATCATCAAAAGTTATCTTTTATAATAATAGAAATTAAACTACAAATATTAAAGAGAAAAGAAAAAATTAATGTAGCTCAAAAAAGGCCCAAAATGGTTCTATTGTGAATTATGCTCACACTCTTTTTATATGTAGTACATTATAAAGGTTATTAAAATTCAAGGGCCCCTAAAAATCGGGGGCCTTGTGCAGTCGCACTCCTGGCACCCCCTCATGGCCGGCTCTCCCTATCCATACTAAATATGACATACCTGGGGTACTATGCATCTATGGCATCCCTAGGCTATCACGCATCTACATGAGCTCTTCTGTGATTCAAACTCTCCAAGTTTTAATAACCCCTAGAAGAACAAATGAGGTAAGGTTTGGCATATGTAGTGACTGTTATTTTCTTATTATGTACACTAGAGTGTCCAATTTTTATTTTGATATTTATATTTTAAGCAGTGGGTTGCATAAAAAACCCTAATTATCAGAGCAATTTACCATTTGCGTTTAACTTTCATTTGAATTTAAGATAATAATCGAAAATATAAAAAATTTTGTTCTTCCAAAACTCATTGTTGTTTGCTTGAATTTGTATTTCTAGGTATAGGAGCTGTTAACTTAAAATAACTAAAAACCCTAAAAAGAAAATGAAAAGAACAGAGAGAGAGGCACACCCATCAAACATAGAGGAGCAAGATGTGGACTAGATAAGATCAACATCTGCCACCATCTACCACCCCATTGTCCTTCTCGAATCCTCTACGCCCTCTATAAATTGAATGAAGACGCTGCAGGCACTGGCGAAGCTATGTGAGGACGAGGAGTGGCGGCCGTCCCTCCCTTCGCCGGAAAATACGCCTAGGAGTGCTGGTTCAGCCCCTCCCCTCTCCGTTGGAATTCATGGCCAAACGCAAACCAACCCCTTTAAACCTAATACCAAATAGAACTCTTCTTCTCCAATGTTTGCTAATTTCCATGCCATGGCTATGGTTTCTTCTTCAGCCCATCTTCTTTCCTCCATCTTCTCCCCCCTCCCCCGCCCCAATCCCTCTTCCAATCGTTGATTCCACCGCTGCAATGAGATTGACGACAACGCAGCTATACTGGTATGACATGGATGCCGCCAACTTGTGACGACAAGGATTACAGATGGCCGATGATCGAGCTCGGCGTGGCTGTGGAGGACAAGATTGGTGAAGTCTTGAAATGGTGGAGTCGAGGAGTTCACAGTGGCTGGTTGTGAAGATCTTGGCAGACTTGTTGGAGAGGAGGAAGACTATTGTTTGGTCACGGGTTTAAATCATGGATTTGTGTTTGGTTACAGAGATGACAAGGTCATTGGATTGATAGATGGTTCAAACTTATTGGGCCACATAGATAGTTAGTGAAATTAGGTACTGACTTCAGTACACAAGTATTGTCCATTTGGATGTGAGTTTTAAAGACAGGTGTTGGACAATTATTGGGCCACCGAATAAGTTAGTAAAAATTGGGTACTGACGCCATACGAAAGTATTATCCTGCTGACCATTTGTTTATTTCTTTTCTCTCTTAAAATACTGTGCTGACCCATCACTTCTCTTCTGATTATCTTTTTGCCCCACTTGTTTGTTTACCCATTTCCCCCTTTTTTTTCTCTTCTGACCCCACCTTTTTTTGTGGTTTATTATTTCTCTCCTTTTTTATATTTTATATTCTTGTATGTATTTTTATTTTCTCTTTTAAGATTTCCATCGTATTTATCTTAAACTCTCACATTATTTATAAATATTGTATTACTTTTTAAAAACAATGTAAATATTGTTTAATGCTTATTTTAAGATAATTTAAATCCATCTCGGCTCCTGCCAAGATCTCTCCTAGGCACCTAGCTGCTAGGTCCTAGTCCGCTGTTTGACTAGCACTTAACATTTTTTAGGATCTAATCCTAGCAAATTTAAGCTCCTTATATTGGCTTTTTGATTTTGGATTGAAGGTTGCAGAGATTGCTAAAATGTTGGGCTTTGTGAAAATTTTGAATAGTTGTAGCAAAAGTTTATGTTTGAAAAATAATTGGGTAAAGTACAAATAACTACCACAACTATTGGTGTCACGATACTTTCATACCTCATCTTTTAAAATTGACAATGTCATATCTCATCTTACGAATTTGTGTCAATGTCAGACCTCCGTCAGTTATTCTGTTAATTTTTCTGTTAAATGCTGACGTGGCTTAAGATGGGCTCCACTCCTTAATCCAACTGGATTAAAAAATAATTAAAGTTTAAAGTTTAAAAATAAAATTATTTTTTTATATTAAATTGTGGTCAACCCTTCCCTCCCTTTCTCTCTTCTCTCTCTTTGGAAACCCTTCCCTCCCATCCCCCAACCTTCCCTCTCTCGTCTTCCCCAAACCCAAACACCCCAAACCCAGATCTTATCCTGCTCCCGTCTTCTTTGCGCCAATCAGCACTGCCACTCTCCATTTGACCTCCCCCGCCTCTTCAACCTCCCTCTGCCACTCTCCCTTCGATCCATCCCCAAAATCCCAGAAACCCTTCCCACTCATCCCTTCAACCTTCCTCCACCACCCTCTTTCTCTCATCTCTCTCTCTCTCTCCTCTCTCTCACTCTCGCCTCTCTCTCTCTCTCTCTTTCTTTTTTCTCTCTCTCTCTTTTCTCTCTCTCTCTCTTTTCTCTCTCTCTTCTCTCTTTGGGCAACCCTTCCCACCCATCCCCCCAACCTTCCCCCTTTCGTCTTCCCTAACCTAAACACCCCAAACCCAGATCCCATGAGGAAGATCGATGCCTTCAAGCGCGAGCTTCCTCTCTGCATGTTCCTATTGAATGATGGTTGGTTTTTGTTTCCCCTGGAAAAAAAAAATTCAAGCTTTGATTTCAAGTACACATTTTCCTGGCTTTTCACAGCTTTTTGAAATATTTTGGGATATGGGTTTTGGATTTCTGATGATTTCGATTGATGGGTATCCAGAAATTATTTAATTTAATTTGATTTCAGAAATGGGTTTTTGGTGTTAATTTGGTTTTGGATGATGGGTTTTGAATGGTGGTAGTGATCGGTGCAAAGAAGATGGGAGCGGCCGGGGAGGTCGAAGCGGCGGATCAGTGGCAGAAAAGTCAAATAGGGGAAGGGAGGCCGTGGGGGACGGCGATTGGGGACGGCGATGGGGGATGACGATGGTGTAGAATGAAGATGAGAAAGAAAACAGAGAAGTGTTTGGAGATGGAGAAGATGACTCTGGTTGTTCTGTTTGGGGATGTCGCAGCGGCTGCGAGTGAGGTAAGGGTTTTGACACTGAAGGTGTCACGTTGGAGGCGGAGGTGGAAGAGTTGGGTGGGGGTTTTGTTAAGCGTCTTGGCGTCGATGTGGTGTAACTGTACGGAGAGAGAGTTTGGGGTTGTGGCGATGGCAAAAGAGGAGGATTGTGGGGCTTTTTTGTTACATATTTAAATTTGGTGAGGGTGATGAATTTGTAGGGGATAAAAATATTAAATAGAAATATTTTTTTAATTTTTTAATATTTTTTAATCCAGTTGGACTAAGGAATGGAGCCCATCTTAAGCCCCGTCAGCATTTAACAGAAAAATTAACAGAAAAACTGACGGAGGTCTGACATTGACACAAATTCGTAAGATGAGGTATGACATTGTCAATTTTAAAAGATGAGGTATGAAAGTGTCGCGACACCAATAGTTAAGGTAGTTTTTTGTACTTTACCCAAAATAATTTAATAGGTAAAAGTTTAAGGTTGTGATTTAATGGGTGAATGTTTATTGATTGTAGATTTTTGGTTGTAGGTTTTTGTTTGGGCACATAGTTTGAATAGTTTAAGCTATTCATAGGACATCATAAATTGATTTTGCTTTACATTGCCTTGATCAAGAGTGTGTGAAGCTTTCTACATCTTGTAGTGTTGAAGTTTTTTTGTTAAAGATTTGTAGGTGAAGTTTTTATGCTGAAGCTTTGTAGGTGAAGCTTTTATGTTGAAATTTTGGATGTGAAGCTTTTTAGTTGAAACTTTGTAGGTGAAGAACTTTGTAGGTGAAGCTTTGTAGGTAAAGTTTTTTTGTTGAAATTTTGTAGGTGAAGTTTTTTTTATTGAAGATTTGTGGGTGAAGCTTTTTGGTTGAGGCCATGTAGGTGAAACATTTTGGTTGAAACTTTGTAGGTGAAGCTTATTTGCTTAAGCACATAGATTAAATAGTTGAAGCTATTCCTAGAGCACCATAAATTGATTTTGCTTCACACTATCTTGATCAAGAGTGTGTGAAGTTTTTGACATTTGTAGTTGACTCCTATGTGTTGAATCTTTGTTGACCTTCTCCCCCATGTCATAATTAATAATTAATTAATTGCTTAATTAATAATTAACAATTAATTAAATAATTAATTATTATTGAAATAATTATTAATCAATTAATTTCGTTTTTGTTTTGGTAGAAATATTATTTTATTTTATTTTATTTTTTGAACTAGGGACAAGAAAATGTGGGAGAGACCATGTATATAAATTTTGCTTTCACACTCTTGAGTAAGAGTGTGCGAGGCAAACCACATTGTAGTAGTTGAAGGTTCGGAGGAACAATATAAATTGATTTTTCTTTGCACAGTCTTGATCAAGAGTGTGCGAAGCTTTCTACGAGTTGTATTGTTTGCATGGTTATAGAGGGGAAATGTCTGAAGCAGATGCAAGAGGGCTAAAGAGCTTGATTTTTGTATACCATGCACTGAAGCCTTTTTTGGCTTATAACAAGACTTTGTTGGTGACTATAACCCTTGTTAGGCATAAGTGCTCCCCCAATTAGGTTAAGATAAGCTTGCTTATCCCTTTTTTGAGTTGTAAGGCTTGAGGGTTTTTGATTATTTGTGAATGCTAAGAGTTCACATGTACAAGTTGTACCGCTCCTCACCTAGTTGGTGGGAAGAATGGTGAGTTGTTGAGGCAAAAATGTTTATTAATAGTACTAGTTGTAGTCTTCATCGCCTGGTTGGTGATACGAAGGTGAGTTCCTTCATCACCTAGTTGGTGGTAAGAGTGGCAAGTAGGGGTGGGTTCAAAAAACCGAAAACCGAAAAAAACCGAAAACCGAACCGAACCGAAACCGAAAAAACCGAACCGAATGAAAAAACCGAACCGAATTGAAAAAACCGAACCGAACCGAACTCTTTTGGTTCGGTTCGGTTTTGGTGGTCTAGAAACCGAATCAAACCGAACCAAACCGAAATAATTAAATTAATATTTTTTAAATTTTATTTATTTAATTATTTGATTTTATTATATTAGAATATGATACTTGGACTGCTGCTTTGGTAGGACTTGTTTGCTTTCCAATTCAAATTGTCTTCTCAGCTTCTCCATCTACAACAAAAATTAGAACTTATACCATTACATGCAATATTTCTAGTTTATATCATTAAGTGCAACACATATATAAGAACACATATCTCAACTGCACTGCAGTTGATTAGGGAAAGCAAACAGCGTATAAAAGTCTCATGAGTTTATTAAACACTACGAGATCAAAAACAAAATTCAAACTTTCTCACCTATGGCCAAGTATAGTAGATTCCGTGGCCTAACAATTTTGAAAAGTAATTCAAAAATATTGATGAACACCTTTTCAAAATTTGCTGGTGGTAGAAGCTAAACACAGAATGTAGAAATTATATTATGTAACCACATATATGGATAAAAAAAATTCGGACCATAAAGATAAAGAAAATATAAAAAATTGTTACCTAGACAATAATCAAAATAAATAGTATATTATAAAATGTTTATCTTATTGCTAGTGAAGAATACATGTAGAGAGAGAGAGAGAGAGAGAGAGAGAGAGAGAGAGAGAGAGAGAGAGATTGAGAGAAAGAGAGGAATGAATAAGGTCGTACTCCATCATCATCGTCTAAAAAGAAATCTATTTACAGTTAAACTTTAAACCCAAAATATTTTAAAAAAACATTTATGTTATGATTCTAGTTGAACTTTAAATGTTTATTTTCATTATCTTTAAGTCTAGTCGGAATATTTATGTTATGATTGTGTTGGATATGTTAAAATTTAAGATTTCAAAATTTTTCATTTTTTGAAAAAAAAAACCGAAACCGAACCGGAAAAAACCGAACCGAAAAAAAACCGAACCGAAAAAAACCGAAAAAAAATTGAACCGAACCGAAGCGAACCGAAATTTCGGTTCGGTTTCGATTTTGGCAAAAAACCGAACCGATTTAAACCGAACCCACCCCTAGTGGCAAGTTGCCGAAGGATATTAGAGTACGGGTTATGCCCTTCATCGCCTGGTTGGTGATACGAAGATGAGTTCCTTCATCACCTGGTTGGTGGGAAGAGTGACAAGTTGTCGAAGAATATTAGAGTATGAGTTGTACACTTCATCACTTGGTTAGTGATACGAAGGTGAGTTCCTTCGTCACCTGGTTGGTGAGAATAAAGGCAAGTTGACGAGATACATTATAGCAAGTGCCAAATGGCAAAATGTATGTTGACACCCCTTCGAAGCTTAGCTGGCTTATGTATGAATGTGTTGAAATGTATGATATTTATGTTGATTGACACGAGTGATGCTTATGAATGTTTTGCTATGCATGAAGGAATCCATTGTTTGGATATATGAACCATGTTGGTTGTAACGTTTAGTTTCACTTACTCCCTGGTTTTGTCCACCGTTTGGCACCCAATCGGAATCGGGACGACAACTCACCTCTCAGCGGATTTTTACAACACACAGGTAATAACTATACATTTCCTCAAAACTATTGGATCTGGAGGCATAAACAATTCTGGTTTTAAGGCCGTCAAAGATCTTCGTTTTCATCATGTTGGTGTGACCAAGTTCTTATTTTCCAACTGTCCAACATTTTTAGAGTAAAAACAAAAATGTAAGGCGATTGAACCACATTATTATGACTCGCCCATTATGAGGCTTAACCCAACTCTCTCACCCCCATAATGTAGATAATATCGCTTGTTAAAAAAAACTTGGTGAACAAGTTTGGCAAGATGAATTGTCTTTGGGCTCGTTTGGAATTGTTTTTATAGAAAGTATTTACGCTCAGAAGCGCTACTGTTAAGAATATTATCGGAAACAAATTGATTTTTTTATTAAAAATTCAAGTGTTCTTGTAATCAGAAAAAATGAAAAATATTTCGAATCCAATACACCAAAAATATTTGAAATAAAAGGTTTTGTTTTTTGGGAAAATAAAGGTTATTATTCATAAAAATAGAGGTTAGGCATGCTTTTTTTTTTTTACATCAATTCAAGAGTGCTGGTGTGATAATGAAAAGTTTTAGAGTAATAAACAAACATTAAAAAGCATTTAATAGTTTTTTTTTCAACTCTAGACGCGACAGTAGCTCATGTGCACTTAAGTTACTTTCTACCGTTGATGCGTCATAAAAATTAACAGCATTCACCGATACACGTGTGCACATCTGTCCTAGTAGTTACAGTTTTTCTTTGACAAAATTAACTTAAAACGACAACTAAGACAGAGAAAGAGTCAAACTAGAGCTATTGAGACAATTGAAATGGAAAATTAGAAGTCCAAGATGGAACAATGACATCATCATTACCCATCCAAGCCAGCACATTTGCTCATAAAACGCTTAACTTTCTCATCTCTCTATATTTATCTTCTATATGTCATCTACATTTCTTCCGCAGCCCTTCTTCCATCATCCTTCTTTCGCACTTCTTCATTGCTAAGCGGACCCTAGGGTTGCCAACATTTTGCCGTAGAGATTATTTTCCAAAACAGTTTCTTGGGTCTGGCTACAATGGTATATACCACTCAATGACATGAACTTTATACAAAATCTAACTGTTGCAAACATTCATTAATCCCTACATGCAAGTTCTAATTGTTTATTTCCATAACGTTATCATGAAAGAAAAATTGCATTTTCTTCCAACTCTTTCTTTTGAGGTGAAAATTCACTATAAGAGATACACACATGAGAAATCGGAGAGAATTCGAAACCAAATCGGAACCAATTTCACAAAATTATGAATCCTCGCACGTCTACACTGAAAACTTTCATACAACATCGAGCAGTACGTGCTGTGGGTGAGATCTGCATCTACTACAATGGGGTGTCTTAGAATAATCACGATGATCCGGCAAATAAGTATTTGAGTAACGCAACCACTGCTATACTCAAACAGTTCCCCAGCAATGCATAACTGCAGCATAAAAGAAACGGACAGAAAACGTTAGTCTTGCTGAACAACCACTGTCATGTTTAACAGGAGCTGGAATGCTTGCATTTCTCACTTACTGACATACACCGAATAATTTTCACCAAGTAAAAGGCACGGCATTGTTCATTTTCTGCCAAAATACACATCAAGCTGAACATGAAATAGTGGGTTACCGTTGCCTAAGGCTTATGTGCTGTGGAAACTGAAAATCTTTCGGGAGAGTGCAAATTAGCAACCTAAGTTGGTCAAAGAAAAATTGTCAATTAACACGCCAAAAACATGAAACTAATAAATGAAGGTCCATAAAAGATGTGTATAAACGAAATCAGCATACCTACCCGGGGTAAAGTATCAAGGTGCATAAACATCCACTATTCGTAAAATTTCTGATTTTTCGCTCTTCGAAAGTTTCCTCTGGTGGACCTCCAAACTGAGCATATTCATGTTAACAATTTATGTTCTAATCAATAACGAAAAAGGATACCCATGGCACTTCCCCACCTCTCTACCAAGCTTAATGGAACAATGTACTGATCTACGATGCCACTACAATATCCATTCCCTTCATCTTTCTCCAATATTCCTTCAGAGTAGAACCAGTAGTGGTGTCCCCAAAATTGGACTCCGACTGGTCACTGCAATTCTTGAATTCAAGAAAGCTTTCTATAGGCTCACAAGATTCAAGTAACGTATCCCGGCTCTCTTGTGGTTCATCAAGTTCAGAGAACCCTGTCTCATCAGCATTTGCATCCCCAAATAATGGCCCTAGGGAGCAAAGAAGCTGATTATCGAAAACTTGATTGTAAAAGGTTGAAGGTTTCCTCTTTGCCTGCAAGATAAATGAATTTATGTGTTAAAACTTTTGGAAAGAATAAGAGCAAGAGGTTTCCAAGAGTTTCTGAATGACCTAGAAAACCAGTGAGAGAGGAGGCTACCAGGCAAAAATAACGTGGCCTGGAATAGGGTACAGAGTTAGCTTATATGGGTTCAAATAAAATTTCCTTTATAGAATATACCTTCATTTAGTAAACTTGGGGACAAAAAGAAATGTCAGACTCACACAAAATAAGTAATTCAATTCCTCATTTTGATGGAGTTGGACTCCTTAATTGGAGGTTGTATTCCAATTCCGAGAGTATGGAGGAATCGGAATCCACTTTTCTTACCCATTATGCCCTTAAATATTTATGATAGTTTCACTTTTATCGGCCACCACTTTACCTAGCAAAGACCTCTTGTGCTTGGTTATTTTTCACAATTTCTTGTTTTTTTTAATAAACACTAGCATATGCCTACACACAAAGTGTGTGTGAACATTTTTTTTATTTGATTTTTAAATGGAAGAAGAGAGGAAGAGACTGAGAAAGAACGTGGGAGTGCTGATAAAGGGGAGAGACGTTTTGTTTTAGGTTACATCTTGCTATGAAACATCACTACAGAAGAGGTGTCATTGAACAAGGAAGTTGAGGTGGTCTATTGCAGACAGAAGATCAAATTGCAAATATCTTCACCAAAGGACAAACTCATCTACCTAAAACAACTTCTGGGAGTGAAGCAGAAAGGCTTTAAGAGGGAGTATTAACGTTAATCCTATGTTGTCTTTTTACATGTCCATTTTGGTATTTTTGTAAGTCTTTGCATCTCCATGCTATTGCCACATGTATGGCTTAGATGTTTTGTAAAGAGCTGCCCTATAGTCTTAGCAGTTGTCCTATGTACTGGGAACAATTATCCAAATAAAAAACTCTTCATGTGAAAAAAGCTACTTTGCTCTCAGTTTTCTTCTCTTGTGTTTCTGTATTTAATTCATATCTTCATCATTTTCTCATCTTTGATTCTAGATTTGATTAGGATGGAAGATGGTTTGAATACCAATATAAACCATGTTGAAAGTGCAGTTTCATCGGGCGATAAAAAAAAGGGAGGAATTGGTCATTTACTTGAAGATAGTTGGTTCCATCCGAGCTAGGGACTAGGGTTTTCATTTGGTTTTTGGAGTGTTCTTGGCTTATTGTTGTTAAACATGCCTTGTAGCTCTAGATTTTCACAATTCCAAAATAACATTGTACACAAGCTTTATGCCATAATTCAAGCGAAAACTAGGAGGATTTGAACTTGAGTGTAGAGAGGAAAAACAATGCTTTAACTAATTTGACTATGCCAATGTTTGGAAAGCTTTATGCTATTATTGTCAAATTTTCTTAACTATTTCTGCACATATACACTGTACCAATAATTGTGTTTGTATATGCGAATCGAGTAATTACAATGATTATATTTCATATTAACAACTGCATATAACAAGAGCCTGATTACAAACTGCCCATTATCCAAAGAAAAAAGATATATAAGTGTTCGATATATTAGAATTGAAGATCCCTAACAGAATCTTCTTGTCACAAACTCTAACAGCCATTCTGGAGCAATTTTCTGAAGAAGATAGACCAGGTGTCGAAGGTACCTCATACATTATTAAAACTGCAAAAGAAAGTTGAACTGTCCTCAAGATCAATCAGAATTCTTTGACAAATCCAAGTTTCGTACGCTTAATGGAACATCTAGAACACGTAAATAGTGGAATTTTGGGAGACTCCTTTGGGGTTGAAAAAGGCACACAAAAGAACATAAAACGTAACTTCATGTTTTCATATTCCCTCATAGCTAAATTACCAGTAATACATCACCACACAGACATCAGGAAAGAGATGCAAGATATAATGTTACAGACTAACATGGCTGCTGAGATGGCGTGCCATACCAGTGATGTTCAATTGACAGGTTCTTTTCCCACTGTTGACCCTATTGGTGTTGTTACATACTGCAATTCAGTTCGATTCAACTTAGCATGCTTATTTTACAAACGAGATAACCACAAATCCTAATTCAATTGCAACAATCATATTTCACAACAATTCATGTGTCAAATTGAGTGTTAGATATCGCAAATTTGTCCAATAAGTAACCTTGCACGACCGTATATACCTCCTTGTTGTGAAGCTCTTTCCTTTCACTTCTCTCTACCACTATCATCACTGCGGCCCCACCCCCATTTCTCCACCACCCCATCAACATGTCGCCACGACAATCACCATCCCTACTACTATTGCAGCCACTTAAGACAATACACAGAATATCACTATCTTGCCGACAATTACCACGTGACACTTGCCTTAGCATCGTTTTCGCCACCACCTCATACAACCACTTTATCATGGTAATAATCATCATGTCAAATGATTAAAATTTGAAAAACAGCAATGCTTATTCATAATTAGTCATTTATATATATATATATATATATATATATATATATATATATATATATACATGCTTATATATGCTTAATATGTGGATGCATATTAATATGTTAGTCTCTGATGAGACTAGTGACGATATTGATAATATCTTTAGATCATTCGTGATCTATTTTCACCACATGGTCATCATGTGATGAGTCGTATAGTTAACTTCGGCCGTAGATTTGTTTGCAAGTTATATTTTTTCTAGTGGACGCTAGGGTTGATGATTGTTACCGGTATTGAGATTAACTAGTTGATGCTAGTATATTTCCTGCTTGCTATGCTTATGTTAGTGGATGGACACATGATTGATTGACGGAATGTATGATTTCTGGACTTGACTTGATGGTTTTTTGTTGATATTGATGAATGGGACTTTACTATTATGGTAGTATTATATTATATAGTTTTTCACTATATATATTTTCAAAACAGGGGCTATTATGTTCAAATGAGGATTTTATAATTGTGATAAAACTCGTCCACTCACGTTTTATTTTATCGACCCTTTAACGAGACTAAGGAGAATATCGGTGGGGATGAGTGGGCTTGGCATTGAGGCTTTCATCCTCTAGGTTTTGGGTGATGGCTCATTTACTGCAGTTTTATGTTATAATAATTATCGCATGATCGCACTTTTGGTTATCCATAGCACTGCACTTTGTTGTATTTACTGTTGTGTGAAACTTTTAACTGATCTGATGTGATGTAATTAATAACAGGGTCAAACCTTAGATAATATGTGTCCCCAAGTGGGGAGGATGATAAGTACTTATGTAGCAGCTTTGGATTTATTATTTCAATGAACATCTTTTGGTTCAAATTCTTACATATCATAAATGTCTTACTATGGCTTTGTTATTAAGTTGACTTGTGACATCATCTACGTATGGGGTTATATAGTCAATTTAGTGTCGGCCATCACATCGCGACCTCATAACTTGTGTTATTGGGGTTGTGGTGTGTCAGTTTGGTATCAGAGCATGGTTAGGGGAAACATACATTTGCATCGTATGATGGCAGTAATTGTGCTAAATGTTTAATGTCTACTCGATAGAACTATGCCACCTAGGTGTGAACATGCTCCTATTCCGGGGTTACAACAATTGACTAAGGCATTGGCTCAACTCATTTCTAATGCAAATCATGGTCGCACTCAGGCATCAATTGTCGTGAGCCATGGTGCCTACTCCCTTAATGGTCTGGGTACCGGAAAAGAAGCCGAGTCTTGGCTAGAGTATATGGATGATATTCTTAAGGTTATGAGATTAATGACGAAGCCATAGCACTGCACTTTGTTGTACTTACTGTTGCGTGAAGCTTCTAGCTACTCTGATGTCATGTGATTAATAATGGGGTCAAACCCGAGGTGATAGGTGTCCCCAAGTGGGGGACGATGATAAGTACTTATGTAGCAGCTTTGGATTTATTATTTCAATGAACATCTTTTGGTTCAAATTCTTACACATCATAAATATCTTACTATGGCTTCGTCATTAAGTTGGCTTGTGACATCATCTGATTGGGGTCATATAGTCAATTTAGTGTCGGCCATCACATCTCAACCTTGTAACTTGTGTTGTTGGGGTTGGGGTGTTAGTTTATCAGAGCATGGATAGGGGAAACATACATTTACATCACATGATGCCAGTAATTGTGCTAATTATTTAATGTTTACTTGACAGAACTATGCCGGCCTAGGCGTGAACATACTCCTATTTCGAGGTTACAACAATTGCCTTAGGCATTGGCCCAGCTCATTCCTAATGTAAATCGTGGTTGCACTCAGGCAAAAATTGTTGTGAGCCATGGTGCCTATTCTCTTAATGGTCTAGGTGCCAGAGAAGAAGCCGAGTCTTGGCTGGAACATAAGGATGATATTCTTGAGGTTATGAGATTAATGAGGAAGCCATATCACTGCACTTTAATGTATTTACTGTTGTGTGAAACTTCTAGCTGCTCAGATGTGATGTGATTAATAATGGGTCAAACCCGAGATAATACGTATCCCCAAGTGGGGAGGATGATAAGTACTTATGTAGCAGCTTTGGATTTATTATTTCAATGAACATCTTTTGGTTCAAATTATTACACATCATAAATATCTTACTATGGCTTCGTCATTAAGTTGGCTTATGACGTCATCTACATATGTGGTCATATAGTCAATTTAGTGTTGGCCATCACATCTCGACCTCGTACCTAGTGTTATTGGGGTTGGGGTGTGTCAGTTTGGTATGAGAGCATGGTTAGGGGAAACATACATTTGCATCATATGATGGCAGTAATTGTGCTAATTATTTAATGTCTATTTGATAGAACTTTGACGCCTAGGCGTGAACATATTCCTATTCCGGGGTTACAACAATTAGCTGTGGCATTGGCCCATCTCATTCCTAATGCAAATCATGGTCGTACTCAGGCAGAAATTGTCGTGAGCCATGGTACCTACTCTCTTGATGGTTTGGGTGCTGGAGAAGAAGCCGAGTCTTGGCTGGAGCATATGGATGATGTTCTTGAGGTTATGAGATGTCCGGTGGACCAGAGAGTGAGCTCAGCGACTTTCTTCATGGTTGACTGTTCCAAGAATTGGTGGAAGACGAAACATCTTAATCTTCAGGCTAATGAGGTTTGGACCTGGGATCTCTTCAAGGAGCGGTTCAAGAATAATTTTCTTAGCCCTGAATTTCAAGCAATCCGAAGGGGGGAGTTTTTGGATCTTGAACAGGGAGATATGGCTGTTGTCGACTATGAGCAGGAATTCCAGTGTTTGGTTGAGTATTGTCCTGATATTCGGGATAACGCCGATGAGAAGAGAAAGCAGTTTAGCATAAACTAACAAGGAAATAAGTGCATGCCAAACATTGGTTATATATGGTAAATTCAGAGCCATATTAACGTTTAAGAGTTCAATAAGGTAAAACAAAAATACAGAAAATTTACATGGCAAATTCAAAAAGTGCATGGAAATAGTGCTCAACTAACATAGCTTTTTATCTCAACCAATATAATACCTCCTGTATTTTAGTAGTAAAAAACGAAAAGCTGATAGAAAATATAGAGAATTAGAGATCTATCATAGAACAAATGATCAGGTAAACTGCATCAAGCAAACTGTAAACCTTTTCAAAGTTCATGTTCTTTGCACAAGATGTGTCCCAGTTCCCAGCAGAGCTGAAATGAACCACATCAAAGAAACAGAGGAAACAATTGTACCATTTGCTGGTGACATAGTCGTACACCAAGAAAATTGGAAATAGACTGTTCCACTGTACACGCCAAAATGATAAATCCCAGGGGTCCAACCTTGGCCCTGAAAATGCAGGGAGTTGAAATAATTATCATGACACGGAACTCTATATGCATTCACATGGTAACAAGGAAATCAAGCACAATTCAATGAGTAAAAAGATAATATGGCATCACAATACACTTCGTATTCCATGTGTTATGCAGAACAAAATAACCAATCTTCCTTATATTTAATGATGTCATCTCATTCAACCAATAATTAATGATAGAACAAAAAGATGGTGCATGATGCATTAGCTAGAAATACATGTATGTGGGGGTCAGAATATGGTGATCCTTGTTCCCGGATATAATGTTACAGACTAACATGGCAGCTGAGATGGCGTGCCAGTGTGCCACACCAGTGATGTTCAATTGGCAGGTTCTTTTTCCACTGTTGACCCTATTGGTGTTTTACACACTGCAATCAAGTTTTATTCAACTTAGCATGCTTATTACAAATGAGATAACCACAATCCTTATTCAATTGCAAAAATCTGTAGGATTATATCAATGATTATGATCATAATGCACATGTAAATTCAATCAATTAGATAATACCCAAATGCATCAAACACATATATCAATAAATAAAGCAGTAAAAGAGGAAAAGGTAAAGAATGATCTGGCCTGTGATATCAAGAGAGGCGTGTTGTCACTATCCTAAAGTTGTAGACGCTTCCCTACGTGCTGGTTATAATGGCTATCTACAACTCCAAGATACAACCCTTGAATCTCACAGAGTGTCTAATCCATAAGCACGATTACAGTAGACGGGGTGCCAAGTAGTGATCAATTGTCCATTGATGATCAAGATGAGTAGGAAGATAATAAGGATTATATATGAGTACTGTACTAGGGAGAGAAGGAAGACATTTGAATCTTTTATTAACGTTTGAGGAGTTCCCCATTTATAAAACTCTATATAACTTTTGGTAAAAGACATGACTTCTCTAATTGATATGACTCTTCATATTTATTATTTAAAATAATAATAAATAAAATTTTGAATCTTTAAGAAAATAAAATAAATAACCAACCATCCCCCACAAGATTCAAAACTCCACAGAAGTGTAGAAGACATAAACATATAGATACTAATGGAAGAAATTTGGGCAACTTGTATACCATGCAATGTTAGAGTAAATGTAGAAATTTAGAGAATAATCCGAATGATGACTTTGAGGTACGACTTGAATCGTTTCCTTAAAGTGTTATTTACTCCCCCCCCCCACTCAAATGAGTTTGCTAAAGGGTTCTTGGCAAATCACTTCCAGGATACAACAAAGTATGAAATATTCGATTAGCAAAACCGAATTATATTCAATTAGAAATAACTAGAAAGAAATTGTATGAATGTGATGGAGAGAGTAGAGAGCAAGGAATGTAGAAATAAATTTATGAAATTGTGTGTGAAACATTATGCCACAATAGGTATTTATAGGCATTAAGGCACCCGTTCATCGAGTCCTTTCATTTTAGTTGAAGATATACAACTCTTCTTAACAGTGTTGATCCAAAAGACATGTCTTCTATTTAAATAAATATTGATTATTTATATCTTTTAATTTTACTCATACAATTTGAGTAAGTATCATGTCTTTTAACCAAAGTTGCAACCATTCAACAAAATATACAAAGGTTGAATGAAACCCAACCTTTTGTAAGGAGTTGCCGACTGTACACATGATGCGCACTGCAGCACCACACACATGCTGCACAATGCAGCACCAAATCATATATATATATATATACACGCGCGCCGCTCAGGCCCTAACCTGCGGGACTTACTGTTTGGGTGACGACTTACTGCTCAGACCTTATGGCAAGAAGAAAACACTAAGAAGACAAACGGTTAAGATAACTGGAGATTGAAAAGATGAAAATCGAAAGATATGAACAGGAAAATTAGATACTAATGCAATTACCACTAACCTGGCTCTGATACCAAATGGGGGCGGAAGCTAAACATGTATATGGATAAGAGAAACTATATATAAATAGCAAGGAAAGACTGATAATGAAAACCAAATCGAAAGATAGATGGTTGGCAGATCAGAGTAAGCAGACATAAAATAATTTGAAACATAATTGAATCATACATGCTGAAAGTAATGAATTAAAAATAATGATGCTGATAATTGAAAGTAGATTTATTGAAGGTCAAATAAACTTACAAGCGTTTCGTCTACTGACGATTGAAAACAGAAATACTGACAATGGAGCTTGCAGGCATCCTTGATGATAAAATTAAATTACAAATATTTTGTATACTGGATAAGTGATAAATTTTTACTCTGTTCCTTAGAATGCGCAGAGAAAAATCCTCATTTTCTCCAGAAGCTCGAGAGTGCTTAAGAAGCCGAGGGGCTCTGGCTGGAATGATTGAAGATGGAAGCGGGATTCCCGCTCTGCATGTGCTACTGCTGTAAAGGAGCCGAAAGCAGAAGATGCTGTCGAGGACTGTGGATTCACGAGGGTGAATTCGGCGGATGGAGTGCTGAATGAATAGTGACTTGTCTGCTACTGCTGTTTTACCCGAAATGATTGCTTCTACTGGTGCTTTTCCGGGCATTTGATGAGGTGGACACAGGTGAATACAGACTGACTTCCTTTTGGAACTATAGAAATACAAAATAAATACCCTTATTGGGATTTGTACAATTCTAAATTACATGAGTGTAACTTGAAACAAATACAAGTTAAATTCAAATAATTTAAAACTCATACGGGTCTTGAGAGTCCGGCGGGAAAATATTTCCTTGTGTGGCGACTGCACATTGTGACGAGGCATCAGAAGAATTGCCGGAATCAGAACTGTCTTCTTCTTCTTGCAATTCTTTCATGAGGATTTTGGCTAAGGCCTTGAACTTTGAAGATCTTTTCTTCTTGGAGTCGCTCGAAGACTTGGATGATTTGTCCTTGCCTTTGAGTGAGGAAGAGGGACTAATGTCCGATAAAGAAGCAATCTCTTTTGCAGTAGGTTCAGGAAGTGCCTTTGCAGGTTGAGCCGCTGCAGCTGCTATTGCAGGTATTGGAGTAGTTTCCTTGGGAAAATCCTTGAGTACAACTTCAACAATCTTGCTGTAGTTGAACTTATCCAACCATTTGATCATTCTCTGACGAAATACTTGCTTGGATTCAAGTTCATAATTCCATCTGAAAATCCATGGGATTTTGTACTTTGCTACGAATAACGCAATCAGAGGAATCTCTTCATCAAACCTAGCTTTATTGAACTTCTTCTTGAAGGTATCTGACAAGACTTGCATAAAATCCTCTGGTAAAAGGGTGGCGAGAAGACCATGATCTGACCACCATCTGGGAAACCAGGCTGGGAAGTTAAGTCTGAAACTTCTGTCAAATGTTATAAACCATGAGTGGCTAAAATCTTCTGCCTGATGCAAGAAAATGTTAGTCCAAGCTTGGATGTAATCAAAATAGGTGTAATGGTTGGAATGGCTAGGGAAGTTATTACTGCTAAATGGTTTAGGCTGGTAAAGGGGGATTCCTCAATCTGATTCTAATAGAAATTTGTTTATGGAAATAGAATGGTACATAATTCTGTTTTGTTTGCCAGGGGCTTTATTATAAATGGGTTTGATGGTGACTGAAAAAGTCTCATTAAGAATGGTGGTGTAGTATTTAAGGGTTTTGTGGAATTCACTTGGTTGAAAATGGGAATTGGGTGGAAAAATCTTTTTGGTTATGACCTCAGGTGTTTTAAGGTTTTGGAGACTCGAAGGAATGCTAAAGAGATACTCTTTGGATGGTTTGATAATATAAGGAGATGTTTTGGTATAACTCGCAGAAGGGGTTGGCGATTGCCTGTAGGTAGATGAAAAAGGATCATACTGGTTTACTAACGCTGTTTGGTAATTTGGTCGGAGACTTCCTATGGTTGATCCTAATGGAGTAAATCTGTTTGTGATGGCTAAGGCCGAGGAACCGGGAATAGGTTCCTGTTTTGGTGGTGGTAATGTAGCTGGGAGTTTTCTCTGTTGGCTACTGCCAGTTGAAGATGATGTATTCTTATTAGACATTCTTCCCTTGCAAAAATTCTCTGGTTAGGAAATCTGGGATGCAGTTATGACTGCCCTTAATGTATTCAATTTCAAAATCAAAGATTGATAATATGGCTTGCCATCGTGCAAAAATCTGTTTTGATGCAATATTTTGAACATCTTTTTGTAAAACATGTTTGGCAGATTTGCAATCGACTCTGACAAGAAATTTTTGGTTTAATAAATCATCTTGAAATTTGCTAATGCATAATACAATAGATAATATTTCTTTCTTAATAGTACTATAATTAGTTTGTGCAAGATTCCATACACCTGAATGAAAACGAACAATTTGTTCAGGTGATCCGGAAGAAGTTTGCTGTTTGAGGATACCTCCATAACCAATGTCTGAGGCATCAGTTTCAACTATTTTAAAAGAGTTGGGAGTTGGAATGCCAAGACAGGGCAAAGTCTTAACATGATTTTTTATCTGTTTGACAATGGATGTGTGAATAGTAGACCATGCTGGAGGATGCTCATTGAGACGATCAAACAAGGGTTTACACTGTTGACGTAAATGGGGATAAAATTCAGAGACATAATTCAAAGAACCTAAGAATCTTTGAAGCTGGGTTTTTTCAGTAATCTGATCTGGGAATTTATCTGCAAACTGGATGACACGATCAATTGGTTGGATAATAGACCTATGGATATTGTATCCTAGGAATCTAACCCTAAGTTGAAACAACTTAATCTTAGTAGCTGACACAACCAATCCATTTGATCTAATGATCCTAGCAAACAAATGCAAGTGTTTCCAGTGTTCATCTATAGATTTTGAATAAACAAGAACATCATCAATATAAACAATTGTGAAATGACTATACTGATTAAAGATCTCATTCATAATATTCTGAAATTCAGATGGTGCAATTTTCAAACCAAAAGGCATTACATTCCATTCATAGTGCCCAAAAGGCGTTACAAAAGCAGTTTTATACTTATCAGATTCATGAATTTGGATTTGCCAAAAACCTGATTTCATATCAAATTTTGAGAAAATAGTTGCTTTACTAAGTCTTTTTATTAAATCTCTTTTGTTGGGGATTGGATACCGAATCCATTCCAAAACTTCATTCAAAGGTTTATAGTTAATGACTAATCGGGGAGACCCTCTTTCTAATTCTGCACTTTTTTGGACATAAAAGGTAGGACATGACCAAGGTGATTTGGACTTCCGGATAATTCCTTTATTAAGAAGGTCATGTATTTCTGCTTTACAGAAATCCATTAATTCTTGACTCATTTGGATAGGTCTGGCCTTAGTAGGTATTTTTGATTCATTAAATTCCTTAATATAAGGTAATTTAACAATGTGTTGTTTACGATGCCAAAAGGCGTTGGGAATATCAGAACAGACTTCTTTAATAAGTTGGTCCTGAAATTTGAAGATTCTTTGAGATACAATCTCTTGTTTAAGTTGTTCTTCAGTTCTTTCGTGATGAATCTCATCCTTTAAGAATTGAAGGTGTTTAGTCTTATTAGAGATTAAATTTAAGGAATGCGAAGTGCTGTCCTTCTGAAGATGTCTTAATTTTTTGAGATCTGTTTCCCGGCAGAACTCAAATGTGACTTTCTGTCCTAAGACTTTTGAAGTAATCCTATTATGATGGACCTTAAAAGGATATAAGAGTGCAATAAAAGGTAATCCTAATATGACTGCATCAGTTAAATTTTTTATTAAAACAAATGGGGTTTTAAAACAAACTTCATTTTGGCATACGTGTGCCCTAGGAAGTTCGTAATTGATTTCCATTGGAGATTCGTTAGCAGCACTAAGGATTTCCTTTGACTTGTGGAAATACCTAGTGGGGATAAGTCCTTCTTGAATACAATTCAAGTCTGCGCCTGAATCAATTAATGCAATTGTTTCAAGACTAAAATCACCGATTACAATCCTTACTTTAGAATACCATTTCTAGATTCTAATTTTATGAAGAAGATTTAAAACTAAATGTTTCGAAGAGTTGTCAGAATCTGACTCTGAATGCTGGCTGTAAGAAGAGGAACTGAGAGGTTCTTCTAAATCTAGATGGGTGTTGACTTTATTAAGTTGTGTACGAACATCTAAGTTTTCAGATTTTAAAAACTTAATTTCGTCTTTGATTTTATTAATTTCTCTATGAAGGTCATTGACGGTGACATCTTTCTTAGTTTTACTAAACTTGGCTAAAGTAGTGCTAAGAGAAATTTGTGGTTTCTGGATCTGGGAATGGCTAGTGCCTATGTCTTCCTGGGAAACCAATTTTTTAAGTTTTTTGAGGTAGAATTTTTTAAGTTATGGGTCCTCAACTTTGCTTATTAGCTCTAAGAGTAATTCTTCATGTTCTTCTTGTTTAGTTAAGACTGATATTTTCTTACAACAAGTATCAGTGCATCCTAACTTGATGTCAGGAGTTGACTGTTTACTAGAAGCAGATTGGAATGAAGATGATGAGGTGGAACCAAGATCATCTTCAGATGAATAACTACTGTCGGTATTTTGGAGTTCTAAAACTTGGATAAGTTGAAGCTTTTCTTCCTCAGAAATCTTCAACTGACTTATGGTTTTCTTAACCTTACATTTGTTGGCGTAATGGCCTTCTTTACCACATTTGTAACATTTCCCTTTTTGACTATTGTCTTTAGAATGGAATTTTCCAGAGGACTTCCTCTTTCCTTTCCATCTTTTAGGCTTGGGGTTTGATTTGGAATACTTTCCTTTATGATATTTAGAATACTTTCTACTGGGTTTATAAACTTTTGATTTACTAAAGTGGGTTGATTTTTTCTTCAGGTTGGAATGAGCTATAGGTGGAAGACCATATTGCTCACAGAAAGTTCCTAATTCATATTTGGCTATTGCCTTCTCTGATTGAACTTGCTTAGATATTTTCATATCTATGCACATTTTCAAACCTTCTTTCTGGATGGTACTTATGATATGTCCATAAGTGAGATTATCGTATGGTATGATACCATCTTCATTGATTAAGGTATTCCTTATTTTATGTGCGAAAAGGTTTGGTAATCCATTTATGAATTTTTCTTTCCAGAATGGTTGATTACTATCTTCCCTAAGCATGACTCTAGACATGAAAACATCTTTATACCATCGAAAGTCGCTTAAGGTTGGACACCTTAAATTACTCAGTTGGTCGTGAATTCTAGAGGTAATATTTGAAGGGATTCCTATGAAATGTTGTATAATTGTATAAAGCAAAGTATTGACTGCATCTGGGACACCACGTCCTAGATGTTCGTCAAATATGGGTATTCCCTCTTCATCTTGCTTTACAGCATTTCTTATTAGGGTTTTGGATTCTTCAGTGAGATGTTTCTCCCACCAGGAATGAAGCATTCCTGTGAACCCAGTAGCTAGGAGATCGACAACTTGAGATTGACTCATGTTATGATTGGTGATATAGCTATTGGCTACCATGGAGATGTGCTGGAGTTTGTTTAATAACTCTTGTTCTGATAAACCATCTATATTCCATTCATAGAGTTTATAAGAGGATACAATGAATTGGGATTGAAAATGGCTTTCTTCAAACTGAAGATCTGGCGGTGTTGGCCTGGGATACCAGTTTTTTTGTTAAGGATGTAGGGTTGGTTCTTTTAACGTTAAGACGTTTTAACTCAAGACTCTGAAAGGTTTCTTCCATCTTTTGAATGGAATTAATACTTTCATCTTCTGAATCTTGCGTTATGGAAGTATGTTCAGATTCATGATGATTATTTATCACACGAACTGCTTTGTCTGCATCTAATTTCTTAAGCATTTGTTCTATCTTAATAGATGTTGAAGTTTTCAAAGAAGGTGATTCCTGAAAACTAAGAAGGGGTGTTTCTTTATTAAGAGGTTTGATTGACAATTTGTCAATTTTGGTTTCAATTTTGTCCAACTGTTTTCCTATGGTGTGTAGGCTCTGGTTGGTAAAATTGTTTTGTTCAATAATAGGCTTGACACCTGCTTCCTCTTTTGGAAGTTTAAATGGTGAGGCTGGGATTTGCGTATTCGCGGTTGTGATGAGAATGGTCTCTTGAGGAGGATGACTAGAGGAGACAACCGTCTTGTCTTCTTTAATCCAATTTTCTTTGGTGATTACCTTTAGTTGTTTTTCAGACTCATAATGTTTTTCTACAAAGTCGAAGAAAAATATTTCAAGTCTGTGGGTTTGCATGAAATCCTTCCAAGCTTGATGGATTTCTAGCTTTTCTTCAGTAGTGTACTTACTTCTAAAGATATTTCGTCTAGGGACATTTTCTGGGGCTTCTATATCTTTATTAAGTATTTTACGATCATATTTAAAGATTTCCTTTCTGGTTAAGACCAACAACTGATCTTTATCAAGGTCAGAAGCAGTTGGGGATGTTTGTTCTTCCTTAGTAGGAACATATGGAGTTTGGTAGACAGGATGGACTACTTGAGCGTTTGTCTCAAGTGACTGAAGTTTGAAATTTAAAAGGTCGTTTATTAACTCTTGTTGTGTGACTGACGAGCCTGTTTCTGCTGATTTTAATTTCCTATATGCTAAGGAGTTAATTAACTCTTGGTCTCGACCCTGCCTATCGGCTGGCATGGATCCAGAGAAAGAGTTCCTACTATGAGCAAATGACCTAAATGATTGGCTAGAATCAGAAGAATTTCTGGCCGGACGATCAAAATTAATTTTAACCGTACCTTCAAAATATTGTTCTATGTTATCTAGGTTGACTAGACTGTTCTGGATGGCTACTGGCCTACTCTCATTTATCAAACACCAATCTGAAGGGAGATTGATATCTGACCACCTAATGGTTCTAGGTATCTTAATATTGGCATTCTCTTGATTGGTTTGGATCAAGAGAGTATGATCTTTCGGACTCTTAGTTAGAGCTTGAAAGTTCATATTTGTTCCAGTGACTTTATAATATATGCGGTAAATTAAAGCCAAAGGCTGTGTTCCTTCAAGGACTTTGTATCCTGAAGTTTTAATGTTTAACGTAAGTGCTTTTAGCATATGTGGGTCGGATAGACTTATAGTGAGATCTGGAAAGCAGTCAAAATGGATAGCTCCATTACAAAGACTGGATTCCACCATACCAAGAATACTATCACCGAAATCGGTGAACCTAGCATCTCGGAGACACAAAAGGATAGAGGTATTAAGGCCTCTACGTGTTAAGGGTTTAGCAGCAATCTTAACTAAACCTACATGGATATAGTTATGACCATCTTTCCTATGAGAATTAATTTGTTCTGGTGTAAACAACTGACAAGTTTCATGCTCCTTACTAAGAGCATAAGCTTGTTCTACTGTTTTTACATGATGCTCAGTTTTAAAAGAGGCTAATGCCCATTTCTTTTTATAAATATTTTTTGAAGATACTTTAGGAATGTTCCATTCAGCGAAATCAAGACTATTGTCTGTTTGAAATTCAAATTTTTGTTCTTCATTGACAATATCAGGTATAGTTCCTAAATTTGATCTAGAGCTAGTGCTGGCCATTGAATTAGATCTAAACAATCTATTCATAACAATCAAAATTCAAGCAATCAAAATACAGAAACCTTAAAAGTAAAATCTTACTAGTGATCCTAATCACCAAGCTCTCTGGGTCACGCGCGCCGCTCAGGCCCTAACCTCCGGGACTTACTGTTTGGGTGACGACTTACTGCTCAGACCTTATGGCAAGAAGAAAACACTAAGAAGACAAACGGTTAAGATAACTGGAGATTGAAAAGATGAAAATCGAAAGATATGAACATGAAAATTAGATATATGTATATGTATATTATATTATATTCATGAAATATACCATATATATATAATATATATTATATTATATTATATTATATTATATTCATGAATATATATGTATATATATGGTATATTTCATGAATATAATATATATATATATATATATATATATATATATATTCTTGAAATATTCAACATGCAATGGGTGTAGGTGTCTTTTGAACTTGAACCTAACTTAGTGTTAACAAATTTCATCTAAAGGAATCATAGTGAACTATGTCTTGAATTAGACTCCTTTTGACCAGAATACTAAATGTAACACACATGGTATAGATAAAAAACTTGGCGCGGGTTAGCGCTATTTATGGCCATGCACTTAATCTTGATTCTCATGACAGTTATTAGAGAACAACCCAATCCTCATAGTCACGGCCTCACAACTACTCTCACTTAGGTGAGTTCTCCAAGAGTACATGTGACATGTACCCTGCGGGAGATTGCCCGCCTCGAAACTACCCTTCCTAACACCACATAAAATAGCACTAAAGTCCTAGGGATGAGCAAAAGAATATCTCATGGATATCTTCATTATAATATGAGTGCTATAATGAGTCACACAATATGGATTGTTTCTACCACATTGAACTTCCTTCATGGGATCTCCAATCACAAAAGTTGGGTTTCTTCCTTAGGTGACTCCCTTATGGGCTTAAGCACATCCCCCTCGACAATTTTGCATTTAGCCTCCCCAGGGCATGCAGGTAAATGACTAACAAGTCATTTTACTAATTATGATCGCCTTCACAAGGCATATATAAGTTTTCTTGTCATATATTTGCTCGTCATCGCTCTTAAACCTACACGTTATAACTAACTGCAAGCTAAAAAATATTTTAGTCATAATTTCACATATAAGTTGTTTAAGGTGCATAATTAATTATTCATAGCTTCACTAGAATAAACATGGGTACGAGTAGTGAAACATACCCCCACATTATGGCGCTTATTAGAAAATTAATTTCATGAAAATCTCAAATCAATTTCAGTATATATAAGATATCCAAAGTAAGAGTAAATTACACACACCTTGAAGAAAAGTTTAATATTATTTGTTTGTTCTCAAGGAGTAACTTACATGTCTTGCAATGAAGACAAAATATTAATCTATTCTTGTGACTTTATTCTCACAGTGATACCAAAGCTCAACAAAGCAAAACTCAATCAACACATAATTCACAATTTGTAACATCTGATTAAGAGATGGAAAAGTAAAACCCAAATATACTTTCCCAAGGTTTTTTTTCTTTTCAAAAGTATAAACCAAGATGATCAATATATTGTTTTGACCAAATCCCATAGTAACACGGCTCCGACTTATATATACACTTTTGATTTTATTTTATCATCAAATGCATTGAAAGAACTAAGGCATACAAAGTCAGCAGTCCATCCTAAATTACACTTCTCTATAGTCAATATAACAATAAATAAAGCAGTAAAAGAGGAAAAGGTAAAGAATGATATGGCCTGTGATATCAAGAGAGGCGTGTTGTCACTGTCCTAAAGTCGTAGACGCCTCCCTACGTGCTGGTTATAACGGCTATCTACAACTCCACGATACAACCCTTGAATCTCACAGAGTGTCTAGTCCATAAGCAAGATTACGGTAGACGGGGTGCCAAGTAGTGATCAATTGCCCATTGATGATCAAGATGAGTAGGAAGATAATAAGGATTATATATGAGTACTATAGTAGGGAGAGAAGGAAGACATTTGAATCTTTTATTAACGTTTGAGGAGTTCCCCATTTATAAAACTCTATATAACCTTTGGTAAAAGACATGACTTCTCTAATTGATATGACTCTTCACATTTATTATTTAAAATAATAATAAATAAAGTTTTGAATCTTTAAGAAAATAAAATAAATAACCAACAAAATCATATTTCACAACAGTTCACATGTGTCTAATTGAGTGTTACATATCGCAAACTTGTCCGAAAAGTAACCTTGCACGACCGTATACATTTCCTTCTTGTGAAGCTCTTTCCTTACACTTCTCTCTACCACTATTATCATGAGTGCAATTATGCCAAGTACCACATGCAGCTAAGCCCTTACAAAATTTCCTGGCATTGCTCTTGAGCGTGACACGCTTATTGATACTGGTATTATTCTACAATTCTTCAGAATTCTATAATTTGGTGCGAATTGTAGAATTTGATAGTTGTGTTCTGGTGTGGCAGACGTCATCGAACCACAAGCACAAGAGTGTGAATGAAATACTATTTGAATGCCATAGCTTTAGGCTAGCCTCTATCTGTATATCAAGTTAGTATCATTTTATTTTTATCTAGTTATTTTCTTATTATTTCATTCTTTATTGCAAGTATATTTCTTAATAATCAATTCGTTTCAAAATTTGTTATTTTAATTTCTGAATTGTTCTCCAACAACATCTAGTCTACTATTGCAGCCACTTAAGACAACACCTATACTATCACAATCTTGTTGACAATCACCGCATGGAACTTGTACCAGCATCATTGGAGCCACCACCTCATACGTCCACTTTGTCATGGTATCAATCACCATTTCAAATAACTAAAATTTGAAAAACAGCAATGCTTATTCATAAATTAGTCATTAAAATATCTGTGACAATCCACAAATTCTATTAAAATTTCTGATAAAAGTCTCAAAAACTCCATTATAATCCAACTAGAATTCAGTTAAAATCCATATGGATCAAGCACAAAATTCATATATTCATATTTTTATAAAAATCCATCAAACTCTGTGTACGATACACCGCCTAAGATTATCGGAAAACTACTAGGCGTGATTTCTGAAGCCAAGAAGATTTTGACCAAACATTAAAAAAAAAAAAAAAAAAATCTACCATAATTAAAAGTTTAAAACCACACAAGTTTTCTTTGGGGATGGACCAAGGACCATCTGGGTGCATAGAAAATTAGGTGTGATAAGAATAAGGCATGTCATACTTTTCATTTTTCCATTTCGTCTTTTTCCGCTTGACTGACCTAAATGTAGAAAAAATAGCAGGTCTTGATAAGCAATCGTGACTTTGCCTATTGCTTGACCTGGAATGTACAAGTCTTGCAACACTTACGAGTGCAATTATGCCAAGTACCACATGCAGCTCGGCCCTAATGAGATTTCCAGGCATTTCTCTTTGAGCTTTGTGGAGCCTAAAATAATTCCAAAATTTTTAGAGGCGACACGTGAACTTTTGATTTAGAAAGACAAGATTGCCCTCAATAAATAGGCAGACTCCTCAAATACTTACATGCGCAGCTCACACCCCTGAAGGTCTCAGCAGTTGAATACGACTACCCACAACTCACCTGCCATTGGCAAGGAAAAGTCAAAGCATTAAATATAAGGATTAATTACCCAAATCCTATATTTAATACATTCCCAATTGAAGATTTACTCCAATCAAGTATGTAATCCCAATTTAAATCAATTAGGGATAATTACTCAATTATCTCAAGATATTATTTCCTATTTAATATCTTGAGAATATTTCTCCATAAACATTGGCCAATAGGATGTCGTCATGTGTAGGGTAAAACCCTATCACTATGGCCGGCCCTATCCCCTATAAATACACCATATTCTACCAAATTTCAGAAGCTTTTGCTACCCCTAAAAAGCCATAAACACTTTAGTCTCTCAAAAAAATTGACTTAGGCATCGAAGATCTATTGGCCTAACCCCACCCCCCCACCTCGTGGGCCCGTGAGGCTTAGGTCTTTGATCAAAGGTGTTGATTGTTTTGCAGATGCATTTTCGTCAAGAATGAAGACGACGTAAATTTGCATCGACAAATTGTTGCTTTCATTGAGAGTTGATTCAAATACTCGAATAAGCCTTTTGCATTTGGTTTCTTGAATTTTCTATTACGTTGGATTTCTCACACGTCGTATCAATTAATTTTTCCTAGAAAAGTTTACTGATCAATCCCTGGAGAAAGGATACAATGGTAGGAAGTTAAGAAACCATGATGAACGAAACCCCGTACGTGCAAGGATTTAGACCGAAGAGTGGAGATGAAGACATAGCTCTACTACGGCGATCCTTGAGGCTTAACATGACGGCAGGAGAAGGCCCACCGTCGCGGAGCTGTACCACCACCGTTGCCACGACCCAGTAGCAATGGCAAGGCCACCAGGCCATGACACAAATAGCAGCCCAGCTGCCCTTGCAGCGACCCATCCTTCAAAACCCTGAGCAAGAGGCCCAGGTTTATGAAGAAGCAGGCTGAGCCCAAGAAGCCCAGACTACTGCAACTCAAGTCGCAAGCTAGGCGGCCCAAGCCGCAGCAGCTGGAGCCCAGCCAGCAGCCCATGCCTAACTTGCTTCCGAGGCAGCTCGAGCCCATTTGGTTGCCAACCGAGCCCATGCTTGCGGGGAGTAATCGTTGACCTAGCGCTCAAAGCAGGCCCAAGGTTAGCCGCCACACGCACGAACCGAGAGGGCCTACATGCATAGCCCAACCAACCAACCAGGTTAGTCGGCTCCATGACCCGCTTCGACGACCCAACCTGTGGCCCAATCTAATATGAGGTCACCGCTGGCGATCCAGATCCCGACCACCAGTCCCATGATTGACTCGGGGCTATTTTCACCCCACTTTTCTGCGGGAATGCCCGCTCTAGGCTCAAACTTTGTACCTGTAATCCACTATACTTCCACCACACATGGAAACGCCCATTATCCAGACTCTTCCAATCCAAATGGTGAGTACCATTTGCCCCAGCAGGTCGTCAATCTGACGAGCGCCCTCGTACAACATACCATCTTGGTGAACCAGTTCCTCGAGCACATCGAGATGCAGCACGCCCCAGCAAAGAACCGCTCAGCCCACCACAAACTGTGCTTTCGAGTAGTGTGCACTCTCGTTTGGGCCATCGAGGAAACGTATTCTCCCGCTTAGATGCACAGAGAAGCATTCATTCCCGACTCGACTCACGAGTCAGTGTGCATTCAAGGTTGGGTCCACACTCTGACGAGCACTCAAGACATTCCAAGCGAAGCATCCACACGAGGCTAGGCCCATAAGGACATCCTCCTGCGAGGCAACATAGCAGAAAGACAGAGGAGAGCACAAGAGTAGTCCAGCTCAGGTTCCACTGACAGCCACCGTCAAGCGCGACGACGAGTAGCACAGAACGAACCACATGCATCGCAACTGCGGTATAGACGAGTAAGACATGCTGAAAAGCAATATGGAACAATAAGTCAACATTGGAGGCAGCTGGAGGCTCTGCTGCCCCACCAGGTGCAAATCCAAGATGAAAAGGCTCGTAGTAGAGCAGCTATCGACGATGCCATTCGAATAGACGTGGCCAACCTGAGCAGGTTATCATTTACAGACGAGATTGAGCAGATGGAGCCACCGCGGAAGTTCAGCGCACCGCATTTGACCTTGTTTAAATGAGATGAAGATCCGGATAGACACTTTATGCACTACCTAAGCGCCATGACCCTCTACGCCACCAACGACACTCTCATGTGCAAGATATTTGCCACGACACTCCAAGGCGAGGTGCAAGACTAGTTCCACACCCTGCCGCCATGATGAATTCGGAACTTCAGCGAACTTTCCTTGGTTTTTCTTCAACATGAAGAAATACCCGAATGAGTCACTCTGTACATACGTCACGAGGTTCAAGGCGGAGAATACGAAGATCGTTGGGTGTGATGACAGCATTGCATGCTCAGCCTTCTGGAAAGGGCTCCCAACAGATGACCCACTTTTCTGAGAACTAATCATGGGCGAGAACCTGACCCTGGAAGACCCTTATACTTTGGTAGAAAAGCACTCCCTTTGGGATGAGGCCAAGCATTCTCAGAAGCATCCTAAGCAGCCGTGCAAAGATGCAGAACCGATTCAGAAGAATGTGAGTGATAAACCGCTCAATGACAAGAATAAGCCATGAAGCAGATGCAAGGATCGATCCCTAACGAAGGGAAGCACGGCACCCAATACGTACACTAGGTTATCAGTCCCGATCAACCAGATCATTCGCAACTTCAAGGACAAGCCGTGGTTCAAGATGTTGCCACCAATGAGGGGGAACACCTCTAAGATGGACCAAATGAAGTACTGCGCATTCCACAGAGGTCCCGAGCACATAACCAACGAATGCACCACATGGATGAAGTACCTTGAAAAGCTCGTGAAGGAAGGAAAATCCGACCAGTATGTTGACAGACCAGCTGCCCGGCTAAGGCGAGAAGCAAACACTAATGCCGAACCCCCAACCAAATACAATTTGAATCAATGGAATCTTTGCCGAATTCGAGCATCTGGGGGCCACCAATAGTTCCAAGAAGAGGAAGATCCAGCAGGTGAGATCAATCTTTCAGGTTCAAGCTATAGATGCTGTACATGGACCAATCGTCAGCTTCACCGAGCAGGACACAGAGGGAGTAGACTTCCCCCACTATGACGCCTTGGTGATTTCTGTTCTACTGGCCCACGCCATTGTTAACAGAATTATGGTGGACAATGACAGCTCAGTCCATATCCTACAACTGTCAAAAGCAAAGCCGAGGTCTTGACCAGATTGAACGGAGGTGACCTTGACTGCCATTGGCACCATCACGCTCGATGTAACTAGCCTATCGATTGTCTTATCGCAGACCTTCATGATCGTCAGCGACCCATCTCCCCATAATGGGATATTGGGCCGACCTTAGCTAGTGTGAAGATTGAAGTTGTGACCTCGATCAAGTATCAGAATATCCGATTTCGCTGAGAGGAGCAGTCAGAAAGATCAAAGGCAACCAGGCCATGTCTCGGAGATGCATTGTACAAGTTCTTAAGAAGTCGAAGAAGAAGCCTTTCGTCCCAGTAGTAATACCTGAAGTGCAGAATGACGACCCTACCTCCGCCAAATAACAATTACAGCAGGCAGGTCAAGAAGATGGCGTCAAGGTCAACAATGCCCTGGTAGAGGAATCAGGATGGAAACCCGAAGAAGATGCCAAAAACATTATTCTTGACCCACACCAACGAGAGAAAGTGACTAGGATTGGCTCACGTCTGAGCCCAACAGAGAATGAAGAAGTCACAGTTTTCCTTAGGGAAAATCGTGACGTTTTCGCATGGTCACCCTTTGACATGCCCAATATTGATCCAACGATAGCTTGTCACACGCTGCACGTCGATCCCATAGCCAAACCTGTGATCCAGAAAAGGTGACATTTCGCACCCGAGCGAGTAGCGATTATTGAGGCAGACCTCGACAAGTTACTAGAGGCCAGGTTCATTGGGGGAGTGGCGCACTCAACATGGTTGGCCAACGTCGTGCTGGTAATGAAGGGACAAGGGCAAATTAAGAGTATGCATGGATTACACCGACCTCAACAAGGCGTGCCCTAAAGACAACTACCTTGTCTTCTGAATCGACCTGCTCGTTGACTAAACATCCAGGAACCAGTTGCTCAGCTTCTTGGACGCATACTCAGGCTACAATCAGATTGCCATGCGCGAGCCTGACAAGGAGAAAACAACATTCGTGATTGAGCGAGGCACATACTGCTACAAGGTCATGCCCTTTAGCCTCAAGAACACAGGAGCAACCTACCAGCGGCTCATAAAAATGATGTTCAAGAAGTAAATAAGAAACCATGAAAGTCTACGTCGACGACATCATGGTGAAAGGCAAGCAACGGTCAGACCACATTCGCAACTTGGTAGAGACTTTTGACATCATTCGAGAGTACAAAATGAAGCTTAACCATGCCAAGTGCACTTTTGGTGTCTCATCAGGCTAATTCTTAAGGTACATTCTAACCTAGTGAGGAATTGAGGCTTATCCAAGGTAGATCAGAGCAAACTTGGACATGAAGTCTCCCACAACTTTAAAGAAGATCCAAACTCTAACCAGACGAGCACCGATACTGAATCGTTCCTCTCGCGATCCACCGACAGATGTAAGCCCTTCTTCAAGGCAGTCAAGAAGGCGCAGAAGGATAAATAAAACGACGAGTATGGGAAAACATTTCAAAACTTGAAGCAGCCTGGACGTCACTTCCATTACTATCCAAGCTGGAAGCAGCAGAGAATCTGTACATCTATCTGGCGATATCAGAAGTAACAATGAGCTATGCCCTCATATGTGAAAAGCTGGGGGCCCAAGTGCCTGTATTCTATACTCGGAGAACCTATACATCTATCTGGCGATATCAGAAGTAACAATGAGCTATGCCCTCATATGAGAAAAGCTGAGGGCCAAAGTGCCTGTATTCTATACATCCAAAGCTTTCCTCGATGCGAAAACTAGATACTCGAAGATTGAAAAGCTAATTTTAGCTCTAGTTATTGTAGTTCAGAAGCTCAGACCTTACATTCAAGGGCATCCGGTCATCATCAAGACCCAGTACCCACCGCTATCAGTTTTGCATAGTCCAGACGCTTCTGAACGAGTGATGAAGTGGGCATTGAAACTTGGCCAATACGGCTTAGCATACCAACCCTGCACAGTAATACAGGCCCAGACATTGGCGGACTTCGTAGCAGAGTTCACCCCAAGCCTAAAGGACGCAACAACTCAGCCCGAAAGCACCCTAGAGGCAGCCGAGCATGTTGTAGCCGCACGAACCCTACCTGTAGGAGATTTCTGGCTTTTGCACGTCAATGGATCATCCAACTACCAGGGATCAGGAGCAGGCCTAGTTCTTACCACCCTAGAATATTCGATGCTCAAGCAGGCGATCACTCTAAGCTTCAAGGCGTCAAACAATGAAGTAGAGTATAAAGCCTTACTAGTAGGTCTTCGATTGGTGAAAGATCTAGCGGTGAAGAAGCTCGCGATCTATTCTGATTCCCAGCTAATCACCAACCAAAAAGGTACGAGAGCAGCTAGCGATGTTCGAGGCATACACACTCACTCAGGTTTCACGAGCAGAAAATGCATATGCAGACGCACTAGCAGGCTTAGGCTCTGCCTTAGACCATCAGCTCAGGCGCTCCATCCTAATCAAGTACTTGGAAAAACTGAGCACAAATGAGGAACCAGCAGTCGAGGTGGAGTAAATCAACACAACTATAAGTTGGCAAGATCCCATCATCGACTACATAGTCAACGGAACGCTCCCCGCAGACAAACTAAAGTCCAGGAAGCTCCAGATGAAGGCATCACGCTACTACATGTGGAGCAGCATGTTCGTTCGAAGATTCTTCTCAAGACCACATCTCCGCTGCCTATTGCCTCCTAACGACCTGAAGATTCTTAGCTCAATCCACAAAGGTATATGTGGAAACCATTCTGGAGGCCGCTCCTTAGTGCAAAAAGCTCTTAACGACAGCTACTACTGGTCTACCATGCATCAAGATGCCAAAGAGTATGTACAAAGTTGCAACAGCTGACAGCGCTTCAAGCCCATGCCCGCACTACTTACGAGAGAACTCCATCCGCAGACGAGCCCTTGGCCATTCAAGCAGTGGGCGATCGACCAAGTAGAACCAATGCCGCCTGCCACTAGGGGCAGAGGCATGATGATCGTAGCGATCGACTACTTCACAAAATTGGTCAAAACTGAACCCATGATTACAACTACTGATAACACAATATTTATACATTTATATTGCCCATATTTCCTAAGTTTTACGCTATGTTTTCTTGTGAAATTGGTTGTTTGATGTGTTTAGTGCATATTTTGTAGATAATGGGCCGTAGAGAAGACCTTGGAGTCTTTTGGTGATTTCAAGACTAAAAGGGATCAAAACTGAGAAGAATTGAAGTCAAGAAGCATTCCAACAATCATCAAATGTTAAATTGTTCAATCCACAACTTAATGGCTGTTGTGTGAAAATTATAACTGGAGCTGGAAGGTGCTGTGCAGAAGTGTCATTTTCGTTGGGACGTCAAACATGCATCAGGCCAAACTGGGTGTTGTGTCACATATGTATGGAAAGCTCTGGATGTCTAGTTTTGGCAGAATTTTACAGATTATGATTTGGATGCTTCTAGAAGAAGTTATACATGTTTTAGTACGAGAAGGTCAGTTAGGAATTCTACGCAGAAGTGGAGTCCAGTTTGGATCAGAAACCGAAGTCTGATGATGTTGGGATTCCTGTTTGGGCTGGGATTCAACAATTGCGGCAAAGCAAGCCTAAAAAAACCTACCTATATATTCCTTAGATGTTTATTTAAGAAGGGGAACGTGAAAAAGAGCGGAGAGCAAAAAAAGGGAGTCGCACTTCATTACAGAGGATTGACCTAAGGAAAAAGCCAACGCCGAGGGGGTTCTCCATTGTTTTCTTTTACATCTTTTCCAACTTGGTGATCATGATTATGATAATTATGTCTTATTATAATTTGATGGTCGTGATGAACTAATTCTTTGTTAGGGATCCGATGTAGCCTTCATGATAATTCTATGTCTTAGTTAACTTCATTCTTTTATCAATTCACGGTTTCTAATTTCATTCATTGTGCTTATATCATTCTTTATGTTCATGTTCTTGATTAACTACCTTTAATATGATTTTTTAGATGTATGAGACAAGGTTATAGTAGACGCCATATGCTTAGCCTTGAGATAACTCTCTTGAATGAATGAACTGATGTTGATGCAGACGCCATGCTAAGACACTTTTTGGTTTTCTTTGTTCTTCTTGCACTTAATGGATTTTTTATTATTGACTTAGACTAGACGCCATGGTTAAGTTGATGATTAAGAATACTTGGTTACACCCGGACGCCTAACGGATAATCATAATAAAGAAAGAACGAACCCTAGAACCTGAATTGAATTGTTCTTACTAAGTTATCTAATGGCATAGAATTGGATTGATATGGTGAAGTCGGATACCTAGTGTTTCAACCATTGTTTTAAAAAATTATTTACATAAATTCTCTTTAATTTACTGCACTTAAGATTACTTGATCAACTTCTCTTTGGTTAATTATTTGAATTTCGTAGTTTCGTTGTTTTCGTTATTTTAGTTCTAGTGGGTACTACAAAATTGGATTTAGTTAGGTGACTTTGCAAATCCTTGTGGGTACGACACTCGTATTTGCTTGCTATACTATCATATCGATTCGTGCACTTACGGTAAATATAATTTGTTCACCAAGTTTCTGGCGCCGTTGCCGGGGATTTGTTTTAAAATCCCATCTAACTATTTCCAGTTGTGTATCCCCTGAATTTGTTTATTTTATTTGTCTAAATTTATTTGTTTCTGTAGGCAGTGAATGCAAGGTCGTCGATCGCAAGAAGGAGAACTCTTGCCGATTGACGATAATATTGATCGAATAAGAAGAGGTACAAAAAAACGCCGAGAAGAAGAGGAGTTGGATCCTAATTCTGATTCCAGTCATAGCGAAACATCCACATCAGAATTAGAAGAGAGAGAAGAGGACGTTGAAGACATCCAAAAGAAGATGGCAGATGCAAACCCACGTCCCATGAAAGAATTTGCACGCCCTGTTGTTGAAACATCACCATCATGCATTTTATTAGATGCTATTGCTAGAAATTATAAGTTGAAAAATATTCATTATAATATGCTTCCTTCTTTTTATGGTGTTGCTAGTGAAGATCCTTTGTCATTCATTCATGATTTTTATGCTACAATTCAAACTTTTCCTTTGCAGGGATTAAGTGAAGATCAATTGCGAATGAGATGTTTTCCATATACTATGAAGGAAAAAGTTCTGCAAAGGCTTATGTCTTTGACACCTAGATCACTTGCAACATGGGAAGCAATTTACAATAAGTTTGTTGGAAAATTTTATTCACACCAGAAGACTACTGAACTCAAGAACAAGATCACCACTTTTTCCCAAATGGAGGGTGAGCCGTTCCATGAAGCATGGGAACGCTTTAAAATGCTTTTAATCCAATGTCCTCACCATCATTATCCTTTAGAATTACAAAATCGGTTTTTCTACGATGGATTAACCCAAGCCTGTCAGGCTACTGTTGATAATGCTGCAGGTGGTGCCATGGGTGAAAAAACTGCACAATAAACTTATGAGCTATATGAGATGCTTGGTGCAAATTCTCAGCAGAGAAGTGTTAGGGGTAAGCATTCAGGCATTTATGAAATTAGTCCTAATAATGACCTTGCTATGCAGGTGGCTGATTTAACCAAACAAATCAAAACATTGAGCAATGTAGTCATGAATAATGCATCGGCCCCTAGAGAGGTATGTGCAATATGTGGTATTTTTGGTCATGTCTCTAACGTTTGTCCATCTAGTGAGGCTTTTCCAGAATATTTACAAGAGCAAGCTAATATGATGAATACCTATAATCAGAAATCTAAATTTGATCCTTTTTCAGATACTTATAATACTGGTTGAAGGTTTCATCCTAATCTTTCATAGAATAATAGCCAAAATCAAAATCAAGCTAGCTCTTCTTTCCAGCAAAGAAAGCCCTCATTATAAGATACTTTGAATAATTTTATACAAGTATGCCAAAATAGCCAACAAAGCAATGAACAGAAAATTCAACAACAAGAGGCCTCTTTAAGGAAGCTGGAAGTACAAGTTGGACAGATTGCAGATGCTATGCGAAGCCATGTTCCTGGAAAATTTCCAAGCCAACCGAAGTAAGCCAAGGCGATAACAATACTTCGAAGTGGTAAGGTAATTAATACTGAATTAAATTCTAAATCCAATGATGTGTTACTCAATGATGTAGGTGAAAAAGTTGAAGAAAAGGAGATGGAGGAGGAGCCATCAAAGAAACTCACGGGTAGCACAAAAGAGGACATGAATGGACCTGTTTTCATTACTAGGACAGGCCCTCAAGTAAATGAGCAGCCACCTTTAGCTGCATCCAATCTCCACAAGGCATCAAAGCCTTATGTTCCACATGTTCCCTTTCCAAGCCGCTTAAATAAAAGCAAATGGGATAAGTCTTTTGCTGAAATTTATGATATATTATCTAAAGTTAATGTGAACTTACCTTTGCTTGATATGATTAGGAATATGCCGGCCTATGCAAAAATTTTCAAGGAACTTAATACTTATAAGTGTAAGTATGAACCACATGAAAAGGTAATGGTATCGGAAACGGTAAGTGCAGTTCTTCAAAGGAAATTGCCACCTAAATTGAAGGATCCTGGGAGTTTTAATATTAATATTACTGTTGGTGATACAAAGCTTGAAAAAGCCATGCTAGATTTAGGGGCAAGCATAAATTTAATGCCTTACTCAATATACATTCAATTGGGATTAGGGGAGTTGAAGCCTACAACAATGTCTTTACAACTCGCTGACCGTTCAGTTAAATATCCAAGAGGTATTGTAGAGGATATTTTAACACAAGTCGATAAGCTAATTATTCCTGCAGATTTTGTTGTATTAGATATGGAGGACGCACCAATTCATGATCGGGAATTGCCTATTTTACTTGGACGTCCATTCATGGCAACTGCCAAGACAATCATCGATGTTCAAAATGGCAAGCTCACCATGACAGTCCATGATGAGACCGTGGAATTTAAAGTGTTTGATTCTCTATCTTATCCTTCTAATTCGTATGATTGTTTCTCGATTGACTCTTTGGATTTGGTTGTTGCTTCTAATTTGACACAGGATAGAATGAAAAATAAATTGGAAGAAACTTTAGCATTGGCAGAAGAAGACGGGAATTGTGATGAAGATATAGGGGAGTTCATGGCACCGCAACCCTTTAATGTTGTGCCTACTACCCCTCTCGAGCTTTCCGACTCAAAAACGGTACCAAAAGAATATGGAATTGCAAGTGTCAATAATGACAATAATGAACTGGTGCCAACAAGGGTGACTACGGGTTGGAGGATTTGCATTGATTATAGAAAGCTTAATGTTGCCACTAGAAAATAGCCCTTCCCATTACCTTTTACTGATCCAATCATATTTGAATCAGATCCTCCACCTGAGGCGCCTGAGGTGGTTGATTACCTTGACTTAATCAAGCCTTAGATCGTGCATTTCGTCTTGCTTAGACGTTAACTAAAGCGCTTGGTGGGAGGCAACCCACCTCGGTAACTTCGTTTTTTTATTTTTGCTTTTGTATTCGTTTGTGTTTCCATACTGTCAAGACCTTCTCTACTCATTGCATAATTTTCTTGTCATAAACATTGAGGACAATGTTTAGTTTAGGTTTGGGGGTGGACGTTTGTTTTGCTTATTTTTATTTATTTATAGTCAGAGAACAAAGAAATATGTGTTTCAGAGTATATTTGCAAATGATGTTATTACCCATAAGAAGCTCACAAGATCGAAGAAAAAGAAGGAAATGGTGTTGCGGCCTTACTGGTTTTGTGCTGCATGTCTGTGCCAGCTACAAAGCGATTGGAGCTATTATTCCTCCACAATGTGGAGCCACAATAGGTGTATCTTTTTCCTTTGTATAATTGCTCTACGTTGTCTTCTTGTTATAGTCATAGCTGAGAAATTGCATAGGATGATGACCTACAATTAAATTAATCATGGGTGGGATTTAAAGAAAAGAAAAAGAAAAAAAAGGGAGATTGGTATGAAACATGAGATGTTAGAGGTGTCACTTTAATTTATTAATGGCAATGTATATGATGTGCTAAATCATTATACCTTGACTAAAGGGTTGCCTAGGAGGTCTGTGCATCACACTTTTACTCATTCATTATGCCATATCTCAAGTGTTTTGGTGGATAAAGTGTCTATGTTCGGATGTTGTGGAGAAATAGTGGAGACTACCCTTGTGAGATTTTGAGCCTATGCGTTTGTTGAGAGTGTTTTATTGTTTCTACTCTTAAACACTTTTTCAAATTCTTTCTTTGATTTTTACGATCTCATAAATACTAATTTGCATTGGATACTAAAGAACTTTTCTCCATGTTGGGTATTCTTGCCATTGGGTTAGATGGAACTATAAAGATGAAGTTAGGCAATGCATGTTTCCACCACTAAATGGCCTTATTCCCTCCCTTTTGTTTGCGCCAATATCCCATTTGAAGCCAAACACTTAGCCAATTTTTTCTCATCACCCACATTATACTCTACCTATTTTGCACTATTGTAGCCATACCCTATAGCTTGGGAGATACTAAGATGACGAAAACAAAAATAAGGGTTGAGCTCTACACCAAGGAAGTGGCGTGTAGCGAGGCACCATGTGTCGTATCATTATTTAGCAATTTCTAGCATTCAAAAAAAAAGAAAAAAAAGAAGAAGAAGAAACGAAAAAAGGAAATAAGAAAAGAGAAACGAAAAAATCAAAGAAGAACCAATGCCGCATGCCACTAAGGGCAGAGGCATGATGATCGTAGCGGCCGACTACTTCACAAAATTGGTCAAAACTGAACCCATGATTACAACTACCCATACGGACATAGAGTGCTTCATATGGAAGAACATCATCTACCGCTTCGGAATCCCTCACTCCATCGTCACAGACAATGGTCCGCAGTTCATTTTCAATGGGCAAGCCGAGGCGTCCAACAAGACTATCCTCGACTACCTTAAGAAGTCCCTCTTAGACAAGAAGGGAAAGTTGCCAGACAAGCTCCTCGGTGTTCTATGGGCATATCGCACAACCAAGAGACAAGCAACCGGCGAAACTCCGTTCTCTCTAGCGTATGGCTATGCGGAGATCATCCCTCCTAACATCGTGGTGCCAAGCATCAACACTGTACTGCCGAACATCGAGTAGAATGAGATGGAGATGGCCATAAATCTAGACTTGGCAAAGGAAGAGCGCAAAAAAGTTATCACCTGCATTGCGGCTTATCAGCAGCAGCTCATCTCCAGCTACAACAAGAGGGCAAAAATTCGGCAGTTCCAGCAATGAGACTTAGTCCTCAGAAAAGCCTTCATCACCGCCCGCCAGGAAGGTCCGAAAAAGTTGGCTCTTATCTGGGAAGTCCTTACAAAAGCAGCCGAGTAGGCGGAAAAGGCAGCTACACCCTTACCACTATGTGCGACAAAGAAATCGATACACAGTGGAATGCCTACAACCTGAGAAAGTACTATGTGTGACCTCCCACCATTCCTTGGATTATTCACAATCATGGGCCAAATGAATAAACAAACTGACCACCCCTGTGACAACAGAAGACGCTCATGCCCTTGCAAACATGGCGTGTGCTCTCCAATTAGGAGAAGGTAAACTAATCCGGAATATCCAAACGTGGATAGGTTGTACGACTGCTCATTTCCCCTGAATGCAATGATCACCTGAGCCGGACGACTCCCAAAATTGGCCATAATAGTCTTTCTCCTAGAAGAGACTTAGCCGAATGAATAATTCAATTATATGGGAGCCCTGGTCTCTAATTGGAAAAGACGCTAAGTGCAAGATTCTTGTCCATGAAATAATTCGCGTGACTAGATGGTCCGTCCACGACGTGCAAGTCTTCATGAATGTAGCTTGGTTTTAAAGTGTTGAAATAATAGTTAAGCAACCAGCGGAATCAAGTTACAACTCTGAAGGATATGGCCTATGAGGCATGATTATGCCTACACCTTACGCCTAAAACACCTTCTAGAGTCAAGGACGAGGCCTGAAGTGGTCACGCGGGTTGTCTGCTTCTATAAGTAAGATGCCCGACCGATGACCTAACGGCTAGCAGCCCAAGGCAATCCATAAGTCGAGACTTACACCTGCTATGGCTACGCGAACCCGTCTACTTATTTAAAAGCAGCGCTTCCCACTGACGACCTACGGTTTAAGTTTTACATGAGCTAAAGTGGAAATATATAACTATAAAAGACACGTGGATTTCCTCTGCTTTCTACAAGAATTAAGTGTCCAACCGTCGGCTCCATAAGTTAAAAATTTCACAATAAGCCCCGGGAGGGCCAAGGCTCGTGAAGCCGCTAAAGTCGAAGTACGACTATAACGGCTACACAGATTTCCTCTGCTTTCTACGAGAAGCAAGTGTCCGGTCAACAACTCTATAAGTTAAAAACTTCGCAACGTGCCCTGGCAAGGCCAATGCTCGAGCAGTCGCTAAAGCTGAAATACGACTATAGCAGTTATGCGGACTCTTCTGCTTTCTATGAGAAGCAAGTGTCCGACCATCCGCTCTATAAGTTAAAAATTTTGCAATACGGCTCGGGAGAGCTATGGCTCGTGAAGCCGAGATTCACAACTATAGTAGCTATGCGAACTCGCCTGCTTCTTACGGAGGCAACAAGTTCGGTTGTCCACTTTATAAGTTAAAAATCTCGCACCTTTTCCTTTTGCAGGTAAAGCTCATTGAGCCCCGAAGCTGAAACTAAAACCTAAGTGATGATGTGGGATCGACTGCTTCATTGAAGCAGCTCACCTAGTCACCCGTCCTATGGTAAAGTTTTGCAAAAGACATGGCTAAATAGAATGATGAAGTTGAGCAATGAAAGCTATTAATTAAATTTCTAGCAAATTGATAAACCGTCTCGAAGGCCAACAAAGTTCAAATAAAGCAGAATGAAAAGAAAAAGAAGAAAATTCCTAAGTCTAAGCAAAAAGACTATTCATCGGCAGCCTGCACAACCACTGGTCTCTCGACTACCACGCCTTCAGCAGCCGCACTGCTCTTAGCAGCCAAAACTTCCATCAGCTCATCCTCAGCCGCCTCTGCCTAGACTGCCTAACCCTCAATTGCTCCACCAAAGGCAACCTCAAACGAGAAATCAAGCAGATCAACTGGAGAAATTGAGAAAGTCTCGAAGTTTTTCTTGGAAAACTCATAATCCCACGGCCTATTCTGAAGATGGTTTACATAGCCAAGCTTGTAGAAATTGGCCTGACATGAAGCAAACGCCACTTCATGACCTGTTTTCTCATTGTTCAGCTGCACATTCTCTTCAACAAGCCCAGTGTGAGCACCATGTAGCTTATCTAGTTCTTTTTTCAGGTTTTCGCTAGCAAACAGCGCACCGTGCAGATCCACTTCCTTAGACTCAAGCTCACTGGCAACATCCTTGAGACGAGACATTTCAGCATGCATGGAGACAAGCTCCTCGTCCTTGGCAAAACAAGCAGACCGTGACTCCGAATTGACATGCTCAAGGTTCTTGACCACCGGAGAAACACGACTGACTTCCCTCTATGCAGCTTCCAACATTGTCTGAGTCGTACTAAGCTTAGCCTTTAAATGGGCGACCTCCTGATGAGCGGTCTCCAGCTGCATAGAAGTGGAGGCAGAGACATCAGACCGTTTCAAAATGGAAAATGGCAAGTTCAGATTCAAGCTTCTCGATCTTTTCAGCAGCCAAGTGAAACTAAGCCATCAACGCCACTTCGGCCTCCTTAGCACACTTGATAACATCCCTATCAACGTGCATAAACTCAGTTGCTAGTATCAAAGTCTTATGCATTGTGGCAATCAAGGAGAACCTCCTCGAGTAGGTAGGACACTTCGCAAAAGAGTCTAAGCGGATGACAACTTTCCCAACACTGTCAACAAACCTGGCACATCCACCAATGTCTTCAAGTAGGTCAGCCTTCAATAGCGCATAAACCTCGAGAAACTTTCCAGCCTCAGACTCGGTGGACCACTCACAACTGCCCATGCGAGCAGATTTCCCTTTCTCAGCAGATGAATCAATCGCAGCAGAAGGATAAACAGGCCCAAGCGCCACCTTAGCTCCCGACGACCGCTTCGACACAAACCCAGACCGAGGGCACCACCAAACCTTTCCGCTGGGCAATCCTTTCAGCAATGGTCGTGGCCACCTTCGGAGCAGCAAGTTTCATAGGCACAAGCTCAACAGACTTTTTCATCCCCTTGGGAGAAGTCAGATCAATGACAAGCTTCTCCGCAACCGACGAGCCCCTATGAGCAATAGAAAAAATCTTTGACTTCTTCTCGGTCGAAGGCTCACGAGCAGGTGAGGAAGGTCTCTTCTTTCCACCCTCATTAGCAGCAGGCTCTACAACAGAGATCAGACGAGCAAGCACCTCATCCTTTATCTGCTTTATCTCTTCTTTTGGAGGCAACCTGCCTTTCTCCCGACGAAGAGAACTGAGCAGCCAGTGCCACTCACGGTACTCAGCAAGAATGCCCAAGGAGATGTGCACTTTCTTCATATCCGCCAAAGTTCTAGGAGTTGAGCCAAATTCTAAATCTACACAAAGTAAGAATGACGATCAGTAAATTGAAGTCATGGAGCAACTCAACAAAAATTCAAGCAAGCTAGGAATGAAGTAACCCTACCATCGCACAAACTGCATTCGGGGAGCACTGAGCAGGTGCACATTTCATGGAGCAGGTCACCTCCAGAAAAAGTAAATCCTAACATGAAGTAATACAGATGGAATTTCATAGCCCTTTTCCTAGCAGTGGCACCTTTGCCGCACGGTTCATGGCCGCTATCATCCTTCACCCGCTTGACGCAAACTCATAATGAAATTGCATTCTTGTACGTCTCGAGAAAGTCCTGAAACAACTCATCGAAATTGATCTTGACATGTACAGCCTTGAAATAGCCCAGCTTTTCGAAAGAACCACATTGACGATACAAATGGGGAGGATACTCGTCATTTTTGCGATCGAAGGAAGACATCTCAAAATCTCTGCAAAAAGTACTTGTCACTTTTGCCAAGGCATCTCGCTATCATCCTTCATGTGTAGACCAAGCTTTTTTTCTCTCACACTGCATAGCTCGAAAGCCCTTAGTCATCCATGCATGCGGCCCACGCCACTTAGCTCAACATATAAGGGGGCCCGCACCTCCTTCCCATCTCCTTCAAGTTCCTAACGCACCATAAAAGGCCCAAGGCCTCGCGGCCCAGCATGCCAGCAAGAGAGACCCAGCCCATGCCGGTCTTTCTCTCCCTTCCCCCTACCATAGCAGGCCTGAGCCTGCTTCTCCATGTTTGGCCCACGCCAAGCTCAACCCAGATGGGCTAGAGCCTCACAGCTCGCCCAGCCCAGTGCCCTAGCGTACCAGCAACCTTAGCTCGAACCAAGCTGATCACCTGGCCCACGCCAGCTGCAAGTCGACCCCCGTACGACGCCACCAGCAGCCCCGTGCAACCTTGCCAAGTGTTTCACACATCCTAGGCTTCCGCCGAGCCAATTTTTCAAGTCTCGAGACTCCCAAAAATTCAAATTTTTCTTACCTTAGTGTGGCACAGAGAAGAAGAACAACAACGAGAAACAACCCTTTGCAAGGGCAATAGAAGAAGAAAGATAGAGGAAGTGGAAGAAAATTTTCCTCTGGCTTCTTTCTTCTTTGATGAAATGATGATTGTTCTCCTAATTTATTTAATTCCATGCTTAATGTAGAATTAAATAGGTATTGGGGGCAATTGGTTTCCTTTTCCTAGAAGAAGTTTAACTCCAAATCAAGAAAGGAGATCAAGTTCAAATTGGGAAACAACTTTACAAGCCCAAGCAGCTTGGGATTTTTACACCTACTATCTTTTTCATGCATGCAGCCCAGTAGGTGTAAGGGTATTCGTGGAGCCTAGAATTAAATACTCACACGCGCAGCTCACACCCCTGAAGGTCTCACCAGTTGAATAAGACTGCCCACAACTCACCTGCCCTTGGCAAGGAAAAGTTAAAGCATTAAAGATAAGGATTAATTACCCAAATCCTATTTTTAATACATTCCCAATTGAAGATTGACTCTAATCAAGTAAGTAATCCCAATTTAAATCAATTAGGGATAATTACTCCATTATCTCAAGATATTATTTCCTATTTAATATCTTGAGAATATTTATCCATAAACATTGGCCAATAGGATGCCGCCATGTGTAGGGTAAAACCCTAACACTATGGTCGGCCCTGTTCCCTATAAATACCTCATATTCTACCAAATTTCAAAAGTTTTTCCTACCCCTAAAAAGCTCTAAACACTTTACTCTCTCAGAGAAACTAACTTAGGCATCGAAGATCCATTGGCCTAAATCCTCCCCCCCCCCCCCCCCCAAATTTAAAATATTAAAATAATTAATTAAAAAAAAAAAACCAGAACCCCCTTCTTCTTCCCCACCCTTCCACCCCTTGCCCACTTGAGCCACCCCTTCTCTTGTCACCAACCCCGTCCCCCAATTTTTCCCACCAGACCATCACCTTCTCATCTCCTCCCTCTACAACATCTCCTGCATCGGCAGAACCCTAAACCCCAAAAAATCCAATCCCAGGCTTCTCTCCAAAACGGTCAACTTCAGCTGTGTTTCCCTCCACCAAGAAGCAAGCGCGAGAGGTTTGGTTAGCAGAACAAATGATATCGCCACGGCTTCCTTTCACAGCGTTTCTTTATCGTGGGGGCAGTTCGGCCTCTTGAACTTGCTCCCCTCCCAAATGGTTCAGACGGCGCAGCCTTCTCTCCACTCACTCTCTGTTTGCCCTAGTAAAGCTAGCATAATCCCCTTCTGTTCTTCCAGCCCTCAAATCTCCGCTGAACTCGCTGACTTAATCCCCCAACCGCCGTCAAAACAAGTAACCCTAATTTCACTCTAATTAATTTTTCAATCTCGTTGTTTTTGCATAATCAAACCATTAATTTATCGTTTTTTCAACAGAAGATTGTATTTTGAATGTTTGTTTCAGTTGCAGGGTCCTATTGGGATTCTGAGTTGGTTAGTTTTTAGTTTTAGTCATTTTGATTTATGCTTTTAGATTACAACTGAGCTATCACAAATTCAATGAAGCTGTTGAAGCGGTTGAAGGAAGGCGAAATTGTGGCGCTTATAAGTGATTCTACGATGCTGGGCATCAGTGATCCTGATACAGAATTGGTGAGGGTTTGGATTTTTTGGGTTGGAGAATATGGGTTGTAGAGAAGTCTGGGATTGGATTTTTTGGGGTTTGGGGTTCTGCCGACGGAGGAGATGTTGCAGTGGGAGGAGAGGAGGAGGTGATGGTATGGAGGAAAAATTGGGGGACGGGGTTGGTGACAGGAGAAGGGGTGGCTCAGGTGGGCAAGGGGTGGATGGGTGTCGGGTGGGGAAGAAGAAGGGGTTCTGGTTTTTTTTTTTTTAATTAATTATTTTAATATTTTAAATTTGGACAGGAAATTGTTTTTTTTTCAATTTTTAATTTCCACGTGGACCCCTTAATGACACGTGACGTCCAGTCATTATCCATATGGGCGCCATGTCATTAGTTAACGGGAGACTTACCAGCCAGACTAACGGATGTATGAGACTGTCCCAAAATTAACACTTTAGGTATGACTTTGGGACGAAAAAAACTTCATGTACTAAATGTTGACAACCATGAAACTTGAGGGTAGTACACTGAGATTTACCTTATGTTATATGTATAACTGGATGTAAGCACTATAAATTACTCATTTCTCACTCACCCACCCCCAAACACTTGATATATGGTTTATAAAACAAAACAAAAAACCATACGGATAATCCCATGAGAGTTGTTTCACTTCTCAGATTTGTAAGCATTGCAATAAACATTAGCATTTGCTTACGCAATGGCAATCTGATCAGTGCGCCATGCAAAGAATATGATAGACAAGCACTTTTGATGTTACAGACTAACATGGAACTGAAGAGCCCTAATAGAATTTTCTTGTTACAAACTCTAACAACCATTATGGAGCAATTTTTTAGAAGGAGATGGACCTGCAAAAGAGAGTTGAATTGTCCACAAGATCAATTAGAATTCCTTGACAAAATCCAAGTTTCGTACGCTTAACGGAACATCTAGTCCACTTAAAAAAATGAATATAAGGGAATTTGCAGTGGTAAATAGTGGAATTTTTAGGAGACTCCTTTTGGGTTGAAAAAAGCAGACAAAATAATATAAAACGTAACTTCAGGTATGCTCTCTTTGTTGTGAAGGTATGGAAACCGCTTCACATATTTTCTTTGAGTGCTCTTTTGCACGTCAAATTTGGTCTACTGTTTTGGAATTATTCAGAGTTCAATACTTATTTCAAGATATTTTTAGCTTTTTCCATTATCCTTTACAACAAGATTTTGGTACCCAAGTGCAACTGCTTTGGTGGGGTATGATTGGAGTTGGTTTTTATTCTATTTGGCATGCTCGCAACACTGTTCGTTTTCATGAGGAGGTTGTTTCTATCAACTACGTTGTAAGGTCTATCAAATGTCAACTCCTTGAAATTGATTCTCTCAATTCCAGCTGTATGAAGAATTCGATGGAAGAGCTTTTCATTCTTCATTCTATTGGTGTTCGTGGACGTCCTGCTAAGGCTCCAAAAATTATTGAGGTATTGTGGCGCCCACCTCCTCAGTCTTGGATCAAAGTGAATAATGATGGTGCTGCAATAGGTTCCCCTGGTGTGGCTGCATTTGGTGGTATCTTTCGGGATTTTACGGGTAATTCTCTTGGTTGTTTTGCGGGTTCAATAGGCTTGGCATCTTCTTTGGATGCCGAACTACGCGCTGTTATTCATGCTGTATCTTTAGCTTGGGATAAAGGTTGGCATTCCTTATGGATTGAATGTGACTCCTCACTGGTTGTTCATCTTCTTTCTTCATCCTCACCTTCCTCGACATCTATCCCTTGGAGGCTTTTGGTCAGTTGGCATAACTGTCGAGTTTTACTATCCTCCATGCACGTTCAGATTTCTCATATTTTTAGAGAGGGTAATCAAGTTGCTGATTGTTTGGCCAATTATGGTGTTGATCACCCCGGTGTCCATTGGTGGGATTCATGCCCTCCTTGTGCTGCAGCTGCTTATTCTCACAACCTTTTTAAGCTTTCTTGTTATAGGTTTTGCTGAAAGAGGTTTTGAATTGTTGTTATGAATTCTTTATAGGTCTGGGTTTGGCCTCATGTCCCCCTGACATATTGTATTTTTCTTGTTTATCAATAAATTCTCCTCAAAGTCTCTTCCCATGATAGCAATGCTGGAGTGGGACGGACTTTGCGGCCATTAAAAAAAAATTCCCTCATAGCAAAATTAACATTAATACAACACCACACAGACATCAGAAAAAAAAGAGATGCAAGATAAAATGTTACAGATAACATGGCAGCTGAGATGGCGTGCCACACCAGTGATGCTCAATTAACAGGTTATTTCCCAACTTTTGACCTTATCAGTGTTACAAATGAGATAACCAAATCCTAATTCAATTGTGGAATTCATATTTCACAACAGTTCGCATGTGTCCAATTAAGTGTCAAATATCGCAAACTTTGTCCAATAAGTAACCTTAAACGACCAGATACACCTCCTTGTTGTCAATCTCTTTCCTTTCATTTCTTTCAACCACTGTCATCACCACCGCCCTCACCCCCATTCCTCCACCATCCCAACACCAAGTTGCCCACCACAATCACCACCCCTACTATTGCAGCCACTTAAGACAACACCTATACTATCACTATTATCATCCAAATAGAATTCAGTTAAAATCCACATTAATCTATGAAAATAAAGTAAACTCCCTCAAAATTCATATATTCATAATTCTATAAAATAAAAAATTTAAAAATTTAAAATAAAAAAAAACCATCAAACTTTATATGCGATACACTGCCTAGGATTGATCTTAAAACTTCAAGGCCTAATTTCTGAAGCTAGGAAGATTTTTTGAGCAGACATTAAACAAAAAAAATAAAAAATTATGCCCATATTTTTACCACTCAAGTTTTCTTTGGGGATTGACCAGGGACCATTTGTGTGCATGGAAAATTAGTTGTGATAAGAATAAGGCATGCCACACTTTTCTTTCTCCATTCCGTATTTTTCTACTTGACTGACCTAAGAACTAGTCAGTAACGCGTTGGTCTACCGTGATGTGGAGATGGAAGTAGTAAAAATAGCAGCTCCTTGGTAAGCAATCATGACTTTGTCTATTGCTTGACCTACAATGTAGTAGTCTTGCAACCCTTTCGAGTGCAATTATGCCAAGTACCACATGCAGCTTGTTTCTTAGGAAATTTCCTGGCTCTGCTCTTAAGCGTGACACGTTTACTAATGCTAGTATTATCTTTCAAAGTAATTCCCTTGAGCGTGACACGCTTAATGGCGCTAGTATTATCTTTCAAAATATTGTATTGAGTACGCCCCAATTGGACCTCCTCTCCTCAATAATATGTTATATATATAACTGGATGTAAGCACTATAAATTACTCATTCCTCACTCACTCACCCCAAACACTTGATATAGAGTTTATATAGAGAAGAAAAAAAAACATATGGATAAATCCCATGAGAGTTGTTGTTTCACATCTCAGATTTCTAAGCATTGTAATACCATTAGCATTTGCTTATGCAATGGCAATCTGATAAGTGCGCCATGCAAGGAATATGAGAGACAAGCACTTTTGATGTTGAAGCAAGACCTCAAGGATCCTTCAAACCAGCTTTCATCTTGGGTTGGCGGCAAAGGAGACTGCTGCAACTGGACTGGAGTTATCTGAGATAAAAAAACCGGTCATGTCCGCGAGTTACAGCTTGTCCCGGAACAACTCTTTGGGTGGTAAGTTAAAGCATCTTAGCTACCTGGATCTACAAAGCAATCATTTTGAAGGAATACAAATTCCTAGCTTCTTAGGTTCTTTGAAAAGTTTAAGATATCTCAACCTGTCAGAAGCAGGGTTTGGAGGAACAATTCCTCCTCAACTAGGAAACCTCTTGAGTCTTCGCACTCTTGGTCTGTTTGATAACAATTTTGTAGTTGAGAACCTTCAATGGATTTCTGGCCTTTCTCTTTTGCAACACCTGGATATTTCTGCTACACAACTTAGCAAAGTATCACATTGCTGCTACAGAACTCCCTTCTCAGCTGGTAGAACTATATATGTATTTTTTGTGATCTGGATGTCCTACCAGACAGAATTTCAAACATGATTAGTCTTCGAGTCCTTGATCTCGGTTAAAACTCTATCAGTTCTATAATTCCCAAATGGTTGTATACATTCAGCTATCTTGGAAACACTAGTTCTTTCAGAAAATAACTTTCATGTTGAAATTTCAAGTTCCATTGGAAACTTAACGGCCTTTGTCAATCTGGACGCATTAAACAACCAACTTGCTGAGAAAATCCCATCAGACTACACATCAGCCTTTGTAAGCTGATGGCTCTCAAATTTTCGAGGAACAATTTCAGCGGAAGCATTGCAGAAATATTTGAAAGCTTGTCTACATGCAGTTCAGGTCGCATTGTGTCGTTGGGTCTATCAGATAATAATCATTATGGGCATATATTTCGGTACGAATGTATTAGTACATATATTTCGGTACGAACGTATTAATACATATATTTTGGTACCAATGTATTAGTACATATGTTTCGGTACGAATGTATCGGTACATAAGTTTTATTACAAAAATCGGTACATAAGTTTCAGTATGATTGTTTCGGTATGAGTGCATCAGTACATAAATTTCGGTACGAATGCATAACATAAGTTTCAGTACAAAAATTGGTACATAAGTTTCGGTACGAATGCATTGGTACATAAGTTTCGGTACAAATGTATTAGTACATATGTTTCGGTACGAATGCATCGGTACATAAGTTTTGGTACAAATGTATTAGTGCATATGTTTTGCTACGAATATATTAGTACATATGTTTATGACCGAATGTATTAGTACATATGTTTCGGTACCAATGTATCGGTACATAAGTTTCGGTACGATTGCTTCGGAATATAAGTTTAGGTATGAATGCATTGGTACATAAGTTTCGGTATGAATGCACAACATAAGTTTCAGTACAAAAATCGGTACATAAGTTTTGGTAGGAATGTATTAGTACATATGTTTTGGTAGGAATGTATTAGTCCATATGTTTTGGTACGAATGTATTAGTACATCTGTTTTGGTACGAATGTATTAGTACATCTGTTTTGGTACAAATGTATTAGTCCATATGTCTTGGTACGAATGTATTAATACATATGTTTCGGTCCGAATGTCTTGATACATAAAATCCATTACAAAAATCGTTACATAAGTTTCGGTACGAAGGTATTAGTTTTGGTACGAATGCATCGGTACTTAAGCTTCGGTACGAATGTATCAGTACTTAAGTTTTGGTACGAATGTATTAGTACATATGTTTCGGTACGAATGTATCGGCACATAAGTTTTAGTACAAAAATCGGTACGATTGCTTCGTAATATAAGTTTTGGTACAAATGCATCAGTTCAAAAGTTTCGGTACGAATGCAGAACATACGCTTCAGTACAAAAATCAATGCATAACTTTCGGTACGAATGCAACGGTACATAAGTTTCGTTACGAATGTATTAGTACATATGTTTCGGTACGAATGTATTAGTACATAAGTTTTAGTACAAAAATTGGTACATAAGTTTCGGTACAATTGTTTCGGAATATAAGTTTCAGTACATAAGTTTCGGTACGAATGTAGAACATCTGTTTCGGTACGAATGCTTCGGAACATTAGTTTCGGTACGAATGCATTGGTACATAAGTTTTGGTATGAATGCATCAGTACATAAAAAATTTAAAATAAAAAAAAAAACCATCAAACTTTATATGCGATACACTGCCTAGGATTTATCTTAAAACTTCTAGACATAATTTCTGAAGCTAGGAAGATTTTTTGAGCAGACATTAAACGAAAAATAAATAAAAAATTCTGCCCAAATTTTTACCACACAAGTTTTCTTTGGGTATTGACCAGGGACCATCTGTGTGCATGGAAAATTAGTTGTGATCAGAATAAGGCATGCCACACTTTTCTTTTTCCATTTCGTATTTTTCTTCTTGACTGACCTAAGAACTAGTCTGTAACGCGTTGGTCTACCATGACGTGGGGATGGATGTAGTAAAAATAGCAGCTCTTTGGTAAGCAATCGTGACTTTGTCTATTGCTTGACCTACAATTTATTAGTCTTGCAACCCTTTCGAGTGCAATTATGCCAAGTACCACATGCAGCTCGTTCCTTAGGAAATTTCCTGGCTCTGCTCTTGAGCATGACACGTTTACTGATGCTGGTATTATCTTTCAAAGTAATGCCCTTGAGCGTGACACACTTAATGGCGCTCGTATTATCTTTCAAAATATTGTATTGAGTAGGCCCCAATTGGACCTCCTCTCCTCAATAATATGTTATATATATAACTAGAAGCACTATAAATTACTCATTCCTCACTCACTAACCCCAAACACTTGATATATAGTTTATATAGAGAAGAAAAAAAAACCATATGGATAAATCCCATGACAGTTGTTGTTTCACTTCTCAGATTTCTAAGCATTCTAATACCATTAGCATTTGCTTATGCAATGGCAATCTGATAAGTGCGCCTTGCAAGGAATATGATAGACAAGCACATTTGATGTTGAAGCAAAACCTCAAGGATCCTTCAAACCAGCTTTCATCTTGGGTTGGCGGCAAAGGAGACTGTGGCAACTGGACTGGAGTTATCTGCGATAAAAAAACCGGTCATGTCCGCGAGTTATAGCTTGTCCCGAAACAAGTCTTTGTGTGGTAAGTTAAAACATCTTAGCTACCTGGATCTACAAAGCAATCATTTTTAAGGAATACAAATTCCTAGCTTCTTAGGTTCTTTGAAAAGGTTAAGATATCTCAACCTTTTAGAAGCAGGGTTTGGAGGAACAATTCCTCCTCAACTAGGAAACCTCTCGAGTCTTCGCGCTCTTGGTCTGTTTGATAACAATTTTGTAGTTGAGAACCTTCAATGGATTTCTGGCCTTTCTCTTTTGCAACAACTGGATATTTCTGCTACACAACTTAGCAAAGTATCACATTGCTGCTACAGAACTCCCTTCTCAGCTGGTAGAACTATATATGTATTTTTTGTGATCTGGATGTCCTACCAGACGGAATATTAGTCTTCGAGTCCTTGATCTCGGTTAAAACTCTATCAGTTCTATAATTCCCAAATGGTTGTATACATTTAGCTATCTTGGAAACACTAGTTCTTTCAGAAACTACATTCATGTTGAAATTTCAAGTTCCTTTGGAAACTTGACGGCCCTTGTCAATCTTGACACATCCGACAACCAACTTGTTGGGAAAATCCCATCAGACTACACATCAGCCTTTGTAAGCTGATGGGTCTCAAATTTTCGAGGAACAATTTGAGCGGAAGCATTGCAGAAATATTTGAAAGCTTGTCTACATGCAGTTCAGGTCACATTGTGTCATTGGGTCTATCAGATAATAATCATTACGGGCATATGTTTCGGTACGAATGTATTAGTACATATGTTTCGGTACGAACGTATTAATACATATATTTTGGTGCCAATGTATTAGTACATAAGTTTCGGTACGAATGTATCGGTACATAACTTTCAATACAAAAATCGGTACATAAGTTTCGGTACGATTGTTTCTGTACGAGTGCATCAGTACATAAATTTGGGTACGAATGCATAACATAAATTCCAGTACAAAAATTGGTACATAAGTTTCGGTACGAATGCATTGGTACATAAGTGTCGGTACCAATGTTTTAGTACATATGTTTCGGTACGAATGCATTGGTACATAAGTTTCGGTACGAATGCATCGGTACATAAGTTTCGGTACGAATGTATTAGTGCATATGTTTTGGTACGAATGTATTAGTAAATTTGTTTCTGTACAAATGTATAAGTACATATGTTTCGGTACCAATGTATCAATGTATAGATTGATGTGTGCTCAAAAATGGATAGATTTCATTTCTCACCAAATTGGGAGGAGGAAACTACAAATTGCCAGTTTACAGCTTTGTCAAACCACTATTCTATTACGTGGTTAGTAATCATTTTAGGTGTAGTCTCTACCCTTTACCATTTAGAATACGTGGTCTCATCATTTAGGTCCTTAAAAAATAATTTTAAGGCAGAAGTGGAAGGGGTAAAGAAGAAGTTAAAACTGTGGAACGTAGAAAAAAAAAAAAAAAAAAAAAAAAAAAACTTTTCGCGACGTAGGTACACATGCGTCGCGCAAAGATGTTTTGCGCGACGCATGTGTACCTACGTCGCGCAAAGTGTTTTTTTTTTTTTTCCTTTTGCTTTTCTTTTGGGGTTCTGCATTGCCTTTTTCTTTTGTGGTATCCACTTGTGTAAATGTTTTAAATTGACGATCGAATTAGTTCCTTGTATTCATATAGGATCCAAGAGTGTAGCTGTAAAAAAATCATCAAAATCGGAGTTAAAATAACCGTTAAATTGTGATTTTTTCGTTTATGACCGTCGAAAAGTTTTGTCCCGTTACTTGATATCTGAAGGTTTGTTTTTTGCCATTTTTGGCGTATGCGATCTTGAAGCATATACAAACAAGTTTGACGGTTGGATCGTTGAAACTAGTTTCGTACAATGCGTATCCCATTAAAACGATAGATTCCCTAACATTTAGATTTTATTTATACTTTCATCAAGTATAACATAAGATTTTGTGGTATCCACTTGTGTAAATATTTTCAATTGACGATCGAATTAGTTCCTTGTATTCATTTAGGATCCATAAGTGTAGCTGTAAAAAAATCATCAAAATCGGAGTTAAAATAACCGTTAAATCGTGATTTTTTTGTTTATAACCGTCGAAAAGTTTTGTCCCGTTACTTGATCTCTGAAGGTTTGTTTTTTGCCATTTTTGTTGTATGCGATCTTGAAGCATATACAAACAAGTTTGACGGTTGGATCGTTGAAACTAGTTTCGTACAATGCGTATTCCATTAAAACGATAGATTCCCTAACATTTAGATTTTATTCTTACTTTCATCAAGTATAACATAAGATTTTGTGGTATCCACTTGTGTAAATATTTTGAATTGACGATCGAATCAGTTCCTTGAATTCATATAGGATCCATAAGTGTAGCTGTAAAAAATCATCAAAATCGGAGTTAAAATAACCGTTAAATCTTGATTTTTTTGTTTATAACCGTCGAAAAGTTTTGTCCCGTTACGTAACCTCTGAAGGTTTTTTTTTGCCATTTTTTGTGTATACGATCTCGACGCATATACAAACAAGTTTGACGGTTGGATCATTGAAACTAGTTTCGTACAATGCGTATCTCATTAAAGCGATATATTCCCTAACACTTGGATTTTATTTATACTTTCATCAAGTATAACATAAGATTTTGTGGTATCCACTTGTGTAAATATTTTAAATTGATGATCGAATCATTTCCTTGTATTCATATAGAATCCAGGAGTGTAGCTGTAAAAAATCATCAAAATCGGAGTTAAAATAACCGTTAAATTGTGATTTTTTCGTTTATAACCGTCGAAAAGTTTTGTCCCGTTACTTAATCTCTGAAGGTTTTTTTTTTCCATTTTTGGCGTATGAGATCTCGAAGCATATGCAAACAAGTTTGACGGTTGGATCGTTGAAACTAGTTTCGTACAATGCGTATCCCATTAAAACGATAGATTTCCTAACACTTGGATTTTATTTATACTTTCATCAAGTATAACATAAGATTTTGTGGTATCCACTTGTGTAAATATTTTGAATTGACGATCGAATCAGTTCTTTGTATTCATATAGGATCCATAAGTGTAGCTGTAAAAAATCATCAAAATCGGAGTTAAAATAACCGTTAAATCGTGATTTTTTCGTTTATAACCGTCGAAAAGTTTTGTCCAGTTACTTAATCTCTGAAGGTTTTTTTTTGCCATTTTTGGCGTATGCGATCTCGAAGCATATGCAAACAAGTTTGACGGTTGGATCTTTGAAACTAGTTTCGTACAATGCGTATCCCGTTAAAACGATAGATTCCCTAACACTTAGATTTTATTTATACTTTCATCAAGTATAACATAAGATTTTGTGGTATCCACTTGTGTAAATACTTTAAATTGATGATCGAATTAGTTCCTTGCATTCATATAGGATCCAGAAGTGTAGCTGTAAAAAATCACCAAAATCAGAGTTAAAATAACCGTTAAATTGTGATTTTTTTGTTTATAACCGTTGAAAAGTTTTGTCCCGTCACTTGATCTGTGAATGTTTGTTTTTTGTGATTTTTGGCATATGCGATCTCAAAGTATATACAAACAAGTTTGACGGTTGGATCGTTGAAACTAATTTTGTACAATGTGTTTCTCATCAAGTTCAATGGTGTATATATTTACTAAGTAGATTTTAATTTATTTATTTTGTACTCATAAGCAAAGGGAAAAAAAAAAAAAAACCTTTGCGCGACGCAGGTGTACCTAAGTCGCGCAAAGTTTTATTTTATTTTTTATTTTTTTTTCCATTTGCTTTTCTTTTGGGGTTCTTGCATTGCCTTTTTCTTTTGTGGTATCCACTTGTGTAAATGTTTTAAATTGACGATCGAATAAGCTCATTGTATTCATATAGGGCTAAAGAGTGTAGATGTAAAAAATCATTAAAATCGGAGTTAAAATAACCGTTAAATCGTGATTTTTCGTTTATAGCCGTCAAAAATGTTTGTCCTGGTACTTGATATCTGAATGTTTGTTTTTGCGATTTTTGGCGTATACGATCTCGAAGCATATACAAACAAGTTTGATGGTTGGATCGTTGAAATTAGTTTCGTAGAATGCGTAGCCCATCAAAATGATTGATTCACTAACACTTAATAGTTTATTTATACTTTCATTAAGTATAACATAAGATTTTGTAGTATCCACTTGTGTAAATATTTTAAATTGACGATCGAATCAGTTCATTGTATTAATATAGGGTTAAAGAGTGTAGCTGTAAAAAAATCATTAAAATATGAGTTAAAATAACCGTTAAATCGTTATTTTTCGTTTATAGCCGTCGAAAAGGTTTGTCCTGTTACTTGATATTTGAATGTTTGTATTTTGCGATTTTTGCCGTATGCGATCTCGAAGCATATATAAACAAGTTTGACGGTTGGATCGTAGAATTCGTATCTCATCAAGTTCAATGGTGTATATGAAGGAAATTTTGTGAAAAACATGTTTATTTGAGCAACATCAATAGCATGCAATTAACAAATTAAAGGCGGAATCATGCTTACATGCACTCAAAACAAAACATCAACCATGAAATTCAAAGCCTAGTAGATTGGTGAACCTTGACTCAACTTAAATCAACATTTGTTAGTTGAGAAATATTTACCTTTGTAGATTCCTCTTTGCATATGCAAAGGATAATCACCCAAGAGATAGGGCCTTCATTCCTTGCTTCTTAGCTCCATGGATTTGGTTGAAAGAATTGGATTCTCCAAGTTCCCAAAATAGAGAACCTCTAAAGATTCTACACCAAGGTTAGATTGAAGAAGAAATGAGTGACCTTGGAGTAGTAGGATTGCTAGATTCACCCTCCAAGGTGGTTGGCCTCTTAGAGAGAAAATGAGAGACATGTTCTCTCTAATTCTCCCAAAAGAAAACCCTTATGAATTTTAGGCTATAAAGTTCTTTATATAGTCACTTCTTTAAATGACCTAAAGAACCAAAAACCCTAATTCTACACAAAATGGATATGGGCTTTTGGGCCTTTGTGAATCTTTATTCATTAAGTTGTCATACAACTTAAGTCAATGGGCTTTGACGTTCGAAGCCCATTGGGCCTTAAGGTCCAAAACTATCCCGAGGTCTTTAACGAACTTATTCGTTTGATTAATTAACATATTAATTAATCCTTGCCATAAATAATTAAACCATTTAATTATTCTTACTCATCTCCATTGTTTCTTCAATCTCCACCTTACACGGTGTACGATCCATTAGGTTCCTTTTAGCGAGGCAGTGGGCGATTAAAACCATTTTACATCGATTGTGAATTGAAACTTACTTTCAATTCTCCCTTTAGTGATTACACACGTTTAGGGCTTCCACAAACCATGAGTAACACCTAGCAGCATATCATGGCTACCCAAGCTAATCAGAAGAGGTAGAGAACCTATTCAGTTTAGGATTACAAATGCAATACGGTCTTTCTCTAATCTAATACTCTTGACCACATTGTTTGGTTTGATAGTTTATTTATTCATGTCTACTATCCAATGTGATTCGTTTGCTTATATGATTACCTTGAATGTGATTTGGAACGCATTCCCTAATCTCATTCATACTCTGGCCAGAGATTTTAATCATATCATAGAGTATTCTCCCTCAAATCATTTGAAGGTTAGAGATCCCTTGTTGCACATTCACTTGTCTCCATAACTAAGTGGCTTAACCCCAATGATGTCGTGGACACCCCGATGGGGTGACTTTGACATAATCAAAGATCAAGGACTTAACCACAAGACAACTGTGATGCCTCAGGTCAAAGGACTAATTTGCATTATCCCAACCATGAGTTCTCATGTGACATGAGTATGAGAACTCCTCGTTGATCGTGTTCAGTGGACTCATTCTCTATTGAGCACCTACGTACTTGTCTTGATGTCACACACACCAATGACTCGAGACTAGTCACTCTCCCTGAGAGAAGACATAGCACGTACTGATCTTAACGGACTGTCAATGCCCAATTGGCAATCCTATGATCAGGAACGTTTAGGATGTGTCTACGAAAGAATGGTCTCATTAATCTAACTTCATTAGATTGCATTCTCCCAATCACATTTTCCTTGGACTTTATCGTTTAAGCATATAACATTTATATGAGACGGCTCAAACAATAATGTTTGCCCTTTATATGTAAACTAGATTAGTTTAACATGTGAAATGTCCGTAAAGTATCATCATATGATTGGCTTTAGGGCACATTTCCAACAGTATATATATATATATATATACATATATTTATTTATTTATTAAGTAGATTTAAATTTATTTATTTTGTATGTATAACACTTAAGAAATTGAATGGTATGTGTATTTATTAAGTAGCTTTAAATTTATTATTGTAGCTTGGGTCTGAATTTTGTTAAAAAAATATATTATTGTGGGTTTTATGTAAAAAAAATAAGTTTAAGGGGAATAAAGTTAATTTTTAGTAAATTTTATAATAAATTTTTTTTTTAAAAGATACTTTGCGCGACGACAGAATGTAATCGTTGCGCAAAAGCACTTTGCGCGACCTCATAATTTATAGCTGCGTCGTGCAATTGTTAAAATTTTGGCGGTATAATTGAAACAAATAGGCGTTTTTTTAGGGTTTAATTGGAAAAGATTCCAGACGCTACCCGCCCATCTGTCTCTCTCTTCCCTCTGGCTCGCTCGGTCTCTCTCACTCCGTCTCACTCACGCTCAGAGCCCTCCTCCTGCTTATTTTCACATAGCACAAGCTCACAATCTCCCATCTCCTCACCCCAGACGACGTCGTTTGCTTCGGTTTCCTCCGAAGAACAACTTGGAGTTGAGAGTCATTTCTCGTTCTCACAGTTGGCTCTGCATGCGACTGTGTCTGAGTGATGAGCAGTCGAGTAGTGGAAGACGACGCACTGGCCAAAGCCGCAAGAGCTGCCAAAACTCTTTACCTCCTCCGAGACACCTACTTTCCGGCCGACCCGGATGACAAAATCTCCAGATAAAACACCGATTCCGATCTTGCCCTCAACCTCCTCGATTCCATTCCTCTTGGTAATTTTTCCATTTACCCATTTCATTTTAATCTCTGTTAATTCCATTTGAAGCTGACCTAAGTGCCCTTTTATTATAAACCCGATTTGTGCCTTTCTCTTTTGTGGGTTTTCGTTGATATTCTCGTTTCAACTTTGAAGTTCCAATTTTGGACTACATTGGTACACATAGAAGCTTAAATTTTGAGAAATAGACTAAAAAGTTGATGAATTCAAAATCTCCCCCTGATAAAAGTGTTGTTTCTGTAACGATAATGCCTACATTGTGTTCTCGAATCGCTGTCACTGCTAATTCCTTTGTTATTATGTTGCACTTGTATTTGTATCTTATTAGTTCAAGTTTCAAACACTGTGTCTTTTACCAGAGCAAAGAAAACATCCGGCTCAACATGCGAAATACGAATATCTGAGAGGAAAGATACTAGATGTTTTACCGAACTATAGAAAAGAAGCAGATGATCATCTCTCAAAGGACGTAAGAATGCATTGTGACTTCCTGTAGTTGAGCATGTTTGTAATGCTTTCAGTTCACTTCCTAAAATATAAACGGCGATGCAGGTTAAGTTGAATCCATCTCTTGCAGATGCTTGACTATGTTTAGGTAACTGCACTTGGAAGAAGGGAGATCTATATTCAGCCAAGAACTGCTTTAATCTTGCCCTAAGCAAGGTTCTTCTTGATTAGATTTTTGTAGTTTTATTACAGTGACCTCTCGATTCATTGTACTATAAATTTTATGATTGATATGTGCATTGCGTTTGGAGGCATGGTCCAAACAGGCAGATACTTTGTCAACTTTCGATGCTTGAAAGAAAAATGGCTCAAGGCAACCGTTTTGTCGCTCAACTTGTTTTTCCTGTTGTTTTTCATGATGTGTGCGTCATTATGCTTACCTAATTTTCATCATTTTTCTAGGTACCGACAATGAGGCAGAACTTGTTGATGAAAGCATTCAACATGCCAAGGAAGCCATAACTCTTGATGTCAAGGATGGCAATTCATTGTGTAAAATCTCATAATCAACCTTCTCAAAAAGTTCTATGTTCTTCGGATTTGAGTAAGATTTATACTTGATAAGTTGTATAGCATGTAACACTTACTTTGCTTTGCCATTTACCTTGGATGTTTGCTAGCCTTCTTCCAGTTAGCATAGTTTGACTGGTATCTTGTACATGCATAAATATTTTCTACTGATTCACTTAATCCCTTGTTTCATTTCTTTGGTTATTTCTTGGAGATCATTGCTTATTCTGTTTAACTGAATTTTTCTATCTTTATTGGCAGACAATCTTGGAAATGCATGTCTTACAAGTTTCTTTGTGACTGGAGTTTGGGAACATTCCAAACTTCTGCAATCTTTAAAGGCATACCAAAATGCTGCAAGTGCTTAAAGTAAGAACTACCGCAGAGTCAGTTGTCTATGTGCTGTATTTCTTGTAAGTATGGATCTTCTGTCAGTTAGAAGATGTTCTAATGTTTTATGTTGCGTATCAGGAAAAGGATGAAAGAATGCAGTCCAATCCAGACCTATATTTTAACTGTGCCACTGTAAACTCAGTTTTTCTTGTGTTTTGTCTGAAATTAGTACTCATAAGTTTGTCAAGTAGATGATGATCCGTCAATCTTTCTTTTCTATGAATCAGCGTCTAGATAGGTTAAAGATAGAGTTTTACTAATACAAGTGGAGAGAATAGGAAACAGTAATGATAAATTATATATTATTTTCTGTTTTTGTTAAGTAAAGAGGAGGATGTATGAAGTGACATAAGTTGGTGTTGATGGTGGCCCTGCTGCAAAGGACTTGGCTCCCAAGTTTAACGTGTTCAAGAAAAATTTATCTGCTAAGCTAAGGGTTACAATACTGGAGATAGACGTAAGTCTTTTTATTTCTTTCTCTGCAGTTTCTCCCTTGGATTCTATGGTCAGTTGCGCATTTGTAGTTTGACTTTTGATATCGGAATTCAGATTTCAATTAGCTTGCTCAGTTAGTGGGTCGTTTCCCAAAAGAGAAAATGGACATCATGGAGTTAAACCCCAATTCTTTTGAATTGGGTTGTAAATCCGGTTTTCGGCCCGGGAAGCCCAGGAAGGCGAGATTGCAACCCAGTTTTCGGCCCAGGACGAGAAGATGAGTATGATCTTACCGGCTTTACAGATGTTCAGCCTCCAAATCTTGATGCCAGCACCTGATCTTGCTTCACCTTCGACCTCCCAACCACTTCGCTCAGTCGATACCCAGTAGCTTGATGCATCAAGACTAGAAGACTACTTGTTGTAGTTTTTTATTTTTTATTTTTTTTTATATTCGAACATCTTGTATGTACATATTCATATATTTTATAAATAAATATTTTTTCTTGGTTTATTAATTATTGTTTAGAATTTAATTACAATATTTATTCTTCTAAAAAAAATTACAATATTTATTAAAAACTAAATAATTTTTGCAAAAAAAAAAAAAAAAAAAAAGGGTTTGCGCGACGAAGAAGTGACTTACGTCGCGCAAAACAACTTTGTGCGACGCAGGTTCCTACGTCGTGCAAAACCGCTTTGCGCGACGTAGGGACCTGCATCGCACAAAGTTGTTTTGTGCGACGTAAGTCACTTCTTCGTCACGCAAACCCTTCTGTCACTGCCTTGGCGCGACGGTTGGTGCGCGACGAAAGTTCGTTGGGCTAATTTTTGAGCGACCTTTTTTTGACTTTGTGCGACGAAAGACCTGCGTCGCGCAAAGTGTTTTTTTTACTAATGACTAGTACATATGTTTTGGTACCAATATCTTAGTACATAAGTTTTAGTACAAAAATTGGTACACAAGTTTCGGTACAATTGTTTCGGAATATAAGTTTCAGTACATAAGTTTCTTTACGAATGTAGAACATCAGTTTCGGTACGAATACATCGGAACTTTAGTTTCGGTACCAATGCATCGGTACATAAGTTTTGGTATGAATGCATCAGTACATAAAAAATTTAAAAATTTAAAATAAAATAAAAAAACCATCAAACTTTATATGCGATACACTGCCTATGATTTATCTTAAAACTTCTAGGCCTAATTTCTGAAGCTAGGAAGATTTTATGAGCAGACATTAAACAAAAAAAATAAAAAATTCTGCCCAAATATTTACCACACAAGTTTTCTTTGGGAATTGACCAGGGACCATCTGTGTGCATGGAAAATTAGTTGTGATAAGAATAAGGCATGCCACACTTTTCTTTTTCCATTTCGTATTTTTCTTCTTGACTGACCTAAGAACTAGTCTGTAACGCGTTGGTCTACCATGACAAGGGGATGGATGTAGTAAAAATAGCAGCTCTTTGGTAAGCAATCGTGACTTTGTCTATTGCTTGACCTACAATTTATTAGTCTTGCAACCCTTTCGAGTGCAATTATGCCAAGTACCACATGCAGCTCGTTCCTTAGGAAATTTCCTGGCTCTGCTCTTGAACGTGACACGTTTACTGATGCTGGTATTATCTTTCAAAGTAATGCCCTTGAGCGTGACACACTTAATGGCGCTGGTATTATCTTTCAAAATATTGTATTGAGTAGGCCCCAATTGGACCTCATCTCCTCAATAATATGTTATATATATAACTGGAAGCACTATAAATTACTCATTCCTCACTCACTAACCCCAAACACTTGATATATAGTTTATATAGAGAAGAAAGAAAAAAAAACCATATGGATAAATCCCATGAGAGTTGTTGTTTCACTTCTCAAATTTCTAAGCATTGTAATACCATTAGCATTTGCTTATGCAATGGCAATCTGATAAGTGCGCCTTGCAAGGAATATGAGAGACAAGCACTTTTGATGTTGAAGCAAGACCTCAAGGATCCTTCAAACCAGCTTTCATCTTGGGTTGGCGGCAAAGGAGACTGCAGCAACTGGACTGGAGTTATCTGCAATAAAAAAACCAGTCATGTCCGCGAGTTATAGCTTGTCCCGAAACAAGTCTTTGGGTGGTAAGTTAAAGCATCTTAGCTACCTGGATCTACAAAGCAATCATTTTTAAGGAATACAAATTCCTAGCTTCTTAGGTTCTTTGAAAAGTTTAAGATATCTCAACCTTTCAGAAGCAGGGTTTGGAGGAACAATTCCTCCTCAACTAGGAAACCTCTCGAGTCTTCGCGCTCTTGGTCTGTTTGATAACAATTTTGTAGTTCAGAACCTTCAATGGATCTTTGGCCTTTCTCTTTTGCAACAACTGGATATTTCTGCTACACAACTTAGCAAAGTATCACATTGCTGCTACAGAACTCCCTTCTCAGCTGGTAGAACTATATATGTATTTTTTGTGATCTGGATGTCCTACCAGACGGAATTTCAAACATGATTAGTCTTCGAGTCCTTGATCTCGGTTAAAACTCTATCAGTTCTATAATTCCCAAATGGTTGTATACATTTAGCTATCTTGGAAACACTAGCTCTTTCAGAAAATAACTTTCATGTTGAAATTTCAAGTTCCTTTGGAAACTTGACGGCCCTTGTCAATCTTGACACATCCGACAACCAACTTGTTGGGAAAATCCCATCAGACTACACATCAGCTCTTGTAAGCTGATGGGTCTCAAATTTTTTAGGAACAATTTCAGCATAAGCATTGCAGAAATATTTGAAAGTTTGTCTACATGCAGTTCAGGTCGCATTGTGTCATTGGGTCAATCAAATAATAATCATTATGGGCATATGCTTCGGTACAAATGTATTAGTACATATGTTTCGGTACGAACTTATTAATACATATATTTTGGTACCAATGTATTAGTACATAAGTTTCGGTACGAATGTATCGGTACATAAGTTTCAATACAAAAATCGGTACATAAGTTTCGGTACGATTGTTTCTGTACGAGTGCATCAGTACATAAATTTCGGTACGAATGCATTGGTACATAAATGTCGGTACAAATGTATTAGTACATATGTTTCGGTACGAATGCATCGGTACATAAGTTTCGGTACGAATGCATCGGTACATAAGTTTCGGTACGAATGTATTAGTGCATATGTTTTGGTACGAATGTATTAGTACATATGTTTCTGTACGAATGTATTAGTATATATGTTTCGGTACCAATGTATCGGTACATAAGTTTCGGTACGATTGCCTCAGAATATAAGTTTTGGTATGAATGCATCGGTACATAAGTTTCGGTATGAATGCAGAACATAAGTTTCAGTACAAAAATCGGTGCATAAGTTTTGGTACGAATGTATTAGTACATATGTTTTGGTACGAATGTATTAGTCCATATGCTTTGGTACGAATGTATTAGTACATATGTTTTGGTATGAATGTATTAGTACATATGTTTTGTATTTGTACATATGTTTCGGTACGAATGTATTGATATATAAGTTTCATTACAAAAATTGGTAAATAAGTTTCTATACGAATGTATTAGTTTTGGTACGAATGCATCGGTACATAAGCTTCGGTACGAATGTATCAGTACTTAAGTTTTGGTACGAATGTATTAGTACATAAGTTTTAGTACGAATGCATTAGTACATATGTTTCGGTATGAATGTATCGGCACATAAGTTTTAGTACAAAAATCGGTACATAAGTTTCGGTACGATTGCTTCGTAATATAAGTTTTGGTACAAATACATCGGTATATAAGTTTCGATACGAATGCAGAACATATGTTTCAGTACAATAATCAGTACATAAGTTTCGGTACGAATGTATTAGTACATATGTTACGGTACGAATGTTTTAGTACATATGTTTCTGTACGAATGTATCGTTACATAAGTTTCCGTACGAATGTATTAGTACATATGTTTGGGTACGAATGTATTAGTACATATGTTTTGGTACCAATGTATTAGTACATAAGTTTTAGTACAAAAATTGGTACATAAGTTTCGGTACTATTGTTTCGGAATATAAGTTTCAGTACATAAGTTTCGGTACGAATGTAGAACATCAGTTTCGGTACGAATGCATCGGAACATTAGTTTCGGTACGAATGCATCGGTACATAAGTTTTGATATGAATGCATCAATACATAAAAATTAAAAATTAAAAAAAAAAAAAAAAAAAAAAAACCATCAAACTTTATATGCGATACACTGCCTAGGATTTATCTTAAAACCTCTAGGCCTAATTTCTGAAGCTGGGAAGATTTTTTTAGCAGACATTAAACAAAAATAAATAAAAAATTATGCCCAAATTTTTACCACACAAGTTTTCTTTGGGTATTGACCAGGGACCATCTGTGTGCATGGAAAATTAGTTGGGATAAGAATAAGGCATGCCGCACTTTTCTTTTTCCATTTCGTATTTTTCTTCTTGACTGACCTAAGAACTAGTCTGTAACGCGTTGGTCTACCATGACGTGGGGATGGATGTAGTAAAAATAGCAACTCTTTGGTAAGCAATCGTGACTTTGTCTATTGCTTGACCTACAATTTATTAGTCTTGCAACCCTTTCGAGTGCAATTATGCCAAGTACCACATGCAGCTCGTTCCTTAGGAAATTTCCTAGCTCTGCTCTTGAGCGCGACACGTTTACTGATGGTGGTATTATCTTTCAAAGTAATGCCCTTGAGCGTGACACATTTAATGGCGCTGGTATTATCTTTCAAAATATTGTATTGAGTAGGCCCCAATTGGACCTCCTCTCCTCAATAATATGTTATATATATAACTGGAAGCACTATAAATTACTCATTCCTCACTCACTAACCCTAAACACTTGATATATAGTTTATATAGAGAAGAAAGAAAAAAAAACCATATGGATAAATCCCATGAGAGTTGTTGTTTCACTTCTCATATTTCTAAGCCTTGTAATACCATTAGCATTTGCTTATGCAATGGCAATCTGATAAGTGCGCCTTGCAAGGAATATGAGAGACAAGCACTTTTGATGTTGAAGCAAGACCTCAAGGATCCTTCAAACCAGCTTTCATCTTGTGTTGGCGGCAAAGGAGACTGCAGCAACTGGACTGGAGTTATCTGTGATAAAAAAACCAGTCATGTCCGCGAGTTATAGCTTGTCCCGAAACAAGTCTTTGGGTGGTAAGTTAAAGCATCTTAGCTACCTGGATCTACAAGGCAATCATTTTTAAGGAATACAAATTCCTAGCGTCTTAGGTTCTTTGAAAAGTTTAAGATATCTCAACCTTTCAGAAGCAGGGTTTGGAGGAACAATTCCTCCTCAACTAGGAAACCTCTCGAGTCTTCGCGCTCTTGGTCTGTTTGATAACAATTTTGTAGTTCAGAACCTTCAATGGATTTCTGGCCTTTCTCTTTTGCAACAACTGGATATTTCTGCTACACAACTTAGCAAAGTATCACATTGCTGCTACAGAACTCCCTTCTCAGCTGGTAGAACTATATATGTATTTTTTGTGATCTGGATGTCCTACCAGACGGAATTTCTAACATGATTAGTCTTGGAGTCCTTGATCTCAGTTAAAACTCTATCAGTCCTATAATTCCCAAATGGTTGTATACATTTAGCTATCTTGGAAACACTAGTTCTTTCAGAAAATAATTTCATGTTGAAATTTCAAGTTCCTTTGGAAACTTGACGGCCCTTGTCAATCTTGACACATCAGACAACCAACTTGATGGGAAAATCCCATCAGACTTCACATCAGCCTCTGTAAGCTAATGGGTCTCGAATTTTCGAGGAACAATTTGAGCGGAAGCATTGCAGAAATATTTGAAAGCTTGTCTACATGCAGTTCAGGTCGCATTGTGTCATTGGGTCTATCAGATAATAATCATTCTGGGCATATGATTCGGTACGAATGTATTAGTACATATGTTTCGATACGAACGTATTAATACATATATTTTGGTACCAATGTACTAGTACATAAGTTTCGGTACAAATGTATCGGTACATAAGTTTCAATACGAAAATCAGTACATAAGTTTCGATACGATTGTTTCGGTACGAGTGCATCAATACATAAATTTCGATACGAATGCATAACATAAGTTTCAGTACAAAAATTTGTACATAAGTTTCGGTACGAATGCATTGGTACATAAGTTTCGATAAAAAATGTATTAGTACATATGTTTCAGTACGAATGTTTTGGTAAATAAGTTTCGATACAAATGCATCGGTACATAAGTTTCGGTACGAATGTATTAGTGCATATGTTTTGGTACGAATGTATTAGTACATATGTTTCTGTACGAATGTATTAGTACATATGTTTCAGTACCAATGTATCGGTGCATAAGTTTCGGTACGATTGCTTCGGAATATAAGTTTAGGTATGAATGCATCGGTACATAAGTTTTGGTATGAATGCAGAACATAAGTTTTAGTACAAAAATCGGTACATAAGTTTTGGTACGAATGTATTAGTACATATGTTTTGGTATGAATGTATTAGTCCATATGTTTCGGTACAAATGTATTAGTACATATGTTTTTGTACAAATGTATCAGTACATAAGTTTCGGTACGATTACATCGGTACATAAGTTTCGGTACGAATGCAACGGTACATAAGTTTCGATACGAATGTATTAGTACATAAGTTTTAGTACAAAATTGGTACATAAGTTTCAGTACAAATGCTTCGGAATATTAGTTTCAGTACATAAGTTTCGGTACAGATGCAGAACATAAGTTTTGGTACGAATGCATCGGTACATTCGTTTCGGTACGAATGCATCTGTACATAAGTTTTGGTATGAATGCATCAGTACATAAGTTTCGGTACAAATCTATTGGTACATAAGTTTTGGTACATACATAGATACGTAATATGCATAACATAGATACGTAATATGCATACATAGGTACTTAATATGCATATACATATGGAAGAAAGTTTCGCTCAACTTGATTTGCTCGTTATTTTATTGGTCTCTACATGTAAAATATTTGCTCGAATATTTCTATCATATTTCCCTGATCACCTATTCTATTTCTAATTAATAATCAAGGAAATATTGTGGTAGGTGTACAATGTGTAGTCGACGCAGTGAACCTTTGGCAACCTGGTATTTGCTTAATTAATAATTAAGGATTGTGATAACCCCGCCATATGTAAATGCAACACGGCTGGTCTGTGTGTTTGTCCCAAGGAACTGGAGACACTAATGTCTGAACCCTCATCTGCATACTCGAAAGAGTTTCATTCAGACCCTAATAAGGAAACCCTGTAATCACAAGTCTTTAATTCTTTGTGGAGAAATTATTCGGCTTGAAGACAATTTCCTCAGTGGATAAATTCCTGACTGTTTGGACTATTTGCAAAACTTGACACTTCTCAACTTAGGAAACAACAGTTTGTGTGGGAACATTCCAACCTCCGTTGGACACTTAGGACTCCTCTGATCGTTGCACCTGTGCAATAATCACTTATTTGGAGAAGTACCTATTTCCCTACAAAAATATGAGTCCTTGTTCCTTCTTGGCCTTTACACAAAAGAATTTGTTGGAAGTATACCAACATGTATTGGTAAAAGCCTTCCAAATTTGGGAGTTCTTAGCCTCCGTTTGAACATGCTTCACGGCAACATTCCTCATGAACTGTGCAGTCTTCGAAATCTCCAGATCCTGGACCTCGCGGACAACAACCTTTCCGGAGCAATACCAAAGTGTTTCAAGAATTTCACAACCATGGCAAATTTTTCAAACTTGGGATGTTCTCCTCTGGATCAAATGCTTTTGGTTATGCTACTTTCGAGGACAACTACGTAGAGAAAGCAATCTTGGTGAGAAAAGGTAGAGAAGTGGAGTACAACAAAATACTTACTTTGGTGACAAGCTGGGACCTTTCAGGCAACTTTATATCCGGAGAGATACCCGAAGAGTTGACCAACCTCAAGGAAATCTTTTGGTTGGAAACATTCCTTCAAAGATTGGTAATATGAGATGGTTAGAATCTCTCGTTTTCTTGAGGAACAAACTTACCGGTCAGATTTCTCCAAGCATGTCAAAGTTAACATTTCTAAGCAACTTGAACTTGTCCTACAACTATCTGACAGGACAAATTCCAGAAAGCACACAGCTTCAGAGCCTTGATCGGTCGAGTTTCTTTGGCAATAAACTTTGTGGACATGCACAGGAGAAGTGAAGCATAAACCATGTTGGAAGTCCAGTTTCATTGGGTAATCAAAGGGAGGGAATTGGTTGTTTGCTTGAAGACGGTTGGTTCAATCTGAGCTTGGGACTAGGGTTTGCATTTGGTTTTTGGAGTGTTCTTGCCACGTTGTTGTTGAACATGTCGTGGAGCAATGGGTTTTCACGGTTCCAAAATAATATTGTAAGCAAGCTCTATGCCATAATTCAAGAGAAAACTATAAGCATTCGAACTTGAGTGCAAAGGGAAAGTGCATTGGTTTAACCAACTTGGCTACGCCAATGTTTGAAAAGCTATATGGTATTATTGTTGAATCTTCTTAACTATTTCTGCATGTATAAGTTGTACCAATAATTATGTTTGTGTATGCGAACAGAGTAATTTTCTTGCTAATTTCAAACAAATACACAATCACAATGATAGTATTCCAAACAAACAATTGCATAACAGGAATCTAATTACAGACTACTCATCAACTTAGCATGCTTCTTTTTCAAATGAGATAACTACAAATTTCTTTAATCACTCATACATCTCCTAATTCAATTGGAAAAATCATATTTCACAACAGTTCACACGTGCCTAATTGAGCGTTAGATATCGCAAACAATAAGCAACCTTCCAAGACCATACCTCCTCCTTGTTGAATTCCGAGAAGCTCTTGGCGGAATGAAGTTTAGTTCTTTCCTTTCACTTCTCTCTACTTGCGTGAATCACCTCTTGTAAATATGACAATTTCAATACCATCAAAAGCTTAGGTTCATAGCATCAGAATAATTATTTTAAATTGAACATGCCATATGATCGTACTGTCATGCCACTATCAAAACAGAAATATCAGTGCCTTCAGATTACTATGATCGAAGTACATAAACTAAACAGGGGTTTTATATGGTAAATTGGGAGCCATGTAAGGTTGTCACACAAATGCACAAGGTACCGACAGTTAAGGAGTCTCGAATAAACAGATGGATATGGATCATATAAACATTCCAGAGTTGAGTAAGATAAAACAAAGATAATATGGCATCACAACAGGCTTCATATTCCATGCGATATGCAGAACAAAATAACCAATCTTCCACATACATAATGATACCATCTCATTCAACCAATAATTAATGATAGAACAGGAAGATGGTCCATGATGCATTAGCTAGCAATACATGCAAGTGGGGGGTAAGAATATGGTGACCCTTTGATAAAACCTAGAGTCAGAAACTTGGTTTTTCATCTCGCAAAAAATCTAGAGTCAGACACAGAAGCCCTTATGATAAAACCAAAACCATACGGAGACAAGTGTTCATCCTTGTCATCACCATCGAACTAACAAACGTAATTGGGTCCCAAGAGACTAGATCCTGGATATGTACAAATCCTCTCTGGTTTACTCTCACTAAATACTGCACATGAGAGCTACACAGCACAAGCCTTCCCAAAAGGAGAAAAGGGGTACAAATACTCAATTCTTTATATGACAAAGTACATAGCTCCCCAAGTACAAATTTTATATACTTACATGTGCACATTGGAAACTAAAATAAGCACAACAAAATGGAGCAATATATCCTTGTTTCTTCCAATGGAAAAAAACTGGTAACGAGATTATGAAAAACAGTTGACAAGACACAGTACTGATTTCCCAAGACTAAATATTCACTTCTACAAAGGTACATAATTCCAAAGTACAAATTCCCCAAGTTTGAATCAGTAAAGCTTGAACAATCAAGATAAGCAGGAGAAATCGTAACAATTATTCTCTGATTCTTACAAAGTACGAGAGGCAATAAAGCTATTGAACATCATAAAGATCAAAAGTTATCTAAGATTGAAGTTTGTTCCTGGAGAGAGTAAGAATAAAAATGTGTCAACAATTTTCTAAAACCAGAACTTGGTGAACAAGTTTTGCAAGATGAAGTTGGATTTAGACTCGTTTGAAATTATTTTTATAAAAAATGTTTACGCTCAGAAGCGCTTCCGTTAGAAACATTATCGGTAACAAATTAAATTTTTTATAAAAATTCAAATGTTCTTGTAATAATAAAAAATGAAAAATAGTTTGTATCCAACACACCAATAATATTTGAGATAAATGTACTTCTTTTTCTTTCTTTCTTTTTATTGGGGAAAAAGGGTTATTATTCATAAGGGTTAGGCATGCTTTTTTTATATCAATTCAGAAGTGTTGATGTGATAATAAACCAAATATTAAAGAGTCTTTAATAGATTTTTTTTTTTTTTTAAACTCTAGACGCAATAGTAGCTCACACGCACTTAAGTTACTTTCTTTCATTGATGTATCATAAAAATTAACAGTTAGACATTCACCGTTACACGCGTGCGCATCTGTCCTAGGAGCTACACGTTTCTTGACAAAATTAACTTAAAACGGCAACTAAGGCAAAGAAAGAGGAAAACTAGAGCTGTTGAAACAAATGAAAAAGAAAATTAGAAGTCCAAGATGTAACAATGACAACATTATTACATATCCAAGCCAACACATTTGCTGCATATTTAGTTTCATAAAAAGCTAAGAGCATGTTTGATACTCTACTTGAATCCAACTTTTTAAACTCAAAAACAATTTTCAAGATTTAGGCCTTAAAAACTTGTTTAGTATAACTATTTTTTAAAATTGAACTCAAGACTAACTCAAAAATATTATCTATTATCTAAAAACAAAAAAAGTGAGTTTTTTGAGTTTTTAAACTTAAACTTACTCATTTCTTTTCTCTCCCTTCTCCCCCCTCACTCCAAATCTATCTCTCTCTCTCTTCTTCTTTCTCTCTCCCTCTTCTTTTTTTTTTTACCTTTTTAGTCTCTCCTCCAATTTGCTCTCTTCATTCTCTCTGTTCTTTCTCTCACTCATCTTCCTCTCTATCTTCACCGATCCTCTCACTTCTTTCTCTTTCCTCCAATCATCTCTTACTTTCTTTCCTTCTATCTCCTCTTTTTCTCTCGACCCCCTATTTTTGAATCTTTTTGTTCAGTTTAAATTATAAGATTTAAAATTTTTAAATCGCATACCAAACAAGTTTTTGAGTCTTAAAGAAAATTGTTTTCAAAAAAAAATTCTTACGAAATGTTTCGAGAAATTATAAAAAATTTCAAATATGATACCAAACAAGCCCTAAACTTTCTCATCTTTCTATATTTATCTTCTATATTTCATTTACATTTCTTCTACATCCCTTCCGTCATCATTCTTTCGCACTTCTTCATTGCTAAACGGACCCTAGGATTGCCGACGTTTTGCCATAGAGATTATTTGACAAAACAGTTTGCAGTCTAAAACCCAGGAATTATTATTAAACATTTTCTTGGGTCCGACTACAATGGAATATACCGCTAAATGACATGAATTTTATACAAAATCTAATTGTTACAAAGATCCATTAGATCCTTACATGCAAGATCTAATCGTTTCCAGACCGCTCAGACGTTATCATGAAAGAAAAATTGCATTTTCTTCCGACTATTCACTGTGAGACATGCACATGAAAAACGCAGGAAAAATGTTGAGAAAAGAGTGCAATTATACAACTCTTCTGCTGATAAATCGGAGAGAATTCCAAACCAAATCGGAACCAATTTCACAAAATTATGAATCCTCGCACATCTACACTGAAAACTTTCATACAACATCGAGCAATACAGCTGTCGGTGAGATCTGCATCTACTACACTGGGGTGTCTTAGAATAATCACGATGATCCTGCAAATAAGTATTTGAGTAACGGAGCAACCACTGCTATACTCAAACTGTTCCCCAGCAATGCATAACTGCAGCGTAAAAGAAACGGACAGAAAACGTTAGACTTGCTGAACAACCACTGTCATGTTTAACAGTAGTATCCCAGCAAAATGAGAAGCTGAAAAGTTTGTATTTCTCACTTACTGACATACACCGAATAATTTTCGTCAAATAAAAGGCACAGCATTGTTTATTTTCTGCTAAAATACACATCAAGCTGAACATGAAATAGTTGCATACCGTTGCCTAAGGCTTATGTGCTGTGGAAACTGAAAATCTTCCGGGAGAGAATGCAAATTAGCAACCTAATAAATGAAGGTCCATAAAAGATATGTATAAACGAAATTAGCATACCTCCCTTGGGGTAAAGTATCTAAGGTGTTGCTCCTTCAATGAAGATGCTTTATCCTTATTCTTTGGCTGCATGCATGTCACAATTTTGTAAATGTCAAGCAGCGCAAAAGTCATTGAAATTGTTTCTTACTTAATCCTTATGACCAGGAACTGAACTGTGAACTATGAGAACTTGAAATAGTGGTCCAATAATTGGGTCCCAAGAGACTAGATCCTGGATATGTACAGATCCTCTCTGGTTTAATACTCAATAAATACTGCACATAAGAGCTACAAAGCACAAGCCTTCTGAAAGGGAAAAAGGGTACGATAAAGTGCATAGCTTCCCAAGTACAAATCTTACATACTTACATCATTGGACATTGGAAACTTTAGGAAAAAAAAAAAAAGACATTGGAAACTAAAACAAGCACAACAAAATGTAGCAATATATCCTTGTTTCTTACAATGGAGAAAAACCGATAACGAGATTATTAAAAACAGATGACATGAAACAGTACAGATTTCCCAAGTTTAAATTTTCACTTCTACAAAATCAGGTACATAATTTCCAAAGTACAAATTTCCCAAGTTTAAATCAGTACAGATTGTTTACTAAAAAAAAAATCAGTACAGATTGAACAATCAAGATAAGCATGAGAAATCGTAACAATTATTCTTTGATTCTTACAAAGAAAGCTACTGAACATCCTAAAGATAAAAGTTATCTAAGATTGAAGTTTGTTCCTGGAGAAAGTAAGTTCCTTACTTCCATCAAATGTTCATCATTTGAAATGTGAAGTGAAATACGGAGATTTGTCAACAACGCTTCTTGTTCCCAGCTTAAGGACCCAGAAGCATGCATTGCCACCAGAGTACTGCGATAAGCATTCAATTCTAACCTATGTATTCCTGCTGCTACATCCTCTTTCAGAGGACGGGAAAAGTTTTCTTGCACATCTTCACGGCAACAAAAAGTCTCTGCATCACTAGAAAGGGTATCTGCATCTTGACTAGTACCTGCTAAATGACCGGACAACTTATTTGAACTGCTACTAATAACACTGCAACTACCAACAGAGCATGCATCATTATTACTATCATTAAGTTCTGAGCTTCTTTCAACAAAACAAGAAATAACACCATTTAGCTTCTCCCTCTCCTTTTCAAAACATCCAGTTGTACAACAATTCATAAAGGAAGCATGCATGTATTTTTCACCCAGATTTTCTCGTGGGTAAGCAACAGCATCTACCTTTTTGAGCGAGTAAGATGGGGACCCAGCAAAAACACTTTGACGCTCACACCCCTTCTCAATTGCCCTCACCTTTCGAGAATATCCCTCAATAGAAGAGCTATCTGGAGAAGCTCTCTTCAACGATCCAGATGAAACACTATGGGAATCCTGACAACTGATGTTGTACATAGGAGGTAAACAACCATTTCCGCTGGGTAACTTTATTTTTGCATTCATTTGTGGGACTTGCAAGCTCATCTGATTGTCGGGACCCTGTCAAAAGGAACCATAAGGAATATTAGTAAGCAAATAAAATAAAAGAAAGGCCTGAAACTGTTATCAATATGTTCAACAAGATAGAGAATGATAAAAATACATAAAACAACAATGAGCCAGATAGAAGTTTACCTTTCCGATCACAACCCATCTGTCATTATTCCATAATTGGCGCGCCCGGATCCTATACTTGTGGACTCTTAACTCCTCAGAAGATCCAAGTAGCCTAGCCAAGTAATAATTTTCATCCAAGACCTTCAACACCGTGGCCATTTCCCAGAAACCATCATCAAACAACTCGGCAACATCACCAACTGCCCAACTCTCCACTCTTTGGACAGGCGGAGGGCAAGGCCTGATATCCTTCCTTGAGACTCTCTGCATATCTGCATGACTGTCCTTGCCAGACCAATCATAGCTAACACTATATGTGTGCCCATTACCAGAAACAATCACAGCACAGCGCCATGCTCCTGTAGGCGCCTCCTTTTGGCTAAGTACCTCCACTTTGCTCCTCTTCTTGAATCTCATGATGACTACCAATATGTCAAAACCTGTAACAACCAAGAAATTAAATAGTCCAATCAGAAACGAAGCATAAGAGTTTCGTAAAAGCAATAACTAGATGAAAACACAATGATAAATCAGCAGCAGATGCACATTTGTTAAACTTAGAAAGCGGACACCTTTTCCAGATTGAAGTGAAACAGTTTACAAATTCAAAGTATGTTGACTAAGCTAATAAAACAAAACAAAAAATAAGCAAAATACTCAACCCAAAGCCCCAATATATCAAACTGTACCAAGCTAATGAAAAGCCCCAAATTTGAATACAGTATCAGACTCGGAGTTCTTGGGCAATCGATTAACACCAAAATGTTTCACAAAACAATCCAAACGTATTCAATTTAACATAAAAGTAAGCGAACAAAGCATTGAGAGCGTATATTCCAAACCCTAGAAATCAAAATTAGAACAGATTTGACTCACCTTGCTTGAGATTTTTACGAAATTCGATCAATACGCGAACAATATTGCTCTGGATGCTTTGTGTACCGGATTCAATTAGGGATTTCCAGTCTGTAGGGGTTGAGAATTGCGAGCTTGGAAATGGGAGGAAAATTAAAAAGTTAGGGTTTGCACTTTCCTGTTTGTGTGAGAATATGAAGAAAATGAAATTGTTTACGAATTTATATTTTGGTTCTTTTATTTATTTACTTTTTTTTTTTTTTATTTGTCCGTTTGAAGTTTTGCCCCCCGGCCAGAAGGGAGCATACCGTTGGGTTAATTTACACCTAATTTATATATAAGGTTCTTTTATACTTAAAGATGTTTATTAATTAATAAAACCCTCTTATGTCTTAAAAATATTAATAAAAGGAAAGGAATTTAATTGAATATAGAGAAGACAAAACCTTATATATATATATAATGAATAACTGAGCTTTCTTAGAATTACATAATAGTTTCCAGATTGCATTTCCAAAGATTAGCATATCCTAGATAACAGCCCCTATGCATTCAAAATTAAAGAAAAGAATTAGGGGCCTCAACTATTGTATCAAGCTTTAGAAATAGACCAAGTAGTTCTTTCATTCACAAATAGATTAAAGAGAACCAAATTTTATACTCAAGTCTGAATGAAAAATAGCAATTTGTAATATTTGATTCATTTTAGCAAAAAAATGAAGTAAATAATGTTAAAGGGAGAAGTAAGTAAACCTTACGTTTTATTCATCTTGTTGCATATGGAATGATGTTAGAACATCTTTATATACAACATTCCTTGTATAAACTCCAGATTGTCCTGCAATGACACCATTTCTTATAAGGACCTTGGTTGTTTGTATGGAAACTCCTCTTGACAAAGCTACATAAAGCTGGCCATGGCTGAACACATGATTAGGGAGATAGACACCCACATATGAAATTGTTTGGCCTTGAGATTTGTTTATGGTCAGCGCAAAGCTTAATCTTATAGAAATTGTCGACGTATAAAAGAGAACGAAAGCTTTACATTTTCCAAAGGCTTCAATTGAATGCGTGGCATGAAGACTCTTATGCCCTTAAAATGCCCAGTTAATATTTCAACATCAATGCAATTTGGAAAGAATCGCCGACATATCAACCTTGTTCCATTGCATAACCCAGTTTTTGGATCAATATTTCTAAGGAGCATGATTGGTGCACCCAACTTCAACGTCAACTTATGAGCAGGTAAGCCACCTGGAGTTATAGAATTCAAAAACTCTTGTTGGTATAAGTTTTGAGGGTCATCGTCAACTCTATCAAAAGAGTAATAAATGTGTTGTTCCCTAGGAAATGAGTTTAACACCACTTCATTTAACTTGTCAACGTCCTCATTCCTTGGGGTGATGATAGCCCTATCAACCATATAAGAAATGTTGAAAGCATTCTTCTCTAATCTTGGAAATACAAAACCAATAAGCTCACTAATTGATTCATCACCATGCCAAGGAATAATCGATGAATCCGTGATTCTAATCATATCATCTTCTACAAATGACTCATGTCCATCACCAACACGGAGTAGGAATTCTGCAAAATCAGGGTCTTGTTGAGCTCTCATATTATGTTTCAACCGGATAACTTGAATCTCGTTCCATAATGAGGACTTTACAATGCATGCATCTATCGTTTGCGCTTTTGGTTCTATAAGGCACAACGGGAAGAACTTGACGAAAATCTCCTCCAAGAATCATCACTTTGCCACCAAATTGTGTTTCCATGCCTGTTATATCTCGTAAGGTTATATCTAAAGCCTCAAATGCTTTCCTATGAGTCATAGTGGCTTCATCCCATATAAGAATAGTTGCAAGCCTTAGAAGTTCCCCCAAATCTGATTGCTTGCTTATAGAGCAAGTGTTAGTGGACAATAAGTCGATATGATCTTAAATTATGAATGTAATGTTCTTCCTCCGGGTAAAATAGTAGCTGCAATACCAGATGTGGCTGTTGCAATAGATATGAGGCCATCACTCCTTAACGAAGCAAGAATTGCACGATAAAGGGAAGTTTTTCCAGTACCGCCGAGGCCATCTACAAAGAAAGTTGCTGATTGATTACATGTAACAGCTCTCATGATTGTGTCGAATGCGGTGCGTTGATCAGTGTTTAATGTCTGAATTGACCGCAGGTCTTCTGGGGGAACATGAACCGCGAGCTCATCTTGTATATTTGTTGTTGCTGAGCTATTTATGGACATATCAATTTGTGGAAGATCATAATCACGAATTCTTTTACCATGTTGTAACAAAGCATTCAGATCCCGCAACAAAAGATTGATGATAACCCTATTATTTGAGCTGCTGGATGTTGGGTGAAATTCCTCCCATAAATTACGCACTCCAATAGGTTCACAGTACACTAATATTGTGACAAATAACCTACGCAAAGCTGATGGCATGTGAGTTGTTGCAGCTTCTAGGAGGCATTAGTGAAGTGTGAAGGCAACGGGGAGAACCGCCTAGCACCACTACCTAACACCGCCAAGACCACCTATGAGCGCCCAGGCGGGCTAACAACTCCCTAATTTTGTCCACTGTTTGGCACCCAATCGAGATCGGGACGACACCTCACCACTCAGCGCCGATTTTTACAACACACAAGTAATAACTATACAATTCCCCCAAAACTATTGGATCTGGAGGCAGAAACAATTCTGGCTTCAAGGCTCTCAAAGATCTTCGTTTTCATCATGTTGGTGTGACCGAGTTCTTATTGTCCAACTGTCCAACATTTTTAAAGTAAAAACAAAAATGTGTCCAACAATTTTCTAAAACGAGGAGTTGGTGCCACTTCGTACTACGGTCTACTATTTCTCCTCACTTGTAAGTGAGAGGTCTTAGGGTCGATTCTCACCAAAGGTGATTGAACCACATTATTATGACTCGGTCATTATGAGGCTTAGCCCAACTCTCTACCCCCATAATGTAGATAATATCGCTTGTTTAAAAATAAAAAAAAAAAAAAAAAAGAACTTTGTGAACAATTTTGGCAAGATGAATTGTCTTTGGGCTCATTTGGAATTGTTTTTATAGAAAGTATTTATGCTCACAAGTGCTATTGTTAAGAATATTATCAGAAACAAATTGATTTTTTATTAAAAATTCAAGTGTTCTTGTAATCAGAAAAAAATGAAAAATATTTGATGCTTTTTTTTTTTTGCATCAATTCAAGAGTGCTGGTGTGATAATGAAAAGTTTTGGAGTAATAAACAAACATTAAAGAGCCTTTAATAGTTTTTTTTTCAACTCTAGACGCAACAGTAGCTCACGGCCACTTAAAGTTACTTTCTACCGTTGATGCGTCATAAAAATTAACGGCATTCACCGATACACTTGTGCGCATCTGTCCTAGTAGTTACAGTTTTTCCTTGCCAAAATTAACTTAAAACGACAACTAATACAAAGAAATAGTCAAACTAGAGCTATTGAGACAATTGAAAAGGAAAATTAGAAGTCCAAGATGGAACAATGACAACATCATTACCCATCCAAGCCAGCACATTTGCTGCATATTTAGTTTCATAAAACGCTTAACTTTCTCATTTCTCTATATTTATCTTCTATATGTCAACTACATTTATTCCGCATCCCTTCCATCATCCTTCTTTCGCACTTCTTCATTGCTAAACGGACCCTAGGGTTGCCAACATTTTGCCGTAGAGATTATTTTCCAAAACAGTTTCTTGGGTCCGGCTACAATGGTATATACCACTTAATGACATGAACTTTATACAAAATCTAACTGTTGCAAACATCTTTCTCCAATATTCCTTCAGTGTTTGTAGAACCAGTAGTGGTGTCCCCAAAATTGGACTCCGACTGGTCACTGCAATTCTTGAATTCAAGAAAGCTTTCTATAGGCTCACAAGATTCAAGTAACGTATCCCGGCTCTCTTGTGGTTCACCAAGTTCAGAGAACACTGTTTCATCAGCATTTGCATCCCCAAATAATGGCCCTAGGGAGCAAAGAAGCTGATTATCGAAAACTTGATTGTAAAAGGTTGAAGGTTTCCTCTTTGCCTGCAAGATAAATGAATTTACGTGTTAAAACTTTTGGAAAGAATAAGAGCAAGAGGTTTCCAAGAGTTTCTGAATGACCTAGAAAACCAGTGAGAGAGGAGGCTACCAGGCAAAAATAGCGTGGCCTGGAATAGGGTACACCAAACTGTAACGGACTCAATATGAATTCCTGCAGAACAAAATTTGTTCTTCCCAATATCTCTATCATTTTTGTATGAGTATCAGATGTCTGCAGCCAGGAGATAAAACAAAGGAATTGGAACAAAAACAAATCAATATTTTACCTACAATTAAGATAAAACTTGCAAGAATTGACCTCAAATCAGACAACATTTTCCACAAATAACACCATTGGAGGTCGAGATGTGTGTGGTATCAACTCAAGAATGTGGAGAAATGAAAATGCCCGAGCATCGCCGGATTGCTTCTGGAGACCTATCCATAAGTAACTAGTGAAAATCTGTTTTAAGCCGTTGCCATACATCTGTAAAGACGAAATGATAAAAACTAACGTTGTCGAGTGTAAGGTTGGCAAGGAGGAGAAAGAAGCCATGCATCCGCCCCATAACAGTCGAGATCAGCCGCATTAAGGCTCTGAATATTACCCTGTGCAAGCAAGAATATTCAAATTTCAGTGCAAGATGAGCTCAAGTAGGTTTAGGAAACATCATGTCTGAGCAGTTGAAAGGCCAAACATCAAAAAGCAGATCAAAATACCAAACACCGGAACAAATGGTACTAATCCAAAACTGACCCAATACAGAACCAGCTGACAAGCAATTTTAAACCAAAATATTCAAACAAATTGTAAAACATCCAAAATTAAAGCATCTAAGAGATTAAACGCCGGTTTGGAACTGCTCACTAAAAGTAATTTTTAATAACCAACAGCGCTTCCGCCTACTTTTTGCAAAAAAAATTTGATGTATTTCTGGGCCATGGAAGCGTCGGAAGCACTAAGCACTTTGCATTTCAATAACAATTTCCACAGAGAAAAGCACTTCTACAAAAGTGCGTGCTTATGAGCAGAGTGATTCCTACAAAAGCAGTCTTAAACGATCCCTAAGTGCAAGAAACTCAAATTGGGTAGCCATGTATATACAAACTTTTAATCCTCAAGTAATCAGACACCACAAATTTGTACTTAGGCTGTGCACACTGTATAAAAAGGAGCTTGAATTTGGATAAATTACAAAATTGAACTAAAAAAATGGGAAGAATCTGATAGGGACGGTAGACGAAATTGCGCTGGTAAACGTCGTTGGCAGTGTCGTTGATGTCGAACGCTTCCACAACTTCGGCGTTCACTTCTGCCCTCACTAGCGAGTACCTCTAACAATCAAAAAGATGCAAACTGATCAAAAAACGTGAAGAATTTAAAAACTGGAAAGCAAAAAGGGGTACTTTAGGTATTTGGGTTTTTGCATTACCATGCCGCCAATGCCGCTGTAGAACTCGAAGATCCGCCATGGCTGCTCTTCCTGTTCCTGCTTCTCTAAACCGTTCGCCATTTTAGCGTTCCCGCGGGCCGGCCTCGACTGTTAATTCGTTCTAAGCTTTTCAAGAGCAAACGACGTGCCGTTTGTTCTCCAAAACCCTCTCCGTGCAGAATATAGATGCAATGCCGATTTTGTTTTGCACTAGCCTTGTTGCACGTCCTCACGCGCACGCGAGATACATTTTTTTATTACGGGCTACATGTCCTTTAAAATGTGTTACTTTAGTTGCTTTCTTATTTGCCCATCCAAAGTTTTTTATTTTGAATGACTAACACTTATTTTCCACCGAATTTGTGAGAGGCCAACACTAATACTTCCTCCTATCTTTTCAATAGACAACTTGCACTCCCGTATTTTCTCTTTTGATTAGAAGTAGTAAGCACAACCCTAGAACCAAGGAATATGTTAGAAGTAGTAAGCATAACCCTGGAACCAAGGAATATGTTAGCACAACCCTGCAAGTTCCTACCTATATGTTGTAATTTACTCATTTATTGTTGGATTCAAGAACAAAGATCACTCTTTGGACCTTTTTTTTCTTAGAATGAAAAAGCGAGAGGCATTTTTTTTAATTACGGACACTATGCACACCTCAAAATGATTTGCGTTAGTTGTTATTCATTATAATTGTGATGAAATATTTGAAAAAAGTATGATACCAAGTACAGAGGTGAGGGATGGAATTTGTCGGATGGCTGCACTTAAGTGGAAGCATAAAGTCATAGTTATTGTTGTGATACTCTCTCACACATAGCAGTTCCTTTAACTTTCTTCTCCACGTTACTTTCGCAAGCATGTACATATATTAACTTCTCTTCTTTTTCCTTGTATTTTAAAATCTAGTGACTTGGAAATTTTTTACCTGAGTGCTCATGATGTTTTCATTAGTCATCTTATGAAAAAGGAACTTTTTATAGTACATAAAACTAAAAAAATTATAAAATGATTCGAAGAGAAACTTGTAGTCATCAACATTAAAAATTTCATATAAAAACCCGTCCTGATTCAAAGATGAACAATATTACAAACTACAAACATAAAGTCTTCTTGCAATATCAACGCCATGGTATTCATCTTTTCCTATGAGGTTGCAACTTCTAAATCGAAAGGTTATAACTTCCAAAGTGCAAGTCTGCCAAGCAAGCAGACTCGGATGAACCCTTCTGCATACGCGAAAGAACATTCCGCAGCACTCGGTCTAACTTGTTGTTCTGCTTAAAAAAACACTCAACAATCTGCTGGAAACTTGCAACATTTATGCAATTAACATAAGTAAGCACAAAAAATTATATATTCACCTAATCATATAAAACTCAATCTCAATAGTGAATACCACCCATTAGTTTTATTAATTGCCCTTTACACTGCTTTAATTGGTTGAATTTGGGGCTTATTTGAATAATGACTGATTGATTCCAGTGTGGTGATTTTATTTTTGGGGTCGAATTTGGTTTGAAGGAAATCAAATACAGAAAAAACCCATGTGCCAAAACATAAACATAAAAATTGGGCAATAAGATAAAGAATGAAAACCGAAACCTTTATTTGTATGGTCATGCTGCTCACGAAGCTTGATGATGAATGAGTTCCTCGCCCGTGTTTTTTTGGAAGAGTGAAAATTAGAGAAAAAAACACCTCAAATCTTCTCTAAACAGCAGATTGAGCCCTGAATTGAAAAAAAAAAATGAAACAAAAAAATTAGAGGAAAACAGAGAATAGAATGTATAAGACTATAAGTTAACAAATTAGCATCAACCAAAAATTAAACAACCAACAGAGTGTAAATGATAAAGAAAAACAAATCCTACTCATCTAGCAAAGCAGAAATCACACAAAAAAACAAAAGTTAAACACCCAACTAAGCATAAACAACGGTAGGATCAGCCAATAAAATCCCAACTGTTGAAGAATGACTTTGCATCTGGTCACCAAAAGGAAACAAAAAAACCAAGTTAAGGATTTAACAATTCAATGAAAAGATCGACAATCCATGAAATTTTATTTAAAATCTGTATATTAGTTATGCTGCTCTTTGAAGAGGTCGATGAGTTGGAGGGGTGGTTATGGGTGTCATTCCTCCTGATTGCGTGTAGTGACTTTCAAGGGAGATAAAGCCATTCGCAAAGCAACTTTCAAAAAACCTAAATCTTGCATAATCAAATCACTCTAAGAAAAAAACAAAAACAAAAAAAATCCAACTTTAACGTTCTTTTTGCCTAAAGCAACAATCTTGTCGATAGAATGAAACGAAAGCAGAGAAAGCAGAGAGAAACATGGAGAAGGAAAAATGAATTTGATGAATGGTAGACAAACGTGGGATGGAGAAAGAATATGCAGAGAAATGGAGAATTCAAGATTGAAAGTTACATGTGATAAGAATCAGTCGATGTTGAGGATGAATTTCGAACTTTTGTCACTGATTTGGTCGACCAATTCTTCTCCCGAATCTAGTATGTTGGTTGTTCTTCCTCCGAAGAAGCACCAAGTTTTCATTGAAAAGTAAATAATCGAAAACAGAAAGGAACTAAATTTGGTGTATAATAGACAAACGCTGGATGGAGAAGGAATGCAGAGAAAATGGAGAATCCGAGATTGAAAGCTACCTGCGATAAGAATCAGTCGATATATAGACGAAGAATTTCGATCTCTTCACTGACTTTTGTCACTGATTTGGTCGATCTCTTCTCCAAAATCTAGTATTTGAGTTGTTCTTGCTCTAGAGAACATGATCTCATATTGGGCTTTCATTCTATCAGCATGAAAAGATAATGGGGTTTCAGTTTTGCACGGTAGTTTCTATCCCTTTTTATTTTGTCAATTTTTTCTTTTTCTCTTAAAACTGATGTGCGTTTCTTCGTCATACGCATCCAACACCATTGCAAACTCTCTAATTATTCTCTTATCATCGCTTCCTGCAATCTAAACTCAAGTAAATCCCAGTGCTGAAAAAGCATGCCAAAATAACATAAAAAATAGTCAGTAAAAAAGCTTCCACTGCAATGGTAGGTTCCAGCATAACCAAGAGACAAAAATGCAGAGAAAGGGAAAATGACAGTGGAAATGTAATTCATATCCTCAAAAGGGAGTCACAGTAAGGATTATATGCCCACATCATTCACTACAGACAAGAGAGTTAGGTACAAAAGGCTGAGTGACAACCTTGTTGTTTCTTTTAAACATGCCACACTCCAGGATGATTTCTGGGAACCACTGAAAGGAGCCATCAACGGCCACTGGGGGTAGTGTTGTTGAAGCCACGGAGTGAGCACCGAGTTTGGGTTTGAGCAGTGACACATGGAAGGTGGGATGAATGTGGGACTGAGGAGGAAGGTCCAATGTGTAGGCGACTTGTCCGACGTGGGCTAGCACTTGGAATGGTCCGTAATAGCGAGGAACCAGTTTTGGGTGGTGAGTTTTAGACACTGAGGTCTGCTGATACAGTTAGAGTTTCAGGAAGACCCAATCATCGACTTGAAAAGTTTTTTCCGATCGATACTTGTTCGCCTATTGCCTCATTCGCTGCTGCGCCATGTGCATGTTCTCTTTGAGGTGCTTGAGAAGGGTGTCGCGATCCTTGAGAGTGACATCCACCAGATGGACAGGAGAGGAATTTGGAAGGTAGGACGAGACCGTGGGTGGAGGATAGCCGTAGATCGCCTGGAAGGGTGTCATTTTGATGGTCGACTGAAGGGTGGTGTTATACCACCATTCCGCCCATGGGAGCCATCGAATCCAAGTAGTTGGTTTGTCCATGGCAAGGCTACGAAGATAGTGCTCCAATGTCCGGTTAAGAACCTCTGTTTGGCCATCCGTTTGTGGGTGATAGGCGCAGCTTTTGCAAAGTGCCATATGTTAGTGTTTGAAGAAGACCGTCCAAAACTCATTAAGGAAAATCAGATCTCACTGACAATAGAAGCAAGCATCCCATGCAACCTAAACACCTTCTGAATAAAGACTTCTGCAATCTGGGGAGCAGAATATAGATGCTTGATAGGGATGAAGTGCCCTTATTTGGAGAGACGATCCACGACCACCAAAATAGCACTCTTTCCATGGTTTGAGGGAAGACCTTCCACGAAGTCCATGGCAATATCAGTGCACACTTGGATAGGCACAAAGAGTGGTTGTAGAAGTCTCGGTGGTTTAATGGTTTCATAGCGAGTCCATTGGCACACATCACAAGTTGCCACAAAGCTTTTGACATCCTTTTTTAGGCTGGGCCAATTAAAGTTATGAGTGAGACGCTTGTAAGTCCGTAAGAAACTGGAATGTCCCGAAGAAGGAGAAGCATGGAATTCCTTGAGAAGATAGGCACACCAAGGCATGTTGAAGAAACAAAAATGTCGGTTTTGTAATATATCAAGTCACCTTGCGGCTTAAATAAGCCCTTACTGTTGGGTTCTTGTTGTAAGGCCTTAAGTAGCTCGGCCGTGGGAGGATCCGCATCATAAGAAGCCTAAATTTCGGACACACACTCAAAGAGTGGTTGTGAAAGCCCCATTAGAAATAGTAGGTCAGAACGGCGTAACAATGCATTGGTAGCTGCATTAAAAGCCCTTGGGCGATACTCCAAAATGCAGTTGTAACCAAGGAGTTTCAGCAGCCACTTTTGTTGTGTCAGAATGGTAATCCGTTGGTCCAAGTAATATTTGAGTGTTTAGTGGTCTGTGAGAATTTTGAAGTGGTGACCAATCAAGTATGGACGCCACTTTTGGACGGCAAACACTACAACCATCATCTCCTTATCATACACCGACAAGGTTTGGTTTTTGGATGCCAAGGGCTTACTAAGGAACTCGATTAGATGGTTATCTTAGGCCAATACTACCCACGTTTAAGGCGTCGCACTTGATAGTGAACGACTTGGTAAAGTCCGGCAGAGCCAGGACTGATGTGGTGGACAATGCGAGCTTGAGGGCCAAGAACGTCGTGTCTACTGCCTGGGACCAAAGGAAGTTGTCTTTTTTAGCAAGTCTGTGAGGGGCTTGGCAATGAGACCAAAATGGCGGATGAACTTGCGGTAGTATCCGACAAGGCCCAAGAATCCTTAAAAAGCCCAGAGGCTTGTAGGTGTCGGCCATTCCACAATAGATGCAATTTTGGATAGGTCAACCTGAACCCCACTAGTTGAAATGATTTGGCCTAAATAGGCAATTGAGTCCTGACCAAAAAGACACTTGGTTGGCTTCAAATGCAATTTGTGCAGCTTGAGAATGTCGAAAATGGCCATTATATGGGAAACATGGTGGTCTAGAGAGTCACTGAAGACTAAGATATCATCAAAAAATACGAGGACGGATTTTCGGAGCATGGGCTTCAAGATTGAATTCATCAATGCTTGGAAGGTGGCCGGCGCGTTGGTGAGTCTGAATGGTATGACTGTGAATTCGTCTTGTTCTTCATGTGTGCGGAACGCGGTCATCTGGATGTCTGCCTTATCCATTCTAATTTGGTGGTACCTGGAGTGGAGATCCAGTTCACAAAATATCACAGTGCCTTGCAACTCAGCCAATAGTTCATCAATAATACGAACAGGGAAGCAATCCTTGATGATAACCGTATTTACCTATTTGTAATCCACACAAAAATGCCATGAGGAATCACTTTTAGCCACTAGTAAGGTCGGGGAAGAGAAATGACTCAAGTTAGGGCGGATGATACCGACGGCTAGCATCTCGTCTACTTGGCGCTCCAGTTCCACCTTTTGGGCATGCACGTATCGATATGGTCGAACATTAATTGGCCCCAACCCTGTGAGTAAGGGGATTCGATGATCTATCTCTCGATGGGGGGCAAGGATGTTAGTGGCTAGAAGAAGCTGTGATATTTAGTGAGGAATGATTGAATTGGGGCAGGTGGTGGAGTAGGTTGTCGAGATATGGTAGTAAGGCTTGACAGTTGTATGACAGCCGAGAGAGGTTTGCCATGAGCAACATCAATACCCGTGGACACGGGGGAGCTTAGAACAGTGGGATTAGACGACCCTACCAATCTATAATTGGTCCCGTGCACTGAAAATTCCATAATTTTGAGCAACAAATTCCATCCGCTGAAACCAAACGTTTTTAACCAATCCACTCCTAAAACCATGTCACAGCCCGCCACTGCGAGAAGGTGGAAGTCACTGCTAAATGTATAGCCTTGAAGACGCACCGAAACTTAGTGAGCCATCCCTTTAGTTCGAAAGCAACGACTTGTAGCCATTATTACTGCCTCGGTTTGAGACGATCAACGTGCAGGCCCAAACGAGTCGCCACATGTGGGTTGAGAAAACTTTGATCAACACCGGAGTCAATGAATACCTGGATCGGTGTTTGTAAAATGAATCCTTCCAAGCGTATCGTATGGCCCCGAGCATGCTTAGTGGCCGAGATTATGTTGAGGGTGATGGGATGCTCCGGTTGTTTGACCACTGTAGGGAGAGGGGGCCTCTATCGCTGGGACAGGGTCAGGACCTTCCTCATCTGCCAGTAACAGTAGTATGTGTGATTGACGACACCGATGGCTGGGTCGATATTGTTCATCACAGTTGAAATAGAGCCCCTGCTCTCGACGGGTGAGCATCTTTGCTTGGGTGAGTCTTACAATCGACTTCGGTGGTGGAAGGTTGGGTGTGGTAGTAGGGGGTCGAGAGGTAGTGAGTTGGTTAGGTTGGTTGGGTGAGGGGGAAAATTATTGTTTAGAGCTGTAGGGGGAGGAACGAGAGTTCCCAGGACGTACAACTGGGCGGCGGCCCTGTTTGTGCTCGTAGATATAAGCTAGTTCAATGGCGCACGCTAGAGATGACCGTCCCTGGGCCACGACATCGTCCTGCAACCCGTCTTTGAGACTTCCTAAGAATGCTCCCAAGAGTTGGGCGTTGGTCCAGTCCGGAGTGCGGCATGAGAGGCAAATGAACTGGCCCACATACATCTCCACTGTAGTGGTCTGCATGATGTGCGACAGGGCCATATTAAGGTTCAAAGAGTCGACCGGCCCAAATCGTTACCACAGTTGGGTTGTGAAGGTGGCCCAAGAGGAGATGGGAAACCTCATCTTGAACCAACGGAGCCAATAGGCCGCGTCGCCGCCAAGGTGAATGCAAGCCACTATGACTCGGCGGTGCTCGGCTATCTCGTGATAGTCTAAAAACTTCTCAGCCATCGCAATCCATCTGTAAGGGTCCTCCCCAAAAAAACGAGGAATTTCGATTTTTAGGGTTTTGTGCCCAGGAAAAGTGGGGGAAGGGGGTTGAGGGGTTTGGGTGTATGAGGGTTCGGAGGTGAAGGGAGAAGAATTGGGGCCAGTGAAAATTAGGTCTCTGAATTATTTTTACGGTAAAATAAGTCCCTAAATTCATTAAAAACTACTAATTCCATCCCTACTATTATATTCAAAGCTATTGTATCCAATTTTTCGCCAACTTTAAGTCTCTTGACACATTTTAGAGTGTAATACCATCATTTTCTTGCCATTAAGCCCTTAACATTTCATATAGGTTGCGAATCTAAGCGTCTAATTTACCCTCCAAAGTTAACTTCATACAACATTCTCTATGAAAATTACCAACCTACCCTCCAATATGTATCATATGCAAGTAAAGTGATTTAAATTGACAGAAAATTGAATAGAGTAGTTTCAATTTTAATATTAGGGATGTAATTGACAAATTTTTAAACTTGAAGGACTTATTTTTCTGAAAAAAAATAGTTTAGAAACCTAATGTTCACTCAGGTAAAAATTTAGGGACTAAATTGACAGTTCACCCTATACAATAGCATTATTTGTACTCGGAGTCTAACATCAGTTTTCATACCTCTGCATTGTGCATTATTCTCCCTCTCTTAATCATTTTTGCCAATGACGAAACCATTTCTCAAATATGAATCACGAGCAAACATTACCTTTATTAATCCAACATCCTAAGTAAATCGTGGCTTGTTCCACCATGCAAATTTTCCTTCTAGAATTGCCCCTGGTCCAAGCTTGTCATGAGTCCCTACATGTTGCTCAATGTTCTCTTTCTGCAATTGTATTTCTTCCTCTGTTTGGTTCCTTATAGTAGGATAAAGGACGATTCGGGATTATCCTAGGCTGCAACTTCACCCAATGTAGTTTGACCGTTGTAAATCTATCCCATTTGAATGCAAAGTCTCATTGCCAATTATGGTTCGAGGATAGGGATCTCCAGACCCAACTATCCGTTTGCATACTCCACACGATTCACTTATCATGAAACTCACTTCCGAATAAAAGTAGCTGAAAAGTTATAGATCTTATAACATCCGAGTATGGAATGATAGTTGAGTCAACGTTAGCTAGATATTCAATCTTTTGACAAGTTTCAAAGAGTCTGATTCAAAAGTGACTGACATGTCATTTATTTCCTGACCAATTCAAGAAATAGAAAGAGTTTAGAAGTTCTATCTAAAACGTAACATGGACCACACACATTCTAGTATGAACTCAAATAAAATTATTCTTCACGCAGAATTTAAACCCAGTGAAATATTTTTCTTTGTAAAATTGCGATAGAAGATTGGTACGCAAATATCTTTAACATGTTATGATGAAAATATGTAATGATAGAATTTGTATTTTCATGCAAAATTGTAAAAGAGCTGGAGGAAATAAATTATCCATGTACTAAAAACTCAGTTTGCCTGGCACTGTTTTTCATTGTTCGTGAGCGGTAAAATGGCGGAAATGCCATTTGCTTCTTCTCACTCTCACTTTTTGTTGTTTGCTTGGTACAACAAAATTCTGGTTTTGCCCATCTTGGCCACGCATCACTCATCATTTAATCCTCTGTTTTTGTTCCTTTTTCCCGATCTTTCTTTCGACTTCGAGTTCTTTCTCTAAACCATGGCCTCCATTTTAGGCCTCAAGTTCACAAAATATGGAGAGCTTTCTTTCTCGCCTGCAAACGAAGGTGGTCGAGGACGAGAGCCCATGGTGGGTCGCCGCCAAAATACCTGACGAATCCGCTCTGAGTTAGCTTATAGTAGCCGAGAACAACTCGTGACCGCCACCGCCACCGGCTCATCGGGGATCCACGCATTCTCAGGTATTCAAGTTTTTACTTTTCTGGGTTTTTCTTTTTAGAGATTTTTTTACCATTTTTTTTTTCTAATGAGAATGCAAGTTTTGGATTTAGCATTTGATTTTCTCTGATGGGATTTTGAATTTATTGTGTGGAAATTCGATTTGAAGTTGTATTTTTTTGGGTCAATTTTGAATTACAATTTGATGTTAGATTTTTTCTAGGTTAATGTGATTAGGGACGATGAGCCTAGAAGTACATTAGTTGCTTTACTCAATGGAACATACAATTAGTGGAGAGTAATTCATATGATAAATTTATATATCTAGATAATTGATGTTTCCTTTTTTTAGTTGTAGTTTTGGTTTAATTTGTAATTTTCATGGTGCTTAAGAACCCATAGCTTCTGAGGTTTGATTATTTTCTATTTTTAACTTATCCTTGGGTAAGTAATTTTGATGAAATTATGCTTTTGCTCTATTTTTTGGTATTTTCAGGCAATTGAAGTTGAATATGGAGAAGGTTTTGACACATTTAGACCTGTTGGACTCTCAAGTTTGATGTGGTAATGAATTTACTGAATTATGTGAATATTAGTTAAATTGTGTTTTATGTTTGGTCGAATTTAATGTACTAATTATACTTTCTGCTGCTATAACTTACTATTGTTAATTTTTACTTCGAGTAGGATTTTTTTAACGACAAACTGGAAGAAGGTTTTCTTAAACGAAAAACAATATGACATGAAGCCTAATGATCTAATTGTGCATTGAGTTTTTTGGGTGAGGGATTTCAAGTTTTCCACAAAGTCTCTCTCTTATTTTTAGTTTTTGAGTTGCAGGTAATACTTTATGGTCAATGTGATCATATATCTATTTAATTAATTATATTCTTAGATCATGTAGGAAGTGTGACGACCCGTCCCTAATTTTCTTATGTAATTTCTCCCCAAATATGTAATTTGACGATTATGCCCTTATTGGCAAGTGACGTGGACGTATTCTTATCGCTTTCATTTTATTTCTCGCTATCGCATTTAAATTGTACACACTAGTACGAGTCGGCGTAGATTTTAAAGTGTAAAAATATCTACTTCGGATAGATTTCGATTTCCTTTTACTATAGGGAATCTGAAATCCTATCCTTTGGATTCCCTTTTTATCCTACATGTGCATCCCCTCCATTATTCATTCAACCAATCCCATCTATCCCTACACTCTAGCAACCAATCAGAAAAGCAAACCTCACATCACTCTCTCTCTCTTCCTCTCTCTTCTCTCTCTCTCCCTCGCCGAGCTCTCTCATCTTCTCTGCAACCTTCACAAAACCACACCAAAACACACAAATGTGACAAACAAACTGCACCATCATGCTCATCTCGACCCCAGGAACTCAACCATAACCTTGGTTCACGTGTTGACTGAGTTTTGGCCATCCAACTCGGAAGGTTCGACTTGGCGAGTTCGATATAACAATTTTCAGGCCATTCATGGCTTAGGTAAGCCTTAAGAAACCCTTAGAACCTTCATTTCAATTCTAGGGGTTGATATTGATCTCTTGTTTGTGTTTTGAACGTCTGGTTTTACACAGAAAACTCGAGAAAAGAAATCTGCACGTTTTTCAGTCAAGGACCGTGACCATTTGGTCACTTTCAACCCATTTTTCCGGTCAACCTCGACCACAGCTGGACTCCTATTAGGTACAAACTTGTTCTCTACATTCCTAACTTCAAAATGGCTTTTGAATCACTGAGTTTGGTTAAGTAACGAGTTAGAAATCAACTCTAGAAGTTAGGAAGAAATTTCCAGTTTTCTAGAAATCTGCAACCGTGGTCATTTGGCCACTTTCAGGCCAAATTCTTGAATAACACGGACCGTATTCATACTTTCGGTGAAATGGGATCGATACATCACATTCCTAGCTTTAATTTGGCTTTTGTAGAAGTGTTTTTGGTTGAGAATCGAGCTCGTTAGGAGCTTTGAAAGTTGGCCCAAAAATCTGCAAAACTGCAGAAATTCGCGAGGAAGGCGAGTACGCCCGTACTCGCGGGCACGTGGCCAGTTTGTGCAGCCTCTTTGGGCTGTGCGTCCGGCCTCTGACCGACGTGTGGTCGACACGTGTGTGTCCGGGACGTCGAGTAGATCGATTTCATATATTTAAACCCTAGGTTAGAGTAAACTATGGGGGTTTTATTTAGGTTTCCGTTATGTGCTTTAATTAATGTTAATTTAGTTATTTCACATATAGGGGAAACTTATCCCGAGGATTTACGAGGCCAAGCTAGGCTCGGGGGCTACGACCCAGCAATGTACTTGTGAGTGGGCAGTTGTTTTTATACCTATACATATTTATAGTTTCCATAAATGCATATTTACTTCACTTTTACGCTTATTTTGCCAAGTATCGTTATAGTGATATTAATTGTGATAAATGCTGCTATATGGTTGGGATATTACTGTCATGACATTCATATATATAATTGTACATGCTCATCTTGCTGCACTGGTGTTAGTACTCGCCCTAGGGCCAGGGCCAGTCCTTCACGTGTATGTTCACATCGCACCGTTCACTCGCCTTGGATCTAAGTTAGGTGCCAGTCCTGTCGGGTAAATTGCATTAGGCAATCCGACTTGTATGTGACCGTGCTTCTACACCAGCCTTCACGTGATTGTAGTACTAGAGCATATTGATTACACCCAATCATGTTCGTGTCAGAAATTATCTGTTCGGACTTATGTGTGTCAGCTTAGATGGATGAGCACTTAGCTATACATGATTATCACATAATTATATTATTGTGGCATTTGATACATCATATCTTGGCATATGTTGGGTTATAACTCTGTTATAGTATTGTTGATTTATCGTTCACATATCTATGTAATATGTTTTAAGGAAACTATACTTGTTTTACGGCGAGAGGTTAGTATATTCAAAGATAAAGGTTTTCTTATAAGCATTGTTTTGCTGACCCACTCAACTTTGTTTTTTCGCCCCTCCAGGACTTAGATAGCTGTACTTTTTTTGGCACTCGAGGAATCTCGGCAGTTCTGACATTTCCTTTTATTTTAGACGTACGAACTTATCACTGTTATGTAATAAGTGTACTTTAGTTATTTTGACTACTCTTCTGTAGTCTCACCGTCTATTACGCTATGAATAATTGTAGTGGGTTCACCCCACGATTTGCGCATTCTTTCACTGTTTAGTTCTAATTAGTTTAACTTTATTCACTTTTTGCATCACTTACCCTTATGGTTACGTCACCTCACGGTGATGGCCAGCATGCTTCGACCTTTCTAGGTCGGGGTGTGTCAGGAAGACTAGCAAGTAGTAATGTTGCTGCTTTTTAAGTTGTTTATTCCTCTTATTTGGATTTGATGTGGGATATCCATGACTGGTTGTTCAACCCAAAATCTGGGATTGTTGTTTTTATGGTTATAAAAGGTGAAGATTAGAGGAATTTAAATGCTTTAGTTGAAGAAGGAAAACTGTACATATTCATGTATGACCCATATTGCTTCCTCTCTTTTTCACCTATCTGATTCGTTGGGAGTTTGATCTCCACCATTACCATTGTACACACACACACACACACAGATATATATATATATATATATATATATATATATAGTTTCTTATTCTTCTTAATTAGTAGTTTTTTGAAGTAATAATATTGGTATGTGTGTGTGTATATATATGTATGTATGTATGGAACTTAGAACCTAGAGTGAGAGTGAGCACCTATTGTGAAGTGGCCCAACCCAACATTCATTCACAAATCTAGTTTATAGAAATCATGTTAGACTGTTCCTATTGCTCTCCCATGCCTCTCTTCTCTAAAGAAGAAAAATGTGTTAGACTAAAAGCTAAGCATTTCAATGCTTTTCTGATTGTATCATAATATCACCAATACCACTACTTCCCTTTCAGCCCTTTCAGTTGTCATTGAATTTGTTTGTACCATACTTAGGGCCTCCGTATTTAGACCTCGTATAAATACTTGAGGGACTCAAGTGTAATTATGTAATGAATGAAGGGGCAAATATGTAATAAGTGAGGAGCCCTTAGTCTATAAAAGGGACTCCTCACCCTCAAAATCCTCAAGCTCACATCCCTTAAACAGAGGTCTTATCCTCACCACAGTCCCCACTCTCTCTTTCTCTGGGGGACTCCCCCTCACCCTTGTAATCCATACATACAATTAGAGAGAAATACAATCAACATCAGTGTGGACGTAGCCCAAACATTGGGGTGAACCACGATACATCTTGTGTTCTTTACTTTCTTGCAGATTCACGGTCGGATTTACGTTGTCCCAAGACCTCCAGTTTTGTGCATCAACAGAATTGCATACCGTTTCGAGATTTATCTCCAAATCCTGCTAGTAGCTTAGTTGCTTGGATTTCTCAGAAACCACTTATGTGATGAACCATATAAAAAGAATCGGTTTAAATCAAATAATTGTGAGATAAACTTATTGAATATTGACTCTTTATCAATTGGTATTTTCTATAGGTGGCATGATGGGATAGTCACATCAAAGTTCCATCGTGCTTGAAGCGGGCTACTTGCAGAGCCATGTTCGTTGTATGATATTCAAGGTTTGATTTTCTGATGCAATTGCTATACACATCAACCACAAAATTTATTGGTTTTTTGCATTATTTGTTGGGAAATATCCATTCCCCTCTGTGCTTATAATTTTTAATGCAAGGAAAACAAGCAAGTTGGGAAATCTTTTTGAGTTCATTAAAAAAAAAAATTAAGATTACTAATTTATTTCCCTTATTCCAATGTCAATGCAGCCATGTAAAATTTACTTAACTAATGGAAAGGACCTAGCGTTTGGCTGCGGTAAAGTTTTGGTTGGTAAGTTCCTACTATGACTTATGTGAATCTGTTGCAGAGTGGTTTTAGTGTGTGAATTTCATCTTTCAAGCATTATCTAAATTGCTTGAGTGCTTGAGTGCTTCAATGTTTGAATTTGATCTTTCAAACTGTATCTGAATTGCAGTCCATTAGGGAAATTTTTATTAAAATGTAATGGATGCCTTTGGTTAATAATGCATACCAAGACCTTTGAATCTGTTGATTCAAAAGTTTGAACACAGTTGAAGCTCACTCTGTTGTTTTTGCAGTTTGATTAGCAATTGTTAATTAGAGTTGCCTTTTTTTTTTACTAAGAGTTTAGGGCCAATTAACAAATCTATTGAGTGATATGTAAGAGTCTAGAAACAAACCTTTTGGAGAAGTTGAAGTCATTTGGAGTAAACTAATAAAATTTGACTATCCTAGCCAACATGTTTTTTTTTACTATTGACAACTTCTCAACCATATTTACTGATTGCAAGAAATTGTTGCATTTGAAACCCGCAACATGGTGCAGGCAATCATTGCTAGTTCTTCTCTATGTCTGGGGTATAAATTTTTGCCCCCATTGTTGCTTGGAGGGCATTCATGTCTTCTCAAGGCGACTTTTTGTATGTTCCCATAGTCTTGGGCCTTCGGCCCTGATTTGTTCTAACTGACGGTCTTATGATCTTCGATTATGAATTTATGTAGTAATAGAGTGCTCTAAGCCATGAGTGCTTGCAGAATAATTTCCTTTTCAATATGCAACCAAATGATGTGTTATAGAAACATTTCCACTTTCTCTCAATATTCTCATAAATTGGAACGATCCACTACCAACACAATTCCAATAAATCCTCATTAGCCTTGTCAATATGAGGCCACGACATTAATAGTGAAATCTATACTCATATTATTCATTGACATAAGTGATAAAGTAAGTGATAAATAAGTTGAGATTCCATGTTAGTGATTCAGTGTTCTCAGTTTTCTTTGCCAAACAAAAACCATGAATTGCATGAATACGAAAATGATTATAAATCAATGTGATAGTTCTTATCTGTTAAGGCAATTTCATTGCCCTTGGTGTCGCAAGAGTGAGCTTTGAGCATGTTTCCTTGCTTTGCAACCTTGAACACATGTTGTGTACGTAGGTTTTCGATCTTCTTCATATATAATCCCCATTCATATTATCCCCGACTATTAGTATTCCACCCGTACGATCAAGTGAACCACCAAGGAAAATATATGTTCCCGTCCGATCAAAAGCATCAATATCCAATAGTAATAGATTGTATTCAGTCTCATCCAGTGCACTTGTCTTAAATGGTGCATTCTAACACCATAGCCATTTTGTACATGGGTGATGTGTAAATGCTACTTGAAATCCGCCACTTCTTCCGAAGTTCCGAAAAGCTGGTTTAAGAATAAAGCTCTTGCCCTAGCAGGCATGCCCGCAGACCACCGATACCGATGGGTTACAAGTTCCAACATGGAGACTGCCCTTTGGTCCCTGTGGAACTTCCTATACCTGTCGCTGTAGAAGAGCTGTATCTGCTTCGGGGGACCCGTCATCGATCGCGAAGGCGAGGAAGAGAACGACGGCAACAGCGATGGCAGTGAAGAGTCGTCTACGCCTCTAAAAAATTTCCCATGTTTTGACCCTCTGAGGAATTTCCCATGTTTTACTGTTGCTCTTGGTTACGACGTCGTATAGTGATTGTGCTTTCCCTTTTGTACGAATTCCAACATACGGCGTCAACTGTTGGAGTGGAAAATTTCAGATACTCCAATTTCAGGTACGAATTCCCACATGAAATGCTTAGACTCCAAGTTCCACTCTCCCTGTATGTCTCCAGGTTTCACATTCCATGGAAGTGTTCGATCATGCTTCTTTATTCTGTGAAATTAATTAGGGTTGGAAAATGAAGCTTCTTGGCTCTATTTATGCGGTTGCGACGACCCACCACGATGTAAATCCAATTAATCGATTTCCTTAACAGGATCTGAAACCCAACGACTTGCAAGTCGCCCTTTCGCCGGAATCTCACTATCAGCTGCGCTTCATTCCGCACATTCATGGTGCCTCGATTTACCATGAATCCACACCCATTCCCATAACTTTTCTGGGTTGTGTGCAGAAGATCAACGAGAACGGACTGTTTGTAGAAAATCAACTACAAGAAAGGCAGTGCCCCTTTCTGGATTATTCTAGGATATCAATTTTGTTCCTTTTTTTTTTCATTTTATTTACAATTTTTTTCTTAAAACTAGTATGGACATTGTTTTCATAAAATATAATGCATTACTACATAGTCGGTTTTTAGTTCGATTCTACACTAAACGTGCGATTAATTTAGCGAGGACAAATTATCTTATTTGACTGAAATAGTCAGTACAGTCTGAACTGTCAAACGAGACTTATTAGTTTTCCAAAGCAAGCAACACAATGAACCCTATTAAAAAAACATTCCATAAAAACATCTAGGGGCCTTATCTAAATCTATCTTTGTTTCCATCAAGCAAAAAAGGTCCAAATTCGCTAAGGTACACAAAAAACTAAAATTACTAATAAAATCAGGTCTACAGAGACCTCTACAAATAAATACGATTGTTTTTTCTCAAAAATTGATATAAATATGAAGATAAGCAAATATACAAATGTCAAAAACCAAAAAGGAAATATTCAAAAATTTTCCTTTCACAAATATGAAAATATAACATTTTATCCAGCTTAAAGAAAAAATAAGGAGATTATAAATGAAAAATTGAAATTATTCAACTCACGAGGAGATTATAGATTCGAACCCCGTTGACTATCTAATCTAACAAATCCACCGTTGATAAAAATAAAAAATAAAAAATTTAAAACCCACGAGCGGCAATATTGTCAAGGTACCACTATCAAAGAAGAACAGGGACAGTCCAGTAACTTCGCTCAGCAGAAGCGGCCAGACCCCTTTATATATTTTCTCAGGAGCTTTAGGTATTTTTTGACAGGCCTCACTCTCTCATCTCGTCTCCTCACTTTTCTGTGGCTCTCTGCGTCTCTCAGGTGAACTCACTAGGGTTTCATCACCCCTCTTTTCTCAATTAAAAACCTAATTTTTCCCCATTTATTCGCATTTTTATGCTCCGTACGTGCATGGTTGCTGTAGAAAATTTGGAGTTCTGTTATTTTTTTCGTTAGTTTTGTTGTTGATATGATTGTAAATTCATTAGTTGGAAAGTTCGATGAGAAATAAAGTGAAATATGTTTTCAATTTAGTTCGATGATGCAGTTATCATGTTTTGCGCATGCATTTGGGTTTAGGGGTTGTGGAAATTTAGCTAGGGTTTAAGGAGAGCTTGATTTGGTTATTGATTAGGGATTGCTTTTGCATATTCTGATCTGGGTTTGCTTACGAAACAGTTGCATTGGATCGATGATCAGATTTAATCTAACTAGTAACTTGGAACTTAAATATATGTCTGCATGCTTAGATTCCTGCTTCTGTTAAGTGGATTTAGTTGCTGGTTTTGGGTAGAGCCGCAATGGTTTCTATGGTGAAAATGATCGTTTTTCTGACGCTTGAAATACTTATTTACAGTTAGAACGCATCATATTTGTACATGGGGTGATTGAGTAATAGTTGAATAGGTTTTTTTTTTTTTTCTTTTTCCGTTTTATCTTTGAATTTATTAGTATCACTGTGGTTGGCTCAGTGAGGTGCAATTAATTCCTTACATCAGTGGTTTGAGTTTTGTTTCTCGAAGACAAACAAATGACGAAGAAGAAGAACCCCTTTGTTTTTATGGATGTGTCCGTTGATGGCGATCCTTACGAAAGAATGGTTTTTGAGGTACTGTTCATGAACACATATATTCAGTCTAGATATTTTCTTTCGGTGTAAACTGTGTAATGAATGATGTGGATTTTGTTGTTCGTCTCAGCTCCTGCTATGTGACAATTCTTGCATTTCCTAATGAGTTAGACCTTTATAATTTTTTTGGTGATTGCTTTACAGCTTTTCTCTGATGTTGCTCCCAAGACTGCAGAAAATTTTCGTGCTCTATGTACAGGTAATGTATATCATTTCGTTCAGAACATATTTGTTATCTTTTTATATGGGATTCTGTATCCACCATGATTACATGAATTGCTCTATGGACGTGAACAATTCGTATAATCAATTTCTTGTTTTGCTTCTGAGATTCCACTTTTGTTCCTTCTTTGGGGATGTTATTATACATTATCATACTAAAATCAGAAGGCTTTCTGTTCTCATATATTTGTTATTTTATTGAATACTCAGGAGAGCAGGGAATCGGTCCAAAAAGTAGAAAACCACTGCACTACAAAGGGTCCTTTTTCCATCGTATTGTAAAAGGTTATAACGCACAGGTATGCCTCCTCATCTTACTTTTAGATTCGTGTTCCATACAATTTTGTGGTTGAGCATGACTTAGCAGTGGTTTGTCTATCAGTTACCCTTGTTTATGCTGTAGGATACAGGGCTGATGGTCACGACTGCTTTTCTTGTGATATAGTTTTAAGGTTGTACTTACTAAGTTGTATATCCTTGAAATTTACTAGCTTTGTCATGCCCAAACCAATTTTGTATACACATTTCCTTTATAACTTATAGGGGTTAATGAACGATGTCCATTTTGCAGGGTGGCGATTTTGTGAAAAGAGATGGTAAGTATTATAATTATCTCTTTCCTGCAGCCATTACATTTAATGTGTCATTCCAGCTTGCACATTAAATCTGGGCCAAAATCGATATCACATTCTTGTCTGAATTCATGTTTGTCACTAAAAACACCATTTCTTTGAAGATGGACTGAGAAAAAAAGTGTTGATATAAGTTGGTTCAAGTAAACAAACACAGAATTTCAAGAAAATTTATAAGCATTAAGAGGTTGATTTCGGTTATGCAAGACTTATTTTCAAGCATGATGTTTATAGTAGTGTTTGAACATATAATTACCAAAAGTGAGATGGCAGAATGCAGCCTGTTTAAGATAAATGCTGTTATATAAACATTTTCAATTAGGCTTCCATATACCGACAATACAGAGAATTATATTTATGTTGATTAGGAAATTTATATTGGAAAATACAGATGCTGCTTTGTGCTCCTGGGATTCCGAGTCGACCAAATACTCTAGTTTTGGTATAATCATTGGATATCAAGTCCTAAATGTGTTTGCTAGGTTATAACTCTGATTGTTTCTTGTTAACAGTGAAAGAATATGGCTCCATTATGTATGTGCAAATGCCTTTTATCTTATTATCCTGGGCTTATGGTTTAGGATTTAATTAATAAGTCATGTCATTTAAAGGCGTATAAGTTCTGGAGAATTAGAAGGGTCTCGCTTTGAGCTAAAAATGAAGTGGTATAGAACTAGGCGGAGAGATAGATAACTCAAATAGGTTGTAAACACAAAAAATTCCAACTCCCTTCCAACACACCCCCACCCCCCAACACACAAATGTCTTTAGACTTGGACCAGGATCAATCCGTGGTGAGCTGACCTAGAAGCATAAAGGGCATCTTGGCTGCATAGGCAGTATCAGGTGTTTTGATATATTTATTTCTTGAAATTGTTTATGGCTAATCAAACTGAAAACCGCAATTTTAAATTTTCGGTGGAATAATTGATTTGTCTTAATATTAAAAAAAACTACCAATGATGACATTATTTTTGTAATGCTGTATACCCTGGTAATACCAAAGCATGGTGGAAGGTCTCTTTTAACGTGACTTGAGTCTGAGTTTTACTGGTCTTTTATGTTTGTTCTGTAGGCACAGCTGGTGAAAGCATTTATGGTGAGAAGTTTCCAGGTAATAGTGACAACAGTATCTGCATCAATATCTATGTCTGTGCAATATTTCTATAAGCAAAATTACAACTCTTGCTTATCAATAAACTATGGTTATAGCTCTGTCCCTACTTTTTTAAGTTTGTGATCATGTCTCACTGTCACAAGCTTCCTTGAGTAGGGATTGTAATACTCACTACTCAGGGAACTGTAGTCTATGAACTAGAAGAATTATCTTGAAACTGCGTGTTCTCAGGTCTTGTTAAGTATTAATTCAATGCTATTTAATTTGGGGATGCTTCTGAGTATTAATAGTGTTAGTTAACTTTGCTTCAGATGAGTCACCTGTGCTCAAACACTCTGGACCTGGCCTTCTATCTATGCCTGTTGCTGTTCGTGACTCTTTAGGTTCTCATTTCAACATCACTTTTGCAGCTAATCGTAGTCTTGACAGGTATGCTTTCATTTTCATATTTTTTGTTTTTACTTTCTTTTACTATAGACTTGGTTTTGTTCGCTTGTGTAAATATTCTTACTTTTTGCCATTTAGTAGGCAGTTTTATAAAGTTGTTGGTGACTTATGATTTCCTCAGACTGTTAAATATCTGATGAGAGGTTGTGGATTCTTCAGTCTAATTACAGTTGTGTATCATTGTACAGAAAGAATATAGTTTTCGGGAAGCTTGCACAAGGGCATGAGGTCCTGAAAAAGATTGAAAATGCGGGCGATGAAGATGGGAATCCAACTGTATTAGTTAAAGTGATCAATTGTGGCGAATATAACGAAGGTAACAGTTATGGAGAAACTACTTCAGTGTTGTCTTTTAATTTCTCAGCAATATGAAAAAATATTGGTATCTAAGGGTTATCAAAACCCTAACTTTTCCTTTGATACCATGCGTTTTCTTTGATATTATTTTTATTTATTGTTTGTATGTGCAGAGATAAAGAGAGCAAGTAAAGTGAAAGTTGGGAAGGATGCTTCTTCAGAAGCTAATAGTCATGAACTGAGGCGAAGGGTTAAACACAAAAAATCTTCCAAGGATAGAAGGAAGAGGAGGAGAAGGAGATATGATTCATCTGAATCAGACAGTTCCTCAGATTCTGAATCTGAGTCATCTGAGTCAGATAGTGAGTCTGACTCAGATGTGTCCTCATCATCTTATGCTAGTTCTTCAAGTGATGACAGGCATAAGAAAAGAAAGAGATCTTCTAAAAGAGACAAGCATAGACGCGGAAAGAGGCGGGATAAAAGGCGTGACAAAAAGCGAAGGCGGCATGATAAGAAATCTAAGATCAGATCAAAAAGGTTGTATGCTTAATATTATTTGTAATTCAAAAGTTATTTTATGGTTTCACCCTTATTGTTCAGACTCTTTTCACATGAAAATACTTTTTATGTTCTTGCCACTTGAGCAGTATCTCATGTAAGGCTAGTAGTCCTTGCCTTTTTAGTAGTTAACGTCCTCTCCTAATATGTTCTTTTTAATAGGAAACCTTGTTTAGGAAATGGTATAGGTTATAAGGACTTAAATTCGCACTTTGCTGATATTTTTTTTCTGTTCTCAAGGGCATCACATGGTCATACTGATTCTGAGAGTGAAATTAAAAGTGAAAGTAGCTGTGAAGATGATGGCCTTGACACCAAAAGGAAGGAACAAAAGTTTAAGAAGGACATCTCTGAAAAATCTGGTACTTTAACTAATTTCTTTGGCATTCTTGAGCTGTGGTACATCCGTTATGATAATTGTTCTATCTCACCTTCTAGATGATAGTAGTTTATTTGCTCGCATGATCTTTCTAGATCAAGATTTTACTTGTTTACCTTTCCTTTTGCAAATTAGGTTTTTATATTAGGTGGGTGGGGTTGATATTTGTTTTGGAGAAAGTTAGCAAATATAGTATTTGGTGTCTGGGTTTGCTATATCTACGGGTCCTGGGGTTCAGCATTTTATTGTGAATGGGTCAAAGCTATCCTTATCACGTATGTGACCTGCATTTTTCAAGCTTGTTATATTTTTACTTTTGGTGGATTGAACTTGAATATCTGTTTTGTTGTGACATTGGATTGTTAATATTGAACGTTGTGCTTAATGGAAAATGAATTTAAGCTGAGATGATTCAGGACATTCTTACAATGGGTCAATGCCCCCAAGCCGACCTGTGTCACTGTTTTTCATTGTCTTACTAATTGATTTGTGTTTTGTTCTCATGGTTTTTTGTAATTTCTGCTGTTGGAAACCAACCACTTGTTGCAGGCGAAGGTGATGCTTCAATCTACCTTAAGAAGAGGGAGGAAGCTGAAGTGCTTGTGAAAGACGGTGCATATCCTAAGGAGAATGGAGATCAGCAGAGCAATGGACTTGCAGGTGGTAAATATGACAAAAGTGCAGATAGACAGCCTGACATAGTTGATGATCACCCAGGAAAATCTAGGTCTTCTTTCCATTCTTGTCACCCCTCAGTTATTCTTTATGCTTACCGATTCTTCCAGATCTGGTATTTTATTGAAAGTTGATCAGCAGGAGCCGAAGCTTCAGTCCTAAGAGGGCCATGAGTAAGAGTATGAGTATTAGTCCCAGGAGGAGTCCGACCAAGAGCCCAAGTTTAAGTCGCAAACGGAGTGAGAGCAGGAGTTCGAGTGTTAGTAGAAGCCCTCCTCCTCCCCCTCAAAGGAGCAGGAGCATCAGCAGGAGTCCTGTTAGAAGCGATTGCAGTAGAAGCCCAGCCAGAGGTTTCAACAAAAGACCAATGAAGGGCTGGAAGGGTAGGAGTCCAGTGAAAGCCCGGTCTCAAAGAAGCATAAGCAGGAGCCCTGTAAGCAGGAGCCCACCATATGGCAGAAGCCCAGTAAAAGTTCCAAGAAGCATAAGCGGAAGTCCACCTAGAAAACCACCACATAAATCAATTAGCAGAAGCCCTGCCAGAGCTTCAAGCACAAGCAGAAGTCCACCAAGAAAATCATTGCACAAATCAAATAGTAGAAGCCCTGTAAGAGTTTCAAGAAGCAGAAGCCCAGTTATATCTTCTCGAAGGAGAGCAAGCAGAAGCCCTGTAAGAGTCTCAAGAACTAGAAGCCCAGTTAGATCTTCTCGAAGGAGTGCAAGCAGAAGCCCTGTAAGAGTATCAAGAAGCAGAAGCCCTGTAAGAGTATCAAGAAGCAGAAGCCCAGTTAGATCTTCTCGAAGGAGTGCAAGCAGAAGTTCAGGTAGGTTTCGTTCTAGGAAAACTGCTAGCCGCAGTCCGCTGAGGGCCCCAAGCGGGAATAACCATCGCAGCTATTCAAGGAGTCCTAGCCCAGTAGCGCGTAGGGTAAGGTCGCCTTTATCACCAGATCGGGGGAGGAGCTTGTCAAGAAGTATTTCACCTGATGCCTCACCAAAGCGCGTTAGAAGAGGGCGGGGTTTCAGTCAGCGGTACTCTTATGCACGGAGGTACAGAACCCCTTCTTTGTCTCCTCCTGTGAGATCTTATCGTTATGGTGGTGGTCGAAGTGATCGTGACAGGTAATTGCAAGTCATTTGTTTTTTTTGCAAGTTCTTTTACCGTCGTCTAGTGTAGATCAAGTGGTGATTGACTGCGAACTTTGTTTTTGCATTGCAATTGCACATAATGTGCATGCCCAATTTGTGTTTCTAGGTATTCAAGTTATAGAAGGTCCAGGTATTCTCCGAGGCGCTATAGAAGCCCACCGAGAAGAACACCTCCTAGGTATGTTTATCGCCCTCTTATAAGCTGCTGCTTCATATACTGTGCTGGACTAGTATTCGGGCTGCTTATGTTGAATTGCATGTTGGTGAATTTGTAGAGTCCGAGTTTCCATAAAAGATATAATGCATTTGTGATAAAACTTATTGGGATTTGGCCACGTATCTTTCTTCGTGCCTTATGATTGTGTTTCTCCCTTCGTCATTTTATTTGTGGTTGGATCATATAGAGACGGGTGATTCCATTTAACTCATATCCGCAGATACAGAAGCAGAAGAAGCAGAAGTCCAGTATCACGTAGCCCTCGTTACCGCAGCCGAAACTATAGTCGTAGCAGTAGCCCCATCAAGAGCCGTAGCCCAGTGCGAAGTCGTAGCCCCATTCAGAGCCGCAGTCGTTCTCCAGTGGAGGTGGGTAGATCACACGTCTCTCCTCGGGTAGAGAGGGCAAGATGTTCATCCAGAAGCAGAAGCCCATCAAGGTCGAGATCAAGGTCCTCATTGGATTCCAGATCCCCAATTCGGACGGGCAAAAGCAGGTCCAGGTCATCGTCAGGAAGCCGAATAGGGAAGAAGGGCCTGGTTTCGTACGATGATGTTTCCCCTTAGTCGAGTTAAATGATGACATCGTAGTAGCAACGGAGATGTTTTGATCCACTTTTGATGGAGTTGGCCATTGATAGAGATTTTACCGGTGTTGAGAAATGAGTATTACTTGGGGTACTTTGAGGGACGTGATATCGTAGAAGCTGTTTTAATTGTAGGTGGATTTCACCCGTGAGGATTGTGGATCTTGTGCTGCTAGATCATCATACTTCTGTGCCTCATTAATTCGAGATTTTATGATTTGTTATACTTTCGAAAGTGCTTTTCATAATTGGCTTTTTCAGGTTTTGAGGGTTTCTAGTCTAGGGGGTTTGGTCGTTATTTGTTACTTTGAAAAATATGAATTTGGCATATCGGTGTTTAGAAAATTTGATGGAAATGCAAATTTAAGATTGAAGTGAAGTATGTTTACTGTTTACTCCGTTATTCGATGTTCGACCCAGAAGCATTTCTGAGTCCTCTCACTCCATTTGGTAGATTTGACTTATTTATTTATTTATTTTATGTTTTTTGTTTTGTTTCTTGTTTTTGGTTTTTTTGAAGAGAAACGATAGTTGATTTATTAGAATTGGAAAAAGCTCATACAGTTCCTTGAACCAACAAAAACCGGAGTTCGAATGAGTAGCCAACTTGGCCATACGGTGTACCGGTACATTGGTGGATCAACGAACATATCAAATATGCGAAGCTTCGAATCCCGGCAAGCTAATTCTGATGCCCTCCACTAATAAATCCATGGGAGAAGGCCCCTGCTTAAGACAACCAATCGCTTGAACAACCTGTAAAGAGTCACTCTCATAATCCTCGGCAAGTTCCATTGCATAGCCCAACACCACCATCGAGAACAAGAAGCAATTCTACCATCGGGGTATTTGATGCAGGGGATATTTGACGAACAAAACCTCCAGCAGAGCTATCTGCTTCGCCGTGAAATACCGTACCTACACCTCCCAGATTCGTAGCAGCAATAAAAGAACCATCCCCATTATTCTTTAGCCACCTAGAGGGGGACATCAGAGGGACGAAGCTTGTATTGGTCGAGATTGGAATGCAGGCTTAGCCTTGGTGAATTCATCAAGATGCAGTTTGGAATACCAATGCCGGGCTTTCAACTTTGCCATTAGGAATGAAGCCAAATGGAATGAATGAGCATTAGGAATAAAGCCAGCTGACTAGCAGGAATGGAAGAAACACACAAAGACACCCAATTACACATAGAGGAATGCACCCGAGGCCTTGGACCCAAATCCAAATGGGAGGAGAAATATACCGCTCGGGCAAATAGGCAACAACTAAACACATGTAGCATTGACTCCGAATAGGAATTACAAAAAATACAAATATTGTCCACCGCTACCCCTTTTTTATCCTAATTAGCACGAGTAGGTAGAATGTTGAGGCAAGCCCTCCAAACGCACATTTTCGCCTTATCAGGGATATTAGCTTTCCACATAGAGACACCAGCAGTGCTCAGATGCAAAACAGAAGCCTGATTACGCATACAGTAAGCAATTTTATATGCACTTTTGACGAAAATAATCCTTTCGAGTCATATCCCTAGGTAATATGCCGCTCAACGGAATTGAGAGGATCAATGAAGCATCACGAAACAACTCATTAACCAAATCATGATTCCAGGAAGCCGACTAGTATAAACGGTTTTTGGGAAGCACTATGTTTCTAAGCACCTTTGGTGAAACCATTGTGTCAAAAAGCTTTATACATGCCACTTAGTACAACGGTCGAGTGATATTCTTCTTTATTTGTAAGTTATGAGTCTTAGATTTGATTCTCGCCAAAGGCGAATTTGAACCACATTATTACTAGCTCATTGTGAGGCTAAGCCCACCTCTTTCTCTATTAGTGTACATAATATCGTTTATTCAAAAAAAAAAAAAAAGCTTTATACAGAAACAATTCCAAGGGTGCTTAACTAATTTTGAAAGAAAAAATTGGTTTAAATGATCATACCTAAAATACTTACATGTATTTAATACATTTATAACGGTTATTTGTAATTGATGTCATTTAATAGAATCACCATATGATCGTCGAAATTGTGATTGTACTGAATACATGTAGGTATTGTAGACTAATCTCATAATCCTTAATCTAATCAAAATAGATATTGAAGACAAGAATTAAAGATTGAAGATATAATAACTAGTTTGAATGAACCGAACACTGCCTAGCCTGTTTTCCAAAAAAAAACTGCCCAACCTTAAGCTTAGTATCCAACAAAAATACTTTTTAGCTCAGTGGTAAACTGGTAATTACAAGTTTTACCCGATACAAAAGGTTAATAACTGACCCGACCCGACAACCAAAAGTTCCATAAATAGCGGCAAATCCTCAGTTGTAGAGTTTCTCAGTGACTCGCGCGTACAAAATTTGGCAATCGCACCCCCGCACTCGGCAGAGGAGAAATAGTCAAAAACCACCAACAAATACGACGCACTGCGAAAATGTGGAGGCGCGTGGCATCTACTTCCTCGGCTCAGCTCCAAAACATCGCCGCCTCAGCCTCACGCAGATCCTCGTCTCTCAATCACACCCGTAGGTTCGTAATCTCCTCGGCGTCTTCCCCTTCGTCTACGCCGTTGCCCAAGTCCGCTCCTCCCGCCGCTCCCCACATTGCCTCCGCTTCCACCTCCCGTGCGTTTCCAGTTCCTTGGGCTTTTTATACGTTGTTCTGATCTCGATTAGGTTGTTGCTTTCTGTTTGTTGCCGGGAAAACGTAGGCACGTTAAGAATTCTCTGATCTCGCGAAATGAGAAGGCGGATTACCCGCTAATGGTTGTGATTAATTTGTTGATCAAAATTTGAAACTTTGAGCGGTCTCAAGAATTGGAGATTTTATATATAATGTGTTTGATTTATATTCTTTTTGTGGTGTATGAAGCTCTGAAGAAAAACCCTCAGGAGGCTAATCCGACTGCTACCGGTCACGAGCTTGAGGAACTTGCTGCGGAGCTTGAGGTTGATAATTACGATTGTTGGGTTGTGATTTGTATAGGAGAGTTTGCTTAATTACTGGCTAATCTCATTATATGCAGGGAAGGGACGTTCTTGAAATCAATTATCCTGTTGGTCCTTTCGGTACCAAGGTAGTCCTTCTATTTCATCTCATGGATTTCATTTTTGTTGTAGTTAGTCGGTATATAGGAAGGAACTTGGAGAGTTTCTGACATGTTCTTGCTGCATCATTCGCAAGTATACATGATATATGTGGTTTGCACCATGATTGGAAGTTTAATGTTGCCAGATTTTGTGTTTCACCCTTCTACGCCATCGCTTGCCATGGGCATCTCGCTTACCAAAAATAGTACTAATCGTCTTAATCTTCTTTCAACCGCCAAAGAGCGATGGACCGATGGTTTCATGGTTGTTCTTCAAGTTCCTAATAATTGCGGGATCCTGTCTTTTCATTGAAGGAATAAAAACTTTTGCTTATCAATATCAAATCTCTTCCTGCACTCCGCCTCTCATTTCCTTATGTACACGTCAAATGGATGTGAAAGTGTGTAAATCTGTGCACGACATCTTCCGTTTAACTGGAAATATGTGGTCGTCTTCAATCAACTTTCTCATGTAACTAATCTTACCATACTTTCTATGTCATAGGAAGCACCTGCGATCGTCAAGTCTGTCTATGACAAAAGAATAGTTGGATGCCCTGGTATTGAGGGAGGAGGTAAAGTTCTCCATTTAGATACATAATTTTTTTTCATGCTGGTCAAATCAAGTCATTCCCAAGGTACGGTTAACTGTAATTTCTGAACATTTATGTTTGCAGATGATGAGCATGATGTCGTGTGGTTTTGGCTGGAGAAAGGAAAGCCATACGAATGCCCTGTCTGTACCCAAGTTTTTAAGGTGACTTGCTGAGTCTGACTATTTCCTTTTTCCTTTTACCCCTCTTCGTGTCCAAAGTCTTTTCTTTCTTTCTCTATACATCGTAGTATGTAGATGAACTGGTGCTTGAATAAATTGACTGATCCAATTTGTGATAAACTTTTAACAGCTGCAAGTGGTTGGCAAAGGAGGTCCTCCAGATGGTCACCATTGATCCGGCTGACAGGTTTCTTGCGCAAATAAAAATTTGATTTACTGATTTTTTGTTTTTTTTTTGGGGGGGGGGGGGGGGGGGGGCAGTCTTTTATACTGTGTAGCTTCAATAATTATTTTCTGGTTTGTTTTTCGGTGATCCGTAGTTCTTAAGAGATTGTGTTCGACTTTTCCGTCGGTGATAATTTTGGTTCCATGGTCAGTTCATTAGAACTGGATTCGTTTGAGTGGCTGATAATTTTGAATTGTGTACGAAGATCAAAATAATTGAGTAGATTTGTTTTAAAATAAAAATTAATGACTACATGTTAATCGTAATACATCTCATAATCTTGTCTTTGTATTTAGCTATTCGAGGATGCTGTTGTGTGTTATCAAAATCCAACATTAACAGTTTAGAAACTTGTGTTGCTCCAATCGTTTTCTTCTTTTCTCTTATTTCATACTGGGAAGTGATCACTGCACGCCGCTTTCTTCCCCTTACTTATTTTTTTTATCTTTGCTTTCAATAAATCAAATAATAATCAATCAGCAAAAGTAAACATGGGTGTGAGGGGAAAAAAGTGTGTGCGGAGATCATTTCATTGTACTGAATGGTATTTTGATGTCAAAGACAATAAAAAGAGGGGTAAAGTGGATACAATTTGTGGATTTTAATGTCTCTGGCCTTTGGAATATGCTCTAAAACTGCTACTTATGGGACCCCAAGACCAAAGAGTTTTGGAGGTTAATCCAAAGAATTTGATGCAACTAAGCATTGGAATCATCTAATTTTTGTCCCAAGGCTCAATTGTGTGTAATCATTTTCATGGTAATTGTATGCAAAGCTTCAACCCTGAAGACTGCTTAAGCATGCCTGCCCCTGCTCTGAAACCAGTACTCCCAACAATGTCAGCTCCTCGGATAAGCGAGGCAATTAGGCAGTGCTTCTCGGAGACTCAGTCTGACTCTCCTGAAATGCAGCTGAAGGCTCTCCACACTTTAGTTTCCATCACCAAGGTGAGTTCCCAAAACAGGAACTTGGTTGCACAGACAGAAGGAGCCATCCCCGCCTTACTTGCCCTCTCGAAATCTTCCTCCGACAGCATTCAGATTCTCTCGTTGTCTGTCCTCTTCAACCTGTCCCTGAACCCTGATCTGAAGCAATCTCTGCTTTACCACCTGAATTCGATAATTGCCTCCTTGACCTCCGCGGAGTCCGGCAGAGTAGCTTCCTCTCTGGTTTGTAGTTTGGCAATGCTTGACAAGAACAAGGCCAAATTTGGCGTAGCAGGTACCATCCAGTTACTAGTCAAGGCCATTTCCGGGTCTGGTAGTCCTGCTGCTCATCACCTCCTCAGCTCTCTAGCTGAGCTTGTTCAGTTCCACGGGAACTGCACTTTGGCAGTGAAAGAAGGAGCTGTTGAAGCGCTCATCCAAGTGGTGGGGAGAAGTGACAGCGAGGATCTGGCCGGAACTTCTCTCCTGGTTCTTGGCCTTCTTGCTAGGTTTGATGAAGGGCTGAATGCTTTGCGCAAAACTGACCAGATTGTGAGCTCAGTGGTACAAGTGTTCAAAGGGAGGTGCATGCTGAGTAAGGAAGGTGCAGCTGAAATCAGGCTGCTCCTGTTTGATTAAAGTGAGGGCTGCGTAAGAGACGGGGAACTCCATGTTTTCTGAGTGGTAACTGGTTGTAGAGAGTTCAGGACTAGGTGTGGCCAAGTTGGCTACAACACTGTAATTGTCCTCCTGCCTCCAAGATCAAATTCCTCTCTTCGTAGTTAAATAAGATTATTTAAATATCGTTCGAATAAAAAAAAAAAAGTTAAGATATTAAAATGTAATTCTGGTCTTAACTCATCATAGTCAAAACTCCGGCCATGCTTATAAATGTACGCCGTCACCATATGGGCTGTACAGTTGTAATAGATTAGTTCTAGATTTTAAGTGTGTCGTAGTTTCTAGATTCAAGTATTGAAGACATGCACATCAAGGCATATATTGGACGATCATATTTCGTAAACTCTTGATGGTTAGTAGCATGTAGAATCACATCATTGCATATCTTTCAGATTGTGAGATCAGTTTAATTGCCTAGTTTTAGCAAATAAAATCAATTTTATTTAGATTTTTTAAATATATAATTCTAATTTCCTTTCTTCTAGGTTGTTGGTTTCATAGGAAATCAATTAATTTTAGGGTGATGCTAGGGAGACCAGATTTTTTAAACTAAATTTGCAAACTAAATGATGTGGTTGTAGATGGTTAATATTTTTTTTTTTGGTCGAAATGTGGTTGTAGATGATTGGATTATTAATTAAGTGTTGATTAACGTGCTTGTTTTTTATTAGTGAAATATCATTTAGTTTGCAAATTCGATTAATTGAATCAAGACTAAATCTTTTCAAAAAGTTGTCGTATGTTTGGGTCATTTCAATTAAGGCTTGTTTCTTAGCCATATTGCCCTAGGCATTTTATCATGTTAGGGTTTTAGGGCTGAAGGCTTCTATATCTCTTGGCAGAAAAGATTATATTCATATTACCGAAATAAGACTTGAGTGTAAAATGTTTTAAAGGAAAGTTCTTGAGTGTTAGGTTAGAAGAGTGATCATAGTGAAACTCTTCATGCATTGCATATCATTCCATTATATCATATCGTTCATCTTTATGACGAAGTTGCGTGCAACCTCTTTGTTTGTGAGGAGGACATACTGAGTGCGCTGTGTTCATCCAAAAGAGAGCTAGGGAAGGATAGTGTGCTACAAGAACAAAAGTACAAGAGAGAACTTCAAGTGTAGTGTCTACCTTTTTGAGTCTTGTAAAAGTTCATATTTCTTAATTAGTGGATTTTTTAACCGGCTAGTGCCATGGATTTTTCTCGTTGTGTATTGAGTTTTACCACATAAAAGAAATATCGTGTGTCATTTGTTCTTTTTAATTAGGGTTGTTTATTTGTTGGATTTAGATTCTACGATCTATCCACGTTTTCACAGGTGCTATGTTGGTAGAACTTTTAATCGGAGAGTTTTAATCCAAACACCTGATTTTTGAATTTTTTAGACTAAACATGTATATATTTTTAAGATTTGATTAAACTTTTATTCTACAATTTTTGTGCCACATGTATGATAACTAACTTTCTTTTTTTACCAAAATTACAAGATATGCCACTTCCATAATTTAGGAATTTTTCATCACAAAAAAGAGAGGCTTAATTGGATTAATAGTCCACGTAGTGATAGGATAATCCAAAAATAGCCCTTGTAGTAAAAAATAAAATTAGGATTTAAACCCCTATGATGAAGTTTGTTAGGATTTAAACCCAAAATAAAAAATTTTGTCAACTTTTTGTTAATTATTAGCACATGAAACTCACATGTGAGGCTAAAAATATGAAGTTAGCCTCCCATGTAAGTCTCACGTGCTAACAATTAATGAAGAGTTTCATTTTATCCTCATATGTGTGCTCACCTGCTAATAATTAATGGAAAGTTAACGGAATTTTCAATTTTGTGCCTAAATCCTAAAATACGTCACCACATGGGCTTAAATCCTAATTTTTTATTTTTTTTATTTTTTATACCACAAGGACTATTTTCCAACCAATTAACCAAAAAAATAGCAACAACTTTCCTAAAACCTAGTCATTTTATATTATGCGCGCTATGCTGGGCGTGTGAAGTTTTTTTTTCTTCCCTTTTTACATTTATTTACGCATTAAGAGACATTCTCATAATTACAACGTACAACGTACAATGGTTAATTTTAATTTGTACATTTGTACTTGTCAAGATACATTTATTTTAATTTTTTTAGTTAACAAATTGTAAAAACTTTTGCCCATTAGATTTTAAATTAAGATATTGTAAGCCTCTGAACCTGCAAAGAGAAGAGCACATAAACAAAATGAAGCAAAATTTGATGTTTCTATCAATCTCCTATATCGCAAATGCCACAAAAATGGAACTTTATGTCCAAACGATAGCAGAAAAATACAGATATGAATACATCATTTAAAATGTTATCTAAAAAAAAGGTCACAGTAAAATTACAACTTTAAGTCCGAATTAGTCACCCAACATATAGCAACATAACGAATAATCAAATTAATAAAAGATTTAAATTATTTCTCACATTCCTAAAAACTAAAAGAAAATCATATCAGCAGTAAACTAAAAATAGCACAATAAAAATGTTAGCTAAAAATGAGAACCTTGTTGTATGCTAAGACGACTTTTTCTCTGGATGTCCTTCCCTTGTGCTTAATTTTGACAGAGGAACCCACAAAGGGAGATTAAATGTGAAAGGAAAATTAAACTTTAGAATGAAACCGATTAGAAAACGTAAAAATGAAGTCAACCTTCTTATGATTGAGACATAAAATATGTAAAAATAGATTTAAATAGAGGGGGAAAAATGATTGCCCAAGTCAGAAGTGGTTTGGGCAAAATGCGAATTGTGATATTAATCGAAGATTAATAATGTTTTTTTCTTCTGATCTTTGTATGTTTACAGCAACAAAGAGAAGAATACATAGAGTAGGGAAAAAAAACCATGTCTTTGCATGACATCTTACCATATACGTCTGCATTGGTTGTGTTGTCGAAGAAGATAAAAACTTCTCTTGGCTAGAACATTCTTCTCAAAAGTAGTCAGGTGGAAAACTAATCGCATCGTATGCAGGCTGCAATTTATTTAAGTAGAACATTGAAAAACATAAGTTCAACTGTGAATTACAAATGAAACTGCCTACTGAAGTACTCACCAAGTAAAATGTTTTCTGAAAAGACAGTCCATTTCTTCCTCATTTGTTCTCTTTTTCTGGCCATGTGGAACTGAAAGGACCCAATTAACTCTCCAGTGCGTGGGATCGTCATCAGATTCGTCTTTGAAAAAAAAAAAATGTTGTATTCAAAAGCCCGGATGTTTTGTAGGCATAATGTTTATTGGCATAATGATCAGTAGAAGATAAACCACAGAGAGTAATCTCACTAAATCTATTGTAGATATAAACTGAAATTATGCAATACAACAATCTGAAGCCAAGCCAAACAAAATTAAAGCACAACACCAAAGGAAACAAAATTAAAGCACGTAGAGTGCTATGGGAGTAAAGCCAAACTAAATTAATAAAACACCAAACGAAATAAATACCCCTGAATTTCATTAGAGGCGGGAAAAAAAATTCTTACGGCACACTTCTCTACCAATTAAACATTCAATAGAAAACTTCAAATGAAAAGTCAAGAAATCACGTAATTCAAACATACCTGTAACTGGTAATTGAACACCCAAAACATTCGATCTTACACAAATGAAATACTGCCACAACCAATAACCCAAAAGTTAATATTGTGAAAGCAACCAAACTAAAGGAGAGGAAAATGAAAATAGTGAATATTAACAGAGATTACAGACCTTCTCTATTTGTCCAGTGAGAAGCTATACATCATGCCAATATAATACAAGCATGCCTGAATGACAAAGCTTGAAATCCTAGAACAATGGCAGCAAGGAAACTGGAATATAAACAAAAATTTACGATAAAGTAAGAAAGTTCAGGCATTCACCAGTAATCCGACTTGACGGATGTTAGATTTAGCGGTCATCCAGATCCATTTGTAGTGAGTGACTGAACGAGGGCCTTATGAACCTTTAGGAATAGGAATGAGACCCTTGAAGAGTTTATGGAATCCGAAGTTCCATATCTGAGTTCAACTTTGCGCTTTGTTGTATTTAGCTCATTACGTTAGACAAAACATCTACTTCGCTGTTGATTTATTGATAAAGATGCAGCACCGCGTATACATGTAGCCATTGAATTAGGTATTAAAGACGTTTTCCGCTACCCCAAAGGTACTATGGGTTTGGGCTAATCCACAACGCATTCGGAGCGGATTCGACCCCTTGATCCTCGAAATGATATTTGCCTTGTTTGTTATGCTGACGCAGGTTACTTATCAAACTCGCACAAGGCACATCCCCGATTGGTTATGTCTTCACCGGTAGGGATATAGCAATATCTTGGAGGTCTACGATATGACTTTAGTTGCGAAATCTTCGAATCATTCCAAGACTCACCTTACTTCATTTTGCCACAACGTGAGACATGCTTGAGAGCTTTTGTTGAGCATATTTGAAGTACCTACTGTTTTCATTCATTGTGAGTTCCGACGACGATCCATGAAGACTATGTCGCATGTATCAACCTAACCAAAATATAATACATCAACAAAGTCAACGCCAAGACATATTGCGTCACATCACATCAGCAAATCATCAAGAGATTGAAGTCAAGCAAGCCGATCCCAGACAACCTTGCCGACCTCTTCACGGCGTCACTGCTGAAGTCGACCTTCCAGAAGCTTGTCCGAGGAATTGGTATGCCTAACTATTCATATGCAATGTTTGTAGTTCGCATTTATAAGTTTTATAAACTCAAGGGGAGTATCCAAGATCTTAATGTACTATTTTTCCCTACGATTATGAGCATTTTTCCCACTGGGTTTTTGCTACGCAACTAGGTTTTGATAATGCACCCATCCTAGGTTGGTCATACCCTTATGAGCTCTTTTACTTGTGTTCAAAAGACTTATAGTTTTGACTTAACGCAACTTCTCACTTTTCTCCTTAGTCTATGGGTTTTTATCCCACCTTGGGTTTTACCGTAACGAGGTTTTGTGAGTTTTAACTTTTATGCATTCTTTTGTTGATCTGAGACTCGCATTCGCTCGTTGTGCTGACTACTTCTTCAACTGAACTTACTTCATTGTTGAAGACTTGATACGCCATTTGCTTGAGTATTTACACACTCAAGGGGGAGTGTTGCAGTCCTATTAGATTATGAATGTGATTGTGTAAATCCTATCATATCTGGGATATCCTTATGAGATTCTACCATATCTTTTAGACTAGATATTATCCTATTAGAGTTGTAATCTTATTAGGGTAAAGAGTTTACGTTTTCTACTACTATAAATAAAGGCACTATATGTTGAGATAACACACAACTCACAAATACACATTTCTCTCATATTTCTCTGTGCTGCACCCCCTCTCTCTTTGTCCTTTATATTGTTCAGTAAATTAGGCCTACAACAATAAGGCCTCAAAAGAATTTGCATGGCCCTATAAAAATCCCATGGACCGGCCATAATACTACAAAACCTCTGTAAAGTAATAAAGTTGAGACCAAACCAATTTTATAACATTAGGAGGTTATTACTTAATGTGTACTTAATAAATTAATATTTATTTATTTATCCTTAATGAATATAAAAAATTAGTTAATGAATGTTGTAGTTCCAAAATATTTTAATCTCTCAAGAAGCTGAACATGCTAAATGATGCAGATGTATTGGGATAGGTTGCATTCATCTATGCATTAAATATCTAAATAAGTATTGATGCATTGTATTAGAAGTAATCTTGGGTTTGGCTTTATTACCTAGAGTCATAATAAATTCCTGACTAGGCTTAATGTCCTGGGGTTATTGGGGTTCAGCCTTTTCATCTTATATTTCCTTGTAAGCCTAGATGGCAGGGTAGGTTTTTAGTGTTAAAGTAAAAGTAACCTGGGTATTTCGTAGGAATCAATAGAGCATAGATTTCCATTGTCCTTGGTATTCTCATCTGTAAGAGACAACAACAATAAGGGTTTATTGTGTTCTCAAGTTTGTTTCATTTCCCTGTTGTCGAGCAAGTAAAGTCTCCATTTGTTGAGTAAGATGTCGGTTAACCTGTTGTGCTAATCGCGCAATATGTTCTCTCTCATACACATTATCATGGTTGGTTTCCCGTCCCAGTCCCCTTCCACCATGTCCCCTTCCTGGTGGCATGGTTGACCTAAGCTCTGACGCCAACTGATGCATCATATAATATTGGAAAAATGAAACCAACTTGAGAACACAATCCTTAATTCTTGTTGATTCTCACATATGAGAATAATCAAGAACAAAGAAAATCTATGCCTCGTTGATTTCTACAAAATACCCAAGTTGATAGATCGGAAGAGAATAAACTTTTACTTTTACTTAACATTCCAAAACTGCCCTACCATCTAGGCTTACAAGGAAATATAAGATGAAAAGGCTGAATTTCTACCTGTGGTCATAAAAAAAAAGAAAAAAAAGGAAAAAAAAAAGGCTGAACCCTAGTAGTCCCGTTACATTGAGCCTAGTAAGAAATTTTATTATGACCCTAGGTTATAAAGCCAGATCCAAAATTACTTTTAATACAATGCATAAATACTTATTTAGATATAAGTGTATAGATCACTGCATCATATCCCAATGCATTTGCATAACTACTTAAGGTAGAAACATTTTGGCTTCAATAAGAAATGTTTATGTTGACAAAGTATTACGTACTTGGTGTTGGGTTTCCACACACCCATGCATCATGGGTTCAAAACTCATTCTTTCCTAAATTATTGTAATAGTTTTGAACCCTTCCCTTCTTTTAATAATAATAATTTTGAATTTTTTTATAAAAAAAATGTAGTATTACATACTAGAAAGCTCAAAGATGTGACAACATCTCTGAAAACTAAAGTATTTGTTCCAAACAACTTTAGAAAAATATTCTAGTTCATCAAAAACATTTATTTGAGATATTATATATTTTTATACTTATTGACAATTATTACTATGTGGAGACGTGTTTCCTTAAGAAGAGACCAATAAAAATTATAACTAATTACAATGTGGAGTTTATTTCCATACATATTGGTCTCAAGTTGGGACCCTAATTTTTTATAATTTTAAGAAGGTTATTCCTTTATAGAGTATTCCTTTAGGTAGGTTCTTTACTGTAATAAACTTATAAATTTCCTTCATGACTTAACTCATTCATACTTTAAATTTGGACAACATTATTTTTTCTCATTCCGCATACCTTAAATCTCGTGAGGGTAAATTCAATTTTGTGATCTATTATTATGAACAGTCAACTTTCTAAAAATAGGTCCAATAACTATTATCTTTTTGTTAAGTTTGTGTTAAAAATGATTTTTTTTTAAATAATTGTAATATCCTAATCCATAAAAATTAATCTCTTCAACCGTACTGCATTCAGTCCTTTTACTTATTCAATATATCTATCTATGTGATAGATTTTTTTTGTCAATAGCATACCTATCACAGATAAATCATTTTTGGCTACCTATATTATAGATATTTTTTGTTTGTAATCTATCTCTTCAGAATTAGATGTATTCAATTCTATCTTAAAAATGTTTCGCTTGAAAATTGTTGTAGTTTTCTTATAATATAGGTATGGTACAATTGGACTCAATTTAAAAAACATCTTGAATTTTTTAATCAGTTGTGGATATTGAAGAAGTTGAAGTTCCACCATAAAACCAATTGACATTATGAGGAATAGTCCAACCTCTTATAATTAAACCCTTACAAGGTTTCTCCTTTCACCGATGTGAGACTCTTTTACCTTCACATCCTCACATGCCCTATTACGTGTGGCAATTTTTCAAGCTAAACACGTGGACAACATAACTGGGTGACGTGGACCACGTGTAGCCATTGCGCTTCGCACGTGGGCAAACCTTCTTTGATACCATGAATAAAATGGAATTCCACCATATTGCGAATTGGTTTTATGGTGGAACTTCAACTTCTTCATGGTTTTAGAGCAGGTTATCCCACGTGTGAAGCACAATGGCCACACGTGCTCTACGGCACCCGAGTTGTGTTGTTCACATGTTAGGCTTGAAAATTCGCCAAACGTGAAGAGACGTGTAAAGAATAAATCTCATATTGATAAGATAATGAACATTGTATATGCTTATAAATAATTGAGCTACTCACTATATTACTAATTGTTTTCTGATGAAACTTCAATTTCCTTGGTAATAAACAAGAAGCATCCTTTCACCTTTTCGTAGACGAACTTTGTTTATTTTTATTCTTCCGAAGCCGCAGCCCACACTGAATATGGTATAAACAACACATAAATCTCTGGAAAAACAAAAACAAAAGAAAGAGAACGAGTAAAAACTATAAAGGACAAAAGATAGAAGTGAAGGTGGTCTCTTAGACTTTGAAGTTTGAATCTTCAACATTTTTTCTTTCAACAATGCTGCTAAATTTTGATGAGCATTCCACCACTAAACACTATAATTTCGACACAATTATGTTTCCTGTACTTGGGTGGATGATTAACCATCTTGGTTATCTGATATGCTATTATTATTAGAGTGGTTATATTCACACCTCTATTTTTATCTTTCACACATCCGTCTCAATTTTCAGTCGTCTGATCGAATGAATTGAAGAAGATCAATGGACAAAAACTAATAAGAGTGTGTAGTTGGTAAAAATATGTGTATGAATAACACTACACTTACTATTATTTTGACATGCTTATGGTTGCATTTTTATTCAAATTGTTTTTGTCCAAAATGTTCGCCAAAGTGAAAAAAAATAAAAAAAATAAATCTTAATATGGATATAATGCCTTAAAAGTGATGATTACAATTTGAATCCCTCCCCCTGGACTCTTTTTTCGGGTTCGGTTCATTCTTATACCTTTGGAGTTTTCAATCTTAATTTTGCTTGTCTTCTAGTCTTATTTTATCACATAAAGTCCCAGACTAAAATGTTTTTATGTAAATACAAAGATTTCGAGCTCCCCCCCCCCCATGTCTTGATTGTTGATGATACCTTTGGTATTTTAGTCACATAAAGTATATCATGCAAAAATGGTTTTATGTAATACAAACACTGGTCGGAGCTCCCCATGTCCTCCTGTCAAAAACAAAATTACCATTTTCACTAGAAATCGACTAAAATGAATAGAAATTAAATTTTAATTGTTGAACAAATTAAATCAATTATCAACAACATATTAATTAAAAATCAACGATACAATGTAAAAAATTAACGACATAATAATCATATATCAACGATATATTAAGAAATGAGTTTTGATCGAGTTTTGATCAACGCCGACTCTTCCTTCTAATACTCCATTAACCAATATTTAAACTTTTTTCATCTCTCTTTATGATGTGCTGCACTCTCTGATTGGGAGAGAGATAAACGGCTGAGGGGTATCTTTGGAAATACCGTTGAAACGGTTGGAGTGCCCGCCAAATGTCCAAAACTACACGTAGCAGTTGGGCAACTAAGACATAGAAAAACACATTGTTTAACAAAAACACAAATCAATCAAATAACACCAAAAATTATACATCACAGTGACAGCTATTCGTGAGAATCAAAACCCTAATCTTCTATATAATAAAAGCACTACTCGGTGCTAACTCCACAAGTTCCCCAGAGCTGGTTAATCTCATGCACTCTTTTGTAGTGCTTTAGCGTGACATATTTTCTTGGGATTGTGATAAGGAAACAAAATGAGCAACAGCACAGTTGCTTTGCCTATTAACCTCATACCAGATGAGGCCAGTCCGGCATGGATGAACAAAGGCGACAACGCGTGGCAGCTAACAGCCGCGACTTTGGTCGGCCTCCAGAGTATCCCGGGGCTCATGATCCTATACGGTGGCGCAGTGAAGAAGAAATGGGCTGTGAACTCGGCTTTCATGGGATTCTATGCTTTTGCTTGTGTTCTTGTTTGTTGGGTTGGGTGGGGATACCATATGTCGTTTGGGGATGCCTTAATCAAGAATATTCCATTTTGGGGGAAACCTAACGTGGCACTGAACCAGCAGTATCTTTTGGGCATAGCATTTAGTGGGAAAATACCAAATGCCACAATGGTTTATTTCCAATTTGTGTTTGCAGCAATTACTTTGATTCTAATTGCTGGGGCACTTTTGGGAAGGATGAACTTTTATGCTTGGATGTTGTTTGTGCCTTTGTGGCTAACTTTTTCATACACCATTGCAGCTTTTAGTATTTGGAGCCCTAACGGGTTTCTGGCCAAGAAAGGAATCATTGATTATTCTGGTGGGTACGTGATCCATCTTTCTTCTGGTGCTGCTGGGTTCACAGCTGCCTACTGGGTAGGAAAACCCTTCTTTCTCATTCTTCTTTTTGTTCTTTCTTTTTCCGGGTTCTTCACAAATAAGTCCATCGTGCTGAGAATGAGTCCCACATTGATGGGATGAGAGACATTGCATGGGCTTATAAGAAGTTGGGCTACTCTCCATATTGTCAATTGGTTTTATAGTGGAACATCAACTTTCTTTATGGTATCAGAGCATGTTATCCCACGTGTGAAGCCAAACGGCCACATGTGCTCCACGTCACCCAGTTGTGTTCGGGTTGTCCACGTGTTAGGCTCGAAAATTCGCCACACGTGAGGGGACGTGTTGAGAATGAGTCCCACATTGATGAGAGGAGAGACCTTGCATGGGCTTATAAGAAGTTTGGCTACTTCCCATATTGCCAATTGATTTTAAGGAAAACTAATGAAAATGGCTTGAAAACTTTGAGTTTTAACGATAAGGACAAAATAAAGGGTAAAGTGAATAGTACTAGGATTGACTTTTTAGTGTAAAAATATGGTTTTTCGTTAAAGTAAACAGTACCGGGAGCTTTTCGTTAAAGTTCTCTTGATTTTATAGTGGAACCTCAACTTTAAGTTCTCTTGATTTTATAGTGGAACCTCAACTTTCTTCACATCGGAACTCTCTTTCATAGTAGAAAACAATAATCCTCGTTTAGAGGAAAAAAACTGGACTAAATTGTCATTGGACTCGAATATTATTGCATCGAACATTAACAGTTGATCGGCGAGGTTCTTGTTTCTTTATGTAGTTTGATTCTTCAAGTGTTTCTCACTAACATTATTAGTTACACCAAGTATCTTTTCAATTGCTAAACTTTTATGTGGAGCACATTTTGTAGCAAAAATCACTTTCTCTATACAACCCTTTGAAGTCTCCCTCTTTTCAAACATTTTTGCAATACGTCTCAAAACCAGAAACTTGTTGAGAAGTATGATTTGATTCGGGGTCTAATACGCGATGCAGGTTGGTCCTCGTTCGAACAAAGACAGGGAAAGGTTTCCTCCCAACAACATTCTTCTTATGTTGACTGGTGCAGGACTTCTCTGGATGGGCTGGACAGGGTTTAATGGAGGAGACCCTTATGTGGTCAGTGTTGATGCCTCCTTGGCTGTGCTGAACACTCACATCTGCACTGCTACCAGTTTACTCACTTGGCTCTTGCTTGACATCACTTTCTTCCGTAAACCTTCGGTCATTGGGGCAGTTCAGGGAATGATCACTGGCTTAGTTTGCATCACCCCTGCTGCTGGTAAGTTCAAAAAATCTACAGTTTTGCATATCCTTCACATAAATGCTCTATGAAGGACATCTTGTCTTTAAGAGGCACGACGCCCTGATAAAATCTCGCATCTACTCAATTTTTTTCAAATTTTGGTTTTAGATTTCAAGTATCAAATTTCAGTGCCAGATACTAATAGCCATTGATGCATTTTGAATCTCATATATATAGGTGTTGTGCAAGGATGGGCAGCAATAATAATGGGGATATTTTCGGGCTCAATCCCTTGGTTTACCATGATGGTTGTTCACAAGAGATCTTTGCTCCTTCAGAAAGTTGACGACACAATGGCTGTCCTCCACACTCATGCCATCGCAGGCGCCCTTGGTGGAATCCTCACCGGTCTCTTTGCCCACCCACGGCTTAGCTTCTTGTTCTATACCAAATATGGACAGTACGTTGGCTTATTCTACGGTTTCCATATGGGAGAAGTCAGCACCGGCTTTCGTCAAGTGGGAATCCAACTTCTCGGGATCTTTTATGTTGTTACACTAAATGTTGTGGTCACAAGCATTATATGTCTTGTGATACAATCCATCATGCCGCTGCGAATGTCCACGGAGGATATGGAGATTGGTGATGAAGCAGCTCATGGGGAAGAAGCTTATGCTATCTGGGGACAAGGTGAAAAGCTTGGAAATTCAAAGTCTGGAGGATATGATATTGAATCATCAGCTGCCAAAAGCAGAAAAGCTGCTCGACAAATTGAAATGGTTTAAAATTCATAGATTTTAATGCTACAAATTGCTCATCTTGAAGGATAAGAGCTTTGTAATGTTGAAGTCCTATAGACATTTTCAGATTCTGATTTCTCAGAGAAATTTTCAATAAAATCAATATATCCATTTTCGATTATGCTTCATCTTGGTTAGTGTAAGAATCTAATGGCCCAAAAAATCTCAAAGTATCGTGTACCTCGGAGCATACTAAAAAAAAATCTCAAAAGTATAGCAATTACATCTTAGTTTCCACCACTGTACATAAACTATTTGCAATAACACCCACAGCCATGAATCATCTCTCTTTTTTTATTTTTTATTTTTTTAATTTGATACATAAATGTGCTAAAAACATTCATATAACACCCACAGCCATGAATCATCTCTCTCTTTTTCTTTTTTCTTTTTAATTTGATACGTAAATGTGCTAAAAATATTCATATATGTGAAAATACTTTAGAAGTTAAGTTGAAATATCAAGGTATCTGATGACTCATTGAAATTGATTATTTAATTTCAATTTTTACTTTCATCTCAACAATAAAAAAGGAAATGATGACCACAAGCTAATCCCATGAATATATGTATATAGGAGGGCTTTAAGATAATGGATCTCCATTTTTCTTTAAAATGGGAATTAGTTATGAGGCTCACACCACATTAAACTTCAATAATTTTAACCCAAGTAGAAAATACTTGGAAAGAACCAAAACTAGACCAGGAAATTGGACCCCATAACCTCATGAAAGTAAAAACCAAAAATAACAAGGTTACTATCAAAGCATATGCAAATGGTGAGGTGTAACCCCATCATATATGTATTTTCTATGAACCAACAAAGAAGTGGGGATCGAAAATCAAACTCAGGACTCCTTGCAAAGGAGGCTCTGAAATCTTGTTAAGTAAGAACTGGATTCAAAAGTTTAGATTATTAGAGAATGAGCCAACAATATGCATCAAGTTTACAATACTAAAACTATGTCCGAGAATGACACTATTGATAGAATTTAAATTTATTAGTTAATATATTATAAACTTATTTCTCATAAAAATCTTATCTCATCTTATACTATAATACTGGAGCATGGCGAAGCCAGAAATTATTGAGGGGAGGGGCGAAATTTGAAAGGGTAAAAATTGTTGCCGGCGAGGTTTCATGTCATGAAAACATTCCATAATGTGCTCATTCACTGCATAATGAAACGTTATTAGCAAGGGTAAAATGCTGTAGGAAAAGGTATTGAGCCATCGGAAAAACTTTTCGAGGAAAAAATTTGTCGTTGATAGTCGCAAATTCTTCTATTCGAAATACTTTTTTTCTTTCTTTTCTGATTAGTCATAAAAAAAACACATTTTTGACACCAATCACCCTCGGTTAAATACTCATTGAAGTTGAATTTTAAAAAGGTTAATAATCCTAAATTAAAGAGGTTTTTTGTCAATCCGGTGCAAATATAGTTTACAAATGAGCTCATATAAGGTTTTCAAGCTCACAATGTCATCAATTTAATAAAGTATCATACAATTAAGCCAAAGATAAAAATTAATACACTTATAATATATCTTATGATGCATTATGAGAAATTTAAAACTTCGTGACCCATTTTAAAAATCATTCCAAATGTGAATAGTGTAAATTGTAGTTGACCTATTTTTTTAAGGTAAACTCCAAATACATACGATTCTTCATTTTTTTACTCATTTGAAAAGATTAAAATGAACACTATTGTGAAAATGATCAAAATGAACACTACCAATTATCGAATATTTACATATATGTAAGAGATTGAATTATGTGCTAACTATTAATCTACATTAGGTGATTGTAGACTAAAATTTATATTCATGTATACAAAATTAAATACATTGCCAATATGATTTAACAAGTCAGAACTTGAGGGTATATTTGTGAATTGTGAGTTTTTTGGGGCATAATTTGCTGCTCTCATAAAAGGGACAGGGTGTGAGTGAGTGTGAAGAAGAAATGGGGGACTAGTGGTCCCCACTATAATCATTTTTTTTATCTCAATAAAGCAAAACGGCGTCGTTTTGCCTAGGAATTTTCAAAAAAAATTATAACTCTTCGCTGTTACCAGAGCAGTAGTCGAGACTCCATCATTTCCGACGAGACCAGAGGGGCGGAACCATCGCTCCTGGGCTTGATTCCGATGAGGGGAGGGGCGTCCGCCCCTCCTCACTCCTCTGTAGCTTCGCCCATGGGAGCATCATATAAAGCCACGGCTTCTCTTTTATATGATTTCTTATCTAGAACTTAAAGTTTATAAAATTATTTTAAGAACTTTTTTTCTTAATTTCTGATAAGATTCTTTAAATTTTATCTCATCTTATTCCAAATCTTCGAAGAACCAACTCATTTCTACACTTGAAAACCCATCACTTCAATATTTCTCGTCCTATATTTCTACGATGGACAAGTTGCTAAACAAAAGGACCTAAGATCGTGAGGAAAATATGGTTTCCTTGGCGCAATGCCAAAAGGAAAGGGATCCCTCCATATCCCTTCCTCCTAATCCACCAAATCAGAAAATTCATGCCCGTTGAATCAAATTTCAATGGCACGGATTCCTCAATTTGGTGGATTAGGAGGAAGGGATCCAAAGAGGATCCCTTTCCTTTTGGCATTGCGCCAAAGAAACCATATTTTCCTCACGATCTTAGGTCCTCCCTCCGGATCCTTTCCTCCTAATCCACCAAATCAGGAAATCTGTGCTCGTTGAATCAAATTTCAATAAAAAGATTCCTCAATTTGGTGGGTTAGGAGGAAGGGATCCGAAGAGGATCCCTTTCCATGCCAAAATATTAGAGCTCGTCTTCCAATCCAGCCACCCAAGTTAGGTGACCCAACCAAGTTCACAGCACTGTCGGGTCTCCAAAAATAAACAAACGAAACAATATGCCGAGCTACTCATGACTCATGAGGGATTACTTCACCCCACCAGGCCCAACAGCACAACCCCTCGCTATAAAACATGGAGTAGGATTCTCTCCCCTTCTAATCTCTCTTCCCTTCACTCCTCTCATACTTGAACGGTTACGGTTAAGCCACGTCAACATTTATATTGATTTTTTCATAAAAATAATAAGACAAAAAGCAAAATGTGAGACGAGAGAGGCCAAGCTCACAACTCCAAGGGCAAGATTCTTAGAGTAGAATTTTTTCCCTACAAGAGAAGATTTGACTTCTTCACTTTCTAATATCCATGGTGTTGAAAACATGGGATTTTTACCAAGACGTCGAATAAAGTCTCCGTCATCCCAGGTGGTTAGGTTTGAGTCTTCATCGATCGGGTGGTCGGACGCAATCTAATAGTATATATTGAGAGTGAGAAAAGAAAAGAAAAAGTCTTAAGGTCTTCAACAGGTACACTGAACACCAACTTACTCATGATGTGAGAATAGGAGGGGAGATAATCCTACTTCATAAAACATAAAGTTGATTTTGTACTGAAAACATTTGAAGCCTTATCTCACAAGACAAAAGTACTTGGGGAACCTATTCAACAAACCACATTTTTTTTAAATTAATTTTTATTAAGGGGATGTGGAATGTTTGAAACTATTACAATAGTTTAGGAGAAGGGAGAGTTTCGAAACCGCGACTTATGCGTAGAAACTCAACACGCGATCAACTAGGATGTTGGACCACATGTGTTAGAATTCCTCTGTCCCACATCGGCCAGAGGGCTTGAGAACAAACCCTTTAAATAGAATTACCCCACTCTAACTAACACAGAGGCCTTTTGTGATAAAACCCCACACCTAATGAATTGAGTAGGTGGCCAAGTGGGGACAATATCGGTGTTGTTGGAGTGGCGCATGGCCCATCTACCTGAAATTTAAGATGGTATCAGAGTCAGGGGACGGGCCCGTACTGCCACATGAACTAGGGGACGGACCTATATTGCCACATGAACGGGTGGGTTCCCTTTGACCTCACGTGAATGGGTGAGCCCCGACTTGGCTCCACGTAGGCCAACAGATGCCACGTGAATGGGTGGGTCCCCATTGGCCCCGCGCGTCAGGTGTGGGGTTTTATCACAAAAGGTCTCGACGTTAGTTAGAGTGGAGTAATTCTATTTAAAAGGCTTGTTCTCAAGCCTTCTAGCCGATGTGGGACAGAGGAATTCTAACAACATGCAACAAACCACATTGAAACTTGCTTCTATATATATAATAGGCTTTTTAGCCAAAATGGTCTCTGAGATTTGCACAACTCCTCACTTTGGTCCTTGAGATTTGAAATCAATAGAATTGGTCCCTGAGTTTGTCCACTATCAATCATTTTGGTCATTCCGTGAAAAATTATATTAAATAAAGATCAAAATGACAAAAATACCCTCAGCGACCACTTCTATTGATTTCAAATCTCATAAACCAAAGTGAGGAGTTATGCAAATCTCAGAGATCAAAATGGTTAAAAATCCTATATAATATTACATATACATGATAGCTGTCACAACCTAGCATTTAGCAGATGAATTTGAACCCAAATATTATAAAAGAAACCAAAATAATTAGCAAGGCCTTGGAACCTGCAGAGTGGAGAACACTTGGAATGTGTTAATCATATAAAAATTCAGAAAAATTCCCGACAACGCGAAGATATTATTCCTTAAGCATCATTAACTTTAGTCTAATCTCCATTTTGAGCCATTCTTAGGCATTAATTTGGTATTTTTGTTACAATATTGAAGTGTTTAGACTTTAGACTTTGATGCCAAACTATCAACAATCATATTATGCTTTTAATTTGGCATCAGAGTCCAAAAGGAATAAAAAAAAATCAATCAGAATACTATGGTCAAATCATATTCATCTTTACCGTATGATTTCGTAACACTTAGATCTCCACTTTGATGGATGAGAATATGTGATTTATACGTTAAATAAGGCTAGAAAGTCCCATCCCATGATTATTCCAAAGGCAAAGAAGATTACGAGTTTCACTTTTGTGTGCAAACCAAAGTTTCTTGCACAAATAAAATAACTATGATTCTGTTTTGAATAGGTGTGATAGTTGACAACTTAAAGGGACAACCTAAAAGTCACATAAAACAAAGCACTAAAACTTTAGGACTTTTTTTTCGTCCTAAATTCCTAATAGACATGTAAATTTAGCTAGATGATGAAGACATATACATCACACCTAAGACGCTAATTTGGAAAAGCCACCAATGTTTGTTCCATCTTAGCAAACAAATCCTCTTTATTTCATTTTCAACGTTTAAGAAAATATGCCTGGGTTAACCCAAGTGGCGAGGGAGAGTAGGCGAGATCAATAACTGAGTTAGGGGAGGAGTCAGAATTTTAAATCAGGAGGGGTCTAAAAGTTTCAGCCTAAAATGCTTCTATGATTTAAGAAAAATAAAGATATGTCGTGTCCTGAGCTACCAACCACCATCATTTGGGTTTGGTATGACGTTGTTTGGTATGACGTGTTTGTGTCATCCTCTTCCTCAACTCAACTCCCATGCCTAGCATCACAACTCAAATTCAAAATAAAAGTCCTTTTAAGTGGATGAATGAAGGAAGGTCTCTTGCCTACTTTCTATCTCTCCTTCTTTTGATCATCTGAGTCCCCCAAAACTCACAATGATGCCGGTTAACTCCATAACAACCACCAACCTTAAATCGAACCTAGTGAAGGAAATAAGGAAAAGATTCTGGTTGGGGCCCTAATATCCTGAAAAATCTTTAAAAATCAGAGGCATAATTATATTTTTTTTCTTGTGTGAAGAAAATGTTAGGGTAGGCCTCGGACCATTCTGGTCCCTACATGGCTTTCAATGTAACCACAAGAAAAGTTGGAGCTTAGCAAACCAACATGGAAATACCACTAAATGTAAGAATTATAGGTAATATTTGATAGATTTTTGTACTGGATATCAAGAAAAATAAAATGCATGGTCATGAGGTTTAGCACAAGTAGCATGATGAAATATGTTAGTAATTGGAACGCGTTTTACAATGCCAAGCTACCTACTTTAGACGAGCATCTTCACAAATGTGTGTGAGTTGGCATCACCTATATCGCGACAGATGGAGTGCCAATTTTCTTGTGGTAAACAAGTATGCCATCTGTGGAACAAACTCAAGGATACTAGGTGAATTTACACACACAAAAAAGGCAGAAAAGATGAAGAATCTTAATAAAAAAAATGGAAGACAGAGATTTTAATTGAGATGTCTACCCATGCAATGTATGTTGAGGGAGTTTTAAATACTTTCGGATTCGTACATGACTTCTTGTAAGGAGTCATTTGAAAATTCTTTGTTTTGTAGATTTGTGATGTTTATGTGGTGCATTTTTAATGTCCTTATCTAATATTTTGTAACGTATTTAACTAATTTAACCTAAATCTCTTGATACTTGGAAACCCCTCATCCAAAGTTCCAAACATTATTCTATAGTTCATAAAGTACTTATTTGCTGAATTTGCACTTATTATGTTTTAAGTCATTGAGTTATTAGCACCACGATCTAATAATATTTTTCTCTACTTATAAGTAAAAGGTCTTAGGTTTGATTATCGCCAAAGGTGAATTTGAACCACATTATTACTAGCTCATTGTGAGGCTTAGCGCATGCCCCCACCTTGTTAGTGTAGATAATATCGTTTATTAAAAAAAAAAAAGTGAAATAGACCATGTTCAACTCAATGACCAAATCCAGGAAGCAAGCATGTCCAATCTCTATTGAGGTATGTGGAGTTTAAAGTTCTGAAAAAGATGGGATTTACCAATTTAGGGTTTAGCATCTCACTACCATCTCTATTAAGGTTTAAAAATCAATTCACTGCGTTCCAGATTAGAGTCTTCCTCTTCAATCTATTTCATCTTGGATTGAAACACTACCCCTTTCCTTATTGTAGAATATTACTTGTAATGCCAAGTATAATCAAATTATTATAGAAGGGAATCCAATTTTATTTTTGAAAATTAACATGAACTATCACATTGGGCTTGGTCCTGGTTGACCAAACTTGGCATTGTTCTCTTATTCGAGTATGCGGTCTTATTTTTCTCTTTGTCCAGATTTTAAAGAAATTGAGAATCGACTCACTACATGAATATTATCTCTAAATTTCATTTACCACCTACACATTACGAAATGTGTAAATTTTATAGTAAGTAGAAGTAGAATCACTTGATACATGTCATATTGAATTTCAATTTTTCGATATGTAAGGTGATAAACATGAGTGTGAAAGTCAGTTGCTTTTTCATCTTTCTAGCAGTATATTTGAAAAACTTACAAAAAAGAAGAAAACTTTGGTAAATTTAAAACAAGTGGGGCATGGGAAGGGCATTTTGGTCTGGGCATTTGGCAAAAACCTGTAAAGTAAATGAGTAGTTTTCAGACATTGTATTTTTGAGGTATGATTGATTTTGTGTGAACAAACAAAAAGAAAAGGAGTGTGAATAGAGACTGAGAGAGAGAGAGAGAGAGAGAGAGAGAGAGAGAGAGAGTTGTGGGAAGCAAAGAAAAGCAAAGAAAAGCAAAGTTTTGGGAACCAGGTTGGTACTAAATTAAAGCTTAAACCCCACTTCTCTTTCTCACTTGCAATATTTATTATCAATATATATATATATTTCTCAGATCTTTTTCTGCACCTGCAATTTCATTACCTCATTCAACAAGTGAAACTTTTCAAACTTCTATTTTTGTTTAATGGGTATCTTTCAAGATGTCATTTTTTAAATTTATTTGGGAGAAAAAAATGAAACTTATTTCAGAAAGAAATGTCGTTTGTGGTCTTGTATTCTTGGGTTGCTGTAGTTGGAAGTGCTTTACTTTGCCTGCTGTCCACTAGCATTAGATTCTTTGCTTTCAATCTCTGTGAGCAATGAGCATTGCAAACTCAAAGACTTTGATAGTTTGATAGTTCATTTTCTGCATTTATGTGTTCATAAAGCCTCCTAGCTTTTCCTGTCTTCTTTTCTGGATGCCTTTCCCTTTCTGATATTGTTTATTAGAACCACCGTTTAAACTTGTTTTATGCAGATTCAAGGGTTTTATTACATTTTCACCCCCTTTCATGGGTATAAATAGATATGACCAACATTGGCTTTTCTCCATTGCAGGAAGTCAGCACAGGTTTGCGCATTTCGTGTGTATTTCGGGGGCGAGGATGAGCTACAATAGCTCCAACGCTGGTTCTGGTTAGTTAACTTATTTTCCTGTGATGGTGTCTATATGGAATATGGAGTAAAGTTGTTTGTCATTTGTCTATATCATTTATCTTGGTTCTTGCCGATATCTTGATCATTAGGCCTGCTGGTTTTGTGTTTTGAGAATTTTCTGTTTTAATATGTCAGGTAGTAGAACTGCTAGCAGGGCGTTTGAGTTCGGAAGGACCCATGTGGTCAGGCCTAAAGCGAGACATCAAGCTACAATAGTTTGGCTGCATGGCCTTGGTGATAAGGGCTCAAGGTACTAATGCTACTCTTTTGCAGACTCTCATATGTTCTATTGTGATTTGAAAACGATATTTGCGCTTTGGTACAATTTATCCTTGTGTCTAATCCATGTATGCAAACTCATCAGTGGAACCGAAGTTCCTATGCATGATTAAATTATGGCTCGTCATCGATTGCAGACGTGCATGGATCAATAGTTATGATATGAAGAATTTGGAGTTTTATAGTCATCTGTATGAACCTGATATTCCTTCCTTTATATGAAGCACTTGGTGTGAGTGTGATTCCTTTTTCTTTTGAATGAGCATATGCTTGTAAGAGGATGGTTTGTTCCACGTAAAAGACAAAGGGGGGAAATCGGAGAATGTCAATGTCTTTGTCCTGATCGGGAAAAGTCTGTTATTTAACTAATTCCTTGAACTCTGTTGAAGATTCTGTTTCTAATTGAATCCCGAGTACAATGTGATTAGTTGTCTTTTTCTTCCTTTTCGTTTCATTCTAAGTCCTGATGGAGAAGTTTTTAAGCAAGTATTTGAATATAGCAATGCCTAGAATAGGGGACCACTTTTTCAATAGCTTAGTTTCCCTCTAAGCTGCTAATCAAGTTGAAATATACTAATTAATAACTACATAGTACTAATTCAGGACTATTTAATTTCAAATATTTGTTTTAACGAAGGATGATGGAGCCATTTGGAGCTAAGACATTGGAAAGCATCAGAATTCTACAATTATTGATTAGTTTTATGCTATTTGGTTGTTTGTGCTCCCTAAATTATATCTTATATGATTTTAAGAAGTGTTTCTTAATTTGTACTGTAATGATTTCAAGCTTGAAGTGTGCCACCAACCTTGGCAGCTATTGGACTAAAAAATATTATGTTATTCCAACTCCCTTTTTGCTCATTTGACGATTTTGGTTAGCGAGAGTAGTGACTCAGCTGGATTTTCCCACTTTGTGCTTTGTTTTGCAGCTGGTCCCAGCTCTTGGAAAGCCTTCCTCTTCCTAATGTAAGGGTAGTAACTTTAAGTTTCGTTGTACCATTATGCAGCATTCATCACCAGCAGCCTTAAACCTTCTTTTATTAGAGAATATACTGCCAAGTTTGGTTAATAGAATTTATTATCTGTTTCTGTTGAACTTATTATACAGATTAAGTGGATTTGCCCTACTGCTCCTTCTCGACCTGTGGCTCTATTTGGCGGATTTCCTTGTACTGCCTGTAAGATTGATTGTTTTAGTTTCTGTATTTATCTTCTTTCTGAAACCCACCATCAAGTTCTAGGTTGGCGTTGAGCCTTATCGCATGGACATTGATTGCCTAAAATAACGAGTTATCCATTAACTAGAAGGATAGCAGTTTATTTCTTATTTATTTCTTATTTATTTCTTTTAATATTGTATGTTTAACACATATTCTAAAGCGTTGGGGTGATTTATTACAGGGTTTGACATGGGAGAGATTTCAGAAGATGCTCCTGATGATATCGAGGGGTTAGATGCCTTAGCAGCGCATGTCGCAAACCTTTTGTCAACAGAGCCTGCTAATAGTAAGTTCTTCTCTTGAAAGCTTGTAAAACTCTAGTATCTAGTTATAGTTGTTAGAAACATGTACAGTTAAAGGATTTAACATAAGATAATTGGACCGATTATATATCTTGGTAGACTTAAAAGAACAAAATGTAAAATTCGGGGTTTTGGGAAACTGTCCTCTGGATTCAAGCTATTTTCCCTTCTTAAAAATTGAAATATAGAATAAAATAGTCAAATTTCTCTGTAAATTACATCCTCTACTGATCTATAGCAAACTTATTTGACTTCTTGTTCATACATATCTAATGAATCATGACTTACCTGAGAAAAAGTTTATACTGCTCAGTTCTCCCTATTATCTCTTTTATTTCCCTATCGGGTTTATTAAATTTTGTTTCCACCATGGAACAAGTTCAATGCATAATTGATTTTTACCAATTAATTTGCATACTCACTTGATCTTCACCTCTGCTACTGAAATATCGATAACCTTATTGTTTCAAGGTTGTTCTCGGGAGATTTATGCAATCAATAATATGGTAATAGTTAACCAAGAACTAGAACTGGAGGAAGTTGGTTTTTTAGCAGTTATTACAACAAGATCTATGAGGAGAATAACTACTGATGTTGGTTGGATATTCTTATAAAATGATCGTTTAAAATGATGTGTCTTGAGGTAATTTTTCTGGTTGGAGTTACAAATGCGTTGTATAACTCATGTTTCTTTTTACTATCATGAACAGTAAAACTTGGTGTTGGGGGCTTCAGTATGGGTGCTGCAACTGCCCTCTACTCTGCTACGTGCCGTGTTTTAGGGCAATATGGGAATGGAAACCCGTACCCAATTAACCTAAGTGCAATTGTTGGTTTAAGTGGCTGGCTTCCGTGTTCAAGGTTCAGCTTCTTTCGTGTGTGCACTGACATTTAGTTAATAAGCAATCAGTTCATCCATCTTTTAATTTATGGCAGAACTTTGAGGAATCAGATGGAAAGGTGGCACGAGGCTGCAAGGCATGCAGCATCATTGCCCATTTTGCTATGTCATGGCTTAGGTAATCACGTTCTTCTCATATTTGGTAGTACAGCTTCAGTTCTTTGGCATAATCTCTCTTCCGGTCTTCCCCTACCTCCCCTTCCCATAAGTAACTATTGAAGAATTTGCAAGTTTCCAGTTGCTCGCTCGTTTTGCTTTGTTAAAATTGGAACCCCCTCGGAAGCCTTAATTCTTCATCGCAGGTGATGACGAGGTTGCATATGCACACGGAGAGAAATCTGCGCAGACCTTGAGTTCAGCAGGATTTAGAAACCTCGTGTTTAGAAAATACAACGGGTAAGTCATTCTGCCTATCATCAACGATTTGTATAGGTTTGTTCTTTTCAGTATCAGTTTCGTGAATGCTTAGTTTGGCAATGCAGGCTGGGTCACTACACAATCCCTGAAGAGACCGATGACGTCTGTACTTGGCTAACTGCAAGTTTGGGGCTTGAGGGATCCCGATCTTAGTAGTGAAAACTCTCTGTGAATGGCGAGATAGCACGAGGAATACAAACAAAGAAGAGGATTGGAAGGGGCATATTAGAATAGATGGTGGCATGGGTATATATATATACATGGTACTGGCATTTCTTATAACTACTATTGCCTTATGATCTCTCTCTCTCTCTCTCTCTCTCTCTCTCTCTCTCTCTCTCTCTCTCTCTGTTACTCTCTTTTCGTCGAAATAACTTCCTAACGGAGGCTCACTCTTGTACTCGAGTCCCGGTTGCTACGAGTTTTGTATCGGTGTTCTTCGGTTAGGGTAGGGGATGGGAGCTAGATGGAGTGTCTCTGTCTGCATCCACGAAATTTTGTTGCTTTGGTAATAAAGTGAGTACGAATATATTTCTGAGCTTTTGAGAATTTAATGGTGCATGTAAAATGCTATATAATGAAATGGTTCTTATGCATATTTGAATTTGCTTATCTATTTATTTTTTTGGTTTATAGGCCTGAATTAGCCGTTGGATTTCCTAGATCCGTAAGACCTTTGTGATTTAAAGCCTGGATTAGCACTCCCAGCCCACAACCGAATTCACCTTTTTATGTTTATTTCTTTTATGCAAGCGGCAACGTAGGATCCCGGGTTCATTAGTAAATTTCTTTAATCACTTGAGCTCCAAATCCTATGTCAATTCTTTTTCAAATACGGAGTTTCCTCACCAATCTGTACACAAGTGAATATACAAAAGCAAGTTTCAACCTTTTTTTCAGTATCTATTATAGCCTATTTTAGTGAGGGAATAGGAAGAAGGTGCAGAACATGGAGAAAAAGAGAAAAGAGTTGGGGAATTTCTGTGGTGATGTTTCTCACCACATTGTGCCTTTATTTATTGTAAATATAGCGGGCTTCCTTGCTCTACAAGGAATACAAAGTTTAAATGGGTATACTTTAGGATACTCTCTCTAAGTTTGACAAAACTCTCCCAATGAGAACTACAAACGTTATATGAAAATTTACACATGCTAATTCCTTGAACAAGCTTATGAAAGGTGGACTTTAGCAATTACTTCGTCAAGAGATCAGCAAGGTAGTTTGAAAATGAGTCTGCTTGACTTCAATCTTCTGATGCTTTTGCTGCTGATGTGAAAATAAGAATTCGGCGCAATATGCTTGGTGTTGTCTCCTTTGATGTATCCTTGATCTGGTTGATACAAGCGGCGTTGTCCTCATAATGTTGTAGGGACGTCAATGATGGAAAAAGTTTGCATGGTTAAAAGAAGTCGCAACTAAGGTTAGTTTGGTTGACTCTTTCGAGATATTGTTGTCTCCGACGATAAAGACAAAACGTGTTTGAGAACATGCCTTGTGCGAGTCAGATAAATAACTAGCGTTAGTAACAAGGCAAGAATCGACTCCAGGACTGAGGGGGCGACATCTCCACTCGAGGATGAATAGGGATAGAATAAGCCCAAATCCATAGTACCTTTTAAGGTAATGAATGATGTCTTTAACACCATTCTAGTGTTGGCATAATGGCATGTTGTTATATCCTACTACAAAATTATTAGCAAAGGATATGTCTGGTCTAGTACATTGAGCTTACAACTTAATTGCACTCAGATATGGAATTAAAATCTCTTCCTCACCATCTTTAGGGTAGAAAAAGTCTTGTTTAGCATCTAGCATTCAAAAGACCATAGGAGTACTCGAAGATTCGCTTTATCTTCATTAAAACGACACAACACCTTCTACCGGTAGTTCGACTGGTGGACCAAAATACCATCTAAACAATGCTCGAGCTCCAGGCCGAGACAATATTGAGTTTTTCCAAGGTCTTTCATTTCAAATTTCGACTTCAAGTACAAGGCAGTTTTCTCAAGCTCTTTGGGAGTTCTAATGAGATTCATGTCATTGAAATAAACTGCAACTATTGCAAATCTAGAATGCAACTTCTTGATAAAAATATTTCATTATTCACATATCCCTGACCAATCAAATACTCACTCATATGTCCGGATTGTTTCAATCCATAGAGTGAACGCCTCAATCTAATGGAGAAGCAGTTTCGTGGTCTAGAACAATTTGTTCCAGTCAATGTTAGTCATATAGAAAATTTCATATAGATTTCCGTATCAAGATCCTCATAGAGATACACGGTTTCCACGTCCGTAAGCTGCATATTTAGTTTTTCGGAAACTACCAAACTAAAAAGGAAGCGGAATGTAATGACGTCCATTACAGGAGAATAAGTCTCCTCATAATCAATCTCAGGACGTTGAGAGAAGCCTTGGGCCATGAGGCGTGCCTTATATCACACTATTTCATTTTTCTCATTACGGTTCCTTACAAAAGCCCACTTGTTACCCTAGGCTTCATATTTGGAGATCTATGAACTACAGACCCAAACACTTTATGTTTCACTAAGGAATTAAGTCAAACCTGAATTGCTTGTTACCAATCTGATCAGTTCTTGGTTAACATACATCAATGAAACGAGGTTTGATGTCATCGTGCAACATGAAATTAGTAGCTACTGCATATGCGAATACATCGTCGACTATCATCTCATTATGATTCCAGACTACATCCACGCTAGCATAATTGACTGAAATCTCATGATTCTCCGGAGGCAGACACTCTTCAAAGACATTTTCATAATCTAGAATAACATCATGCGTCGGAATGGATGAGTTAACGATTGGAGGATTCGACTCTGCCATGTTTCGCCGTTTCTGTGGTTGTGAATTTTTCGAACCTACGGTTCTACCACGCTTCAAGTAGGGGCAGAAGATTAGCTAGCCGCCAATGTACCTGGCTATACTATAGGTGTGGCCAACCGCCATTCAGAGATAGCTCGTCAATGATGTTTCTACGCACGTGAGACAAGTTTATCCTTGCAGGTGTGTTTGCTGCTGGTATATGTAATCTCATCACTTTCGCTAGATTAGTAAACGCATCCAGCAAAGCTCTGAGCTACGTCTAAAGATCTAAATATGTCGCACTTTAGTTCCAAACTGTGTTGCACGAGGATGAGATATAGTGGAGTTCATCCACGACAATTTGTGACATTTTTATCTCCCCTTATCGACAAGAAGACTATCTCATCAAAGTGATAATTAGTAAAGCCAGCAGTAAAGAAACCGTATGTTAAAGGCTCTAAGTAGTGAATAATGGAAGGCAAATCATAAATGACATAGATTCCCATTCTTTTTTTAAGACCCTTTTTGGTATGTAGTTGCGGCTCTATTGGCACATAAACGGCGCACCCAAGTATGCATAAGTGCGAACATCAAGCTCGTGGATTCTCTTCAGCGAGGTACTCAGTTTGCAGTGCTTCATGCATATGCCTTCTAATGAAGATCATGGTTGTTGCTTTATCAGCTTCACCCAGTCGGTTTTTCTACCTCAGCTTCAATGGTAGCTTTAAGACTCTTTGCAGTACGGTGGAGCTTTACATCTTGGACCCATTTGAGTTAGTTTTTGCCGAAGATTCCAAAGCGGTAAAGTTGAGTTTGTTAAGGTTTGTGGTTAGTACTATGGAAAAAGAAATATCCATAGAACAAAAGGTAGAACATTCGGTGTTCTATTTTACATGTTTGATTTAATTTTAGCATAAAAAGCTTCATGTTTTCATTGGTATAAGTTTCAATGGCACTTATTCGAAACTTCGCGTTCAATTTTAATGAACTTCCGGTTCATTGCCTACCTACAAGCAAATACAATATAGAAAATACAACAAGTGTAGAGGATTTGGGTGGCTTCGGGACTCTAATGTGAGTAACCTACAAGCAAATTAAATATACGTCACAGCCCAAAAAAAAGAATAAAATATTTGGTCGAAATATAAGATGGGCTGCGGGCCCAAAAAATTATTGGAGCTGCTGACACTACTAAAAGAATTGTTTTTTTTCTTCCATGAGTTCAAGATTACAGGCCGAACAGAGGAGGACACCCATAGGGTCTTGGTTCGGGTGACATCAACACAGCAAAGATGGGTGGCAGTTTCGTCAGGAAATCCAATGGCGTTGCTGCTAGGCGATGATCTTAGGCGGGAAGGGGGGAATTTCACGGTGGTGGCTTCGAAATCAACGACGTGCAGGTTGTCGGAGGCCTGCAAAGTGGCAGATGATGGTAGGGGGTCTACAGTTGCGGGCGTGGTGGTTTGACTGCAGGTCAAAAAGGGGTTCCAAGCTCAACATCCTTTGAGATTCATCAAGAATCTGGAAAGTGTTTCCATCGTGGAAACACCTTCTCGAGTTTGAAGGACGAATGCATATTATCGGAGAAGACGCAGAGCTCACCAGAGATGGTGATGACTGTGGGGATCAAAGGACAGGGACGACACCAGTGAAACCATGCTATTTTCGATCCAGGGTTTTGGGGTTTTGCTACTTGGCGGCGAGGCCCAAAAGACTTTATCATGGCTCGCACGGGCCAGGGTTGCACCACATCCCGGCTCGACTCCACCGTAGCACGATATTGTCGGCTTTGGGCCCCGACCACGCCCTCACGTTTTGTTTCTGGGAACTCACACAAACTTCCCAGTGGGTCACCCATCATGGGATTGCTCTCGCGCGATTTCGCTTAATTTCGGAGTTCCGATGGAACCCGAAGCCAGTGAGCTCCCAAAAGGTCTCGTGCTAGGTAGAGATGAGAATATACATATAAGGCTTACAGAATCCACTCCCATGGGCGATGTGGGATGTTACGTTTTTAATCTCAATCTTTGCCTATAATATACTATAAAAATAAATAAATAAAACTTAAATTTTAAAATTTATATAGAATAATAATTAATAAACAATATATACATATTCATTATTTCTATTGTGTAACATCCCACATCGCCCAAGGGAGTGGATCCTATAAGCCTTATATGTATATTCTCATCTCTACCTAGCACGAGGCTTTTTGGGAGCTCATTGGCTTCGAATTCCATCGAAACTCCGAAGTTAAGCGAGTTCACGCGAGAGCAATCCCATGATGGGTGACCTACTGGGAAGTTCTCGTGTGAGTTCCCCAAACAAAACCGTGAGGGTGTAGTCGGGGCCCAAAGCGGACAATATCATGCTACGGCGGAGTCGAGCCCTGGATATGGGGGCCCGGGCAGGGATGTGACAATTTGGTAACGTCGGGCCCCTAATGAGGGTGAATTGTAACATCCCACATCGCCCAGGGGAGTGGATCATGTAAGCCTTATATGTATATTCTCATCTCTACCTAGCACGAGGCTTTTTGGGAGCTCACTGGCTTCGGGTTCCATCGGAACTCCGAAGTTAAGCGAGTTCGCGCGAGAGCAAAGTTCTTGTGTGAGTTCCCCAAACAAAACCGTGAGGGCGTGGTCAGGGCTCAAAGCGGACAAATATCGTGCTACGGTGGAGTTGAGCCCGGGATGTGACATATTGTATTTTATAGTAAGTTTTTTTTAGTAGTTTAAAAAATTAAAATCATCAAAATAATTTTTTTTCTTATCGTGTCGAAACAGATTATCCGCGTCACTCTCGTGTAAACCTATTAAAAACTCGTTATTAACGAGTTATTATCGTATGACCCGATAATGACCCAATTAGTTATCTTGTTGATCTGAAACCTGTTATTTTCATGTCGTGTTAAAGGGTCGTGTAAGAAATTGCCAGGTCTAAGAATTACATCATATTTATTGTATAAATTATTCCATAAGATCGTCTCAAACTTATTTTTCGAAATTACAACAAATAAAAAAGGAAAACATAAATTACCAAGAATTGGAACAAATCAATCATTGCCTCTAACCATGGAGGAATAAAATTTTAACAACAAATAAATGAAAACTAAGATCATGAGAAACAAGATGACAATGTTGTGTTTCCAATTTCTGCAATAACCTTGAGAAATGCAGCCTCTTGGTACACTTACATACCAAATTGAATTCGCTCATCACAAAGATAGGGGGGAGGGGAATATATAAGATATCTGAAGATATTTCTGCATTCGAAACAAACAATAATTTAACCTACATAACAATGTATACAAACGTCTTCTGCTTCCAATTGCGAGAAGTTACCAGTGACACCCCGGAGTAAAAACTGAAACAAGAAACATGTAAAGGTAAGCATTTTGATGACGACTTCAGAAGTATAATATGAATAGCAAGATGTAGAATGACGAGGACTCACTGTGGACTCCATCAGTGTCACTGTCAATCATTTCTTCCTACCCTTATCGTGAAGATTACCGGTGCTCTGAATGGTATTACTACCTTTGGAACTGCTACAAGGGGTAAGGGGTGGGAACGAAGGGACAGCCTTCAATATGAACTTGCGGCCACTTCTCAAGCTCCCTGAAGAGCTTGCACCAAGCTCATGATTGTGGTTGTGGGGTGGAGAAACCCGTTTCTTATTGGGGGAACTTACTTTCACCGACTTATTGGTAGCAGAAATGTCCTTCAGTATCTCAGGCATTTCTTCTTGCATAATGTCAGCAAGCCCATGGTCAAAGTCCAGACCTTGAGAACATTCCGTCCCACCTAACCGAGTCATTGGGGTGAGTGGTGAACTACACCAACGAAGAGAACTATTGGATGACAGACCTTGACTTCCAGGGCATAGCTGAACTTGTGAAGCATTTTTCCAATCACTTCTTGATGATGTGGAAGAAGCTGAGGCCTTTGAGCAAAGATCTGATAATGGAGTAATATGGCATATAATGGGGGCAGCGTCGTATCTTGGTGAAAAAGCGTCTGCTATTCCAATGTTGTCATAGTCCTCCTGCCAGCAGTAATAACCCATACCTGATAATTCTTTACTTGTCTCCAGAAGAATCCCACTGGTCTCTGAATTTCTCAGAGAGGATCTTGTTGATTTTTCATTAGATGATATGATGGTAAGATCAGATTCAGGTGATCGAAGGTAACTTGTACGAAGGCAAGGGGATTTTGGTACATTATCTGCATGACTAGAGAAACAAGAAAATAAATAATCAAAATTAACTAGGATCACATAATGATTTAGAATTTCAGGATAACTGGGACTTCAAAATCAATGATTCTTACTCTGAGCACTGAAATGATGGCGTCAATGGAGTGTGGTTGTGTGAATCATACAACTCAGTAGACAAAGCATCTTTCTTTGTTGCCACCATTTCCAGCTTCTCATCAAATGTTTCCTTGCCGGCTTTGTCACTAATCATGTCTTTAGTCACACCATGATCTATTGGACCATAATCTAAAAAATGAGATTGAAGTACATAATAAGACAAATAGAGATTAACTGATAAATTTTTCTAGCACACAAATATTTATGTGAAGTTCTTCCAGATATCTTTCAGCAAAGCACCCAACAATTGTTTGTAGTTTACTTTCACAAGCCCATTCTTTTAGGCATTATGCTTAGATAAAAGTAAGATATAATATAATATGTAATATTCTAACGCTCTATTTGTCAGAACGTTTTCTGCATTCTGTTTCTGGATTGTCTATCAAGACCATTGATCATGTCAAATCACGTTCCAACAAGTAGACAACACAACATACTAGACTATATGTTATAATTCTGTAAATATGAACAGGATATTCTTTGTTATCCATAGTACAACGAGTAAAGCTACAAATGTTATCACATGGGTGTGGGAACACAATTTCTTGGTTTAGAGCTTTACCTTCCTTCCTGCCATAAACATTTTTACATCCATCACAGCGACATCCACTGGAGCATCCAACATTGGCCTTTAAGATGAAGTGATTCACAAATTTAGGATGAATTGAAAAGGAAAAGATAACAAACACTGTGACATGGAAATATAGATAAGTATTCGAGACCTGATAGCATTCACAATATTTTTTCAGACACATTGACTTTTTGCAATTGCACCCCCTTTTGTGTCTTGCCGAGGCTGGTGTAAACTGAATTTCTTCTTCCTGTCACAAGCAAATACAATCATCAAATTCACCAAGTTGAAAAGGGTTTAGTACCAGAATTTTGTTGGAAACTCACAAGCTGTACAATCTTGGGAGCAAATGCAAGTGGATTACGGGCTTCAATTTGTTGCCTCGTCTCAAGAACTGTATCTTCATAATCGGGTATATTATAGCATCCTTGGCAAGCACAAGTTTCGGCACAATAAACTCCAGCAGCAAAACAATCGCAATAACTGCAAAGAAATGTATTGAAATGTGACAAACAAATATGCACTTATAATATCATACCAAAAGTAGAACACTTACAGTTTCAAGCACTTGGTCTTCTTACAGTTGCACCGCTTGCACCCATCACTATCTTTAGAGCTTGGTGTTCTTTTCCTGGAGGGCCATACACAAACACACATGTAAACTGCAAACCAATACGATGAATGAATCCTACCACACTACATGAAAGACCATGCCTCTGACCTTTTCTTTTGTGAACTAGATTGGTTCAACTCCATATAACTGTCAACATTCTGAGAATCAGATTTCCTCTCCTCAAGTGGAGATCCAAGATGCTCAAATTCCACAGTGTGGGGAGACTGGGTGATGGAGGAACTTGCAGCAATTGAAGTTTCAGTGTCATCCCTCACATTCTCCGATAAATGGTGGCTCACAACAGCTGATGATTTCATAACTTGCAAACCAATGTAGTGATCTGCTAATTTTATGCTTGTTGTTGCACCACGAACAAAGGGTACAGCATTGACTATGCTGTTTAGGTGCAAGCCAATACCTGATGGTTTGGGCACAGTTAAAGGAGAGCTTCCACCATACAGAGGTGGCAATGAGGCACCCATCTGTCTCTTGGAAGTTGCTGCATAAGATACTTTCACAATCTCCAATTCTGCAGTGCTGGCAGGTGGTTCTGAATTGTTAACTTTCTCTATAGAAGAACTGTCTCTTTTTCCAGTGGCACAAGGAGGAGCCTCTTCAAACTGAAGACAACGTCTATGCATGCCACCTTGGTCATTTTTGACCTACAATAATCTTGCAGTTATTATGCAAGGAAATTAAATATATTCTAGCAGGATACAGTAACAAAAAACTCAGATGAAATGGCATACCTTATTAGGAGCATGCAATATCATGTTCCTGATTATTCCCTTAGAGGTTCCACCGGCGTTCTCTGTACAATCCTCATACACCTGACCAATCTGCAAACGTCCAGGAGGAGATTGAGGGTTATGATCACAATCATCCTGGTGTTCACCTCCGAAGCCCTGTGACTTAAAAGTTGGATAAAGTGTAAGAACGTGTCCAACAATCACATCCTTTGTAAACAAATGTCCTAGTTCTTTTCTTTTATAATGTAAAGCCAACAATCTGAAGTTACCTGATTATGCAAATTATGGTGATACTCTCCATTGAAAGCATTATCGACGGATATTCCGGATCCAACCTTTGGGCGCTCGGAAGATGGCAACGTACCATGACTAAGCTCTTTAATTTTGACAGGTTTTGCATCAAATGTTTGCTTTCCTTGAAGGTCCTCTGTAGCCTGCTCTGATGGTGCCCCAGATTTATAGGAAAGTTTAGATTCTTTCAAACATGGATTGACTGATTGAGCAGAATTCGTACAGTCCATCTCCATGGGATCGGCTAAGTATTCATCAATACCCTCTGAGGAACTGTTGGTCTCACAGTCCTGAGAATCAGTAATCGATCCCATCTGCAGTTGGGTAATATGTTTCTTGGAATCAACTGGACCATCAACAAATTTATTGGCTTCATCTTGTGCTTTAGGTTTTTCTGCACTGGATAATTGTGGGTATTGAGGCCTGATGAAAATCATGAAACTGTCAAGTGAGCAAATACAAGAACAACAGAGACGACCCAAGAAAAAAATCATTTGGAGCTAGAATTCAATGTATAACAGACCTTTTCAAGAAACTTGTTTCCCGGAGTGTATTTATGCGTGGTGACGTGAACACAAGAGGAGGAGAGCTAAGTCCTGGGAACCCTTGCGCTGCATGTGAAGCCTTCACAGGCTGTATTGGTGATAGATTGCTAATGTAACTGAAAACTGGTGACTCCTGAATCGAAGAAAACATAAAAAGATTAGATTTTCCTATCAATATAGCTAATGCTCATTTCAGGAACAGAAATGACAAACTACAAACGCCTTGCATCTACATTTAATCATTGATTACTCACAGAAACCCGATTGCTTTGCACATTGAGAGACATCACAGAATCACAAATTCAACTTCTCCACCACTAAACCCTCAAATTCCAAAAGTCCAAAACCCTAACTTTGACCTACCCCTACAAAGCACCAATGCCACCAACCTCAACCCACAAAAGTTAAACAAAACCCGCATCAACACATCACCCGTTTCACAAAAACAGAAAATAATTAATTCAAAAATCACAACAAAAAAGGAAGTAAAAATCGTTGTAAAGATCTACCTACAGATTACAAATTAGCACAAATAAGCCAAGTAAAAAATCCTTAATCAAAAACAGAAATATTGAAAATTGGCATTGAAAATTGAGGAAAAGTAAATTTACTTGAACTGGAGGAGAATCTGAGGAAGGTGATGTGTTGGCTATGATTTTGGGAATTTCAGGTGAATCCATGGCGTGAATCAGTAAGCTTAATCGAAACCCTAACCCTACAATTCTCCACCTGCATTTTCCCACTTTACTAACCTCTCTCTCCTGAAACCGATGGGTGAGACAATGTGAAAGTCTCAGAGAAAATGTGAGTTTTTACATTTTTTTTTTCTTTTAATTTCTTTTTTTCGCTTAAAAAGAAAAGAAAAGAGAGACGTTTGGGCGAAGCGGCGGGATTTTAAAAACCAAGCGGGAATTGTAATTTAATGCGGATTTGGGCTGGTTTTAATGGCCCTTGTTTTAAATAATGGGCCGGGTCCAAGCACTAAACTTTATGACTTTGAGAATAGTGTTTCTTTCTCTACCCAAGTTTTTATTAATAAAGAGTTTCATATCCATATATAAAATTACCACAAAAGACTTAGGGGGCGTTTGTTGCGTCGGACTATCTCGGACTGGACTAGCTTCAAGGACTAAGCTGGACTGGCTTAGACTAGACTAAGCTTGACTAACTTAGTGAAGCGTTTGGTGCAGTGTTGGACTAAGAAGCTGGATAATAACAAATTCTAATATTATATTATTTAATATATAAATTATTAATATTTTATTATGATCTAGGTGACCGGAGATGACGAGGAGTCTATCGAGAGTGGTTGTTGAGCATGATGAGGACGAGAGAGGATAGTCTTAGCTAGTCCCATGGTTATTGGGGGGTCTCGCTAAGACCTCTTAGTGAAGGGTTTTGTCCATGCTAGTCCCCTTTAGTCTCATTAATGTTAGTCCCAGCATGGAACAAACACAGTATTGGACTAAAAGTGTAGTGCTAAAAGTGCTTTTAGCAAAACAAAAATATGGGGGTAGGATTGTCATTATGAAGTTTATTAACTGATATTGTTCACCTGCCACCAATGAAAACAACGTTTTTACAAGAAACATGTGTAGAGCTGCTTCTACTTCTGTTGTTGAGGACTCATGATTTTGAAAAAAGAAACTTTTTTTTTATTTACCAAATACAATTAAGACCACAACTTTTTTAAGAAGCTATTTTTAAAAAAAATTGAGCAATCTTAAACCAGGCTTCTACAATAATGGTATTTAGTTGTTAACAAGGTATTAAATATCGGTAATATCGGAAATATCGGTAGTCCGAAAACACGGAAATATCGATGGAAATATCGGGATAATATCGATATCGATAAAAATTACATGGAAACCACGGAAATTGTAAGAAAAACTTGGAAATTTTTATTGAAACTTTGCAGGATGTTTATTTAGTCAATTATCTATTAGTTTATCACAAAAAATTGGAAGGAAATGCATTGCATGATGGATTTAACTGATTTAAGTTGATTATATAGCGAGCTGGCAAACATTGTGAGTGTAGAAAATATGTAATAATTAATAAAAGAAGTTTAAACACACCATAATCATTTATATATAATGAATTAGTATAATATTTTACACTTTATACATTGCATGGTAAGATACATGAGTGACTTATTACCATTTTTTTATTTATTTAAGAATTATATGGTTGTGGGGGTTTTATTTAAAATTTATATTGAAGATGCTCTTAAATTATGTAAAATTGTAATTGAAAACAATAATTTATAATTTATATAAGATATATATACACACACACAATATATATAAGATATATATTCCACTTTATAAACCGTCCACCTCACCTTGCTATTTCCCATCACCCATCCACCTTAGGTGGTTTTCATGATTAAAAACCATCCCAGAGTCCATGGTTTTCAATTTTTAAACCATCCAAAAACGTCAACATCTGCTATCTCACATTACCCAATTTTTTGAGTCCTCAACTTGCACAACCACCGCATATTATTCACTCTCTCATCTCTGCTCTCACTCACTCTCTCTCTCTTCGCACTCTTTCATCTCCGCCTCTGCCTTCAACCTCTCATCTCTGCTCTCACTCACACTCTCTCTCTTCGCACTCTTTCATCTCCGCCATCTCCGCCTCTGCCTTCGCACTCTCTCATCTCTGCTCTCACTCACTCTCTCTCTCTCTTCGCACTCTTTCATCTCCACCTCTGCCTTCGCACTCTCTCATCTCTGCTCTCACTCACTCTCTCTGCTCTCACTCTCACTCTCTCTCTCTCTCTTCACACTCTTTCATCTCCGCCTCCGCCTTCCTCACCGATCCCACCGACGACAACCCCACCTCTGTCGTTGACTCCAGCGACGACCCCCAATCGCCCCTAAACCCCAACCTCAAACCACACAACAACGGCGGGGGAATCGGCGTCGTTGAGGCGTCGATCTTGGGTTTGAGCATGGATTGCAGAGAGATCTGGGCAGCTGGGGGGACGACGCAGCCTCGGCTGCCTTTCCGACGACGGATCCACGACGAATTTTTCGATAATATCGAATATATCGCGATATTATCGATAATATCGCGATATTATCCCGAAAACCATTTGGATATTGAAAAAAAAATCGGTTCCCCTAAAAACCGATAATATCGGCGATATATCGCCGATATTATCGGCATTTCGGACCATGGTTGTTAAAGGGAAGAATGGTGTGTGGATACGAGGAGAAAGAGAGATCCACGAAAAGTAAAATAAGGGTGTTCTTTGAAATTTTTGGGTCTTCAAAGAAAAACTAATGAAAATAGTTTGAAAACTTTGAGTTTTAACGATAAGAACAAAATAAAGGGTAAAGTGAATAATACTATAATTGACTTTTTAGTATAAAAATGTGGTTTTTCGTTAAAGTGAACAGTACCAGAGCTTTTCGTCAAAATTCTATTTAATCTTAAAGATTAAATTGGGTGTACATAAAAAACAAAGATGTCCAAAAACAAAATTTGAGTACAAAAAACCACTCTTTTGAAAAATCTGGTGGATGATTATCTAATATCTTTCCATTATCAAGGTTTACTATATTTGCGTTGAGATGATTAGGGAAAAAGTTTGACCAGACTTTATTGATAAAATCTGTCCAGAATTTTATTGAGAAAGGAAGTTTGAAATCGTCAAATTCAATACATCCATCTTTGTGGTCATCATTCATTCTTGGAGAAATTGCTAATTTAGTCATTGTATTACCACATGAGTAAAAATTAGGTTTCTAAACTAATTTTTTTTCAGAAAAATCCGTTCTTGAATTATAAAAATATGTGAATCACATCCCTAATCTTAGATTAGAAGATGCTATATTCAATTTTCCGTCAATTTAAGTCATATTACTTTCATGTGATACACATTGAAAGGTAGATTGGTAATTTTGCATAAAGAAATAGTGCATGGAGTTGATTTTGGAGGGTAAATTAGATGTTAGATTCACAACTTATATGAAATGCTAAGTGCTTATAGGCGAGAAAATGATGTTATTACACTCACGAAAAATTGAATAAAATTGTTGTGGCTTATTTTATCTAATAGGGAGAGAGAGAGAGAGTGCACGGCAGAGAGAGAGAGTAGGGAGAGAGATGTGTTTGTAAGGTTATGTATAGGATGTGTTATTCTCCCTACACAGTGCTTTTATTTATAGTAATAAGGGGGAAGAATCCTTCTCCTCCAAGGAATATAAGTCATAATAGGGAAGAATAACTAGAATCAAATTTAATTTAGGATTTACACAATCACACTTAAATACAAAGATTATAACACTCCCCCTTGATTGTGTAAATACTAAAGTAGATTCGGCATCATGTAGAGTTGAGGAGGTCGATACGTCGGCACTGATTATGGGAACACACTAGTCTTAAAGTAAAGTATGAACTTGCATATGGAACTAAGTCTCACAAAAACCCTATGGCTATGGTAAAACCCAAGTACGACAAAATCCATAGTCTAAGGAAAAATGCGTGAGAAATGCAAAGTCAAATGAAACGTCTACGGGACATCATCAAGAATATGATCAACCTAAGGTGGGTGCCTCGTCAAAACCTTGTTAGGTAGCAAAAGCCCAAAGGGAAAATGCTCCTAATCGTAGAGAAAAAGAGTACATTAAGATTAAGCAAGTATAATTTAGGATACTCCCCCTGAGTTTGACATAATTCCAAAGAGAACTAACAATGTTACAACTCATAAAGTTTACATATACCTATTCCTTGAACCAGCTTCTGAAACGTCGCATTTGGTAGTGATTTGGTGAAGAGGTATGCTAGATTGTCTTGTAAACGGATTTGCGTGACTTCTATCTTCTGATGCTCTTATTGTTGATGTTAGAAGAAGAACTTCGGCCCAATGTCCTTGGTGTTGTGTCATTTGATGTAACCCTTCTTGAGTTGTTCAATATAGTATCATGCGTCAGCATAACCAACAAAGCGAGAATCGACTTGAGATAAGGGGGTGTGGCATCACCAGTGTTCTAAAACTCGGGCTCGGCGGCCGCCTAGACGGCGCCTAGGCGCTCGACGGCGGCCCACCGCCCCGATTATACCAAAATCGTTCAATCAGTCGGCCAGACTATTAAGTGGCACTTAGAAGGCCGCCTAGCCCTCCCAGGCGCCCTTAACGGTCTCTGGGCGGTTCTGCAACTTAAGAATTATCGCTGGAAAGGTTGTGCATCTCCGCCGTCTTGCTGCGATGTCATCGTGTTCTTGCGTCTTGTTCCCTCTCTGCGTGTGTAGAAGAGGAGTCGCATAGAACATTTGACGAGAGAGAGCTCTGTAAATTTCAATCACCAAGGCCTTTGCTGTAAGCAAAGCAAAACCCAGAAACCAGAGAATCACCCCACAAATCCCATAAATTCAAAAAACAGAGCAAACCCAATTCATATTTCTTCCTGTTTTTTCAACCCAATTCATAAAGTTTCAAATTTTGTTCAATTCTTCATCTGGGTTTTGCTAAAATCCAACTTCTGATCCCAACCCTCAAATGTGGCGGCCATGGAGCAAATCAACTGTTCAGACTCACGGCAAGTCATCCCCATCCTCCCCCTTCTCCTTCTCCTCCTTCAAAGACATCCAAACACTCTGCGCCAACGAAAACGACGACCACTCCCAGCAACCGACAACCGGCGCCGCCACAAAAAATGCCTCCCCTATTTTCCATCGCGTCCGAGTCGCCAACTCGCTCCTCCGTGCCTGGTCAGCCGCCCAGCCCTTCACATCCTCAGAGAAGAAGAATGCGGTGCAGAGCTCTGTAAAATTGCAATTAGCAGAGGAGAAGAATGAGACGGCGCAGAGGTTATGTTGTTGGCTAGGGTTAGAGATAGGATTTCAAGTTCTGACATTCCTTTTAAAATTGGAGAATAAAATATATTTATTTATTTAATATGAAAACAAGGCCCAATCCTTTTTGAAATGAAAACTAAGGCCCAACGATTAAAACATATAAGATTTAGAAAAAGCATTACAAAACCAAGAGAGAAAGAACCCCATAATTTTAGATATATACTCATATTTTATAATATAATATATATATATATATATATAATAAATTAACTTATATGTCATTTTATTTTGTAATTTATGTATCTCAATACAATTTTATATTTTTTTAAAATATAAAGAGACACTTATTTATACGATTTTACTTAAATCCGCCTAGTCCGCCTAGGCGCCCGCCTAGACCCCGCCTAGCCGCCTAGGCGCTAGGCCCCAGTCCACCGCCCGACTAGCGCCTAGCGTTTTTTAGAACCTTGGGCATCACTCGAGGATCCATATGGATAGAACAAGCATAGATCTGTAGTACGCTTAAGGTAACAAAATATGTCTTTAACACCAGTCCAGTGTTTGTGTATCGGTGCATTACTGTATCTTGCCAAAAGATTGACAGCGAATGAGATGTTGGGTCTAATGCATTGAGCTAAGTACAATAAAGCGCATATCATACTTTTATAAGGAACTTTGGGCTTCAAAATCTTTTTATCATCCTCATTCAGACAAAAGGGATCTTGCTTTGTATCTAGCGATCGAACGACCATAAGAGTACTCGAAGGCTTTACTTTATCCTCGTTAAAGCCGCACAACACATTTTGGTTATAGTTTGATTGATGTACTAAGATTCCATTCGAACGGTGCTCTATCTTAAAACCAAGACAGTATCAAGTATATCCTAGATCTTACATCTCAAATTCTGACTTAAGGTGCGACAGTTCTCTAGAGCTTTTCAGGAGTTCCGATGAGGTTCATGTCGTCGACATAAACTGCAACAAACGCAAAACCAGAATGACACTTCTTAATGAACACGCAAGGGTATAGTTCGTTGTTCACATATCCCTGACTAGTCAAATACTCACTCAAACGGTTATACCACATTCTTTCAGATTGCTTCAAACCACTGTTCTAAAAATCCTCGCCTAACGCCGCCTAGGCGCTAGGCAGCTAGCCACCGTCCCGATTAAAGCCTAGGCATTTGAAAATTAAGAAAAGACTCCTAAACTAGCTGAGGTGCCCGCCTAGATGGCCTAGGCACCCGCCCATGTTGCAACTTACTTAGACAGAAAATAGATAACTTTTATTTTGCATTTAATTTTTTTTCAATAAATTGTAAGAGATTGTTGAATACTTAAATGAGCACACTATATGCTTGTTCTCTAGGTGTCGGCTAACACATCACGATTCAGATAGACACGTAGACATTCTGGGTTGGGATGTGTCAGTTTGGTATCAGAGCCAGGCTTTGAATTTGTCTCGGGTATTTTTACACAATTTCGAACTTAACTTGTTTGTTATAACTCCGAATTGAAATCAGTCTGCGGCCACGTGGAAGGCTTACGTGGCATCAGAGATTTCAAGAAAGATTAGTGCTCAACTCATGTCTGTGATGAAAGCAGGACCAACTACAACCATGCTTTGATACCAAAGTGACACGTTCTGGGTCAGAATGTGTTAGTTTGGCCTCATCTTTTCATTATGTTCCAATACTTCATAATACATATGTCATTTTATTTTGTAGTTTATGATGAAATTATATATATTTTAAGTATAAACATACACTAATTTACACAAAATATAATGGATTTACTTAAATTGGTTTAGTCTGCCTAGGCGGCTAGGCTCCAGCCCTCTGCCTAGGCGGCTAGGCTCCAGCCCGCCGCCTGACTAGCACCTAACGTCTTTTAGAACATTGCTTCAAACTGTAGAGTGAACGCCTCAACCGAATTGAGAGTGTGTTCCGGGGTTTGGAAATATTTGATCCAGTCAATGTAAGTCCTTCGGGTACTTTCATATAAATTTTTGTGTCAAGATCCCCGTATAGATACACAGTTACAACATCCATCAGCTGCATACCCAGTTTTTCGGAAACTACCAAACTGATAAGGTAGCTAAAAGTAATCACATCCATAACGAGTGAATAAGTTTCGTCGTAGTCAATCCCAGAGCATTGTGAGAAGCCTTGCGCAACAAGACGAGATTTGTAATGCACAATTTCGTTATTCTCATTACACTTCCGAACGAAACCCACTTGTAGCCAATGAGCTTCACATGTGGACGAGTAGGAGCTACAGGTCCAAACACCTTACGTTTCATAAGCAAATCGAGTTTGACTTGGATTGCTTGTTTCCAGTTTGACCAATCAGTTCTACGTCGACATTCATTAACAGAATGGTGTTTAATGTCATCGCTCAACATGAACTCAGTAGCTATTGCATATGCTAATGCATCGTCGATGATCATCTTATTTCAGCATTAAACATCATCTAAGCTAGCATAATGGGCCGAAATCTCTCAATTCTTGGGAAGTGGATTTGTCTCTTCAAGGACGCTTCCGTAATCTAGAATTTTTTTTAGACGAAATTAAAAAAAAAAAAATTCTAATTTTTTCCTTATCACCATTTCTCACATCCTTTTCACCCTTCCATACTATCTTACCTTATTTTATTTCAATTCTTCACAATCTATTCACCTCAAACACTCTTTTCATAAACACCCCTCTCTTACCTCTTCCAATAATATTTCCTTTAATTGTTTCAATAATTTTCAAATGGGCACATCTTGAAGTGGCACTCAAAATATGTCTGGAGGCTTTTTCATTTAGCGGAAGTGGCACTCAATATATCTTGAAACCTTATTTTAATATGGTGACTTAATTCAACTAACCAATAAAATTAAAGAACAAATTTAAAATAATAAATTATTTAGGAGCTAAAAATAGTCTCATTCGGTTGGAGATGGTATATAAATATGGTATGACATTGTTCATTAAATAATAATTTCTTGCAGGACTATAATCTGGATAGAGGCTAAACATGACCCTTCGGTTAAAAATAGCCTAAGCTTTCTACTTTAGGTAGATCCCTCTTCTTGTCAAGTGGTTGATGTGACATACTCGGCAAGGAGTGAGTTCACGATCCCCCCGAATTTACTAGTTTTTGCCATTGAAAATGTTTTTCCACGCAAAACTTCTTTGCAAAATTCCCCCTAGTCTGGTTTGCCAGCCAACCTGCCACGTCATAATAATTGTTAAACATTGGGCCAGGTCACTGTTCACATCCTCTAAATTAAATACCAATCGAACATCAACGGTTTCGCGTGGGTATTGGGCCGCAATACATGCCCAGTGTTTAATTTTGGTCCAAACAAGATTACTAAGTTATGTTTCAAACTTTATTCGCTCCTTAACGCTATGTGTTTTCAAAGTTTTGCATAATCTAAGCTAGTATTGTCGTTGTTAAAACGGTTTAGGCAAGTTTCGTTTTAATTGCTTAAATTTCAGTAGAGTTAGTTTTCTGTCTCCAATAAAAGTTGGCAAGGCAAGGCTAATAAACTTTGGGAAGCTGTATAAGGCAAGGCATCCCTGATCATATTTGGCACTGCCATGATTTTCTTAATTAATTTACTTGAACATTTATACAGTATATGGAAAATGCAGGGTAAGTTACTTCTCGACGGACAAGAAATGCAGGGTAAGTTACTTGAACATTTGTACCTTTAAGGATATTTCACCGTGATCTAAAGACCATCAATATTTTGTTGGACAGTGATCTGAACCCAAAAATATCCGATTTTGGCATGGCAATAATTTTCGAGGATTGTGGCACTAGGGGACAAACAAATCGGGTGCTTGGTACATTGTAAGTAAATTCTGTGCAGCGTGTCCACCTCTGGAGAATTTACATTCTCATTCTTGTCAATGAGTTATATTTTTATTTTTGAAAAACAAGTTATATTTTGGTTCTCTGATTGTTAGTGGGTACATGTCTCTAGAGTACACCATATATGGATGGGCTTTTTTTCTTCAGAAAAATCAGATGTGTTCAGCTTTGGGGTCATCTTATTAGAGATCATAAGTGGAAAGAAGAATGATCAATCTCTAAATTTACTAGGCAAAGTAAGCAATTCTAACAAACCTTCCAAGTATATCCAATCACTTTTTATTTGCGATTATGTATTTGTTGCTAACATTTTCAAAATTTGACTGCTTTAGGCTTGGAATTTGTGGAAAGAAAACAAGAGCATGGAGTTGATGGACTCAACACTGAGTGCATCTTGTTCTAGCAGCGAAGTTATGAGATGCATTCAGATGGGTCTTTTGTACATTTTAATCCTAAAAACTTAACCATTACGCTCTATGAGTTACCAATACATTTTATACAAATATATCTTATTCCCGAAGCCTTATTTCTGATTCCGTGGAAGTAGAAGATCAGCAAATAAAATCCGCAGGCTTGAGAACTAAGAAATAGCCTAACTAATTTCTTTCCTTTTCAGAATAAAAAATCCGTAAGTAGTTAACAAATGATTGAATGAATGAGAATACAGCAAAACATAAAAAGATAGGTAGCTCCTAGCTGGGGGTCTTCATCTAGATCTCTAAGTTCTAAGCGTCAATTTATTCATTGTCTTTGCACCAATTCTAGTTGATAATTAAAAGATATAATTTATGTAGCTTGTATGTTTAATGTTCCCTTCTTTCTTTCTTTTTTTTTTATTTTTTTTATTTTTTATTATTTTTTATTATTTTTTATTTTTTCTTGAGGCGTAAGGTTTATACCCTTGTGACTATTATTTTTTTAGTTTCAATAAAATTTCATTCTTGTAGCATTGAGGTTTCTTCCAAAAAAAAAAAAAAAAACTACATATCTTGTTAAGTATTAACTCCTTCAATTATTAGTGGTTATATTTTTCGGAGTATACCATGGACGACCTCTTTTCTGGAAAATCATATGTATTCAGTTTTGAAGTGATCTTATTATGATAATAAGTGGAGAGAAGAATTAGCCTTCTTTGAGGCAGATCATTCTCTAAACTTACTCGGAAGGGCCTCTCTCCTAATGTAGATGAGTTATTGTTAAGAATATTTTACCCAAAGGCTTTTTAGTCAAAATGGTCATTGAGATTTGCATAACACATCACTTTGGTCCTTGAGATTGAAAGTCAATAGAAATGGTCAATGAGATTGTCCACCATCCATTATTTTAGTCATTCCGTTAAAAACTCCGTTAAGTGTCCTGGAGCTCTAGGCCGGAAGTTTGGGCAATTTTCAAAGCTTCGTAACTCAATCGTTTTTAACCAAATTCGACCCATAATATATCAAAACGAAGATAGGAAAGTGTAGAACAAGATTATATCTATTTGGAAGCCCAATGGTTAATGGAGATGGCCAGAAAATAGCTGGAAAGGTGACTGGTCAGCGGGAAAATTGGAAAACTCGCCGAAAACTGGGTAAACTTTAAACGCTCATAACTTCTTCAATACTCAACGAAATCTAGTGATTCAAAAACAAAAATCATACTTCTCAATGAAACGAATAGAATGTTACCTTTCTAGACTGCTAATTGGCCGTGGTTTGGCCAGAAAACCGCTCGAAAGTGGCTAACTCGAGACCAAGACAGCCACTTTCGTGCCATTTTTTTGCCAAACCACGGCGACTTAGCCGTCGGGAAAAGTATCATTCTCTTCATCTCGTCGAGTAGTATGATATTCGTTTTTGAATCACTCGATTTCATTGAGTATTGAAGAAGTTATGAACGTTTAAAATTTACCTAGTTTCTGTCGAGTTTTCCAGTTTTCCCGCGGACCAGTCACCTTTCAGGCTATTTTCCAGCCATCTCCGGCAACCATTGGGCTTCCAAATATATATAATATTGTTCTACACTTTCCTATCTTCATTTTGATATATTATGGGTCAAATTTGGTTAAGAAACGATTGAGTTACGAAGCTTTGAAAATTGCCTAAACTTTCGGCCAAGAGCTCCGGGACACTTAACGGAATTTTTAACGGAATGACCAAAATAATGGATGGTGGACAATCTCACGTGTGTAATATCCCAAGAATTTATTATCGAACAAGAGAAATATTTGGAAAAATATGTTGTGCTTATTTATTGAAAAGGTTTTCATATGAAGGTAGTGAACGTCATTGCGAGTTCGTATCATTTTTCGGATTATTTTTTGGAGCTCAGATGAATTTTTAAACGAATTTACAAGCTAAACCAATGATGAAGTACCACGTGTAAGCCAAGGTGTGGCTGATATTTCCACGTGACAGCAACTGGAGTTAGACAGCAAAGGGGCTGTTCTGATTAGGTTCGTGGCAATTTAGCCACATGCCGAGTCATGATTGGACCCAAAGAAATAGGAGGTTGCAGGCGGTGTAAGTTTGGAATATATGATGCCTATATATATGAGTTTAGCATCAGATAGGAAGAGGGTTCTTTCTTACGCAACGAATAAAGTCGGGGAGAGAGAGAGAGACAGAGAGGTGGAACTGAATGTTTTGCTGAAAGGATTTATATTAGAACTCTCTCCCAATTTCTCGATGTCTTGATTGATAGAGGTGTTCTTGGTATCCCTTTCTTGTTCTAGCAATGAACACGAGTTTGATTCCTACTTTTGTCTACATCATCACTTCGGTGTCATTGATTCAATCGGCAGATTGCCATACCTGGGTAAAGATTCTTTTATCATGTATAGTTTCATAGCTATTTGTATATTTCCTATTAGTTTTAAGGAATCCTAATCTTATACAGTATTAGACTTTCTGCCGTAGACTAACCACTGTTATAAAAACTGGTTTTTCTGCACATGTATAGCTATTTGATTTTCTCTAGCTATGTATGTGTGTGTTAAACGAAGCAGCATGCGGTATTAGATTATATGTATACAAATTGGTTCAATTTGTTGGAAATGAATGAGTTTTTTATTAAATTAGAATTGGCCCAGTCTGTTGGAAGGGAAATACAGGTGTATAATACACACACACACACACACGCTATGTATAGCTTGATCAAATAAAGTATGCATTTAGAGTTGGAACTATATATATATACAAGTCGGACAGAAGCTTTTGTATAAATTGAGGCTAAAGTGTTTCGATGTACTTTAACTATAATTGAATTTGATGTGTTATACAATATGCTTAGGTTGATAACGTGATACTTGTAAATAGGAATTACGAGATGAATTGGCGTGTTTGACTATTACGTCACTTGGAGCAATGCTTTGGAATCCAGGTAGGGGAAATACGACAGACCTTTATAGATATTGATACTATTAAATTTTGTGAAGTACTATATTTGTGTTGGTTGATTAATGTGGTCGGATGTTGTTTGGATTATTGCTTCAGTTGGTTGTCTACTTGTTAATACTACTGGAATGTTATTCGTTGAGATATATTGTGACATGTGAAAGATGTAATAATGTTACTTGTGTATCACTCATGTGTCAGAAGTGGTTGGAACTTTGTTGGTGAGAAAGGAATTTGGAAAGAGGGTAATGGAAATGATCTTTTGTGTAGTTGAGCCAAATTCTTAGCAGGCACCAGGTCTCTGTGAGCTCACAGTGTACAGATTCTTTAAGGGTAATTCGAGACTGACGACGAAGAGTTTAGGCAAGATGACTAACAAAAGGGGAAATTGGGATGATTGAGTTACAGAGGGTTAATTTGTATAATAGAACATTCGAATCACCACTGCAGAGGTAAAATGCACGGTATGGGACGTGCAGGTCCGCGTGTTTTATTATATGAATTAACGGGTAGAGATGAAGAGTATTGTATCGCACTCATGCATTGTTGATGATAATGATTTGGTACTTGATTTCATGATTTTATGACACTTAATTTAATATTGTCAATTTACTGTGATAATGTTATGTCCCTACTGAGCTGTTGAAGCTCACCCCTCTATTGTTATGCAGGTTTACTAACTAAACTATCAAAAGGGTAGACGGGATGAGACGAGATAGATGTGAGGCTAGAATTTGTATTTATTTATTTAGCCTTGTAAAGAATTATTGAGTTATTTTAAATAAGAAGAATTTTATTTTTCAACCCGTTTCCGTTTTATTTTATTTATTTAGTTTTTAGTTCGCGCTTCGGACTTGGGATCGAATTTTCCACCTACCCCGGGTCCGGGGCGTGACAAGGTGTTAGAGCAATAATAGAAAATATGGAAATAACACAACAATTCCAATAATAATAATCATAAAGAAATTCACAACATCAATTATATATAAAATTAATATAAACAACTGGAAAGAAAGTTAGAAATACTAACAAATTTGAAGATTGAGGCTTGCATAAATGCAATGTCCTAAAGACAGAATTTCGCCCCTATTCTTGTGCTTGTAGTTCGGTAGGCGTCCGTCTCCCAAGATTCAACAATCTATAATCCGAAGTCAAAGCACTTTAATCTTCGGACTCTGGCTAACTTCATATATTCCGTACTCTCAAGACACACTTGGAGTTTGATTAACAAAAATAAAAGACATTGGAGAAACCTCTTTTCTTTGATTCATTAGATATGTGGGATGTTTGAGTTTATATAGAACACAAGCCACCCCCTTTTGAAACATTGTGACTGTTGCCTAAAGTTCCAACGAACAGACACAACTCATGAATTTGAATTCAATTATGACACATGACCTTTATTTTTCATTCATATAAAAATTAAAAATTATAATATTAATTATAATATATAATTTCCAACATCAGGGACCATTTCTATTGATTTTCAATTTCAGGAACCAAAGTGATGTGTTATGCAAATCTCATGGACAATTTTGGTTAAAAAGCCTTACCCAAATTAATGTCTCCTTTACAATCATAAATCATGTTTTGATATACAAACGTACTAGACCAGAGATACAAACATTTAACAACCTTATTCAAAACTTTTTGTTGACCCCATTGGGGGAATATATATTGTGTGCTATTACTTGGCGTGTTCCTACAATCATGCAACATTCACCATTTTGACTAATTTATTCGTAGTGATCTCATTTAACCATATCTTTAGAGAGACAAATTTCGCAGCAATATATGTGTTAACATCTCTTGACCACTCCCTACAAATTACAATTTTTTCATCTCTTGATTTCTTTTAACCTTCAATTTTGATTGTCATGGTTGTCCTTGGCAATTTGTGTTGTTATTTCATTTCTTTAAGAAGTCACTTAGACTAATGTCTAGTAGTATTTCTTTTACTTGTAAGTGAAAATTCTGAATGTATATATATTGTTGTATCAAAAACCAAAATTATACAAAAACTAGCAACATTGTTACATCCATACCATCTTCAGAAAGAAACTTTGGCAATACTTGGGCTAAGGCTTTTCGAGAGGCTGTTAGCTTGGGTTAGGGTTAGCATAAGGGTTGACGAGTCGTGAATTCGCAGTTTGGCACTACAGTCCCATATATAGTTCCTTGAATACTGAATTCATGATCATACTCTCCACACAAAAAATATAATTAGTCTATCTGGTTTGGAAAATAGGATTAGAATAAAGAGGAATTTTTTGGTAGAAAAAATGACGGATTTTGTATTTTGTTTTGTAGCTAAAAGCCCGAAAGCCAACGTTTCCTGTAGCTAAAGATGAACATATATTTGCAGATGGGAAAAGGGTGGAAAACCGTGCAAAAGAAAGATCAAAGAGGTGGACATTTAGGGGAGTCGGAGAGCATAATGTAAAAGATATTGGAGGACTAAAAAGTAAAAGAAAACAGGTAACTTTTATCATTGTGCGATAACGTCACAAACATCTCTACCACCTCACGTGCATGCAACCAAAACACGGATTACGTAGAAATGTAATATATATATATAGAGAAATTGTGTTCACATCCTTCTTTTTACTACTTCATTGATTAAAATCCTATTCATTTTTAATTTTTGATCAAGATCCTTGGGTATTAATAACATCATTAATTATTTGAATAATAAAATATTTTTATTTTTAAATATATTCCTTTAGTGTTAAAAATGTTAAAATTAGTATATTTATATTTATGGTTAAATTTTTTATCATATATTTTTATTGTTAGTTTGTACCTATTTTTAATTTGTACCCATATATTAGTTTCTTTTTGTGCCCATATTTTTTAAAGTTTTATTTCTGTTTGTACCCATGTGTATACCGTCATGTGACATTATATATTTAATCAATGATAGAAAAATTACATATGGTATACTTATGTTTTATGCCTAAACTTTGTATCATATATTTATATTTTTAGTTTGTACCCACTTTTAATTTGCAACATTTTTTTTTAATTTGTAGTATTTTCTTTTTAGTTTTATTTTGTACCCATGTATTAATTTCTTTTAGCGCCTGTATTTTTTAAAAATTCATGTGTACTCATAATTTTTTAATCTTTTATATGTACCCTAATTTATTTATAATGTACTCATTCTTCTTTATTAATGTACCACTTTGTTATATGTGAAATGTACCAATTTTTTTGTGAAATGTACCAAGTTTTTTAACACTATGGATACATTATTTTTCCATTTATTATTTATTATTTTTACATAGTTTTAATCCATTTATTCAATCAAAATGTTTGAATTTTTTTATTGTAACCGTTTCTAATAGTATTATAATGATGAATTTTAAATTTATAGGATTATAAATCTCATAAAAGATCAAACAATTAATGTCAAAACTATAAAAATATAAATATTAATTGTAATATAATGAGGTGTAAAAAGCCAAGGGACTTTGATCAAACTTTGAATACCATTAAGGTTTTAATCAAAGAATGTTAAGGATTAGGGACCGCATCCAAAGTATCCCTATATATATATATATATATATATATAAAGTATATTTTTAGTTGTAATTATTTAAAGATAATGCATACTAAGGTACAATATAATCTGTAATCTATATGAATCAATCAGTACATGTCTGCCCGTGGTTCTTTAATTCCCAATTTCTCCCTTTCTAGTTGGTCATTAGTTAAAATTTGTACATCAATTCACATCATGAGAAGCTTCAAAAGTCTTTTGTTGAGTTTATTGCAAGTGTCGCAGGATCAGTGGCTGGGTTATAAACAAATGTTAATATTTCACCTACTCATCTTCGACATTGGGCATGTCTAAGGTGCGGACGAAGCGTGCGGACCATCCGTAAGAACAAGGATCTAACAGCTGAGAATCGACAAGTTCACACGTACAACTAGGTTGTTGTGACCCGGTGGATTTAGAAAATTTTCAACTTTTTTTATTCAGTTGGTATCTTTTGTTTAACGGACGGAAACAGGAGCAAGCAGGAAAAAGGGGTTGGGTATTGAGAGCGTTAAAGAGGGAAAGAGAAGGAAATAGAGGTAAAGAGAGAACTGGAGTTTGGAACGGATTTGACGTGGATCGAAATTGGGATGCGGCTGCGACCCGATAATCCAATAACTTTAATTTTGTTTTTGTTCAGTTTAGGGTTTAGGTGTGGGAGAGGTAGGTTAGGGTTGCCTCCACTGGATGTGTTTTAATAAACACTCACAAGCTTTCATAACACATAATGGTTGGTTGGTAGAACTATCACAGATTCATAAGGATTAGTTCTTCATTCATAAACATTCACCAGTGTTCATAACACATAATAGTTGGTTGGTAGAACTATGACAGCTTCTTATGAAAAGTTCATGATTCATAAACATTCACAAAGTTTCATTATACATAGGTGATGGTATATTGTGACAAACCTTCATGACATACAAGTTTTGGTTGAGCAATTGTGACACCACAATAAAACATAAGGGACGGGTTTAGATATTGTCCCAAACAATGTTTCAATATATGAAAGTGCGAGGGATGTCACTTAAGAAGTAATAATATAGAGAAATCAGTTACAAACATCCACAATGAACCAGTTGTTGAACAAATGTAATTCATTTGAACAAACTACAAACTGTCTCAAGAAATTAAAAAATTATCCAAGACTAGATACAAACAATGTAATACTTATTTATGGACTATCATTGTTTAAACGACAAATGTACAAAAAATTGATTGTCAACCATAAGTTTGAATCATGCACCACGCACTGCACATTGTGAAGGTGATGCAACATGTCGATCACCATCCTGAGTCGGTATTTAGGGACGTTGGCGACTGTAATTCTATCCAAAGGAAGGCCACAGAACAAGAACTCAATAACTTTTAAAGTGAAAATACTGCAATCCCCCCTGTTGCACACAACAATTCAACAAGTTTGAAAATCAATTCACAAACAATTCAATTTAAGCTGACTAACAATGTAATTAAATTTTAACTCACCCGTTGTGTTACTGTGGGCACTTTTGACTTGCGATGATGGGCCAAGGTTTGTTCTTCACCTCCTTCAACAGGCTTTAGAGGACATCCGGCAACAAGGAAGCGAGTGGAGCCAATTTGGTAGTTGCTTTACGTGTGTTTGTTTTAGACATCAATGAGTCGTACACCATTATTCTCCCAACTGTAAGATTCATCTCAACGGTAGCCAATGGTGATTAAGGTTGAAGGGCATGTAGAACTTCTCCACATCCACCAACCATGATGTAGAAAATGGCTCCCCTCCCCCTTGACCATCTTTAATAACACCGGTAAGAATTCTTTGTGCGTATCTGCTTTGTGCCCTCTAGTTGTTCTTTTAGCTATCATTGCATTGTAGAAGCGCTCACAATACGTCTGTCCATAATTGGAAAATAACTCAAAAAGAATGTGCAACACTTAAAATATTTAGAAACACACCCAACATCAAAATTTCCAAACTTTAGAATATTAGCAGAAATTTGGTTGGATATTTACCAGAAACCAGTCAGTTATGTTTGTGGTCAACACTTTCCCTACCCTCATTTTTTTTTTCCGGCATGCTTCATCAGGAGATACAACTGCAAATGAATGTGTTGCAATGTAGAAATTGTAATTAAACTATGACACCAACGCAATCCCAACACATTTATACAACCCCAAACCAAATAGAGCTTAGTCACTTACATTGGTTGATAGCCACCCTGCCGTTTCAAGGAGTTGCCTCCAAAAATCGGTGTTTCCAACCGTCGCATTGTCCAACTCGACAACCGGCTTGACAATGTAACCAAAAAACAATAAGGCTCATCACTGTAGTTTAATCAATATAATTTACAATGCCTAAAATCCAAAGGTCAATTATTGCTTACTTTTTCTGATTCTCCTTTGCCTTCTTGAATTGATAGAAAAACTCCATGGCTTCAACTACACATTTTTTGTCCAATGGTTTAAAAACGTCATCCCTTAGCAAAACATTGTCGTTCGGCTCACCGTGTTCCATTTTGTTGCACTTTGTGACGTCAAAGATGAACATTGTATGGGAAAGGACTTTGGTCTTCTTCTTCGCCCCCTATTTTATTGTCGTAGTCTTTGATGTCCCCCTCGTGGACCGACCCTTCATCTTCTTCCCCCCAGACTCACCCTTAGCTTCGTAAATAAGAACATCATCATAATCAGAACTTTCGACTTCTTCATACTGCTCTCGTACATGTTCTCCAATCACTCTAAGCATCTATTTGCATACAGCATCGGGACTATCCCACTAAACAGTACGAGAAGTGTCAGGCATCACCACATTGGCATCATCGCCCCATATCCAGTAACCGCTGTCCCTCTGTGCTTCAGTGGGCACAATCTCCTGAATCCCCACCGCTTGCCATTTAGTGCAACTCGTCAAAATTATTATTGTATACATACATAAACACTCATAAACATTCACACATGTTCACCACCATTCATCAAGTTCATAAACTTTTAAATTAAGTTATACCTTTCGGCTCTTGAGGACGGGTTGCTTTTTCATCGTCGCCCACCGGAGAATTCTTGGGATGGCTACTGGATCAGTCATCTTGCAATACCTTAATGGCTTCTCCAGTTGGGGAATTATTTTATATGCCCACACCTGCACGTAAAGTGAATTAGTACTCAACCAAAAAATTTAAACAATATTAGGCCGTGTTTGGCACACCGTATAAGGAATCGGATATGACTAATAGTACGGACCCAACTGTTTGATGTCCTCTCATACTAAGTAGTCGTCAGATTAATTTATGCAGTTGGATAGGATAGTTGGGTATACACCTTCTTAATAAACCATTCCAAAATGAGTGGATTATTAGTTCGGTTCCCTTTCGTCTGAGTGGCTGCGATCCTGATGGTGTTCATGGCGATTAGCTGGCAATGACCACCGTTGGTGTCGATTGAGATGAACATCTTCTTCTTCGTTTCCCCTCCCTCTATTCTTCCCCTTCCATCCCACATATCCCAAAACCCAATTCCTCCGCCGACCACCATGAACCACCACCACCACTAAGTTCCATCCAACCACCCAGAACAAGACTTTTCTCTCCCAGCATCTTCTTCTGGTTACCGGATCTCTCTCCCTCTTCTTCGCCGCTGCATCTCTGGCCCCTACAAACAAAGCCCAATATGTCAATTTTTTTTTCTTTCCCTCACTGCCTTTTGGGTTTCGGCTTAAACAAAGCCCAGCTATGGAGATTGGTAATAGAGCTTTTCTTTTGCATGATATCCAGCATTAGTGCTGAATCAATGTCTAGGGAAAAAGAGATGATTTCTGTTGTTTTTTTTTTTAATTTTATTTTAAGTTTGATTCCTTTTATCCGATATAATACTAAACACAGTATAAATAATACGGTCATTAGTTTGATACTGCACCAAACACCAGACTAATTTAGTCAGTACTATCCAGTGGCTATTTATCATATCCGATAGAAATAGTCAGTATAGTCCAAGCTGCCAAACGAGGCCTTAGTGCACAATGAAACCAACAAACAGTACCTGAAAAGCATAACTAACCCTTTTGCAACCCCATCCTGATCTCTATCGCCTTTTACTTCCTCTTCTTCCTCCTCCTCATCTTCTTTAACATCACCCTCCACTCTTCCTCTCCCTCTCCTAGAAGCTGCAAAAGAGAGGTTGTCTTGTAGTTGCTTAAAAGAAATTGCACCCTATGAATAACTATTAAACTTATCCATGTTGTTTACAAGCTCGAAGTACTCAATGTTGATAGCCACATTACTCTTCACCCCTATCAAGACACCCTTGACAAAGTATAGCAGTTCTAGCTTGAACGCATTGTCCTCATTTTTGCATTCTTGAAAAGCCCTTTCAAGTTCCGTAAAAAGTGACTGAAACATTTTCCCTACCTTTCTTTGGGACGGGCTACCCTTACCTTTGCTACTCTCCCCAACAAAACCAAATCTATGAGGAAAATACTTAGTAAGAAGCCTGATGTTGGAATGCTCAACCTCCATATCATAGGGTTCATCACAATGAAGCCCTGTAATGAGGCAAAAGTCCTTTGTGAACCGTGTCACTTCGCAACCGATTAAATATGTCAGTCCCTCTAAATCTTTCACCCCTTGATTACTCACTCTATGCAGCGACAATTCATGGACCAATTGCCCACTAAAGGTTAGTCGATCGACACTATCTAAGTGTCCAAAGCATGATTCCCTAAAATGAGCAAGCTGTGCGTGATTAAACTTTTTTTACATGACACTTAGCATATGACTTGCATGCGAGAGGTTTTTAACCCTTCCCTTATACGATTCTTCCTCTTTTGTTGCTAGTTGAACCTTGAGCAACCATCTCCTGTACACATGACAATACAAGCATTGAATGATGCGAAATTTAACTAACGCACAAATTTAAACCCTCTTTTTGACAATTGTAGTATATGGATAAGTAGGGTATCGTTCTAGGCCGGGGATTAGGAGGGATTGCTAATCAAAGTAAAATTTAAATTAAAAACGTAAAAATAAAATTTAAAACACTAAACTAAAATCAAAACACTTAACTAAAATCACTCAAAATAAAACTAACAAATAAACTAAAACAAATCAAAAGACTCAAACTAATTCAAGACTCTAGAAAATACAACCTAAATTTATTTCTAACAAATTTAACACTTTAAAATAAATGGGGAATTGATTTTTGACGAATATTGAATTTAAAACTGAAACTTAAAAATAAACTTCAAAGAAAATATTTTTTTTGATGAAATATGATGAGACACTAGTTAGAGGGGTCTTTATCCACACATGAATAAATGTATACAATTTAATTCCCAGTTATGAGTTCAACAAACGAATAAATGACAACGCCCCAAGTTAATTAGGTCCGCTTAAATTAACCTTCAGATTTCCCTAAATTCATTGAATTGGACGGGATACGCATCACAACCAAATTATTCTTATCAAGTTCCCTAACTATGGAATACGCATGATAGAGAGACATATCAAAGATCATTAAGTTTAATGAAAATCATAAGCATCGACTAGGCATTCATAACTATGGAATACGCATGTTAATCCAACCTAGGGTTTACTAAACACAATCGTGACTAGCGATTTTTACTACTCATGGATATAAGTTCATAACGATTAGGTGAAATTCCCTTATATCCTAGCATCAAGTCTAAGCATGCAAATTAAGTGTCGACCCTTAACCCACATACATAAACAAGTTATTAATCAACACAGAAAAATAAACCACATCCAACGTTCAAGAATTCATAACTGGAGTAAATCAAATTATAATAAACATTTATCCATGGTTTCAAATTCACCTCTAACTAAACAGAAATTAATTACACATGCTTAACATAATTTAAAAGTAAATTAAATTAAACATGTAAATAAAAATAAAAGGGATAAAACCAAATGAGGAATTGATCCTCTGTGTTCCAGCTGTCTTCCTGCTTCTCAGCTCCCTGCGAGCTGTCGGTTCTCACTGCACCAAACATAAGGCAGCAAGCTGCTACCTGTCGATCCGTGCGCCAGCCGCTAAGGCAGCTGTCCTCCCTAGGCAGCTCACGCTGCTCTTCCAGTTCCGCGTGTCGCGTCTCTCACGTCTCCCCTCTCGTGTCGCGCTTGTCTTCCTCGAGAGCAGCTTCTATTCCTTGCTTGACTGGTTTCTGTTTGCTACTGTCCCTGACTTGCTGCCTCGGGCAGCTTCACAAGCTGCTGCCAGACAGCTCCCTTTGATCTTGCACTCTCGCTTTCTGTTTTTTTTTTTTTCAAGGCTGCAAAGGCAGCCCTCATTCTCTGACCTCTCGCCCCCCGCGTCTTCCTTCAGCTGCCCAAGGGCAGCGCCCCTTTCTTTCCAATCCTCAACCCCCCCCCTTAATTTCTGCGTCTAGTCTTCTCTTATATTTTTGTTTCTCAGTGCTCACCACGTCTCCTCCTCAAGTGCGCCTACTGACCTCCCAACTCACCCTATTTCTTTTATTTCCTCTCCTTCTTTATTCTTTTTAATCCCCCCACCAGGCTGCCTTATTTCACACTTCCCTCTCAGCTATTATTTTTTTCTCTTCTGCCAGGCAACCCCGCAAGACAAGGACAGCTTTTGGTTCCTTTTCTGCCCAGTACACGCACCTGCACAGTCTTGACCTAACATTTATTTAAACTCCCAAAGCCGAAGCCTTTTATTTTCTTTAGTCTCCTCCTTTTCTTATTTTATATAAAACAAACCATGATGATGTTTCAAACATCATCATGAATTATTATTATTATTATATATATATATATATTTTATTTAATTTAATTGCTAAACAGTTTTGACGAAACTATTACATAAAATCACACTTATGCTATTTTTATTTTCTTAGCTAGATAAATTCGATAAAACAAAAAAACAAAGTAAATAACTCAAAAATATAAGAAACTAACTAAGAAAAGACGAGAGAATTTGATGTAAAATATGTATAAATATGAGCTTATCATTGAACACAACCAAATTGAACAATTTATATCTTGATAACAGCCAAATTGAACAATTTATACCTTGATAACAACCAAATTTATCAATGCATCACAGAAACACAAAAGGTCAACAAATCTTCATAACCCATCTACGGACAACACACCTTAACGACTAAAGTATTATCAACTCAATTCATATGATTAACAATGACTTCATCAACGCAAATCATTCGTAACAGAACGATACAACTAAATAAATAAAAAACAGCACGACCTACCCCTTATACACAAACTATCAACAATACTTCATAAACCCACATCCTACATAAATTTTCCCAAAATTCCACAAATATCCAGTACTATCAAATAATTTCATCAACGCTGAACCCTAATTCATAAAATTTCATCAACCAACTTCCATAATTAATCAAATTAACACAAATAACCAAATTTGAATTTATGGTTGGGTATTTCGAAACTCACCGAATTTTGAAATTTAGTTTGAGGAATGAAGTACGCCATCCATTATTTGGGAAGCAATATCTTTAAAGTCAACAGAAAGGAAGAAAGCACCACGTACTACAACTCAAATGACGAGAAGCAAAAGAAAAAAACAAATGCAAGGATGTTTAAGGGTTGGCGGGAGATGAAGGGTTTTGTCAAGAGAAGGCACTTTTATGATGTAACTGTTAATGTGAGAGTGGGGAAGGGGGTGGGGACAGTTTATATTCCCCAAATTTTGAAATGATGCCGGTTACCATTTTCAATAAATGACGGGTCATTTATGACTCGGTTTGGATAGGGTGGGTGTGCGCCAACATAAATAAAATAATTTTAAATTTCATTTTTTTGGTTGGGTATGTATTTGTCTAATACAAAGTTGAAGGCAGGCATGTGACGTATACTTTGGCACATTGAAAAGGAAACAAATAGTGGGGCTGGGGGATTGATTTTAAATTTTTTTACTTCACTAGGGGTGTTTTTGGCTGCTAGAGAGAGGGGGGAGTGATCTTATAATTTTATTTCTTTTACTTCACTGGGGATGTTTTTGGCCGCTAGAGAGGGGATGAGGGTGGTGTGATATTATAATTTTAATTCTTTTACTTTAGTGGGGGTGTTTTTGGCCACTAGAGATGAATGGTTCGAATCGTTCACATAGCATTCAGAATTTTGTAATTTGCTCGAATATTGCTTGATGTCTTCTATGTATTAGAAACTTAGTAAACATCGAGCAATATTTGAGCAAACTACAAAATTCTGAATGGTGATGTGAACAATCCAAACCGTTTATCTTTTGCATCCCCCTAAAAGATGATACTTTGAAAAAAGAAATTGATCGAGAAACGCTTACGACGACGACCAAAGAAGCGCAAACGTAAACGACAATCTGACGGTTACCATTGCCCACAACGGATTTTGCATTATCGGTACATGGGCTGGACTTCCATCCTTCAAGAAAGTTGTAGCCCTTGTCCATATGAGCGTTGCTGTTATTTTTCTCCATTTTTCCCATTTATGAAAAAATTACTTCATTTTTTTTTTACAAATTTTTACCTAATCCAGCGAAAACGTTATTCACCACCGTTTTGATCGTTGCAATGTTTTGCATCGCCATATGACTGTGTCCATCACATAGATGATGTGATCCCGAGCTTCTCCATATTTTTTGGGATTTTTAACAATTGTTTTTTATTTTATTGTTATCATTTTTTCCTATGAAAATTCAATGCTCCTTTCATATTTCCATGCGGCATTCTCTGATCATGCCACATGGTAATGTTTTTATGCGGGGGGAAATGTTAATGACAAAGATAAATCTCGGCCACCTACGTGGTAAATCTGGTGCTGGAAGGGAGTTTTGACAGCAGCCTTTGCTTTTAGCTAAACATCCAATCATACCTTACCATGTCTCCAAACAAGGTGGTTTATTCGTCGAGGTTTATTTTCTAGGGTATAGCGTCATAAAGTGTTGATAAGCTCATATATATATATATTTTACATCAAATTCTCTTGTCTTTTGTTAGTTATTTCCTCATATTTTTGTGCTATTTACTTTGTTTTTGTGTTTTATCGAATTTATCTAGCTAAGAAAATAAAAATAACATAAGTGTGATTTTATGTAATAAATTCGTGTCAAAACTGTTTAGCTTTTAAATTAAATAAAATATATATATATATATATATATATAATAATAATCATGTTTGTTTTATATAAAATAAAGAATAAAAGGAGCTTTGTGGGAAATTAACGTGCAGGAAAAGGGAATACAAGAATGGGGGAAATAAAGAAACAGAAATGGGGGACAACTAAGGTGAGTGCAGCAAATAAAGAAAGGGAAAGCAAAATAATAAGAGAAATGTGAAGTCAGGAGGGAGTGGCGCACAAGCCAGCAGACGGAAAGAAAAATAAAAAAAAGAAGATTAAAGAAAGGTCAATGGAGAAAGCACCAGTGGGTGCGGAAAATAGTGGGGAGCTGTTAGTGGGAAAGGAATAAATAAAAGAGGAGATAGAAGCACAGAAAACGGGGGGTGTGCTGCTTGGGCAGCGTGGGGGGAGACGCTGCTTTTGCAGCCTGGAAAGAAACATAAGGCAGCAAGCTGCCTTGCCTTGGGCTGGTGGGCAGTGAGGAGCCAGCTAGAGTCGGTCTGGGGAAGGCAACTGTGAGCGGGAAAGAAGGGAGGAGAGAAAACGAGAGGTCAGCACGGCACGGGGGGAGACAACGTGCTGCTTTGGGGAAGTGAGGACGCTGCCTGGCAGCGTGTGAAGAGAGGGGAGACGAGAGACGCGGCGAGCTGAAGGGCTGACAGGCACGGAAACCAGCGACGTGGCAGGAGCTGATTTGCGCGGAAAGGTGAGTGAGGAAGGTCAGAGCACGAGGAGAGGGCTGCCTTGGGCAGCACGAGCAGTGAAGAACACAGGGGGGGACTGACGGAGAGGCGGGACGCGAGAGACGCCAAGAGGAGAAGCTGAGACTTGAGGAGACACGGACAGCTGCCACAAGCAGCGTGGGTTTGTGCAGCGTGAAAGAAGAAGACGGGACACTGGCGCACGGAAAAGGTGGGAGCTGTGCAGGAGTCTCGGCCGAGGTTGGGACAGCTGCCTTTGCAGCGTGAGCAGAGAGAGAAGGAGGAGAGCCAGCTGGCGCACGCGGACTGGAGAGCTCCTACGGGCAGTCAGCACCTTTGGGCAGTCAGCACAGCAGAAGCACAGTGGACAGCAAGCTGTCAATCTCTCTCGGTTTAATTTTCCAACTCACATTTTATTTCTGTTTTAATTTTAATAATGTATAACTAATTTTATTTTGGCTAGAGTTTAATTCAAAACCATGAATATATTTGTAATATGAATTGATTACCTTCAGTTGTGATTTATGAGTTGTGATTTAATTTGCTTAACTGCTTGATTGATAACTTATTTTTTGCATGTCGATTAAGGATGCATACTTAATTTACATGCATGAATTTGATGCTAGAATATAAGTGAATTTCACCTAATCATTATGAACTTATATTCACAAGTAGTGAAGGTCGCTTATAAACGATCGCGTTAGGTAAATTCTTGGCATAAGTTTCATGCAATTCATAGTAACAAGTGCCTCGTCAATGCTTATGATTTTCATAAAACTTAATGATTCTTGCTTGTATCTCTATTATGCAATTCATGTAGGGAACTTGTAGGGAATGTTTTGGGTTGTCGTATGCAATCATCCAATCCATTAACTTAAGGAAAATCTGAGAATTAATTTAAGCGGACCTAATTAATTTGGGGCGTTGAGAATTAACAATTTATTGAAAGAACAACTGAAAATCAATTTAGGTTGCATATATGTCATGTGTGGAGAAGAACCCTCTAGCCACTCCGTCATTTATCATTTTACCTTAATTTCATGTTTTTGTCAATTCTGTAATTTATTTAAGTTTAATTTACTTTTCATCAAAAAATCAATCCCCCATTTATTTTAAAGTGTTAAATTTGTTAGAAATCAATTTAGTTTGTGTTTTCTAGAGTCTTGAATTATTTTGAGTCTTTTGATTTCTTTTAGATTATTTGTTAGTTTTATTTTGAGTTATTCTAGTTAAGTGTTTTGAGTCTAGTTTAGTGTTTTAAATTTTGTTTTTACGTTTTTAATTTAATTTTACTTTGATTAGCATCCCTAGTTAATCCCCGGCCTAGAACGATCCCTACTTACATCATTACTACAACTGTCACAAATAGGGTTTAAATTTGTGCGTTAATTTATTTTCGCATCAAATTTTTGGCGCCGTTGCCGGGGATTAGGAAATTTGCTAATCCTTTTATTTTTGTTTTTGCTTATGTTTATTTGTGTTTGTGTATGTTACTTTTGATATTTGATTTATTTTTCTTTTTTTGAATTGAGGTACAAATGGAGCAAGACCTGGATTCTACTAGCATTCAAGATCTATTGGCACAGCTCACTGCTCAATTAACTCATAATGCCGAACGGACCACAATGCCAAGTGTCCCTACATTTGATATGCCCTATGAGCAAGGATTTCAAACTCATCAATATCCCCAATTTTCTGCAAATGAAGATGTTTGGGGATATCAAGGCTATAACCAATCAAGGGGCAACATGTTTTCCAACGCTTATAATTCGGATTGGAGAAGTAATTCAGAGTATATGTGGGATGAACCTCAACAATTCCAACAAGGTGGATATTGGCAGCAAGAAGACGCATTCTATTCAAGATCTATGCAGCCACCACAGCATCCCCCACAACAATTCCAATCGAATCAAAGTATGCCCGTGGATTATAATCAAATGCTTGAAGAATTAATTTCTTCAGTACAGGGTTCACAAAAAGAAGAACAATTGCCGCCATCGGAAGAGTTCTATCAATGGCCATATGAACCACCACAGCCTCCACCACAATCTCCCCAACCAAATTCAGGTACGTCCTCGGATAATGACATTTTGAATAAGTTACTAACCTCTTTGACCCAGGACGTAGAAAATCGAAACATGGAGATGCAAAATAAAGCCAACAAGGTGGATGCATTGGAGGAGCAAGTTGGGCAGATTATGGAATTCATGGCACAGATTCGAGATCAAGGTGACATGGAGGATGAAGTTGTTCCTGAACCATCCAAACAGAGCCCGAACATGGATGAATTGCCAATTCAAGAAGAAGATGAGGATGACGACTTGGGCAGTTTAGAAGAATTCTTATCGCAAACCCCCCAAGTCCTTATGTCATCCAACTCAGGTGAGGAGGTTCAAAATTCAATTCATTCTAACATCGTTCCACCAAATGTCCTTTTTCCTTGCAGGTTTTTAAATCTCAAGGAAGAAGTGAATGAAAAAGACGTTGTGGAAGATATTCCAGAAAAAGGAGGTGGTCGAAGAATTTGTTGAACTTATCAAAGAGGATGTAGTTGAGACAACCAATGCCAAAGAAATTGAGTTTGATAACAAGGGCCATGTCACAATCATCACATGCAATCTGGCTAAATGCAAAGTTTCTGAAACGTTCAAAGACGTGGTGTTTGTGATTGAGTTTGTGTCGGAAAAAGATAGTAAGCCATCTTCTCCATTTTTAATTTTATGTTATACTAACAATCTAATTTTGATGATTCAGGCACCGTCATTAGAACTTAGACCGTTGTCGGATCATTTCAAGTACCACCGTCCGTTTAATGATAAGCCCATGCATTTGAATAATGAAGGGAGGCCTAAGAATCACCCACAATCAGATTTGCATTCCTAATCCCTTCTCTTTACTGAATTTATTTTACTTTGTTTAGTTCTTTCATTGTTTGTTTGCTCTTGTGTGAATTTATTTTACGTTGATTTTTTTTTTATGTTGATTTCATTATGTTTTGTTATTTAGTTGTGATTTTTGTTTTGTTTATTTAGTTGTGATTTTTGTTTAGGAGATTAAACTTAGTTTTTTTTTACTTTGATTTACTTATTTTACATTTATATAAAATAAAAAAAAAAATAAAAAAAAATGAAAAAAAATAAAATAAAAAAAAATATAATAATAATAAACATTACATAATTTAAAAAAAAAAATTATTATGAAAAAAAAAAAAAAAAAAAAAAAAATTGCATAAACATTCATATAAATAAAAATTAAAAAAAAAAAAAAAATTGCATAAATATTTTACAATAACTTGTAAACTAATTTCGTTCATTGGTCGTTGGTTGGTGGTGCCTCGGAGGTCGACGGAGCCCTAGAAAGACGAAACGCCAGAGTTGGATCATTCAGAGCCTCAATATTTGGTGTTGCTCCCGAGGACGAAGGCAACATAAACCTCGGGAGTAACGCCATAAACCGTTGATGATCACTCTGAATCCGCACTTCGGACTCCTGCATCTGATCCAGCTTCCTCTTCATGCTTGTGGAGTAATTGGTTGCGAGCATGTGCAAATCCCTGTTCTCATGCCTAAGCACTCTGACCTCTTGCCGAAGACTAGCCACTTCAGCCATCAACGACTCCACCTGACGAGTTCGTGCAAGAAGGCGCTGGCCCATGTTTGATACGGAGCCTGCGCATCGGACGCTGTAGGCCATAGAGTCCTGGACAGCTAGTTCGTCGGACCGCCTTGAAAGTATCCTAGTGTCTCTAGGAGTGAGCAGATTTCTGGCCACCACCGATGCGGTTGTTTCGTTCATCATCATGGAATCCCCAACTGTAAGAGGACCATTCGGGGATATGAAGGACGGCTGCCAAATGTTGGTTGGAGAAGATATATCACTATCTTCCCCAACATTCAAGTTAAGGCGACGGTCAGAGGGGCAAGACATATTTGAAGGTGTTGAGAATGAAGAGTTGAACTGATCAAGATTAAAAGAAAATGCAAGAGGGAGTGTTTACCGGAGGGAGTGTTTACAGGAGGGAGCTTAAGTTTGTTGTGGAACAAATTTAGCGCTCTTATAAGAAGAAGAAATCGATGAGGCATCACTCAGCAATCAAAGTGGCGCCCTCTCGCAAATCGAAGAGCCGGGCTCCTTTCTCAAGAGCCGGATTCTTTTCTCAAAAGCGGCGTCTCCGTCTCAAAAGTCGGACTCCGTCTCAAAAGTCGGACGCCGTTCTCTCAAAAGTCGGGCGTCTCTCTCAAAAGTCGGAGCGGTCAGGAATCACGAGGCGAACAGCTTTTCCAATTTTGTCGTCACTCGTCACGCGCGCTGTCAGCTTTGCGCAAATTACGGGTTGCTTTTTCAGAAAGCGCGTAACTTGTACTGTTCATCCATCCACCGGCTGCCGACAGGGGTAAAAGAATAGTTTCGGTTGTGAAGAAAAGACCTATAAACGTCTACCTTCGCATCCATTGCAAAGGCAAACTCTCTCAGCACTTCTTCATCTCCGAAATTTTTCATCTCCGAAAATGCCTTTCCAACAAACCCTCTCGAGTTTCTCTGTGTTTCTCATTCCCTGGGATACCTTTACAAACAAGTCATCTAGAGCTAGAGTATTTCATATCATGAAGGTTGAAAGCAAGAGTATCTCATATCACGCTTTCTCCCTGTCATTTTCCTTGTTTTTGGGGCAAGGAGAAAGCGGGCAATCAGCCAGCACTCGGTGTCAATCTTCCAATCTAAGAACCGACTGCCTGGAAATCCTTCCTGATTGCTTACCTAGCATTGCTCTCGAGTGCTCTTCTTCAACCACTGATGTACTTCCGAAGAAGTCGCCACATCTGCCTGGAGAACAGACATGGCAAGTGAAAATGATACTTGAAGCATGTGGAGACAAGGTGCTGCTTCATCTTCAAGATCAAGTCTCATTTTCCTTGCTAAGAAGTTCCCCAGCCCAGTTCAAGCATACACCTGTGGAACGATACTTCTTCAAAAGCAAAAGTATCCCATATCATCAGAGTCAGAGGCAAAGATTTCTCATGGCATGCTTTTCCTTTACCCTTGCTCTTGGCTACGGGGCAAGGTGAAAGAAAGGCAATCGGTCGGCACTTGGACAGATTGAACAAAGAAGCAGACCACCACCTATTCCTCGTGCCTACCTGCCATGCAGAAGAACAAAAAGAGAAGAATGTAGCCTGCAGACTCAATCAACCCGGCAGAAGGAGTCCGAGTTGAAACCAAGAGCTCGAGAAGCTTCAACAACACCACCAATCAAGTCTCATTTTCCTTGCTAAGAAGTTCCTGAGGCCAGTTCAAGTTCAAAGCTGTGGAAAGTCACCAAACAGGACCAATGATCACTTTTAGTTTTATTCATTATCTTTTATTTTCATTTTCAATTTTTCGTTTGCATTTTCTACATTTTCTTGTGTGCTTAACTGATTTATTTCTTTTCTTTGCAGGAGCTTTTGGTTATTTCCACCCTTGAGGTTGATTGCAGAATTTAAGCTTCGGGGTCATCGCTTGATTTTACTGCAAATTAGGGAAGTTTTCAGTCCTATTGCTTTATTTTGTTGCTTTATTTTATTTTTATTTTTATTTGCATTTTATTATATTTTCTGACATTGGGGACAATGTCTAGTTTAAGTGTGGGGGTAAAAAGTATAAAAATGACCAAATTGAAAATTTTTGTACCTTCAACTTTGAACTGGTTTAATTTGTTTCCATGTTATTGCTTTGTGTTTTCTTAATTAAGTTGTTGTTTTTTTTAAAAAAAAAATAAAAAAAATAAAAAAAAAATAAAAATCGGAAAATTTAAAAAATCCAAAAATATTTCCTTGTTTTCCTTATTGTTTTGAATTTTTTTTTTTTTTTTGTTAGTTTCCCGACCCAATGATATAATTGGATAAAATTTGAACCATGATGATCAAGAACTTAGTTAACATGTGTTGTGTGAAATTCCTTATTCTCGTGTTAGTTTGTACATTTTTGTTCATCTTTGAAAAACCAAATGCACATAGTCTTGTTGATGTGAAATTAAAGCATGATTTTAAGCTCCATATGTGAATTTAGTGACCATATACATCCTATGTGAGTTTTTGAGCCTATTGAAAGTGTGTGCATTTTTCATACACTCCTATTTTTTTATGTGTGATGAACTTATGTGAGATACTTCTCTAGAACTTGCATAACGATCTTTCGAAATTTTTGTCATTGATTGCATGAACTTGAAAATGATAGAGGCATTAGGTTTACCACCATGGCCCAAATAACCTTGTTTCCCAAAGAAAAATGATATCATTAGATTGCCAATTTGAGCCGTGTATGTGAGCTTTTTATTTCTTATCACCAGATATGTCTACCCTTATGCCTGAAATAAATATTTTTCCTTACCCTTTCCAAGCGAGCAATGAGAGATTGTCTTATGAGAAATGTTTGTGAAGTACTTTGAAGGTGTTTTGGCAAAAGAATAAGTGTGTGGGTTTTTCATATTTGTTTATGTTTGAAAAAAAAAAAAAAAAAAAAAAGAAAAAAAAAAAAAAGAAAAGAAAAGGAAAAGAAAAAGAAAGATTGTATACAAAGAAAATAAAAAGTTTTTAAAGTTTCAGTTTATGGGTGTGGTTGGAGATGTCTGAAAAATCGCTGGAGAGCTTGAGTTCTTATAAATCTAAAGAAAATAATTGCTTGCAATGAAGCTTGGAACTTGTGTTTTTCCTATTCTTTCGTTTCAATAACCCTATCCCTAAGCCTCATTACATCCAATAAAAGTCCTCTTGATTTAAGGTTTGCAATTATGACTGTGGAGAAGTGATCTTTATGCAAGCTTATGGTAGAACTTTCACATTTGTTTCTTTGAGCGAAACACATTAAAACTAAACACATGTGTGATTGAGTGCATATCCCGAGAGAAGGTCGCTAGTTTGCATATGGTGATTTTAAAAATAAAAATTTGAAATTGCATTAGCATGGCTATCTCACACACCACACTTCAAGGATGTTTCAAAGATTGCTGCTAATATTTGAATAAGGAAAATGAACTTGAATTGCTCATTGGTGTTAGCTATGGTTCTTGATGATTGTGTTCTCAAATGAAATTCTATGAGGGTCATATAGGGGGAAACTAATAATTTTCATGTTATTACTTTTTCTGTTTTCTCTGTTTTGCTCGAGGACTAGCAAAAGCTAAGTGTGGGGGTATTTGATAAGCTCATATATATATATATATATTTTACATCAAATTCTCTTGTCTTTTGTTAGTTATTTCCTCATATTTTTGTGCTATTTACTTTGTTTTTGTGTTTTATCGAATTTATCTAGCTAAGAAAATAAAAATAACATAAGTGTGATTTTATGTAATAAATTCGTGTCAAAACTGTTTAGCTTTTAAATTAAATAAAATATATATATATATATATAATAATAATCATGTTTGTTTTATATAAAATAAAGAATAAAAGGAGCTTTGTGGGAAATTAACGTGCAGGAAAAGGGAATACAAGAATGGGGGAAATAAAGAAACAGAAATGGGGGACAACTAAGGTGAGTGCAGCAAATAAAGAAAGGGAAAGCAAAATAATAAGAGAAATGTGAAGTCAGGAGGGAAAGCAAAATAATAAGGGAAAGCAAAATAAAAAAAAAGAAGATTAAAGAAAGGTCAATGGAGAAAGCACCAGTGGGTGCGGAAAATAGTGGGGAGCTGTTAGTGGGAAAGGAATAAATAAAAGAGGAGATAGAAGCACAGAAAACGGGGGGTGTGCTGCTTGGGCAGCGTGGGGGGAGACGCTGCTTTTGCAGCCTGGAAAGAAACATAAGGCAGCAAGCTGCCTTGCCTTGGGCTGGTGGGCAGTGAGGAGCCAGCTAGAGTCGGTCTGGGGAAGGCAGCTGTGAGCGGGAAAGAAGGGAGGAGAGAAAACGAGAGGTCAGCACGGCACGGGGGGAGACAACGTGCTGCTTTGGGGAAGTGAGGACGCTGCCTGGCAGCGTGTGAAGAGAGGGGAGACGAGAGACGCGGCGAGCTGAAGGGCTGACAGGCGCGGAAACCAGCGACGTGGCAGGAGCTGATTTGCGCGGAAAGGTGAGTGAGGAAGGTCAGAGCACGAGGAGAGGGCTGCCTTGGGCAGCACGAGCAGTGAAGAACGCAGGGGGGACTGACGGAGAGGCGGGACGCGAGAGACGCCAAGAGGAGAAGCTGAGACTTGAGGAGACACGGACAGCTGCCACAAGCAGCGTGGGTTTGTGCAGCGTGAAAGAAGAAGACGGGACACTGCGCACGGAAAAGGTGGGAGCTGTGCAGGAGTCTCGGCCGAGGTTGGGACAGCTGCCTTTGCAGCGTGAGCAGAGAGAGAAGGAGGAGAGCCAGCTGGCGCACGCGGACTGGAGAGCTCCTACGGGCAGTCAGCACCTTTGGGCAGTCAGCACAGCAGAAGCACAGTGGACAGCAAGCTGTCAATCTCTCTCGGTTTAATTTTCCAACTCACATTTTATTTCTGTTTTAATTTTAATAATGTATAACTAATTTTATTTTGGCTAGAGTTTAATTCAAAACCATGAATATATTTGTAATATGAATTGATTACCTTCAGTTGTGATTTATGAGTTGTGATTTAATTTGCTTAACTGCTTGATTGATAACTTATTTTTTGCATGTCGATTAAGGATGCATACTTAATTTACATGCATGAATTTGATGCTAGAATATAAGTGAATTTCACCTAATCGTTATGAACTTATATTCACAAGTAGTGAAGGTCGCTTATAAACGATCGCGTTAGGTAAATTCTTGGCATAAGTTTCATGCAATTCATAGTAACAAGTGCCTCGTCAATGCTTATGATTTTCATAAAACTTAATGATTCTTGCTTGTATCTCTATTATGCAATTCATGTAGGGAACTTGTAGGGAATGTTTTGGGTTGTCGTATGCAATCATCCAATCCATTAACTTAAGGAAAATCTGAGAATTAATTTAAGCGGACCTAATTAATTTGGGGCGTTGAGAATTAACAATTTATTGAAAGAACAACTGAAAATCAATTTAGGTTGCATATATGTCATGTGTGGAGAAGAACCCTCTAGCCACTCCGTCATTTATCATTTTACCTTAATTTCATGTTTTTGTCAATTCTGTAATTTATTTAAGTTTAATTTACTTTTCATCAAAAAATCAATCCCCCATTTATTTTAAAGTGTTAAATTTGTTAGAAATCAATTTAGTTTGTGTTTTCTAGAGTCTTGAATTATTTTGAGTCTTTTGATTTGTTTTAGATTATTTGTTAGTTTTATTTTGAGTTATTCTAGTTAAGTGTTTTGAGTCTAGTTTAGTGTTTTAAATTTTGTTTTTACGTTTTTAATTTAATTTTACTTTGATTAGCATCCCTAGTTAATCCCCGGCCTAGAACGATCCCTACTTACATCATTACTACAACTGTCACAAATAGGGTTTAAATTTGTGCGTTAATTTATTTTCGCATCAAGTGTCATAAACCGTCATTCCATGCGTAATAAAGTAACGATTTTGATTTAACACCCATGTTGGCAGATGAAGGGGTGGGAATAACTGCAGGGACCTCTCCATTTTCCATGCAAAGTATTGGTGATGAGGTTATGCCCTCTATGTGCCACTTTTGGCCACCCATTATCAAATATGGAGGCTTTTCATTTCCCCTAAGCGTCTGGGGGTGCGATGTTCTCTTGCACAGATGACTTCACTATGCATAGATAACTGCTATAATGGTTATCATTATTTGGCTGTTGGTTATGTTATGCACGCCACCATAATCCTCTATTTAAAGGGGGTGGTGTTCAGTTTGCATGCCATACTCGCCTTGCTATCTTATCATTCAAACCCCCAACCTAAAAACTGCCTCTTTAACTTTTCTGATGGCTACCAACTCACAAGTTCCTAGAACTTCATCCCGCCGTGGAAGCTCAATCTCCTTGCCCAATCTTCCTTCTTAGGAAAACCAATTCCCAGTCCCTAACTGTGGTTAACCACATATTGTCATGGAAAAAGACAACTGTAAGTTCATATTGGAGAGATGTGTCACAAGGGTTGACACCAACAAGATCTCCACCATGAACATCACCCTTACGAAGTCCAGAATGTTGATGGACAAAATATTCAGGAAATCCGAGGACGTGTAGTTCATCCACAGGGAACTCGTTTTATGTTGGAAAGAATGTGTTAAAAACACATTCTTTGTGTACCACTTCGGCAACCAGTGGTTTGCGCTGTAGTTCACTAATGACGGCGAAGTTAATTATGTCCTTGAAAACCATCATTGGTTTGTGAAAGGGAAAATTTTCTACTTGGAAAGGTTGAAAAAAAGTTAAGAGAATCAGACCATATAACATATTTGAGGGTGTGGGTTAAAATTCCTCGAATACCTATGCAATTTAGGGACCGAGAAATCATGACGACCATCACTCAACGATTGGACACTTTGTAAGGATGGATGATGGGTCTATAAATTCTCTTAATGCAATGGCCATCAGGGTTTTAATATAAATCGACGTTCGTCTGCCGGAAGCCAGTGCTAGTCCTAAATAAGGATGATGAACTGCCAACTTTTCTCATTTATGAAAACTTGTTTAAGGTATGCTTCTATTGTGGTAGAAATGTGGAGAACCTGGAAGTAAGTTGGTTCCTTGTGAATAAGATGTTCGAGGATGAGCCGAACGTGCTGCCACCGGGTGTTAAGGATGACTGTTTTACATTGGCAGACTTAGAAGACGATTTCATCCTTTTCTTCCTGCAACTAGCCTGTAGCAAGGAAGTTTGTTTAATAAAAAGAAAAGGAGATGCGAAGGCTGAAGGTGTAAAGAGCAGCAAGATGGTCGGTGACAAGAACTGATGCCAGAGTTGAACATTGTACAAGTGCAGCTGGTTTAATTTAATGTTTTAATTTATGTTGTCGCACTTTATGGTTTAATTTAATCTATATGATGTTTTACTTTATGTTTGTATTTTGCAATTCGTACGTTATTTAATCCTAGTTTAGGTAATCTCATTGTGGGGAACTAAGTAACGTTATTATCTAAACTACCTATTAATAGAACCTTCTTTGTTAACAAAAGAAGGTGAAAAGACTATTTAGTCTTCTATCACAAAAAAAAAAAAAAGGATGGGCAATAATGTAATTTCACATATCTAAATTTTACTAGTTGTTATTGAACCATCACCTACAAGTGATGTAACATCCCACATCACCCAGGGCTGTGGATCCTCTAAGCCTTATATGTATATTCCCATCTCTACCTAGCACGAGGCCTTTTGGAAGCTCACTGGCTTCGGGTTCCATCGGAACTCCAAAGTTAAGCGAGTTCGCGCGAGAGCATTCCTAGGATGGGTGACCCACTAGGAAGTTCTCGTGTGAGTTCCCAGAAACAAAACCGTGAGGGCGTGGTCGGGGCCCAAAGCGGACAATATCGTGCTACGGCGGAGTCGAGCCTGGGATGTGGTGGGGGCCTAGGCCGGGATGTGACAATTTGGTATCAGAGCCAATCCCTGGCCGAATGTGTGCCGACGAGGACGTCGGGCCCCTAAGGGGGGTGGATTGTAACATCCCACATCGCCTAGGGAAGTGGATGCTCTAAGCCTTATATGTATATTCCCATCTCCACCCACTTTCCCCCGTGCAATACAATAGGTCATCAAGTTTCATAAATAATTAAATAATTTAACTATACTGAGTAACAAATAAGGAAAATTTCAGCTCATCCATTATCTTGTTGTGGGGACCTTGGACTTACGTCAATCGGCCAAGGTCCCTTCTTCACATCCCTTGACAGGCTAACGAGAAGATCCGACAGGACGTGAACGATGAGAGCCAATTTTATATTCGCTTGCTGTGTGTGGGTGGTCGTCTTCAATTAGTCATACACAAATATTGTCCCATCTTTAAGATTCATCTCTACTTCCACCCAATCCTGATCAAGGTTGAGAGGCATGTACACCTTATCCACATCCTTCACCCATGATGCATTGAATTCTACCCCATTTCCCGTCACAGTTCTGTATAGCATCGGCTCATACGGTTTACACGCAACCCCTTTCCGCTCTTTACTTTTCATTTTAGCATTCCTCTCATTATAGCTTCGCTGACAATAAGACTACCCAAAAGCGTTAAATATATCAAAATCCATGTACAACAGTTCATCAAACTGAAAACACACTGAACATAACAATTGCGAAACTTTTCAATATTAGGATAAATTAAGTGGGATGCACTACCAGAAACCAATCCGTTGTGTTGGTGATCACCACTTTTCAAATCCTCTGTGCCTTGTCCTTATGCTTCCTTAAGAGATAGAGCTGCAAGTAATTATGCTACAATATACAAAAAATAATTCAACTATCACACCAACCTAATGACAACATATTTATATCAGTCTGTCACACATAGGGTTCATTCACTTCCATCTATTGACAACTAGCATTCATGGTCCAGAAGTCACCTCCAGAAATCGGTGTCTCCAACAATCATGAACTCGAATTGGGCAACTAGAGTAACAATGTAAACAAAAAAATGTTCGCTTCATCGTTGAATTCATTTCATAAATTATATACATAAAATCGTAACATTATTGAGTTACTTTCTCCTTCAACTTATTGAAGCTATAGAAATATCTTGTCACCTTAACCACACATTTTGCGTCCATGACTTTAATTAATGCTTATCTTTCCACAACATCCTCATTCGGCTGACCAGCGTGGATGTTTTGGCACTTTGTCACGTCAAATATCAACGGGGTGTGGCGAACCACTTTCATCTTCTTTTTCTACCTCACTTTGACGTTGCCCTTGTACATGAGACCTTCCTCTTGGTTCGCATATGTTGGCCATCGAGTGTGTATATTATCACCTAATTATCATCATATGAACCCTTGATGTTTTCACACTCCTCCGTTGCCGATTCTCCGACCAAACCAACCATCTTCGCGCATACATCTACGAGACTAGCCCAATCAACAGTCCTTGCAAACTCCTTCTAACCCTCTTCCTCAATAGCTTCCATTACCTCGTCCTCTCTCAATCCCTTGCCTTCCCTCTTTTGCCTTCGTCCCTTAATTCCTCATCTTGATACCCTCTTTTTGTTCTTTTGGTTTGTCTTCTTCTTCCACAACGATTTGTATTTTATTGCCAATTTGACCACCCAACTGGTTGTCTTTTTTTTTCTTTCTCCTATTTACCGCCTTTCTTTTCTTTTGCCTCATCATCCTTTTCTTTTTCTCCCTCATCTTCATCTTCTTCATCCTCTTCAACTTCTTCTCCCACATCTTTTTTTTCCTTCATCTTCTTCCTCGGTATTCTTCTCCACAGGTTTTTCCATCACTACCCTCCTTAATTACTCCACCACGTTCGACAACTCTTCCACTTTCTTCACCAAATTCATGTCTGATATCTCCTTTTCGTGGGCCAACTGCGCAAATGTCACCTTCAACTCCTTTAATTTCATTTTCGACTCACTGACATCATTTGTGTCAACTTCTTTAATTGCATTTTCGACTCACTGACATCATTTGTGTCAGGAGTTAGTTTATCAGCAATCACAACGTTCGCATTGTCCCCTCACGTCAAGTATGCTTTCTTCCTCTCCGCTTCAGTCAGAACAATTTCTTTAATCCCCAAAACTTGTCATTTTAAAGGCACGCATTATAAATACATTTCTTATGCATACAATATTCACATGCATGCATTTTCAGTCATTTGAAATTCAAATGTGTTGCCATACAGTTATACCTCTGGGCTCTTGGTTATATACAACTGTAGTTGCTCGTGGATCGGCTACTTCTTCGTTGTCTTTCACTGCAAAATTCTTGGTGCAGCTGCCGAATTTGCCATCTTGCAGTAACGTAACAGCTTCTCAAGTTGGGGATTTTTTCGTATGCCCACACCTGTATGTATCCCCATCTAGATCGCTGCGCCCTCTTTGTTCCCCTAACTTCTTCTTTTTCCTCATCCTCGTCTCCCTCGCTATCCCCCTCAATTCTACCTCTACCTCTCCTTGAAGCAACAAATGAGAGGTTGTCATAATGTTTTTCAAAGAAGGTGGAACCCCATGCAAAGCTGTTGAACCTATCCATATCCTCCATGAGGTCAAGGTAGTCTAGATTCACGACAACGTTGTTCTTTGCCCATATCAATACAACCTCAGCAAAGTATACCAGCCCTACCTTAAAGCCATTGTCCTTGTTCTTGCATTCCATAAACTAACAACAACCTATCACCAAAGCTTCACAGCTTTACATTTGTTGTTAACAGAGCATCATTAATTAAGCAATTTCAACTTCAATTCCCACCATAAAATTAACGATAATTCAGATACAAAAATCAATCCCTACCACTATAAAATTAACAGTAATTCAAATACACAATTCAATCCCTACTCAAAACTACAACTTTACCAAAGCAATAGATAACACCTCCGCAACTACACAACTTGTCAACATAGCTTCATAAGTTCACAGCTCGCCCTAATTTGTACACAACATTTTGAAACACCCCAACCCTATTTTTATTTAAAAAATATTTTAAAGCCTTAATTGGTGAGCCCGTGGGGCCCACCTTGTTTTATTTTTGTGTTTTCCGGTCTCCCACTCTCCTCTCTCAGTTCTCTTCTCCCTCACCTCTCCCGTGTCTCTCTCTTGGACCTCATCTCTCTCCCTCGTTGCAACTCCTCTTCCCCGAGCAACACACACAGCCACGCCATTTGCTGAGGACATCACCATCAAAACCTCTGCAGTCTTCTCTCTCCTGTTGTAGAAAGGACAACGAAATCCCAGGAGCCTCCGGCGAGCACCGCACTTTCGAGGCAGTTTCCGGCCAAACCACGGCGAGTTGGCTGGCGTACAAGGTATCAATCTCTTCGTCTCGCTGATAACGACAACTTTCCTTTTTGTTTCACTCAATTTCGTTGAGTATTGAAGAAGTTATACTCATTTGAATCTTACCCAGTTTCCGGCGACCTCCGAGGCTTTCGAGGAATTTTCCGGCCATACCACAGCGATTTAGACGTCTTGTGAGGTACCATTCTCTTCGTCTCTTCGAGAACTACAACTTTCGTTTTTGAATCACTCGATTTTGTGGAGTTTTGACAAAGTTATGGCCGTTTAAAGTGGGTGTGGATTTCCGGCCGAATTTCGGCCTTCTTCATCCTTGGGTCCGGCGACCCACCAAACCCAAGCCCTTTGGGCTTTTCCTACCGAGCCCAACCCAAAATCCATTTCAATTTTATTTTATTTATTTTATTAATTGTTGTAAGTTAAAGGCCTTTGGGCCAAATTAGCTAAGGCCCTAAGCCTTTTTATCTAGAAACCCAAAACTCTTAGGCTTAAGGCCTTCGGGCTTTTTTTAACCAAGGCCCTAAGCCCTCTCCTCTAAACCTAGCCCACCTAATTAGCTAAACTCAAACCCTTTATGTGGAATATTCCGCCAGGAAATATTCTTTGGAATATTCTAAGGATATTCTGTTGACATTTTACGAAATTTATCCAGGACCCTTCTTAGGGTAATTCGACATTCTGAATCCGTTTCCAATGTCTGTTTTCCCAAATTCAATTGCCATTATATAGTTGTATTTATTGGAATCTTTATGTGCTTAGGGGCAATTATAGTGGCGTTTCTGTCTTCGCTAGCTGCGTGACTTTTCGACGGCGAAGTACTGTGAGTGGACCCCTTCTAAAATTACATGATTTTATAGTTCAATTGCATAAATGAATAGCTTGCCTTACGAGTTTATGTTTTGATTTTATGTTAAGCATGTTTATTGAAATGTTGATTATCGTCTCGTTATTTTGGTGAGGAATTAATTGTTGGCCTATATTGAGCTATATTTTGATATATCGTATTTTCTATAAAAACCATGAACTGGTAGACTATCTGATGGATGACGATAGGATGCTAGAACATGTTTTCGAAACCCCGCTTTATAGTATAGACGATGAATGACTTTATACTATGAAGTGGTTATTTTTGAGAGGCGTAACTATTTGTGTGTACTTAGTGGACACTATGCCGCCTGGGGCGAGGATCTGGTGTTGGCATTTAGGCCGGGAGAAATAATCCCTAGCTACGGGCTGAGGGACACGGAGCAGGCATTGGGCCGGGAGTTGGTAATCTCTGGCTACGGGTGCAGAGACCACAGAGTAGGCATTGGGCCGGGAGTTATATATTATTCAGTGATCTTTCTAGCAGCACACCGCGCTTACGAGACGATCTATGAGACGTTTACTATTTTGATTTCTGCGATGTTATTCCGCGATATGACTTTTGAGATATTTTGGCATGCTAGGATTTTTATTAAATCCATCACTTATTATGCTAGTAGTTTTCATTATATATAAACTGTGGGGGTTAGTACATTGATAATTGTTTTATTATTATTATATATATAAACTTGGTCCACTCACCTTTGTTTTGCGCCCCCATTCAGGACTTAGGATCAAGGCACCTAATCCCGGCGTCAAGACACTTCCGCAGCAGCATCTTTGAATCCTCTCGATGTAGGACCCACTTCTTTATTCATTCAATTTTATCTTAATTCTTTTTAGTGATTAGGTTTAGTTGTATGCTCTGAACACGTTCCTAAATTATTAATTCATTGTATTGTAAATTTCTAACTCTTATTTATTTCTTATTCTTAGCTTTTGTATCAATTAATGGCTTTCGTCACCCTCGGGTGTCGGCCATCACGTGTTTATCCTGGTATTCGGGGAATATCAGGGTCGGGGGGGGTGTCACATTTGACATATATCGACAAATTCCACCTAATTAATCCATGAACATGCATAATTAACCGTACACCAAACTTAATTTATAATGCTCAACATAAATAACTAAATGAAATTCTAGATTTCCATTTTCAAAACACACCAAATTTGAAATTCAATGGGGGAATAAAATATCACCACGCTTATTGCCAAAGCGGTCTGACCCCAGTGCGAATGAAGCAAAAACCACATTCTTTCTTTGGAACCCACTACACAGCCTCCAACCAAAGTCCCCTAATTTTCTTCACTGTTGTCTAAAAATTATGTGAGGCCGGACAACAACACCACAAACCAACTATTACTCGGTTTGGAACAGGAAGTAAGTTTTCGAACGGCAATGATGTTTTTTACGACAACGATGTTTAAGCAAATGCGGGAGAGGAAGTGTTTGTGTAGGAGGAGAAATTTTACTTAAGAAGGAAATTATTGATGTCCCCAGGGGGGGAATAGAGTCTAAATCCCAATAAATTTTGAATACATCCCGGGTACCATTTTAATTAACTTATGGATCATTTATAACCCGGTTTCATCCTAAGCTCATTCAGATGGAAAACATTTTTAGCTATTCATTTTTCATCGAACGGATCACATTCCATCATCACACGCAGCACGCCATGTTCTGTTTGCACTTTAGAAAACGCGCTTCGACACTTGTCAATACTTTATAATCCAGTCAGTTACCTTTCAACAATTAGCAATAAAGTTCCATCTTATATCTAGAGTATGAATATGAATAATATTTGATATGTGTTCCAAGAGATTGCATATTTCTCCATTGTAAAAACAATTTTTAATATTTTCATTAAGTTATTCTACGATAATCAGAGTTAGCAATATTTGCCTGACGAACCATATATATATTGTCAGGTCAAGAGGATTTACCCGACGAAAATATACGTTTATTAGACAAAGCTCGTCAACATTTAGACTTTTTCCAATAACCTATTTCGTCGGGCAATAACCTATTTAGTAAACGTGTATGTGCCTTCTTCTTTCTTCCTTCTTCTTTCTTTTCCTCTTCCTCCCCCGCGTTGCTGTGCAAAATATACACGCTCACACATATATATATATATTATATCTCCCCCCCACCCACAATCACACCCATATCTCCCCCATCTGGCCCTCTCCCAATTGATTTAAGGTTAGACTAATTTTTTTGTTTGTTTAATTGTATAGTTTTGCTTGTTATAGGTTTGTTATTAGATTGCAATTAAATTAATGGAAAGGAATGTATTTGTCTCTTAATTTGTTTTTTTAGTAAATTTTAATATATTTAATTGTGATATATATATATATATATATATATGTTGAAATTGTGATATATATATATATATATATTGTGTGTTATGGACGAAGAGCCATCCAAAGAACCTAAGAAGTACGATAAATTGTTAAAGGAAGCTCAGCGAGAATTGTATCCTAGTTTTTAGGATTTTTCCGTTCTAACAACTGTTGAGAGTTGATGCACATAAAAGTAGAGTGTAATATGAACAATCGAATTACCATATGATGATGAGATTGTTAAACATATGCTTCCAAAACCTAATGCAATTCTTGCAAATCATTGTAGCTCGAAAAATGTTAAGCATATGACAAGATCCATGCATGTATATACAAACAATTGTGTATTGTTTTACGTTGAATTCGAGAAGCTGGACCATTGTTCCCAATGCAATGAGCCGAGATATCGAAAGAACAAGATTCCGAATAAGGTGTTGTGTTATATTTTACTAAAGGCAAGATTATAAAGATTGTACACGTCGATACAGACTGCACGTGATATAAGGTGGCATACGTAGGAACATATAATATTCTGCAACATCTAACAAACAGTGAAGTGTGGAAAGAATGTGATAAAAATATATCCTGATTTTGCCGTAGAGCCAAGAAGTGTCAGATTAGGACTTGCTTCTAACGACTTCAATCTGACGAATAATTAAATTTTCAGAGTTTTTTCCCCGATTTTTTTTTTCCAAAAAAGTCAAAATTTCCTCCATTTTAATGGTTGACCCAACGAAATCATATGGTTTTCGTTGAGCAAGAGTTATTTACCACCATTTGTTTCGCCAAAATTTCATTTAGCGATTTTTTTAGGAAGGACTTGCCCGATGAACCATTTCGCTGGGCAAAAATAAAGACCCTTGTCCGACGAAAATGGTTCGTCAAGTAAAGGCTACTGTTTTATATCAGGCTAAGATCTCATCTTCTTCCTGCAGCAGCTTAATTCCATTACTCTCTCTCTCTCCAAACCCCCCCCCCCTCTCATAGTCACCATCTCTTTCGACCTATCTTCAACTCTCAAACTCTCACAAAGGTATGATATCCCCACTTATTTCATATGAAAATTTATATTACAAATTGTTTACATGTTCAAATTTGTGAATTATATGTTTAAATTGGTGAATTTGTGATTTATATGTGTGAAATTTTACGGGGAAGGGGGTTGGGAAAATTAGGGAGGCAGGGGAAGGACGGGGGTGGGAGGGCTGTAAGGGTGGCTGGGATAGGTTTAGGAGGGTAGGGGAGACGGGTTTGGTTATGGCAGAAGAGGAACGGGTTGGGGGTGGAGCGGGGGTACATGAAGGGTGGGGAGGGGACGTGTGTGGGGGAGGGTTGAGGAACGGGATAGGCACAGTTGTTTTAGAAATATACAAGGTGTTTTTTAGAAATGTATAAAGTTTTTAGGAAATTAGAATTTTTTGATATATTAGAAATTTTTAGGAAAATGAAAGTTAAATACAACCCACAGCAAATGCTTGCGCACCTAAAGTCCATATGCAGTCACGCGATAGGAGCCATCATCCACATGAGGTGCCCGATGACAACCTCTAAATGGAAAAATATCTTTCCCGAGGTGAAGTAGGCGATGATGGCAGAGCTCTTGGTAAATGTGTTTTTTATTTATTTAATATATTTAATATTTTTACTTATTCGAGATAATTATTTATTAATTTAACTTGTTTTTTTGTCTATTTTAAAACAACTTCAAGATCGACCTGGAACTACAGGGTATGTCCGATTATGTGCACAACCTAGCCGTGGAATCAGTCCTTTAGGGAGTGGAAGTATAAGCTGCGCAGACATTACATGACTTTAGAAATTCATGATGAAGCTCTGACCCTCCGCCCTATGGTTTTAAGAATAAGATGGACGAGTGGCACTCGCTCTGCTGTTATTTTTAGAATTTATAATTTCTAGAGATGCAAATCTTGTCACAGCCCGTCCCGCAAATTCAATTATCGTGGATGTGATTTGACAGAATTACCCTTAAAGTGACTAAGGTACGTGTGACACATAAATTGATTATTTCATACATTCCTAAGTTTTTGGAAAAAGAGAGTTGGATTAAAAATTGGTATTCTTTTTTTGTGTGGATAGGGACTTAAAGGATTTTGGAGTTTAGGTTGATTTGGTTGGACCACACGGGACACGTACACTCACACAAACTGTCCTTTCTCTCTCTCACTCTCCCGTACCCTCTCTCACTCTCAGTTCACTATTCTTCTCTCTCCCTCTCGAACTTGTACGGACGAGGACCAAAACCCTCAAATCTTCAAGGATCGACGTCAAAAAAGTAAGTTTTAGAATCCTTGCAAGCTTGTGAGTTCATTGGTACAATTTTTGGAACTTAGAACCCTCGAAATCACGTGAAATCCGAACCCCAGTTTGATGTCACTGTTCATGCACACGTGAATTGTTGATTTTCAGGGAATTCTAAGCTTACAGGGAGCTTAGTGAGGTCCCAAGGAAGCTCGGAGTACTTAGTTTGAAGGTTTTGGACGTCGGAATCGTAGGGTTCGAAGTTGGCCGGTTTTCTTGGATTTTCTCCGGTGAGATTTCGTATGTTTTTTAGCCTTAAAGTAGTATAGCGTGATTCTACATGCTTAGGGCTTCATTTTGATATAAAATGCGTAAGAAATGGTTGAGAAATGACGGAGAACAAGGAGATTGAAAAATCTCCAGTTTTCCGGCGTCGGCGAAATCAGTCCGGCGACTGGAGGAAGAAGATGACGCGCGTGGGGGCGCGTGGCAAGTCCAAAAATTATTCTAAAAATACCTCGACGTCTGTGACGTCGAGTAGGTCACTGTGGTATATTCATATACCCAAATTGAGCATCGTATAAGAAGTTATTATGTATTGTTGGTTATGTGCTTTAAAATAACGTTTTTATAGTTGTTTCGCATATAGGTGATACCTATCCCGAGGACGAGCGTATTCAAGGACGTCACGGGGGTTACGACCCTTCGACTTACTAGTGAGTGGGCAATATTTTCTGTATTTACCTATATACTATTGATTTTTCCCAGAAATTGAATTTAAATGAAAGTATGTTTTAAAATGCCATGCATACATATATATGAAATATATGAATTGGTAATTGTTGCATATATATGTTAAATGGTGCTGCGGACGCATAGGTGAGTATCAAGTGAGTTTTATGTTGTTCATATGACTTATTGTTTGATGTGAATTGTGTTGAGAGCTCATAACCTGCACCCTTGGTGTTAGTGCTTATATTATTCACCCCGCACCACACGCTCACCTTGGATCCAAGTAGGTGCATGTCGTACAGACTATTAGAGTGTTCCGACATGTCGTACAGACCATGAAAGGTGGTTCCGACTTGTAGGTGACTTTAGATTATTATACAGCTGTTGATGAGAGAAGCACTAGAGCGTATTCTTACACCATTCTTGTCGTACAGACTACTTCCGGTAGTTTCGATTTATGTGCAGAGTAGTGCCGTACAGGTCACAGTGATGACTCTGGTTGGATTGGATATTGAGCTATGAAATTAACCGTACAGGACCAACTGCAGGGTCTCCGGTTGATTCATTATTTCACCTGTTATAATGTTGCATCCTTATTCTGTTATTGACGCTTATAGCATGGCATACTTTCTGGTTTTTGAGAAAGATTGGTGATTTGAGATATTTGAAAAATTATATGCATACTATGTTATTTTCTGGGAAAGTATACAGGTTTTACAGCGAGGGGTTAGAAATGTTATTAAATGAAATGTTTTCGAAAAACTTTGGTTTTACTGACCCACTCAATCTTGTTTTGCACCCCTCCAGGTTCTAATTAGCGGTGTTGGTGGCTCACGAGGATTTCCACGGCGTTTTGACAGACTACTCATGTAGGACTCACCTTCGGGTGTTGTAATTTAGTAATGGTCCTACTTGACTGCACCTAGTACTTATGCTCTGAATATGTGTGTTTCACATTTAAACTCTCTCTAGCACGTTAGTTGGATATTATTGCTAGTAGTTGGTTTTTATTCCTTCGTAATTTCTCTTATCTATTGCTTTCGCGTCGCACTTTTGGTTACGTCACACCCACGTGACGGCCATCACACCTTGATTCTAGGATCGGGGTGTGTCAGTTTGGTATCAAAGCCTAGGTTGCAGTCTTGTATAATTGTTAATGCTCTAATGATCTTTTGGTGTCTTCTGTCAGAACTATGCCGCCTCGTAGGGAACGACGTCGTACTTTTGAGTCTAATTTCCCTAATATAACTCAATTAGGGGAAGCGATGGCCCATGCTTTTCAGAATGCAATCCGTCCTCCTCCTCATCTGAGAACACCCCTGGAGACTATGTACAATCTGAAATTAGACCGCTTCATGGTTAATAAGGGTCATAATGGGGCAGAAAAGTGGTTAGACCATATTGAGAAGACTTTTCAGGTGATGCAGAGTCAAGGGAATCTTTCTGCTAGTAGATGGGTGGAGACCACTACTTGGTTTTTAGGACTAAAGCCAGCAGCTTGGTTGGTAAATCAAACTCAGTTTATGTCACCTGAAACGGCAGCTGATTGGGAAGTATTCAAAGAGAATTTTAAGAAAAGATTTGTTCCTCCGGAGTACATTGATCGTAAGAAGCAGGAGTTCACTCAATTGAAGCAAAAGAATATGTCGGCGCAAGAGTATTACAGGAAGTTTACAGACTTATCCCGATATGATCTGGATACAGCTGATAATCAGGTAGAGATGCTTCGCCGTTTTAAGCTGGGCACTAAGAGGAAATGGCGGACTTTTGCTAGTGCGATTCCTTGCACCACTTATCATGAGTTTTCTAAGATTTTTGTTCGGATGGAGGATTCCGACAATCTTCTTAGTAATAGTGAGGATGATGAAGATAAGAATGATAATCAGAGGAAATATGACAGGGGTAAAGGTATCTCCACTCAGGGACCCCGTAAGACACAGAATTTCAAGAGAAGTGGAGCGAGTTCGAGTTCTTCCAGCGGAGGATTTAGTGTCACAGGCCCGAGGAGAGGTGGAAGATTTGCTTGTGGACCCAGGTTTCAGAGGCAGAGAGACTTTGCTGGTGCTGGTGGTTCTGGTGCTCCGTTGTGCCGCCGTTGTAATTTCAGACATCATGGAGAGTGTAGGAGAAGTGGTGGTGGTTGCTACACTTGTGGACAGATGGGACATAGAGCTGCTCAGTGTCCCCAGAGTCAACAGAGGCCTCAGCAGTCTGCTATGCCACCTCCAGCGCCGATTCATCAGAACTTTGGATCAGGTATTTATGGTCAGACGGGTCGTGGTGGTGCTTACCACTATCAGGGTGATGCTGCTCCATATGCTTCCGGACATCATCAGTATTCCCAGGATTCTTATTTTCAGACTGGGTATTCCCAAGATCCTAGAGGTTATACTTCATATCCTTCTATGCCAGCTAGCGAATCTCAGTGGCATCAGGGAGGTCAGCCCCGACAGGGAGAGGTTGCTGCTAGCAGTGCATGATCGTCTAGGCAGTCTAGGCAGTCAGGACAGGGACGTATTTCTCAGGGGCGATGTAACCAAGGTAACAGAGGTCGTGGTGGACGACATCAAGCTCATGGACGTGTTAATCACATCTCATTGCAAGATGCTCAGAACCATCCAGATTTTATTATGGGTACGTTAAATATCCTTGGTCACTTTGCTAGAGTTTTGATTGATTGTGGTGCTACTCATTCTATGATTTCTCATACATTTGCTCAAATGACTCAACCTCACCCTACACCTCTAGGATTTGATTTAGAGTTTGCTATGCCTAGAGGGGACAAATGTTATGTTGATAGTGTTTATCCAGGGTGTCCAGTGATGGTAGATGGTGTAGTTATGCCAGCTAATCTTATCCCGTTAGATATTGTGGATTTTGATGTGATTTTAGGGGCAGATTGGTTGCATTATAATCGTGCCCATATAGATTGTTACGGGAAATTAGTTACTTTTCATCGTCCTGGACTACCAGAGGTTACTTTTGTGGGTGAAATAAGTGGGGTGAGACATGGTGTTATTTCTGCCATGAGAGCAAATAAGTTGTTATCAAAAGGTTGTCAAGGATACTTAGCACATGTGGTGTTGAATGATGTTGTTCCTAGCAGTGTGGAGGAAGTTGGAGTAGTCAGGCACTATTCTGATGTATTCCCAGATGATTTTTCTGGATTGCCGCCAGACAGAGATGTGGAGTTTTCGATTGATTTGCTTCCAGGTACGGATCCTATATCTTTGACTCCCTATAGAATGGCTCCAGCTGAATTGAGAGAATTGAAAATTCAGTTACAGGAATTAACTGATAAAGGCTTCATTCAACCTAGTACTTCACTTTGGGGAGCTCCGGTGTTGTTTGTAAGAAAGAAAGATTGAACTTTGAGATTATGTATTGATTACAGGCAATTGAATCGGGTAACGATTAAAAACCGTTATCCATTGCCTCATATCGATGATTTGTTTGATCAACTTAAAGGTGCATGTGTGTTCTCTAAGATTGATTTGAGATCTGGCTATTATCAGTTGAAGATTAAAGATGATGATGTACCTAAAACGACTTTCAGGACCCGTTATGGACATTATGAGTTTTTGGTGATGCCATTTGGATTGACTAATGCACCAGCAACTTTCATGAGGTTAATGAATGAAGTATTCCAGCAATATCTTGATAGGTTTGTCATTGTTTTTATTGATGATATTCTGGTATACTCTAAGTCGAAAGAAGATCATATTCGACATCTTAACTTGGTATTAAAGAAATTGAGGGAACATCGGTTGTATGCCAAGTTTAGCAAATGCCAGTTTTGGTTGAATCAAGTGGCATTTTTGGGACATGTAGTATCTGCACAAGGAATTCAAGTAGATCCTCAAAAGATAGCAGCAGTGGAGAATTAGGAATAGCCACGAACCGTCACTGAGGTACGGAGTTTTCTTGGTCTAGCGGGTTATTATTGACGGTTTGTTCAAGATTTTTCTATGATTGCTTTACCACTAACGAAGTTAACCAGGAAGGATGTTAAGTTCGAGTGAGACGAGAATTGTGAGCAAAGTTTCCAGCAGCTGAAATATTGCCTCACTCATGCTCCAGTATTGGTACTTCCTGACGATAATGGTAACTTTGAGATTTACAGTGATATCTCCTTGAATGGTTTGGGATGTGTTTTGATGCAGCATAATAGAGTGATCGCCTATGCTTCTCGACAGTTGAAAATTCATGAAAGGAATTATCCTACTCACGATCTTGAGTTGGCAGCCATTGTTTTTGCTTTGAAGATTTGGAGGCATTATCTCTATGGTGAGAAATGTAAGATCTTCACAGATCATAAGAGTCTTCAGTATCTTTTTACTCAGCATGATCTTAATCTTCGTCAGCGAAAGTGGATGGAGTTACTAAGTGATTATGACTGCACTATTGAGTATCATCCGGGTCGTGCAAATGTGGTAGCTGATGCACTGAGTAGGAAACCTCAAGGTCGACTTAATGCTTTGTATGCTTGTCGTGTTCCTCTTCTTACAAATTTGAGAGCTACTGGAGTAAAGTTTGAGATCGAAGAACGAAGAGAAGCTTTTCTTGCTAGTTTCCAAGTCAGGCCAGTTTTAGTCGATCGTGTACTTGAAGCTCAGATGGTTGATGAAGAGATCCAAGAAATGATCCAATTGAGAAATGAAGGGAAAAAGAAAGACCTCAGGATTCGAGAATCAGATGGCATGTTTATGCAGGAGAACATAATGTATGTGCCGAATAATGAGGAATTAAAGAAGGAAATTTTGGATGAAGCACATTGTTCGGCTTATGCGATGCATCCATGAGGAACTAAGATGTACCATACCATTCGATCATTTTATTATTGGCCGGGTATGAAAAGGGAAATTGCAGAATATGTAAGTAGGTGTATTGTTTATCAGCAGGTCAAAGCAGAAAGAAATAAGCCTTTTGGACGGATGCAACCACTTCCTGTTCCTCAGTGGAAATGGGAAAATATAACTATGGATTTTGTGTACAAGCTTCCACGTACTCAAAATGGATTTGATGGCGTTTGGGTGGTTGTAGATCAACTTACCAAGTCAGCACACTTCATTCCAGTAAGGGAAAAATATCCTCTGAATAAATTGGCTAAGTTGTTCATCACAAAGATTGTGAAGTATCATGGAGTTCCAGTGAATATTATTTTTGATCGAGATCCAAGATTTACTTCTAAGTTTTGGATAGCTTTTCAGGAAGCTCTTGGTACGAAATTGCTTTACAGCACTGCTTATCATCCTCAAACTAATGGACAATCAGAGAGGACTATTCAGACGTTAGAGGATATGTTGAGATCTTCAGTGTTACAGTTTGGGGATTCTTGGCATGATCGCCTAGACTTGATGGAATTTGCCTACAATAATAGTTTTCATTGAGCATTGGTATATCACCATTTGAGGCACTTTATGGTAGAGCTTGTCGTACGACATTGTGTTGGTCAGAGGTTGGCGAAAGAGTGCTAGAGGGCCCAGAGATTGTGGATGAGACTACTCAAAATGTTCAGGTGATTAAGTCTAACCTGAAAGCGGCCCAGGATCGACAAAAAAGTTTAGCAGATAGACATGCTACTGACCGAGTATATGATGTGGGTAATTTGGTATTCTTGAAATTGTCACCTTGGAGAGGTGTAGTGCGGTTTGGAAAGAAAGGCAAGCTAAGTCCTAGGTACATAGGACCTTATGAGATCACCGAAAGGATTGGTGAAGTTGCTTACAGATTGGAGTTGCCTCCGGAGTTATCTAAGGTACATAATGTGTTTCATTTATCGATGCTTAGACATTATGTTTCAGATCCTTCACATGTGATTCCTCCTTAACCTTTGGAGATTAATCCGGATTTGACTTATGATGAGGAACCAGTATCTTGGATTGGAAAGACAAAGTTCTAAGGAATAAGACAGTGAGCTTGGTAAAAGTATTGTGGAGGAACCACTCAGTGGAAGAAGCTACTTGGGAGACGGAAGATCGAATGAGAGAGATGTATCCAAGGTTGTTTTATGAGTATTACTGGATTGAGTGTTGTATGAATTTCGAGGACGAAATTCTATAAGGAGGGTAGATTGTCACAGCCCGTCCCGCAAATTCAGTTATCGTGGATGTGATTTGACGGAATTTCCCTTAAGGTGACTAAGGTACGTGTGACACATAAATTGATTATTTCATACATTCCTAAGTTTTTGGAAAAAGAGAGTTGGATTAAAAATTGGTATTTTTTTTTTGTATGGATAGGGACTTAAGGGATTTTGGAGTTTAGGTTGATTTGGTTAGACCACACGGAACACGTACACTCACACAAACTGTCCTTCCTCTCTTTCACTCTCCCGTACCCTCTCTCACTCTCGGTTCACTCTTCTTCTCTCTCCCTCTCGAACTTGTATGGACGAGGACCAAAACCCTTAAATCTTCACGGATCGACGTCAAAAAGGTAAGTTTTAGAATCCTTGCAAGCTTGTGAGTTCATTGGTACAATTTTTGGAACTTAGAACCCTCGAAATCACGTGAAATCCGAACCCTAGTTTGATGTCACTGTTCATGCACACGTGAATTGTTGATTTTCAGGGAATTCTAAGCTTACAGGGAGCTTAGTGAGGTCCCAAGGAAGCTCGGAGTACTTAGTTTGAAGGTTTTGGATGTCGGGATCGTAGGGTTCGAAGTTGGCCGGTTTTCTTGGATTTTCTCCGGTGAGATTTCGTATGTTTTTTAGCCTTAAAGTAGTATAGCGTGATTCTACATGCTTAGGGCTTCATTTTGATATAAAATGCGTAAGAAATGGTTGAGAAATGACGGAGAACAAGGAGATTGAAAAATCTCCAGTTTTCCGGTGCCGGCGAAACCACTCCGGCGACTGGAAGAAGAAGATGACGCGCGTGGGGGGCGCGTAGACCCGTGCCTATCCCGGCGCGTGTGGGCGTGTGGCAAGTCCAAAAATTATTCTAAAAATAGCTCGACGTCCGTGACATCGAGTAGGTCACTGTGGTATATTCATATACCCAAATTGAGCATCGTATGAGAAGTTATTATGTATTGTTGGTTATGTGCTTTAAAATAACGTTTTTATAGTTGTTTCGCATATAGGTGATACCTATCTCGAGGACGAGCGTATTCAAGGACGTCACGGGGGTTACGACCATTCGACTTACTAGTGAGTGGGCAGTATTTTCTGTATTTACCTATATACTATTGATTTTTCCCAGAAATTGAATTTAAATGAAAGTATGTTTTAAAATGCCATGCATACATATATATGAAATATATGAATTGGTAATTGTTGCATATATATGATACATGGTGCTGCGGACGCACAGGTGAGTATCAGGTGAGTTTTATGTTGTTCATATGACTTATTGTTTGATGTGAATTGTGTTGAGAGCTCATAACCTGCACCCTTGGTGTTAGTGCTTATATTATTCACCCCGCACCACACGCTCACCTTGGATCCAAGTAGGTGCATGTCGTACAGACCATTAGAGGGTTCCGACATGTCGTACAGACCATGAGAGGTGGTTCCGACTTGTAGGTGACTTTAGATTATTATACAGTTGTTGATGAGAGAAGCACTAGAGCGTATTCTTACACCATTCTTGTCGTACAGACTACTTCCGATAGTTTCGATTTATGTGCAGAGTAGTGCCGTACAAGTCACAGTGATGACTCCGGTTGGATTGGATATTGAGCTATGGAATTAACCGTACAGGACCAACTGCAGGGTCTCCGGTTGATTCATTATTTCACCTGTTATAATGTTGCATCCTTATTCTGTTATTGACGCTTATAACATGGCATACTTTCTGGTTTTTGAGAAAGATTGGTGATTTGAGATATTTGAAGAATTATATGCATATTATGTTATTTTCTGGGAAAGTATACATGTTTTACAACGAGGGGTTAGAAATGTTATTAATGAAATGTTTTCGAAAAACTTTGGTTTTACTGACCCACTCAATCTTGTTTTGCGCCCCTCCAGGTTCTAGTTAGCGGTGTTGGTGGCTCACGAGGATTTCCGCGGCGTTCTGACAGACTACTCATGTAGGACTCACCTTCGGGTGTTGTAATTTAGTAATGGTCCTACTTGACTGCACCTAGTACTTATGCTCTGAATATGTGTGTTTCACACTTAAACTCTCTCTAGCATGTTAGTTGGATATTATTGCTAGTAGTTGGTTTTTATTCCTTCGTAATTTCTCTTATCTATTGCTTTCGCGTCGCACTTTTGGTTACGTCACACCCACGTGACGGCCAGCACGCCTTGATTCTAGGATCGGGGTGTGTCAAATCTTCTAGGATGAAGTTGTTGGACGAGTGAACCAATTTCACACCTAGAATAAATTTGTTTTTCAATTTTAATGTAATTGTACTAACATTTTTATTTTAATAATAAATAATTTTTTGTAATATTTTGATATCTTATGAGATTAATATAATAAAAATTAAATAACCAATATTAAACATAATTTAACACAAATTATATATATATATATTTTTTTTTTTTTTAAATATTAAAGATCTTTTGTCCAACAAAAGATGTTGTCGGGTAAGCCTTTTATATTTTTTATTATAAAGCTTACCCGATGAAAGTTTCATCGAGTTAAATATAATATATCTTTTCCGTAAAATTTAAACTTTGCCCGATGAAATATTTTGGTCGGGCATGTGGTGTTTGTCGAGCAAAGTTGATCAATGTAGTTTTGCTCAACCAAATTGTCATCGGAAATTTTTGTTGGCGAAAGTGCCATTGTCCGACGGTTTCTAATTTTTGTCAGGCAAAACCTTGCACAACGAACTTTGCGCGATGAATTTTGCCCGACGAAGGTTTGTCGGGCAAAACCTAAGACTACAAAATATGAGTTTATGGGACAAAAATAGTTCGTCTGATGTTTTTTTCTTTTTTGTTGTAATGGAAAAAAGAAGAACAACAAATTTTAAAAATCTTAATCTTAATATTCTATAGACATTTATTTGTCCGACGAAATTTTCTCTTCTTCTATCACAACAACTACTTCAGAACTCTATCGCAGCAAAGTAAAGACTGACAATTAAGAAACAAGAATTCATGATCATAATTTCAACAAAAAAAAAACTAACAAATAAATGTAAGGCCAACCAACCCCTAAGAAAAAAATAAATAAATAAACACCCAAGAAAACAAAAACAAACAAAAAATTGACACATGAAAACAAGCACAAAAAAACTGACATCAAGGGTTTTAAGGATGTTGTGCTAAAGGTGACTCCAAACCCATTATTGATTCCATTTTGAACAAGTACAAAACGCCTTGGCGATCGAAGACTAATATTGAGAAAATTAGATTACTTGCACGATCTTTTCCTTCTATATCATGGGATTTTCTTGCTGTTGTCATTACTAGCATTGGGCACTCCATTCTTGACACTTTATTTGGAATAGGTCTTCCCCACTATTGCTAAAAATACTTTTCTCTTCCATTGTACTGGAAGTGGCGAAGTTTTTCTCTCTTTGAATAAATTTATTTTTCACAATAAAAACCAATGAAACCAATATAAGCGAAAGCTAAATAAAAAAAATAAAATAAAAAGAATCACAATGAAAACTAACAATTATTCACTGACTAAAACTAGAGAAATCAAACAAAAGATGGCTACACAACCTGAAAAGACTATACCTTGTAATTCCTACTAAGTTTCAAGAGGTGTTTATAAAGACTTAATCTTAAAACAAACGAACATCTTAAACCCTAGCAACAAACAGAAAACCAATCATAATCCTTATTCTACTAGAAAATCCTAATACATTAATATCAAAAATACCTTAATATAATAATATACAAAAATTGAATCATAATCCTTATTCTACTAGAAAATCCTAATACATAAATATCAAAAATACCTTATAACATAATAAAATACAAAAATTGCTAACTTTTTACAACAGTTAGAAATCTCTCATTTTGCCAATTATAGTGCATGCTAACTCAAGGAGTGGAATCCAAAACTTGCTGAGACTTTTAACCGCAAATTAAGTAATTAATAAGGAAGTCTGTATAATAAGACAATTGAAAAAATTAGTAACATAAAACTTCACTTTTGTGCTTTTAGATTTTCTTTGAACAACAATATGCATATGATACGTGAATAGATGAAACTCACAAACATAATTTGTAGAATTGAGTTAATTTTCCATATTCTAATCTTTTGTTTTGATGATAACATAATTAAACAAACACAAGCACAGAAATGTAGCTCGCCTAATGCTCTTATCTTTATTTGTATATAAAAAGAAATATTTAGCCTGCATGCATGTAAAAGTTAGAAACTGCTCCAAAGTTATGGTTGCATCTATAACTTTTCTCCATTGGTAGAAAAGGGAAGAAGACAAAACTCAAAATGCATGAACTACTTGTACACAAACATCTTAACATTGCTTTAATCAGAATTGTTTACGTTTTATTAATTAAAAAGATTAAAACAGAGAAAGCGAAAAGATATATATGTTGGGTGTATTGTATCGGGGCTTGGTCATGGTCATGCATGGAAGCATTTCCCAATGAGAGAATCGAATCAGTCCCCTCCTTTCTTTTTGCTTTTTCACAGTTTGCTACAGCCTTCTTTACCATTCCCCAAGAAAAATGGTGAGTAATCTTGAATTTTTATTCGATTTTATTTTTATTTCAATCCCCTTAATTATTTAAACATTCAGAGCGAAGATTGTGAGGAGGAAAAGGAAAAAATGACAGTGAAAAAGCCATGCATAGCAGTACTAATGTACTACTAGTGACAAAAGAAAAAGAAAAGGATAAAAGATGGTCAAAATTTGAACCTCGAAGACTCTTCCATCATCATCCATCAGCTTCGACTATCTTTATCGAAACTCTACCAATTAATTCCCCCTCTCCTTCTTTCTTCCTTTGGTTTTGATCCTCCACTACTACTCCACGTTCTCTCAATTATTAAAATTTGGACGTTCATTGTTTGAAGCTCCTTAGCCATGCAACAGCTTTTATGTTTGGCTTCGGCTATGTGCCTAGCTATGTCTTGGGCAATGGTGACATATCTTCTCTAATTTAGCGAAGCAGCTGACATGCACGAGTGTGATCATATTTTATGCATAAGATTGGATGTGATGAGAGAGGGTGATTCATGCGATTCATGGATATAATCCTGACTAATTTGTTCGGAAAAATATAACATTTTTCTTAAAATGAAATTTTATTTGATACTTATTCTTTTTTGATACAATTTTTATTTTGATACTTTAAAATTGGAATATTATTGAGCGGAAGCATGCAGATTTAATTTTGAAATAACCGAGATGGTTAAAGAAAAAAGCTTGCCATGTGGAACCAATGACCAATCCTAATCCTAAATAATACTAATGAGTTTTGACCCAAAAAAAAATACTAATGAGTCGAGTAGTTAACATGTTGGTTAACCGTATTTTAAAACAAGAAAAAAGCTATTGATGTGTGGAAATCATTTACATAATCATGTAAACTGCTTCCGACCTAAGATAATAAGCCCGTGAAATCATTTATGTAAGTAAATTTTTTTTTCCCAACATCGTATAAGTAAATTGAATATCTAGTAAATAGTCACTTTATTTTCAAACTTAGGTCAATGGATTTTTTTTTTTATCGTGTAAGACTAAAACCACTTACCCAAGTTTACTCTTCATTTATCTCTCTCTAAATTGAAAATTACCTAATTCTAAAATAAATAAATAAATAATTGACCTCAAGTGAAATGTCCCTTTAGGGCTGGTTTGGTATTGCTATGCTTTTAAAAAAAATTGCTTCTATTGTGTTGTGAGAATAAGCGCATTTTTGTTGCTTCACGTTTTCAGTTTTTTTTCACCCAAAATTGTGAATATAAGCTGTTTTTAAGTGTTTACCAAACATATTTTTTAGCTCAGTTTTTTTTTTTATACCTACTTTTTATAAAAACACCTCAGTACCAAATCAGTATTTACTATCTAGGGGTATAGGGTAGAAAAGAAATTATGGTACGTATCGTACCCTTTTCACATGAAGGAAAAAAATTTCGTTTCCAAGTACTAAAAAGAATATTAAAAAAACATTGAAAGCAACCACCATTTTTCCTCGTATAGTGAGACCCTTAGGATTGGGGGGAACCAGGAGTGTCTCCTGAGCATTTCCCTAGGGATCCCGCAATCTTGTCCGTTCATCGTATATCGTGCGGTCAGTTTTCGTTAGGTACTATTCATATTTGAATTTTAAAATTTAAATTTTAAATGATTTCTGACCGCACGATATACGATGAACGGACAAGATTGCGGGATCCCTAGGATCCCTAGGGAAATGCTCAGGAGACACTCCTGGTTCGATTGGGGGTGTTCTCAATTGCATAAAACCATACTTGACCACTCCTTAGTTATAGATTTTGAGATAAGAATAAGAGTGGTGGGGTCCTTTCTCGCCCTAGGGTTTTTTTTATGTGTGAAGAATATTCATTTTGTAAAAAACAATGAATTTTGTTCCTGCTTATCCAAGATCCTGACTCAACAGGAAAGCCAACAAGCTTGTTGGCGCAAATGAGGGTATATGAAATGGTCAAAAGATTTGTTATTGTTTAGAGGTTACAATGCAGGCTATTCGCTTTTTGTGGGGACGTGACCAATAATATATATATATATATATATATATAATATGGTACAATTAATTTAACAAAGTCAAATCAACATGTTTTTCCTTGCTCAATATGCTGTACAAATGCGTGACATTATAATAAGGAACCCGACTTTTTATACTTTGAATTTTGCTCTAACTCTCATCTCAAATTCGTGTAGAGCAATATGCCGTTTCACTGCGAATCATTTCCAATTCACTCAAAGAGTGTTAGCAGTGGCGAAGTAAGTAGTTGTCGCGAGAAAGGGGGGTGGGGCGATAAAATTTAAAATGGTAACAGGTTCCGCAAAATGTAAATAACAAAATTCTAAATTCTAAACATCAAGCTAATCATTTTAACGACATAGTTAAAAATCCGTAATTGGGTACTGGAATTAGTACATCTCAAACACAAATAATGACAGCCCCAACCAAAAAAACAAGACCATGAAAAACAATAAAAACAGAGAGAGAACCTAAGACTAGTTAAATTCATTAGACTCAAAATATCCCATGTTTTTTTCATTCTGTTCTGTGCTAATTTATACTAAAACTAGGGCACTTATAGATATTGGAATACGAGGTGGATGCATAAAGTAGGGCATTTATGGAACTAATTAACTAGAGAAATTTATAACGAAAATGTTCTTGCATTTGCAACCTCTAGAAACCCTAAAGAAACAGTAGTTAAAGCTTTGTTATCGAATTATCTTTGGTATCTTTAGAATCTCATTTCAATTTCTCTTTATCTCTTTTTCCTTATTTGGGTTTTTTTTTTTTTTTTTGGGTGAGATATTCCATTGTTCAAGGAAGGCAAAGTGATGCAGAGAATATCAAAAAAAGAAAAACCACGTACCTAAACCTCTACTGGGTGCAATCCACCACCCGCTTCTCGAGGCCCTTAAGCAAGTATAAAAACCTCCCGAACCCCATCACTTTAATCACCAAATTCCTCCATCACTAGTCTCATATTCTTCAGGCATTTTTATTCAACTTTGTTTTCATAAGGTGAGGCTTTTTCAAATTTCAAGTTCACTCTTGGGCTTTTGTAGGTTAGGTTAGTTTGTCCGTAAAGAATTTGAAGTTTGCCAAAATGATGTTATAATTTTTTAAGAGGGTACGGGGGAATTTGGTTGCACTTAACTGATACATTATTGTTTTTATCATATGTCTGAAATCTAGAAGTCCAAATTGAGAAAGATGAGCAGGCCAGGAGATTGGAACTGTAGGTCGTGCAACCATCTCAACTTCCAAAGGAGGGACTCGTGCCAGAGGTGTGGGGATCCAAAAAGTGGGGAGAGAGTTGAGTACGGAAGTTTTGGCAGTGGAAGAGGTGGAGGTGGTGGTGGTTCATATGGATTCACCACTGGTCCGGATGTCCGCCCCGGTGACTGGTACTGCACCGTTGGCAACTGTGCAGCTCACAACTTTGCCAGCCGCTCCAGTTGCTTTAAGTGTGGTGCGGCTAAGGACGAATTGTCCAGTGGTGGCGGTGGCGGCGGCTTTGAGGGGGACATGCCTAGGCCACTCAGAGGGTTTGGCTTTGGCAGCGGTGGTAGTAGCTCTGGTCGCTCCGGATGGAAATCTGGAGACTGGATTTGTACAAGGTTAAATTTGCAAATTTTATCATTTTTCTGATTAGTCACAATATCTTTCAATGAATATGTAGCAATATTACTCCCATATTTTATCATGTTTGTGTATATTACCACTTTTCCATGTCATGAAAATAATGGTAATTGTTCAATTAAATGGCACAGACCAGGGTGCAATGAGCACAACTTCGCTAGCAGGACGGAATGTTTCAGATGCAATGCTCCAAGGGACTCCAACGATGGCAAGTCTCCATTTTAACTCCTAAAATTTTCATGCTTTCGGTGAGTGTATGCACAAACGTGACTATTTTGACGTAAAATATAGATAACGAAGCGATGTTAACTCGTTGGCGTAAGATAATGTAAGACCAATGTTTTAAAAGGCTCGCCTCTGTTTTCAGGGAGTGGGCGGAAGGCGCCGGAAGGCGTCGCCGGAGCCGCCTAGGCGCTCCTCAGGGGAATTTTTTATTTTTATTTTTTTACTCCCAAACCCAAATTTTGGGTAGGGTTTTAACTACCTCATACATCTTCCTTGCACTATCATCTCTCTGCCTTGTTTTCTGATTTTTATTTTTTATAAAATGGATGTGTGTGCCGTCTACGTGCATTGTTATATGTGTGCTCATTGTGCTTTTCATCCTCTATTATATATATATATATATATAATATAATATGAATATATATTTATAATATATGTGTGTGCTCATGATGATTATTGATTAATAATCTTCTTCTTTTTTAATAGAATATATGTGTATGCTCAGTGTATATATTAAAAAATTTAGGTCCTGTGAGGCTTCGCCTCACGCCTCACGCCTAGGCTGGGCTATTTCTCGGACGCCTTGCCCACGCCTCACGCTTTTAATACATTGTGTAAGACACAGAGCATTCCCTCTCAAACCCCAAAACAAAGCTTTCTACACTGTGGGAGCTCACCACTCATCCCTTATTTCTTATTAAACATATATTTACTTTCAAATATTTTTTTTTTGTTTTTTTATAATTTTTTAAACTAATATATAAATATGATTCTCATCTTATTCAGGCACTGCTGTACTTTGCTGAAGGAACTGAGAAAAGAACATGATTCCCTTATGATGACATGAACTACCTAGCTAGCCACTCTAGTGGCCCAGATGATTCACCCTCTATATTTTTTTCCTTTTTCAATTCCCTTTTCCTTCCCCACCTTCTTTCCATTTTCTGGATATTTATCTTTCTAGAGAGCTTAAGTTGAATTCTGATAATGTACTTTAACTAAGCTACATCATTTGGCATTATTTTGTGAGCTTTCTTATGATATGAAAGGCATGTTGTTTTCTGGTACTATTAATCGAATTAATTCTCTGTTGTTATCTTGGATAATTGAAGCATCTACTTGCTGCAAGTATATTTGATTGATTAATTACTTTCTCATACCTATTTCTAGAGAGGGGAAAAGAGGAGGATATGTATGAAGATGGAGGAAGATGCTCCATCCCGAGTATCAAGAATGCTTTTATCCTAAGAGTGGTCCAAGGAATATTTGAGTTCTTAAAAAACTGTAAACGAGTATTGTTGTCCATAACATGCTATATATATATATATACCAACGGATCAAAAAAAAAAAAGAAAGAAAGAAAGAAAGCAAATATGCACCAAAGGAACTGTTCTCGTGTTCACATGGAACTCTATCATGCTACGCTACGAGCTACGCAGCTCAAGAGATTCATGACCCAAAAGTGCATCACATTCCTTGAATTGTTGCCCATGAATTTCCATATAACTGCACACATTTGTTGTGACTAGTTAGCAAATTTCGTATCCACACTGAATTATATCATGTTGTGATACAAGCTACGTAGCTCAAGGGATTGGCAACCTCGCACTACAAGTGAAGTAGAACTTTCTAGTAGCTTATGAAAGACTTCGTTGTGTCACACGCTTCGACATTGTGAAGTACAAGATCACATAAGCTCAAGCACTGGCGAAGCTACGTGAGGGCGAGGAGTGGCGGCCGCCCCTCCCCTCGCCGGAAAACACGCCTAGGAGCACTGGTTCGGCCCCTCCGCTCTCGTCGGAATTCATGGTGGAGGAGATTAACAGAGGTCCGGAAGAGAGTTGAAGAAGGGATTACGGTGGGGACGACGAAGGAGGGGGTGGGAGTGGGATCGACGGGGAAGGAGATGCGGTTGCAATGGACGGAGGAGAGGTTGATGGAGGAGGTGTGGGGATGAGATTGACGAAAAGCAGTTGGGGTTGCCAGGTCTGGGAAAAAAGCTAGGAAGAAGATGGGTGTTTGGATGTGGGTTAAAGATAATGTTGGGTGTTTGGTTAACAAGATAACAAGTATTCGGGAAGAGTTTTAAATGACAGGTGTTTTAAAGTTGGGTGTTTGGTTAACAAGATAACAAGTATTTGTGGTTTTATTTTTGAGAGTTTTAATAAAACATTCCCGGTACTGTTTATTTTTAACGAAAAACCACATTTATACATTTCCCTGATACTATTCACTATACCTTTAAAAAAAAGCTTTTCATTAAAATGGAAGTTTTTTTGGACTTTTCGTTAGTTTTCCTTTTATTTTTTAGTCTTGTATGTATTTTTATTTTCTCTTTTAAGACTCCCACCGTATTTATCTTAAACTCACATTATTTATAAATATTGTATTACTTTTAAAAACAATGTAAATATTGTTTAATGCGTATTTTATGATAATTTAAATCTATCTAGGCTCCCGCCTAGATCTCGCCTAGGCACCTAGCTGCTAGGTCTCAATCCGCTGTTTGATTAGTACCTAACAGTTTTTAGGATCTAATCCTAGCCAATTTAAGTTTCTTACATTGGCTTAGATATTATTGCTTACAACCGCTTGGGTGGAGAGACTATTTTCTGCTATGAATATTGAGTCAAAACTTTGCACTATCTAATGTGAAAGTAACCGTTTCGATTGAACCTTGCACTCTTTTGAATTTCGCCCCTGCCCTTGGCAAATCCTGGCTTCGCCACTGAGCTCAAGTACACTGCTCATGCAACCTTGCCTCAGTTACACAAGCATGTTCTAATTTCAGATGACTTTTGTTTGAGCAATGAAGTCAACGACCAACTTGGCAACGCCGACATCACATGGTCATGGGCAGTAGAGCACAATAAACTCAGCAACTCAATGCCCCAAAAAGCCAAAACTTATGGCCTAGACATCCCTGCTAGGAACGCCTGCTTTTATCAAAGCTACGGAAATAGTTCACAATAGGGATGGGTTCGGTTTTTTGCCAAAAACGAAAACCGAACCAAAGTTATATTTGGTTTGGTTCAGTCCATCTTTTTTCTAGTTTTGTTCGGTTCAGTTTAATTTTGGTTCGGTTTTTATCGGTTCGGTTCCAGTTCTGGTTCGGTTTCAGTTTTTTATTTTATTTTATAAAAGCTGAAAATTGTTTTTAAAAATCTAAAATTCACAAGGAGCAGCTGGGGGAGAATTGAGAGTTCTAAAAAGTTCTCTGCCTATGAACGAATATTTTGCATACAAACACATACATATATGTGTGTATATATGCTTGTATGGCGCTTTATTGATTTGCAGAGGTATATGCAAGTGGAGCTCTCTGCAATGGCTATTGCCACAACTGCAGAAACTCTAGAAAAGAATGGGATGGCTGTTGGCAACAAAATCATGACATTAATTGTTGGCTAAAAGGATGATTCTAGGGGTAGACCTAGTCCAAAAAGCCAAGATTGAGATAGAACATATTTGGGTCTAAAATTAAGTTGATCGACTTGAAATTGGGTATAGAAAATGAATACCTAACTTAATTAATTAAATAAAATAAGTATATATTTAATTTAGTTCGGTTCAGTTTGGTTTGGTTTCCAAACCACCAAAACCGAAACCGAACCAAAAGATTTCGGTTTGGTTTGGTTTCTTTTCTTCGGTTTTGGTTTTTTTTTTGTTCCTTTTTTTCAGCTTTGATTCGGTGTTCGGTTCATTTTTTTTCGGTTTTCGGTTTTTTGAACCCACCCCTAGTTCACACTCTATGGCTAAAATTTTGCAAGACACTTGAATCAAGCAAAGTTTCATAAACATCCAAGGCAATTAAATTATGAGGATGGAGTAAAGCAAAAAAACAACAGTTTATTAAATTTCTAGCAAATTGATAAACTGGCACAAAAGCCATCAAAATCTGACACAAGCTAAACAAAGGAGAAACAAAATCTAGACGAAAAAAGAAAAGGAATTTTCCAAGCCTTTAAAGCAGACTACCCATCAGCAGCTTGGCTGATCTCAGGCTCCTTAGCAACCACCTTGCATTTAGCAGCTTGCACTTCTACCACTTCATCTTCCACAACTCCTATCTCGGCAATTTTACCCTTAACTGCTCTATCTACAACAACAAAGAAGTCAAAGTCGAGCAGATCCTCCAAGGGGGTAGAGGAAGTCTTCAAATCTTTTTTAGAAAACTCATAATCAAGCTACCTTCCTTGAAAATGGTCAACAAATCCCATCTTGTAGAAATTGACTTAAGTCTGAGTAAGAGCACTTTCATGATTTGCCTTTTTGCTCTTCAACTGCTTATTCACCTTACCAAGGTCTTTATTGACACTCCGCAACTCATCATAATCTTTATCCAAGAACTCATTGGCGAGCAACACGCCCTTCAGCTCCTCATCCTTGCACGCAAATTCATGGGTTCTGAAGACAATTCATTTTGTTGGCAGAAGTGATAATTTCCTGATCCTTGCGAAGTAAGCAGAATAAAGCTCCGAGTAAACCTTATCCAGATCTTGGATTCTCAGCGGGTCTAGTTCTCTATCCTTCTGTGTTGCTTTCATCGGCGATCGAGAAGTAACAAGGATAAGCTTTTGATTCTTAATTTCTTGACGAACTAGTTCCAGCTGTGCCGAAGTGAGGGCAAAAGTAACGAACCCCTTCAATTTTAACTCAGCAAGCTTGGCCTCTAGAATTTCAATTTTCTTGGCAGAATGAGCTTTAACTGCTGTTACAGCTTCAACTTCATTGGCATCACAAATCGTATCCCTATCATGAAGAATGGTCTTAGCAATTAAGATCGGGGTCTTTTGTATTAAGTATACAACTCAGTAATACAGTTAGAAATATAGTTAGTAAGTTGTTAGGATTTCTCTTATAAAAACAGTGTGTAGTGACTTAATACAAATCCTATTTCTTTCTCTAAACTTTCTCTCTAGAATCTCTTTTGTTTCTCTCTATTATCTTTCTCTTCCTTTGTACCAATTCTTCATCTTTTACAATGTAGTTAACATTTTGCATTATAGCAAGGACGGAAGCTCTTCGTTCATCAGGAGGACACTTCGAAAAGACACTTATCGCACTGCTTTTCCAACACATTCAACAAATTTAGTCCAAGCAGTCGAATCCGTAAGCAAGTCAGAATTGAGCAGCAAGTGGATATAAGAAAAGTCTTCAGGTATATAATCTTTTGACTTCTCACAACTGCCATCAGGAGCAATTTCCTTTTTCTTGGTAGACAGCTTTGACACGACAACAAACAGAAGGAACATGCTTTGACACCTCTTTAGCAGCTAAATCTACCTTCCCAATTCTTATAGTGGGCGAGCTTTTCAAAAGCCGATCTAGACTTAGCCACAGTTGGACGCTTTACTTGATCTCCAAACCCAGACGTTGGGGGCAGCTCGTAACTATTACGCTAAGCAATCTTGTCAGCCAAGGTTTTAGCTCTTTCAGAGTGGCAAACTTCATAAGCTCAACTACTTTCTTTTTATCATTTGAAGGAGAAAGATTGATGACAAGCTTCTTGGAGCAGCAAAACTCCCACAAGCAGCATAAGAAGTCTTTGGTTTCTTCTCAACTGATGGCTCACGGGCAGGTGACAAAACTTTCTTCTTTTCACTTACATTGGCAACAAGCTTGACAATAGCAATCGAGGGAGCATACACTTTCTTCTTAATTCGCTTAATATGTTATCTGTTAAGGATATTGAAGGACCACCCACTAACCATGAGCACAATGCATTAGAATAGTACTCAGATACTTAGCTTAATTGTTAAGTTTTGGTTTGTTAGAGTTAGTTGTAGAAGAATTCTTACTCAGCATTATTATGTATTCATGTATATATACACTCTGTACCTTGTGAATGAATTAATGAGAATATTTCTTCAACAAACACTATCTCTCTCTAAACTCTCTCCAAAATCTTGATTTCTTACAGTTTTCTAATCTTCAACATGGTATCCTTCGCCGCCGTCTAACGACTTCGATCATTTGCTTCCGTTTGCGTGCATTTTCTTGCTCTTTCCCACTTCCCAAACATGTCTTTCCTATTTCTTCTCTGCAAATTGTCTGCTAATTCAATGTCGACAACTACGAACTCCTCTGATTCTCCTTCTCCTGCAACTTCTTATGGCCCTAATTCTCATGGCGAAGTTTCTCATTCTCTAAACACTCCAATTGCATCAATTACTGTTCAGAATGTCGCTGGAATGGTTCCAATTAAACTCAATCGTCAGAATTACATTACTTGGCGTAGTCTGTTTCTTCCTGTTTTGAAACGATTCAAGCTTCTAGGGCTTATCAATGGCGACGATCCTTGTCCACCGAAGTTTGTTCGTGATTCTTCTGGTTCTCGAATTCTCAACCCAGATTAAGAAGTTTGGTGTGAACGTGATTAGATTCTGACAATTTGGATCAATTATACACTTGCTGAAGATCTTCTTCCATTGACGATTGGGATGGAAGATTCGCGATCTTCCTCCCCCTCTGCACCTTTCCATGCTTATACAGCTCAGCAAAATCCTTCTGGTTCCAATTCTTTTCGAGGAAAGTTTCAGAATCGCAATTGATCTAATCAGTATCGTAATTTTGGTGCTAATCGTAATTCTGGTGGTGTTTTTGGACCTGCTTCGAATCAGAATCGATCATTATCGTTCTTTTCTGGACGTCTTAATCCATGTCAACTCTGTAATCAGCATGGTCATGTTGCTCTCTCTTGTGGTCGTCTTTTACAGTTTGCATCTCAGGGATTCAACAACACTCCTGTAGGCATATCTGCCATGACTGGTTCATCTTCTCCAAGCTACTGGCTCATTGATAGTGGTGCTTCTCATCATGTAACTCATGATCCAGCATCTCTCAACTCAGCAATTCCATACACCGGTTCTGAACAATTGTTCGTCTATGATGGTAAAGGTCTCTGTATCTCTCATACTAGATATGCACTTATTCGAACTGCTAATGCTGTGTTTAAGCTAAATGATGTTCTTTTAGTTCCTCAAGCATCTCATAACTTGCTATCAGTATATCGATTTGTTCATGACAATTAGTGTTTTCTGACATTTGATCTTTTTGGATTCTATATCAAGGACCTAAGAACTGGGATGATGCTTTTCCAGGGCCCTAGTGAAGAAGGTCTATATCCGTTCTATTGGAATGCATTTAATGGTGTATCTGGCATTGCCATTTCACCTCATGCACTCATGATAGCTAAAGCAAACATCCATATATGGCACAGAAGGCTTGGACATCATTCTAGTATAGTGTTAAATAAGGTTGTCAATAAAAGTAACCTACCTGTTGTTGGTTCAGTACATAAACAATCCTTTTGTTCTGATTGTCAATTGGGGAAGACCTCTAGACTTCCATTTTCTGTTTTTCCTTGTACCTGTACTCGGCCATTTCATATCATTCATGCTGATGTATGGGGTCATTCCCCTACTCCTTCATGTACTGGATATAAATACTATCTCATTCTAGTTGATGATTTCACCAAATATAGTTGGTTTTATCCTTTGCACTTCAAGTCTGATGTCTGTTCTGTTCTTAAAACTTTTGTATTGAAAGTTCAGAATTGGTTTGATAGTACGATTCAGTGCCTGAAATCTGATTCAGGGGGTGAGTTTCTCAGTTCTGTTTTACTAGATTTTCTTAATGCTCAAGGTATAATACATCAATTGAGCTGTCCCCACACTCCAAAGCAAAATGGGTGTGCAGAGAGGAAACATAGGCATGTTGTTGAAATGGGTAGGACTCTGTTATCTCACAGTGGTTTACCTTCTAAGTTTTGGGTTGAAGTATTTCAAACGTCAGTGTATCTCATCAATAGGCTGTCATCTCAGTCTTCCTCTTGTCCCTGGGAGTTATTATTCAAAGTTGCACCTAAATATCATACTTTAAAGACCTTTGGTTGTGCTTGCTATCCTTGGTTACAACCCTATAGTTCTAACAAACTAGATACAAAGAGCAAGCTCTGTGTATTTTCGAGGTATAGCTTGAATCACAGTGAGTACAGATGTCTATATCCAGTTACCAACAAGTTGTACGTTTCAAGACATGTTGTCTTTGATGAAGCTTTCTTCCCTTTCAAGCAATTTAACTTTTCCCCTACCACTTCCCCAATATCATCTACTACATCTTCAGATTCTTCTATTTCTTTCACCATACCAGTTCCTTCTGCATCCTATTTACCCACTGTCTCCAACTTATCGACTGCATCCGATTTACCAACTGCATCTCCTACTACAGTGTCAACTACTACTGCTCTTTCTCCTCTTCTAGCATCTACTACTCACCCTACAGACACTGCTACTTTAGTTTCCATTCCCGTGAATAATCATCCAATGGTTACACGGTCAAAGGTTGGAATGCACAAGCCTAAAGTGTTCACTACAACCAAACATCATCTGCCTTCCATTGTTGACTTTCTCACAGTTCCTCCTACACCAACCACTTATCTTCAAGCTTCTAAGAACTTAAATTGGTTAGCAGCAATGAAGGATGAGTATCAAGCTTTGCAGTCCACTGGTACTTGGGAACTAGTACCTCATAATCCTCAATATAATTTGGTAGGCTGCAAATGGGTGTTCAAACTCAAACACAAGGCTGATGGTTCTATAGAGAGGTACAAAGTTAGGCTCGTAGCTAAAGGTCTTCATCAACAAGAATGTCTTGATTTCTCTGAGACTTTTAGCCCTGTAGCTAAACCTATTACAATTCGAATTCTTTTCTCTATTGCAGTTACATATAATTGGTTTGTTCATCAGTTGGATGTGAGTAATGCCTTTCTTCACGGCTATCTCCAAGAAGATGTATACATGGTGTAACCTCCTGGGTTTATTGATCACACTAAACCTCATAATGTTTGTAAACTGAAGAGATCTCTCGATGGTCTAAAACAGGCACCCAGGGCCTGGTATGAAGCATTTTATAGTGTTATTCTTTCATTGGGATTTACCTCTTCCTCCTCTGATTCTAGTCTTTTCATCAAGAGAGATTCTACTATTACTTTTATCCTAGTTTATGTGGATGATATCATCATAACTGGGAGCTCAACTACTGTTTGTTAGTCCATAATTTCCAAGTTGCAATCTTTGTTTCCTGTCAAAGATTTGGGAGATATTCATTATTTCCTAGGCATTGAAGTTCACAGATCCTCTGTAGGTCTATTTATTCACCAATCCAAATATGCCTTGGATTTGCTAAAGAAAGCAGACATGCTTGGTGTCAAACTTTGTTCTACCCCAATGGGTTCATCCAAGTTGGATCATTCTGGTTCTATTCTTTCCGATCATACATTGTATCGGTCAACTGTTGGTGTGCTTCAATACTTGACCTGGACAAGACCTGATCTGGCTTTTGCAGCGAATCAGGTTTGTCAGCACATGCATGCTTCTAGAACTATACATCTACAGGCTGTCAAGAGGATTTTAAGGTACCTAAAGGGTACAATTGACTCAGGCTTATGGTTTAAACCTGGAAAACAATGTCTCACAGCTTGGTCTGATGCTGATTGGGCAGGTTGTCCAGTAGACAGAATGTCTACCAGTGGCTATTGTGTTTTCTTAGGTCCTAATTTGATCTCTTGGAGGGCCAAGAAACAAACCATTGTGGCACGATCTTCTACTGAAGCAGAGTATCGGTCTTTAACCAATACTGCTGTAGAAATCACTTGGGTGTGCAAAATGTTGCAAGATATTTCCTTTCTTCTACTTCAAACTCTTGTGATTTACTGTGATAATCAAAGTGCTATTGCATTAGCTAAGAACCCAGTTTTTCATGCTCGAACAAAGCATGTCGAGATTGATTATCATTACATCCGAGATAATGTTCTTCAAGGTCATATCAGTGTTCATGATGTTGCTACTCTCATCCAGCTTGCTGATATTTTTACTAAATCCTTACCTGCAGACAGATTTGCTACTCTCAGTCAGAAGCTTTCAGTTTGTTCTCCTCCCTTCAACTTGATGGGCTGTGTTAAGGATATTGAAGGACCACCCACTAACCATGAGCACAATACATTAGAATAGTACTCAGATACTTAGCTTAATTGTTAAGTTTTGGTTTGTTAGAGTTAGTTGTAGAAGAATGCTTAGTCAGCATTATTATATATTCATGTATATATACACTATGTACCTTGTGAATGAATTAATGAGAATATTTCTTCAACAAACACTATCTCTCTCTAAATACTTTCTCTCTCTAAACTCTATCCAGAATCTTGATTTCTTACAAATTTCTAATCTTCAACACTATCTAGGTGGCATTTCATCTTTCTCCCCACGAAGATACACATTCTTCATGTTAGGCTTACTTTTACGAGTCAAGCCAAACTCCGAATCTGCACAGGGAAAGAAGATATTCAGTAATCCAAAGTTAAAGTAGCCCCTACCTGATTTGAAGCAGATAAAGAATAAATCAGTTCGCTTACCTTCAATAAACTTTAATGGAATGCGCAACTCAACTAAGAATCGGACTTCCACTCACCACTGATATCCTAGAGTGTCCTTGGTTCATTCGTGGTCACCCCTGGTTGAAGAATCAAAAAGCTTATAATGCGTAAACCTTAATTGTCCCACACCATTCTTATGACCATTCTCGAAGAAATACCAGAATTCTCAATGGTCAAATCCAGATCAAAGGATCTACTCAACTTGGAAAATCCCACCATGGCACGAATATATTGCATTGGGGGAACACTGCAAAAGCAGACCTTATGGAAGATCACCTCTTAGTAGAAGCACAATATGGAAAAGGTGAATCCCAAGATGAAGTAGTATAGATGAAACTTGATAACTCTCCACCCAGCTTGAAAACCGTTAATGCATGGTTTATGTCTACTTCTGTCTTCCACGCGCCTCACATGAATTTCAGATGGGGTTGCCTACCTAAATTCCTTAAGAAAGTCTCAAAACAACAGATCAAAGACAATCTTGGCTTGTCCAACTCTGAAGTATCCTACTCTTCTAGAATACTCGCCTTGACAATACTTAGGTGGGGGATATTTATCACCTTTGCACTGGGAGGAAGACATTTTGTAAAAATCTTGCAAAAAAATACCATATATATTCAGAAGATTGTTCGAGGAAAAAAAAATCAACAAGGGGCAGTGCACCAGGCCGTAGCCCAGCGCGCCAGCCCCACATGAAGCTTAACGCTTCATCGCTACTTCCTTATGCGCATGACCCGGCCCCAACCCGCCTCAGCTCCGTAGCTCCAATTACGACGACCTCAGCTCTGCAGCTCCCAGCCTCACCAACCTAATCCTGCGGCTGCCAGCCGCACCGAGACACTGTTACGCTGACTTCACATGGCTCCAAAAAAAAAGAAGAAGAAGGAAACGCTTTTCTTTTATCTTATCTTGAGGCTGCAGCAACAACGACAACGATGACCAACTCTTCATGGGCAAACAATTAAGAAAATTGGGGGAAGGGGAAATAATTTTCTCTTGTTTTCTCTTTTTCATGTTGGAAAATAAGTATAATCATACTCTTACCATAATTTTGTACCACCTTAGGTGGTGTATAAGTTGGACATGCCCACATTAGCTAAAATGCGTTTTTCAATTTCATATATTATTAATTACAAACCTAAATCAAAATTAAATTGATTGCATTTTTTTTATGTTTTCTTCACCCACTCTATCTCCATTCATATGTCCAATTGATCCTCGTAGCTCCAATCTCATCCCTCATTCCCATTCGATTATTCCTTCTCCTATCTTCACTAGCACTCCATCCAAACTCTAATGACAAAAAAAAATTGAAAAAAAATACAAAAAGCCTAGAACCATGGGTTTTCATCTATTGTGATTTTTTGTTTTCATACCGACAATTTTGTTTTCGTTTTTTGTGGTTAAAAGAGATGATCAAATGCTCTGCATGTAACAGTGACATTTAAAAATTAGGGTTTCATTGATTTCGTAACCTTTCCCCTTGTTAGATAAAATAGGCTACAACACGTTATCGGCACGCTCCTACCGCTACGCTTAGGAATCTGACGAGGAAGCTTTTTGCATCAAACTAGTTGATCAATATCATCATGCAATAATGTTCTTCCAAAATAACGGTTTTTATCTTGATATTTTTGCAGCCCTAATAGCATGAACATTCATCATACTGTATGACACAACTTTACGTTTTTTGAATTTTAGATTCTACATAAATTGTTTATGCATTATATTCATAATTGTTGAATTATGTGAATTAGATATTGCCATGAATTGCATCAAATATATGTCCATGCATTAAAATATTTGAATTGAATTAATTGAAAAAAAAAAAAAACATGCTTCATCTAGGGTTATTCGAACCCAAGACCCGAGCCATCCTTGTGGAGCTTGATGCTCCACCCCTGTGAGTGAACCAAAACGATGCCGTCCCTGACATCGTCCCAAAACCTAGAAACCCCCCACTCGCCGTCACGACCTGAAGTCGTGTTCTTGGGCCTTGTTCATTGTCCTGAACGATGATTGAATGGGATTCCAGAAGAAACGAGTGTACATTTGACACGCTTTGGAATTTAAGCAAATAAACATATGTAATACGCTACTAAGATATTAAGAATGAGTTCTCAAAAGATCAAATGCTTATTTGGTGTCAAAAGTACACTATTCTTCTATTTGGAGTGTATTTCCACTGTTTTAAGTATTTGTGAGATAAAACGAGCGTGTGTTTGACACGCTTTGGAACTTAAGTAAACAAACTGGCGTGCGTTTGATACGATTTGGAACTTAAGCAAATAAACACATATAATACACTACTAAGACATTAAGAATGAATTCTCAAAAGCTCAAATTCTTATTGGCGTGAAAAGTCCACTATTTTTCGATTTAGAGTGTATTTCCACTGTTTTAAGCATTTGTGGGATAAAACGAGCGTGTGTTTGACACGCTTTGGAACTTAAGTAAACAAACATATATAATAAACTACTAAGACATTAAGAATGAGTTCTCAAAAGATCAAATGCTTATTTGGTGTCAAAAGTACACTATTTGTCCATTTGGAGTGTATTTGCACTGTTTTAAGCATTCGTGGGATAAAACGAGCGTGCGTTTGGCACACTTTGGAACTTAAGCAAATAAAAACATATAATACGCTACTAAGACATTAAGAATGAGTTCTCAAAAGATCAAATGAATGAGTCCTCAAAAGATCAAATGCTTATTTGGTGTGAAAAGTACACTATTTTCCGATTTGGAGTGTATTTGCACTGTTTAAAGAATTTATGGGATAAAATGAGTTTTCATTTGACACGCTTTGGAACTTAATCAAACAAACATATACCTATAACTCAACTGATTTCGAAATTTTTTTCGAAACTTTGGTTCCACATCCTTTGATCGAGAAACCTTTTCTTCGTCCCTTGGATTTGTTCCTATTGAACTCTTGGACCTGCACCATGGTTTTTTACCTGGAACTCAACTGCCTGCACCTGTGGCACCGACCTTCTTCTCCGGTGAAGCAACCCAGCACACGCTGGGGTGTTCTGGACACCAAAACCCAAAGCCCATATTGGGTTGGCCTGTTTGACCCGCGAAAAAAAAGGGATTTTTTTTTTCTTAATTGGGCTCACCTGAAGCGGCCTAACACCATGGCTTGGCCCAATATGTGACACCAGGTCGAGGGCTACGGTGTCCCACATGCCTACGATGCATTGGATCCCAGCCTGCAGCTGGTACATCGGTGCACCTGCACCGCATCGCACCTGATCAGCACTTAGTTTGGGCTTATGTCTTTGGGTCTGGCCTCATTGCAGCCCAAATATGAATTGGGACCTAATCAGCCCGTGCCCATTCCAGCCCAAGTTTGGGCCTGGACGTTACGATACAAATTTGCTTAGCCTATCTGTGGGCTTTGGTCTAAGTTTTTAGGCCCCGAGCTTAATTGCCTAATTTTTTTTAGGCCTAATGGGTTTTGTATTTTTTCACCCACACTTTAAATTTGGCCCGAAGTCCAAATAATTAATTCAATTACAATTAGAAACCTGAAGTTCTATTTGCATATTTCTGTATATATATTTGCGTTTGTCTGTATGAGCATATGAACCTAAAGTTCATTATTTCGAAACCTGAAGTTTCTACAAACATGCCTTGTTTGAAAATCTGAAGTTTTCATTAAAAACATCACCCATGAAAACCTGAAGTTTTTTCATGCGAATTTTAACCAATACATGTCTATTAGAACCTGAATGTTATACTCCTAAGTGAATTGATTGATATTTTTCTCCATTGCACTAGCCACATCTTGTCCATCTATTTTGTGATAAGAACATGTTGAATTTGAACAAACTCGAATTTACAGTTTTGGAGGTCTCTGGAAGGAACTACCTCAAGTGAGTCTAAGATGTGAAGCTCCACCTCACTACAAAGAATTTGTGTTCCACCATTGAAGATGAGACAGACAACCCTGTTGGCGAAGCTGAGAAAGCTACTGCCATGATCTTTATATGAAGCCATATCCATGACGCACTGCAAATTGAGTATCTTGCTGAGGAGGATCCACAAGCACTATGGGTCGCTTTGGCTTATTGCCTTGATCACCAGAAGAACATTTTCTTGCCTGAAGCAAGACATGACTGGCAGTATTTGCGCTTCCAAAACACGGGACCAATGGTCATTTGAACCATGGATGCAGATATGTGCTATCGCTGTGGTTCAAAAGACCATTGGTCCTGTGTTTGTTGAGCTCCCCAAAAGGTTGTAACTGAATATCATTCTTATCGTAAGAAGTTTGAATCAAACTTTGTGCAAGTGCACGAACCGGATAGTAACAAGATGGAGCTTTCTGACTTTTAAGAGGTCGTTACCCCTACGAAGGATTATAATCTTAGACATAAACTATTTTTCTAGTTGAAATAAGACAATGGGGCCAAATTCCACAGTAGTGGCCGAAACCCCCCTTTTGTTTTTTTGGTTAATTCTGAACAATTTTCCTTTATGTTTGGATTATTTGTTGGTGATTTTTTTTTGGATAATAAGTTTTTAATTAATTTTCGTCCTTGAAATACTTAAAATTATTTTGAATGGATATTTGTTTTTAGAACTTTTAGGCATGTGATTGATTCAAATTAATTTTCATTCTAGGTATGACTAGTGGGGAAGTTAGTTGCCTGGCAGATAGTGCAACCACGCATACCATTTTGCTTGAACGCATCTATTTCACTAACTTCATACCTAAGAATGCACCTCTGACAACCCTTTCAGGCCCATCCAACCTGATCGAAGGATATGGTAAGACACATATAATGTTGTCTAATTGTACAATTTTGACCAATGATGAGGCACTCTATTCTCCACGTTCCGGAAGAACGTTGTTGAGTTTTAAGGACATTAGAGCTAACAATTACCACGCTGAAACCCACGTAGAAAATGAAGTTGAATTTCTATGCATAACTTCCTATGAATATGGCCAGAAACATATTCTAGAAAAGTGTACCCTGAGTGATCTGTATACTACGACCATACGCCCCATATAGAGCCATTATGTGGCCGGCCCTAACTTTGGGACCGCGCACGAAATTACACTATGACATGATCGTTTAGGACATCCTGGATAGATATCGATGCACCGTATCCTCAAATCATTACACATGCATCCACTAACCCCAAAGCTTAGGTTCGATTTAAGGAATCACATGTCAAACATGTTCAATGGGAAAGCTTTACTAAGCCTTCTTATGGCAAGATTCGTTCAAATCCTTCCATTTTTCTGCAAAGGAATTAGGGGGACATTTGTGGACCGATTCACCCTCCATGCAGAACATTTAGATATTTTATGGTATTGGTTGATGCTTCCACACGTTGGTCACACATGTGCTTGTTGTCCACAAGGAACGTTGCATTCTTCAAACTGTTGGCTTAGGTTATCAAGCTCAGGGTTCACCACCCTTATTATCTGATCAAATTTATTCGATCAGATAATGCTGGAGAATTCACATCTAAAACTTTTGATGACTATTGCATGTCAGTTGAGGTTGAAGTTGAACATCATGTACCCTATGTTCACACCCACAACAGCCTAGCAAAGGCATTCATTAAGCGCTTACAAATTATTACTCGATCGTTGGTCATATATACTAAGCTTCTGATCGCTGCTTGGGACCATGCAATATTGCATGCATCTATGTTGGTCTGCCTGAGGCCTGTTGTGACCCAACCATATAGTACCCTTCAGTTGGTTACCAGATATGAACCTGACATATCACATTTGCACATCTTTGGTTGTGTGGTCTATATGCTGATTTCGCCGCCCTTACGTACAAAAATGAAGCCTCAGTAAAGGATGGGAATCTATGTTGGATATGATTCTCCTTCGATCATTCGTTACTTAGAACCTTTGACAGGCGATCTGTTTACCACTTGTTTCGCGGATTGTCACTTCTATGAGACAGTTTTCCCGTCATTAACGGTAGATAAGAATGTCAACGTTCCTAAAGAACGACGCGAATTATCGTGGACATCTCCCACTTTGTCTTATTTAGATCGCCGCACTGCTCAGTCTGAAACTGAAGTACATCTCATATTAGATCTTCAGAGCATGGCTTAGAGCATGACATATGCTTTTACTGATCTAGCTCGAGTGACAAGATCACATATTCTAGCTGCAAATGTGCTTGCAAAGATGGATGTACCAAATGTATGACGGACTTCCCTCTTGGAGGCCTGGGACGCCAACTTTGGCGATCCACGTACATTAGCTGCTAGCCAATCATTTGCCCTTACACAAAAGTATGGCAGACTATTTAGTTCAAAGGATTCACACCATCGGAAGAGGAGACCCACAACGCAGGCTTCTAAAGAGCTTACCGTGAATCCGACTGTCGCTTACTCATTGTATCCAACTTATGAGGAAATTCTATATTACGGAAGCGTCCTTGAAGAGACGAATCCACCTCTCGAGAATCGTGAGATTTTGGTCTATTATCCTAGCTTAGATGATGTGTGTTGTAGAAATAAGATGATCGTCGACGATGCATTAGCATATGCAGCAGCTATTGAGATCATGTTGGGCGATGACATTGAACCCTGTTTTATTGATAAATGTCAATGTAGAATCGATTGGTCAAACTAGAAACAAGCAATCCAAGTTAAACTCGATTCACTTACGAAACGTAAGGTGTTTGGACCTGTAGCTTATACTCCTCCACATGTGAAGCCCGTTGGCTACAAGTGGGTTTTTGTTCTGAAGAGTAATGAGAAGAACGAAATAGTGTTTACAAAGCTCATCTTGTTGTGCAAGGCTTCTCACAATACCTTGGGATTGACTATGAGAAACTTATTCACCCGTTATGGATGTGATTACTTTTAGCTACCTTATCAGTTTGGTAGTTTCCGAAAAACTAAGTATGCAGCTGATGGACGTAATAACTGCGTATCTCTATGCGGATCTTTATACAGACATTTATATGAAAGTTCCCAAAGGACTTACATTGACTGGATCAAATACTTCGAAGCCCCAGAGCACGCTCTTAATTCGGGTGAGGCGTTCACTCTACGGTTTGAAGCAATCCAGAAGAATGTGGTATAACCATCTGAGTGAGTATTTGGCTAGTCAGTGATATATGAACAACGAACTATGCCCTTATGTGTTCATTAAGAAGTCATATTCCGGTTTTGCGATAAATGTAGTATATGTCGATGACATGAACCTTATCGGAACTCCTGAAGAGCTCGTGAGAACTATCGCGCTCTTGAAGTCGGAATTTAAGATGAAAGATCTAGGAAAGACTCGATAATGTTTCAGTCTCGAGATAGAGCATCGTTCAGATGGAATCTTAGTACATCAAACGAACTATAACCAGAAGGTGTCATGCCACTTTAACGAGGATAAAGCAAAGCCTTCGAGTACTTCTATGGTCGCTCGACCTCTAGATGCAAAATGAGATCCCTTCCATCTGAAGAATAACCTCTTCTAAATATTTTGGAGCCTGAAGTTCCTTATCTAAGTATGATAGGCTTTTTATTGTACTTAGCTCAATGCACTAGACCCGACATCTCATTTGATGTTAATCTTTTGGCAAGATACAGTAATGCACCAACACGCAGACATTGGACTAGCGTTAAAGACATCTTCTATGACCTTAAGGGTACTACGGATTTGGGCTTGTTCTATCCCGACGGATCCTCGAGTGTTGCCACACCCTTCGCTTCGCGAGTCAATTCTCGTCTTGCTGGTTATGCCGACGCAGGATACTTATTTGATCCGCACAAGGCGCACTTTCAAACAGGTTATGTCTTTACCGTTAGAGGCACCACAATTTCTTAGAGGTTAACTAAACAGACCTTAGTTTCCACTTCGTCTAACCATGCTGAAATTCTTGCCATACATAAAGCAACTTGGGAATACTTTTGGTTGAGAGTAGTTGTGGGCCATATTCGAAGCTCTTACAATCTTTACCCCATCGTGGATGTCCTGACGACGATCTATGAAGACAACGCAACATGCATTGAATAACTCAAGAAGGGTTACATTAAAGGAGACAACACCAAGAACATTGTGTCGAAGTTCTTCTTCTCACATCAACAACAAGAGCATCAGAAGATTGAAGTCAGGCAAATCCGTTCACAAGATAATCTGGCTGATCTCTTCACCAAATCACTACCAAAGGCGACGTTTCAGAAGCTTGTTCAAGGAATTGGTATGCGTAAACTTTCTGAGTTGTAATATTGCTATTTCTCTTTGGAATTGTGTCAAACTTAGGGGACGTATCCTGAAGAATACTTCCTTGATCTTAATGTACTCTTTTTCCCTACGATTAGAAGCATTTTTCCCATTGCATTTTGCTACCTAACTAGGTTTTAACGAGGCACCCACCTTGGGTTTGTTGGAAATGTGCCCTAATATGATGATACTTTACGGACATTTCACATGTTAAACTAATCTAGTTTAATATAAAGGGAAAAGATTATTGTTTAAAGTCGTCTCATATAAATGTTATATGCTTAAACGATAAGTCCAAGGAATATGTAATTGGGAGAATGTGATATAAGTAAACATTCATCATCATAGGATTGCCAATTGGGCATTGACAGTCCTTTAAGATCAGTACGTGCTATGTCTTCTCTTAAGCAAAGTGACTGGTCTCGAGTCATTGGTGTGACTGACGCCAAGACAAGCATGTAGGTGCTCAATAGAGAATGAGTCCACTGAGGGCGATCAACAAGGAGTTCTCATACTCATGTCACATGAGAACTCATGGTTGGGATAATGTAAAGTAGTCATTTGACCCGAGGCATCATAGTTGTCTTGTGGTTAGGTCCTTGATCTTTGACTATGTCAAATTCACTCCGTCAAAGGGTGTCCACGACATAGTTGGGGTTAAGCCACTTAGTCATGGAGGCAAGTGAATGCACAACAAGGGATCTCTAACCTTCAAACCGTTTGAGAGAGAATACTCTATGATATGATTAAGAATCTTTGGCCAGAGTATGAATGAGATTTAGGAAGTCATTCCAAATCACATTCAAGGTAATCATATAAGTAAAAGAATCACATTGTATAGTAGACATGAAAAAACTATCAAACCAAATAGTGTGGTCAAGAGTATTGTATTAGAGAAAGATCGTATTGCATTGTAATCCTAAACTGAATAGGTTATCCACCTCTTCTGATTAGCTTGGGTAGCCATGATATACTGCTAGGTGTCACTCATGGTTTGTGGAAGCCCTAAAGGTGTATAATCACTAAAGGGAGAATTGAAAGTATGTTTCAATTCACAATCGATTTGAAGAGTTCTAATCGCCCACTGCCTCACTAAAAGGAACCTAATGGATCGTATACCTGGTACGGTAGAGATTGAAGAAACAACGGAGATGAGTAAGGATAATTCAATGAATTAATTATTTATGGCTATGATTAATTAATATGTTAATTAATCAAACGAATAAGTTCGTATTAGACCTCGGGTTAGTTTTGGGCCTCAAGGTCTAATGGGATTTGAATGTCAAGTCCAATAACTCAAGTTGTATGACAACATGAAAACACAAAGGGCTTGAAAGCCCAATAAACCCATCAAGGCCGGCCATAAGAGTGAGGGGTAGGGAACTTGGCTTAATTGCTAGTTTGCCACTCAAATGTGAGGTGGTATAAATGCATCTTTATAGCCATTTCATCATTAGGGTTTTCTTTGAGGAAATTGGAGAGAACATAAGCTCTCATTTTCTCTCTAAGAGGCCGGCCACCCTAGAGGAAAATAGCTAGCAATCTTTCTACCTCTAGGTCACTCATCTCATCCTCAATGCTCTCCTTGGTGTGGAGACTTAGAGGTTCCCTATTTTGGGAACTTGGAGAATCCATTCCTTCATCCATCCAAGAAGTCATGGAGCCAAGAAGCAAATTTCCTCCATCCACATCCATGGAGTCAAGGAGCAAGGAGACCAAGGAAAGATGGCCCTCACATGGGTGAATATCTTTTGCTAAGCAAAGAGGTGATTCAAAGGTATAAAAGTTTCTCAACTCCTTTCTTTAAGATTTGAGTTTAGTCTTGGTTCACCACAACTGCTAGGCCTTGAATTTCATGGGTAAAGTTTTGTTTTTGAGTGCATACAAGCATGATTCCGCCTTTTAATTGTTATTTGCATGCATAGATGTTGCTCAAATGAACTAGTTTTAACAAATATTTCCTTCAAGGTTGATCATATCCCCGATGACGTCCCGTAGACATTTCTTTTGACTTTGCATTTCTCACGCATTTTCCTTAGACTATGGATTTTGTCCCTACTAGGGTTTTTGCCATAGCCTTAGGGTTTTTTTTAGTGAGACTTACTTCCTTATGCAAGTTCCTACCATATTGAGAATAGCGTTGTTCCCATAATCAGTGCTGACGAGTCGACTTCCTCAACTTCTACATGATGCTAAATCTACCTTGAGTATTTACATACTCAAGGGGGAGTGTTATAAACTTTCCTAGTTTAAGTGTGATTGTGTAAATCCTAGATTAGATTTGATTCTAGTTATTCTTTCCTATATGGACTTGTATTCCTTGGGGATGAAGGATTTCTTCACCCTCTTATTATCATAAATAAAGGCAATACGTAGGGAGGAATAGCAAACACATTCCCCTACAATTCTACAAACACATCTCTCTCTCTTCTCTCTTTGCTGCCGGCCCCTTCCCCTTGTTAGATAAAATAGGATTCAACAAAATCATAGTTATTTTTTAATTTATGCGATTATCCACCTCATTTGCCATAACATTATTTTTAATTGATGTGGATTATCCACCTCAGTTGCCAAATAAGATGGTATGAAAATGTGGTACATTTACGTGGTAAGAATAGTATTACTTGAAAAATATCGTTTAGGTTTATTTGATCCACTATTTCAGGTATAGTTAAAATAAATTCTATAGGCAGTTGGACTTTATCTCCCAGAAGACTTTCACTACAAGTTATAGCTCATAATCCAATGCAGTCATTGAATCAACTTTTGGCAAGCCCACAAAACTTGGGATTTCTACACCTCTTGCACCTCCTAAATGTAGCATGGCATATGTGGGGGCATTTGTGGAGCCAAAAACAATTTAGAAAATCTTGGAGCAACACGTGGATTTTCATCCTTTATTAATGAGAATTTCGTCATTAAATTGGCAAGGTTCACATTTGTTTCAAGCACAGTTCACTCACCAAGAAGACTTGAGCTGGTGATTACAACTTCTCCAATCTCATCTGCTCATGGCAAGATGATAAGGTAAGAGAATTAAAGGTAGAACAAATAACTAATTCCTACCTTTAAGCTTTTCTCGTTGAAGACATATTCCTTTAAACAAGGAAGCCCAATCACATCTAACCAAGGATTCTCCAAGATAATATCCTTAATATATTATTAATTAAATTTAGTAATATCTACAAGGATTATCCTTAGTACTGCAATGGCACAAGTCCATCCATCGGATGACAAAACTTAGCCAACTGGACGTCGACAATACCTCATTCTACACACTTCTCAAGTAAGTTGAAGTTAACTCAACCCTCAATCCATAATTTTGCTATGTTTTTTCCAATGCGAATTTAAGGATCGTATAATAGCACAAGTAAGAGTGTTGAACCACATGGACTGATTAGACCTCTACATTACTAGATTTCTGTCAACCCTAATTAAACAATGAAAAGAACAAGTTTAATTTGGTTTGATTTGATAACTAAAATAACTTTAAAATGCAAGCAAATATAAAGACAATTGCTAGCATGATTTGGAGATATCAAATAAGGAAAAAGAATTCAAAACAAAAGCTGAATTTCTGGGATCTCTTTAGAATATGTCGTAGCCTTTTTTACCACAAAAGCTGAATTTCTGGGATCTCTTCAAAACAAAAGCTGAATTTCTGGGATCTCTGGACAGATTTCACAGTCCGAGCTATCTATTTTACTCTCTTTTCTTCCATACTAAAAAACCCTAGCCGTTCTATACTTTTCCACTATCCACCAAAGAAACCATGCAGCTGCGCTGTACTTGAAGGAGTTCTACATTAGAATTGCTTCAAGGGGTTTCTTCTATGAATTTGATTGTACTCATGTTGTTCTTCATATTTACATAAATTGCGATCATGATGTGTAATTAAGTTCATAACTAGGGTTTTCAATGTAATTTTGCAAAACTATTCTTTGTTATACTAAGTTAAAGTTTTCAAGTTTCCAATGTGTTTTCTGATAAGCTCATATTTATATATATTTTACATCAAATTCACTTGTCTTTTCTTAGTTAGTTCCTTATATTTTTGAGCTATTTACTTTGTTTTTGTGTTTTGTAGGATTTGTCAAGCAAAGAAAAGAAAAATAGCACAAGTGCGATTTTAAGTAACAAATTCGTCAAAACTGCCTGTGCAGATCAGCTGACTTTGGAAGCAAGTTGCGGACAACTCAGAATGAATTAGAAAATGAACCTTATATGCTTGGAAAGCTACGGATGTCTATTTTCTGGACAATTTCGCGGATTGCTAATATCATTTTGCTAGAAGAAGTTATGGCTGTTTTAACACTGAAAGGTTCCTAAGAGACTGAGCAGTTTGTAACTGAAAGCAATAAATCCAATAAATCTAGCAGCCAAAACTAATGCAGTCAAGAACAAGTCAGCTGACACCTATTCAAATATCAGAGGAAATGGAAATAAAGATGAGAATAAGTGGGAGTAATGGGCATAAAGGCTACCTAAAGAGTTACAATTGTTTTACCATTTCATCTCACTTATTGTCATCACTAAATGACTGTTAGTGGGGTGAGTTATGGAGAAAAAACTGGGGTATCAAGCAAGAACAAAAAGGTACAGGTTGCAGCGGCAAAAGAAAAGAAAAAAGAGAAAAAAAAAGAAACAAAATTGGAAAGGTGCAGCTGACGAAAATGGGAGGGAAGAAAGCAAGGCAGCAATAAGTTAGACAAGGAAGAAGGCAGCAGCATTGGGGAAGGAAGGAAAGAAGAGGAGGCCTCAGTCGATTTCTTTCGGTTCTATCTTCTCAAACTCATGTCTATCTTTTGTTTTTATTTAAGGATTGTGTGCAACTAAATTTTTAGTAGTTAGGAGCTGTTTTGAAGCCCCAAATATGATTGCAAGTTTGTTATGACATTTCATTGAATTACTTTTATGAATGGATGAAAATTGGTTCACTACTTGTCTCATTGATGAATTCTTTATGTGTTTTCTACGGATGCATACTTAGTAAGCATATCTAGGATTCTAATGCTATGAATATGTGTGTGTCTGCCCTTGTCGAATGAGGACCTACATATGTTATAGAGTAATACTTGTTAATTGCGATTAACATGTGAACCAATTTCTAGGATAAGTAAGACAACGCTAGTACTTACGATGCCTTGTGATGACTCAAACTCTTTATGTTCTTAATGATTTCTACTTGTTAAATCTATGAACACGTCATTCTAGATTGCATGCTAGGGACTAAGTTAAGTTGAAAACGTCATTCTCTTAACATACTACATAAGAAAGAGTAATAGGTTGAGTTCTAACATTGAGCCAACTTGAGCTTCTTCATCCGGAAATAAAGGGAATTTGAATGAAACATAACATGTTTGCATGATTATTTGGTGGTGGATAGCAATTCCCCTAACTCGTTTTTCTTAATTTGTGAACTATTTAAAATTTGTTTCTGTCCTGTTTTTGTTCGATTTAATTTAAATAGAAAATCAACTCCAAAAATCCCAAACATTTGTATGTGTGTGGCTCTGTGTGTCTAGTGTCTTCATATAAAATTTCGTAGACTTTAGATAAGTGTAAGTTGGTCTAATAATTATTTTCCGGTGGCTGGTCAGTAGGGACAACAGCCCAGTTTTTGTGACATTTTAAGTAGTTAGATAAAACAATCTTCTGCGGGAAAGACCCATATTTTCATATGCTACAATTGACAAATCTTAGTTTTAATAAGGAAAATCAATAGGACATTTGTGTGCTACTTTGTGGTGTGCTTTTAATCTTATCATTTTCTTGTGTTTTTTCATTGAGCTTAAATCTTAATTGATATGTTTTTTTTTTAGGTTTGGTCAACAACCATTAAGATTGCTTATTAGTTATTTAATCAAGGTTACGCTACATGCTTAATATCTGTGGACATGTGAATGAATGAAGAAACTACTATGCATACATCCTTCTCTTTTCAAATAATTGACTTATGCATCAGAGGTTCATTGGTCAAACCCTCATTTTTCAGGGCGTGAAGATTTTGGTCTTAACCAAATGTGTAATTTATTTCGTAGAAACAACTTCGCCAATTCTGAAGACGACGAATTTTTGCTGCCACAATATTTAATGAGATATTATATTCACACACCCCAAATTATTTCTCTCACACATTTTTAATTTTTTAATATTTTCTACACACCACTAACACTTGATAGAAAAATATTAAAAATTTAAAAAGGTGTGGGAGAAGTAATTTGATGTGTGTGAATATAATCTCCATATTTAATATCTTTGGAATTGGCCTTTTATATTGTACAATGCGATTAAGCTCATGCAAGTTACCAAGGTAATATATATCTCTATATTTTAATTCAAAGCATACATAACTCACATAGGATTCCCAAACTTTATAGAAAAACCCTTCATGGGTGCCCCCATTGACCTCATGCGGGAAGTGCCAAAAATGCAAATTTTATTGGTAAAAAAATAACCACACATTCATTTGTCTCTGCTTCTACACTCCATTATTTAGCTTTTAGCAAGATTTCTTTGTTTCACTTTAAGCTCAGCTTTACGTTACTTCGTATGTATTCTTTGTTGATTTTAGTGAACTAGTCATCAACTACCTCCTCCTTACATGCCTATTCAATCATACTAGTAATATTATTCTTCACTCGTAAGTGAGAGGTCTTAACTTTGATTTTCGCCAAAGACGAATTTGAACATTATTTCTAGCTTATTGTGAAACTCAATCCACCATCCATCCCCCTTAGTGTGATAATATCGTTTATTAAAAGAAAAATTCCGAGTTCTTATCACAGAGTTGACGAAGTATAGTTGGGCACAACAGATCTCAACTCCCATATAAGTATTGAGGTTTTTGTGCATGCCCTTCTCAGTAATACATTCCATCGTGGGTACTTTGTCTTATTATGTATATTGAATAATAGATTCCACATCCGTCGTATTGACAAAATGAACTCTCTAAAGTACTTTCCAACAATGTATATGTGTGTATATTATACAACATACTTTCTCATGGATCGTGTTGCATGCATGAATATTTACAAAAAGTAGTATTTACCCGAATTAATAGATGAGGGACTGTTTAGGGTACATTGAAGTACTTGATGTAATCTCTTATTGACGATCATATATGATTGTTGCATGTATGTCATTACAAGAATCTGATCGTTAGTAAGTGATAGAACATAAATGTATTGTAACCAATTCAATAAATGAAATTATGTCCTCCTTTACTTTCGAAAGGAGTCAGATTTATTTATGCCCTTCTTTTTTCTTTCAAAATAAATCAGATTTATTTATGTTTCATTTGTAAACTCGTTTTGAATCTCAATTTAAAGCATCTCCAAAGGACTAGAGTGAGCATCTACGATAGACTTTCTAAACAAGTATAAACATCTCCCCAGACTTTCTAAACAAGTATTAACATCTTACTTTGAATCTCATTTATCTTAAACAACCATGCCTATATATCATCCCACATTATCCAATGTAATATTATATCTTTCTTTTTTATTTTAAAAGGAGTCAGATTTATTTATGTCCTTCTTTTCCAACTTCTCACCATACCATCCTTTATATGCACCCAGATTTATTTTAGTATCTGTTGCTCCGATTTACTCTTACATCGGATAATATGGGATGTTTAGCTTCCACAGGAATACTCGTAGATTCGTAGTGTATTTTTGCTCATCATAATAACTATGGTGTATCTTCACCATATATATAATCATTTGTCATATGTCTCTTCACCTAATTCTAGTTAACTTTTACATTAAATGTTACTTTTTCGATTTAAAAAAAAATTAACCAAGGTTAAATGTAAGGACATGTGACAGATAATTAGGTATATGGTGAGCACACACCAAAATTTAGAGTAGTGAACAAAAATGCTCCCAAAATACTCAACCAAGTTTGAGATGGAGATTATTATTAAAAAAATAAAAAGTAACTTTGGACTTGGAAGTTACATGTAATTACTGGAAGAAAATGGGAATTTTACAGCATGAACAACTGCTGCAATTTTTAGTTAAAGCATGATGCTGCAACATTCTTTCTTTTTATAAACATGCGCATTTGAAAGGGTATAGAATATTTACTCGAAAAATCACTTATCAGATTCTATTGAAAAAGACACAATTTTTTCTCAAGGATTCACCGTGATATTACTTGCCATTCCAACAACGACAAGACATTTTAAAGACTCATGCTTGTGAAAGAAAGAAGAACATGAACCTCTTTTAACATGATTTTAAATTCCAATTGGTTCCCAGAAACCATCAAAGACCAGACAATTCATCCAATTAAGTACAAGACTTGAAAATCTATCAAGACTGATAGTCAATGCTAGTAAAACCATGGCCACTTTCTATCCATTCCAAATGGATGGAAATTGGCTTTTTAAAGGGTTTCACTTTTTATAAGCCAAGCACGTTCAAATTTAGCACTCTACAAAGTATATCATTATCGACTCATTTATGATGAGAAAAAAAAGAAAGAGGGAGTGCATTATATAATATTTTGGATCGCTAATAATCTTGGTTTGTTGTAAATAGGCAAAAGTGAGAGAGATAACTTTTGTTAGAGACAGAAGCGAAGTGGGTGCAATGCATCACACTGCTTATTTTCGTAACTATAACACAAAAGGATTATAGGTAAAGAGATGAAGGAAGAGATATTGGTATTATTGCTTTCACTCTTTTCTTTTATGCGTCTTGATCATATACGGAATGCTCCTTATATAGAGCCATATCCGTGAAGAATCATAAAAATGAATTGAGTGCATTTTGGAAAATATCATACAACAACAACAATGCTACTATTCTTAAGTCTTCTCACTTTTGATCTTTAGCTAAAACATGTGAGCATTCATTCCCATAACTTTTACAACACTCCCTCTTGAATGCCCACATATCAACATCAGCTGCTTCGTTAAAACCTTGCTCGGAGAAACCCAGTGGGAAAAAACCGTAGCGAAGGAAAAAGAGTACAACATGCTTGTATCATGGATGCTCCCTCTGATATGTATCTCCCTCTGATTCAGCATTCTTCAAATTTAACTGATTGCTAAGCCGACGTAATCCAATACCATGCACTAGCTTCTAAAACGTGCACTTTGGTGGAGATTTAGTGAATAAGGCTACTAGATTTTCATTGGAATGAATTTGTCTAACTTCAATAACTTTAGTCTTTTGAAGCTCATGTGCACTGGTAAACTTTCGCACTATGTGTTTAGTCTTATCGACCTTGATGAATCCTTTTGCCAACACATGCTGCATTATCTTCATGAATGATAGTTGGAGTGTCTTCTTAGAAGGTACATCGCATGAATTTCAGATGTGGTAGATTATTGATCTTAACCAAGAACATTCACAACTAGCTTTATGTAAAGCAAGTATTCCAAGTGATTGGAAGATGTAGCAACTAATTTTTGCTTTGTTGAGCGCCATGACATTGTTGTACTGCCATAATTGAACACATATCCAGTTTGTGAGCAGGCTTTATGTGGATCAGAGAGAAAACCAGCATCTGCATATCCAACAAGGCTCTGGTTATTTGTGGATTTCTTGGAGTAAAAGAGACCTATGTCTATTGTCCCACGAAGGTATCGTAAAACATCTTTGACTCCCTTCCAATGATGAATTGTTGGAGCAAAGTTGTACCTTGCTAATAAGTTGACTGAAAAAGCTATATATTGTCTAGTACATTGTGCTAAATACAATAAAGCACCTATTGCACTAAGATATGGTACTTCTGGACCAAAGACCATTTCATCATCTTCTTTTGGACGAAATGGATCTTTTTTAATGTCCAGAGAACAAATGACCATTGGCGTGCTGAGTGGATAAGCCTTGTCCTTGCCAAATCACTTTAGGATTTTTTTCAATGTAAGCTGATTAATGGACCAAAATTCCATTAGCACAATGCTCGATCTGTAAGCCAAGACAATATTTTATTTTCCCAAGGTCTTTCATTTCAAATTCACTTTTTAGATATTCAGCAGTTTTATTAAGCTCTTTAGGGGTTCCAATTAAGCTCATATCATTGACATATACTACCACTATAACAAATCTAGAATTTGATTTCTTAATGAACACACAAAGACAAATGACATTGTTGGTATATCATTCTTTGATCAAATATTCACTAAGACGATTATACCACATTCGTCCATATTGTTTGAGCCCATATAATAATCGCCTTAATTTGATTGAGAGCATACCTCGTGGTTTGTTAGTCATTTCAGGCAACTTAAGTCCTTCTGGGACTTCATATATATGTCAGTATCTAATTCTCTATATAGATACGCGGTGATGACATCCATAAGTTGCATGTCAAGTTTTTCTGAAACCACCAAACTTAATAAGTAACAGAATGTAATTGCGTCCATTACAGGAGAGTATGTCTCCTCATAATCGATTCCCGATCTTTGTGAAAAACCTTGTGCAACGAGTTATGCTTTATATCTTGCAATCTCACTTTTCTCATTGCTCTTTATTGTGAATACCCATTTGTAACCCACGAGGTTTACTCTAGGTAGGGTTTGTACTACTGGTCCAAAAACACTTCACCTTTTCAAGGAATTTAATTTTGCCTTGCATCTTTTCACTTAGGCCAATCTTGTCTCTATTTGCATTCATCAACAGAGCAGAGCTCAACATCATCACTTAATATGATTTCAGTGGCTACTATGAATGCAAATACGTCGTTGATGATTATTTTATTTTGATCCCACAATTCATTATTACATGCATAATTTATGGAGATTTATTTGCTTTCATGTACTTCTGTCTCTTCAGGGATATGTGTCTCATCAAGGACATTTTTTTTCCTGGAAGTACAGAATCATGAATTGTGGATTTGTCATTCATTTTTTTTCCTAAGTGATTTCATTTGGATTCAATTGTTCCTTCATCTTCCTTTTTCGAGAGGCTGAATCTTTTAAACTTGGGGGTCTACCACCTTCAGAGATAAATAATTCGTTGCCACTTTATTTTGTCCAATGGGGACATCAATTCTTGCAAGCGCATTTGAAGCTGGTATATGTAATTTTGTCACTTTTGTAGCATCATTAAATGCATCAGGCATTTGATTAGCAATACTTTTTAGATGAGCAATCATTTTCACTTCATTTTCACATTGAGTGCTTCGTGGATCAAAATGAGATAAGGTGGGTACACCCATGCCAATTCTTATTGTTTTTCTGGAATGGTCTTTTCTCCCCTAACGGTAAGAAAACTTTCTCATCAAAGTGACAATCCTTACAACGAGCTGAAAAAATATCACCTGTCAAGGGTTCCATATATCTAATGGTAGATGGTGAATCAAAACCCACATAAATTCCTAGTATGCGCCGAGGTCCCATTTTAGTGTGTTGTGGCGGTGCAATAGGCACATAAACAACATAATAAAAAATTCGTAAATGTGAAATATTTGGCAGATGCCAAAACAAAAGTTGTACTGAGGAGTATTGATGGTTAGCTATAGGTCTTAATCGAAACAATGATGCATCATGTAAGATGGCATGTCCCCGTGAAGAACTGGTAATTTTGTTTTCGTGAGTAGAGCGTGAGCTATTAATTGAAGCCACTTGATAAATGCTTCTGCTAAACCATTTTGAGTATGGACATGAGGAACAGGGTGTTCAACATCAATGCCTAGTGTCTTGTAGTAATCATCAAAAGTTTGAGACGTAATTCACCAGTGCTATCAAATCGGATTGACTTGATAGAGTAACTGGGAACTGTGCTTGTAATTTAATTATTTGAGCAAGAAGTCCCGCAAAAACTACATTTCGAGTAGACAAGAGGCAAACATGTGACCATTGGGTAGGTGCATTAACAAAACCATAAAATATCGAAATGGTCCACAAGGGGGTTGAATAGGCCCACAAATATACCCTTGAATTCTTTGCAAAAATGATGGGGATTCAGTATCAATCTTTAATTGTGATGGTCTAATTACCAACTTCCCTTGAGAACAAACCTTGCAAGGGTTATCATTTGATATAGCAATGTGTCTGCTCAATAATGGATGTCCATTAGAGTTGGCAATGATTCTACGCATCATGGTCGATCTTGGATGACCCAGACGGTCATGTCAAAGCATTTAAATTTTGGGATCAATGAACTTTTGGTTTATGATAGTATGCGCTTCAATTGTCTTTATGTATGTATAATACAATCCACTCAATAAGCCATACAACTTCTCTAATATACGCATTTGCGTATCATTGGAGGTAATGCATAGATATTCCACATTTTCTGGACCTTTCATTTCAAAGTGGTATCCATTTATACGTATGTCTTTAAAACTTAACAAATTTTGAGTAGATCGAGTAACGTACAACGCATTTAGTATGGACAATATTGTTCCATTTGGTAACATGAACTGGACTTTTCCTGAGCCTTCAATTCCATCTAATTGGCCTGATATTGTTGTTACCTTTACTTTTGTAAGCATCAAACTTGAGAAATATTTTTTATCTCGAAGTATTGTATGCGTGGTTGCACTGTCTATAAGACAAATATTTCCGTCATTGCTCTTGTTTTGAGAATAACCATAGTTTTTATCCATGCTTTATGAGTAAATGAATCATAGTGAAAAACAATTTATTCATAACAAAAGGAAATTGAAGTGCCACTTTTATTGAATTGAAATACGAGCTTTAAACTACAAGTTCAGATAATAGATCAAGAGTACATTAAATATAAAAATGATTCAATCGGACGGATATGCTTCATTCCCTATTTCCACAATGAAGTCTGAAACATCTAGGTGGGTTATGTGCACTTGGCCTGATAAATCAAACACTGGATCAGGTGTATCCATTGGTTTAGTCTGGTCGATGAAATTGGTTTCGACACTCTTCTCCTTGAGGAAGGCTTGATACAGGTCCATTAGATGTTTTAAGTACGGCAGGTACGTGCCCAGTGCCCATTAGCACCACACTTATGGCAGACTCCTTCAATATTTTTATAAGCATTATTCATATGAGCTTTACCCTTGTGGAAATTTACAATTTTGAAGCTCGGGCTTGGATTATGCCTTGGACCCTGGTTGTAAAATTGGACACCATGATTCTTGCATTTCCCATTCTATCGGCCTCGCCTATAATTGTTGCCATGTGAGGATGTGGTGTTCGTTTCGAGGGAAACAACATTCACTTATGGGAATGACGCTGATCCAGTAGGTCGGGACTGATGGTTTTTCATCAGGAGCTCATTGTTCTGTCCAGCCACAAGGAGCACCAATATCAACTAGTTGTGGGCACCGATATCAGCTAGTTGTACTCAGTAAAGCCTCGCTCTCTTACTATTGTTGTAAGAGCACATTAAAGGCATGAAATGTACTGAAATTCTTTTCCAGCATATCTTCCTCAGTGATAGTCTCCCCACAAAGTTTCATTTGGGAGCTAATTCTGAACATTGCAGAGTTATACATAGCAACCGTCTTGAAATCCTGGATTCTTGAGTATTTTCACTCATAACGAGCTTTTGGGAGAATTACCATTTTCTGGTGATTGTATCTATTCCTCAATGCCTTCCAGAGGACTAATGGATCTTCAACCGTTAGGTACTTGCTCTTCAATTCTTCAAGGTGGCGACGGATAAAGATCATGGCATTCACCCGATCTTGAGATGATGCATTGTTATCCTTCTTGATGGTGTCTCCAAGGTTTCCTTCCTTCAGATGGATCTTGGCGTCCACTACCCAAGTAAGGTAGTTTTTCCCAATGATATAAAGGGCAACAAAATCAAGTTTTGCCAAGTTCGCCATTTTCTTTTTCTGAAAGAAAAATGAGATGTGTAAGAACTTGCAATAATATGTATTCTGGAGGAATGTAGTGTTAGAACTTCTGGTTCTTACAAATTTTTCATTTTGATCTTCAGGCCAAAATGATAAGCACTTGAAACTTTAGGCTCGAGATTTACATAATTTAGACATTAATTAAAAAATTATTAGGTAGTTAGTAATACTCAATACATAAGCACTACTATCAGTATTAAGTACTACTACCAAGAATAAAGAAAACTAATGAGGAAGGCGATTGTACTGCACTACTCTTATTGAAAGAATATAGCATAGTATGGGCGTAGTTAGTAATACTCAACACACAAGCATTGCTATCATTATTAAGTACTACTACCAGGAAGAAAGAAAACTAATAAGGAAGGCGATTGTACCACGCCACTCTCATTGAAAGAATAAAACATAGGATGAGAGATTATACCGCACCACTTAAGTAGTAGGAAAATTTAAATATGCAGTGTAGGATGAGCGATTATACCGTACCACCTAAAATTGCAATAAAATTAAATCTACAGTTCAAGATGCACGATTGTACTGCACCATCTAAAATTACAGTAAAATTAACATAAATAAACACTGGGTTAGTAATTAGAAGCTACACAAAACAAGAAACCAAAAGTATAAGCAATTGTTATATTGAGAACTAGGAGAAGGCATGGTGCTAGCAGTTCTTGGTGAGAGTACATCAAGTAGGTGAGGCAAAGGAGGAAGAAGAATAGTAAGATCCTTATAGGAAGCATTTTTTCGGTGAAGGGAAATGAGAACTAGTTAGAGTTAGAGAGTCGTGCTGATAACGTGTTATAAATAGGCAAAAGTGAGAGTGATAACTGTAAACACGAAAATCCTGCAATAAATGACAAGAGAACATGTGTACAAAGAACATTTGTATACAAACAAAAGAGGAAAGGAAACTGGAAACGAATTAATCAGAATCAATATCAACTACAACGACCGATACCTACACCGACGAAGATACTGTACTGAATGACTTGATCGATTGTACTAGATAGCATAAGATAGACCATAAACCTTTCATACGCAATTTCTCGATCCATTCATTAATGCGTAAGAGAAAGCGATCCATTAGACTAGAGGGAAGTTGGTCTTTCTCAACGTGGTGTATAGCACGAAAACCCATTCACAAGGTTTTGCTATAATCATTGACAGATTTAGGGTTACAATCTCTTTACAACTTGATTATTTGATTCGATCTCCGAAATGTAAGGTGTGTAGCGTTGTTAATCCAAGGGTCGCGATAACTTGATCTTGGATGAATGGATGCCGCAAGGTTTTGGCTCTTGGGAATGGAGGAACTGGCACATATAGGGGTGCTTGGTGGTTCTTCACGGGTTTGACGAAGAACGCGAAGGGTTTTCTGAGTCTTCTTGAGTGTTTGAGTGCTTGAGAGCTTCAGAGTTTCAAAGATTCAACATCTAAGCATGAATGATTTTTTGGACCTTTTTCTTTGTCTTGGAGCCTTCTATTTATAGACTTTCCAAGCCTTGACTACAGATGAAATTGGCCTTGATTGTGGGCTTGATTAATTGATGAAAAAACCAGGACTCAATTTGTGGGTCAGTTCGTGATTTGATTCCATCAATTAACATTTGATTTAATTAAATTAAAATTAAATAATTCCTTTCCGCCAAGTGTTAACACGGGTCCTTCTTGATGACTCGTCCGATATTGATGAATCACATGCCATGTGTACAATTTGTGAGACACATGGTACATGTCACATAAGCCCTCGCATGCCTCGTAAGCCCTTGCATACCAAAATTTAATGCTTTGGTGAATATTTATTTTCACCGAAATTTGCATGTTTACAATAACCTTTGATAGAGACAGGAGCGAAGTGGGTACAATGTATCATACTGTTTATTTTCGTAACTATAACACAAAATGATTGCAGGTTAAGAGAGGAAGTAAGGGACATTGGTATGGGCAATGCTAGGGAGACTAAATTTGGAGACAAAGTTTTGAAAACTAAAGGACATGGAAGTTGATGATTGGTTTATTAATTAAACGTTGATAAATGTGCTTATTCCTATTAGTGACACATCATTTAGTTTGCAAATTTAGTCTCCATAGCATTACTCTATTGGTATTATTGCTTTCACTATTTTCTTTTCCATGTCTTGTGATCATACATGGAATGCTCCTTATATAGAGCCATATATGTGAAGAATCATAAAAATGAAATGAGTGAATTTTGAAAAACATCATACAACAACAACAATGCTACTATTCTTAAGTTTTTCTCACTTTTCATCATTGGCAAAAACATGTGGGCATTCATTCCCCCAACTTTTACAACATGGTGTTTAATATTCATACGCTTGCTTACTTTGTTGCGGATGCTTTGCTTTTGGTTTCTGACAAATGTGGTTTTGGGGATTGGCTAGCTTTTGTTGCTTTTTCGACTTCTCTTTGCTCCTTTCCTTAGACCATCTCCAACCCTTGGGGATAAAGCTTATAAATTTAAGTCAGAAAATTTTAAACCATAACCCATAAACTGTTTTTCTCCTCCAGCCCTTATGGCTTAAAAGTTTAGCCCGAGATTATTAAATAATGATTTTAGCCTAACTCTTTTTTTTTTGGGTAACTTTTTTGAAAATAAAATTTATGTAAATTTTCCTAATTTATTTTTATGAACATTTTAATATAAAAATATTTAAATTCCGGTAAGTAATTAAAAATCATACAAATACATATGTATTTATAAAGTTTTTAAAAAGGATGAACTATGACAGTTTGGTGGGTCCAGAATAATTTAAGCAGGTTTAAATCGGGGGGGGGGAATCTAGCTCAGAGATATATTTTCTCCCCATGACTTATTTTATCCCAATAGTTGGAGATGGTCTGGGGGGGTTTTAAAGCTTATATTTTGAGCTTTATCCCATGAATTGGAAATGATCTTAGAATAGAATATTATTGATATATATAGAAAAAGCATATCACATTTATATATTGTATTGGGTTGGTCTGTTATTGCCTACAATTCATGTCCAATAAAGCCCATTTCTGAAATTATGGATCCAACATAAGATTTCCTGCCCAAGACCGTACGTGCATAAAGTCGAGTTTTTAAATCAAAATTTCAGACACGCCATAGCTTTTATATTTCCCGGCATTTAATAGCTGTTGTCTCTTCTCCTCCATAATCTCCACTTTCCACGAGTGGCATGGTTTCTCTCACGATTTCTGTACCAACAACAAGATTAAAGGGCAGGTTTCAATCTTATCCTCCTTACCTTTGTTATTTCCGATTAAACCGTCTCGAATGGTTGCTTGTTCGAGTCATCTGTGAAGACAATAAACTTGCACGCCATCTGTTTGGTTTATTGTCTCAATGAAGTCATTGTCCCCTTGTTTTAATTTCGGAGTGCCGGCTTGAAGGGTAATTTAGAGAGTACATTTTTTTTTTCCAGCGAACAATGACCTGTAGACATATAGACAAGTTTATCTACGGTGCAAAGCATCTAATGGCTAAGCGAAATGGAGCGTTGCATGTGAATGTGAAGCTGTTTCATTGGTCGGAGGAGTCTCGTGAAGATCCTTTGCCCCCAGAGTGGTATCAGAAGGCATTCCCGAAGTTGACAAAATTAACCCAGTTGTTAAAAAATGTTGACTTGATTGATGGAAGGCTCGTCAATGTCAGTGATGATTCGATTATCATTGATGATCGTACTGAAAACAGAATGCTTACTTTCAAGTCACTTGCCAGGGTCTTTATTGGAGCTCCATTAGTACAGAAAGCGCTGAGGAATAATGTGGCGGCATTGTCAGGAGGTAGAATCTATAACCCGTTTGTGTGTTTCGGTACACCTAGTGAAAGGGAGCCCATGATTGTGAATTCACTCTCAGTAGTAGGTGGCTTTCTGAACATCTCTGCCCAACAAAGGCAGTCGGTGCGTGTCACAATATCCCCACAGGTCACACAGCATCGCATATGGACAGGGATGCTTGAGGAGGTACTCAATGGATTGAAATCCGAGTTGGATTATCTAGATTATCAGTACCCAAGCAAAGGGATAAAAATGGGGCAGCAGATAGTTTCTAGCTGTCTAAAGTTCTTGGCCGACACATCCACCTCCATTTCATATGAAAACGACTCCTCTTCATGGACACGCCTTGTGCCTGCCAAAGTTATTGACTCTTCTGGTTTGCAAAAATGGGAAGATGTTCTTGAGATGTTCAGCGACCTCGTTGATTGGTTGAAAAATGAAAGGAGGTTACTGACTTCCGTAGAAAAGCTTGAGGTAATGAAAGAGGGGCTGTGTCAAATCAAGGATGTGCTGACTGATAGAAGTATAGGACACAAGGAAGTCCGGCATCAAGAAAGCTTAGTGCAGAAGAAGTTGACGAAGACATTGGGTCATTCATCCAAGTGCTTGTTCACACTTTTGTTATATTACCTCTATGGGCGTGTTAGAGATATTGAAGTGGACATACGTGGTGGTATTTATAGCCGTGGTAGTGGGGATGATTTCTGCTTGTGCATGGCAAGGATTGTGACTTCGGACGAGGAGGAGATGGTGTGGAGCGGGGTGAGGCAGTTAGACAGGGCTCTTGGGCTTTTCAAGTTTGTATGGGAAACAGCAGGGATGAAAGGAGCTTTACAACTGCAAGGCCACGTATGGTGTGTAGGGGCTGAGGGCAGAGTTCTTACATATAGAGGAAACACCTTTTTTGTACATGGGATTCATGTTTGAGCAACGGTTGTCTTAGCCCGTGAGTTTAAATTTCAGAATGCATCGAAGTTAGGACTGCTGCCCATAACAAGCGAGAATTGGAGAAGTTGTTGCAGCAACTGTGCTGAGTTCTAGGAATTCTTAGGCCATTGGTTTTCAGAGAAGCAGATTTGGACATAACAACAGACTGATGAGTGCTTAAATATTTGAAATTGGCCATCTGCAAATGTCAAGTGCTATAAATCACGAAATGATGACACAATTATCATTGTCATGGTCATCATATATCTTTGGTCATGAACAATCTACAATCTGGCTAATATAAACATGTAATGCAGAAATAAAGAGATTAGACACATTGTTTGAATGGAAGTGATGACGGGAAGTGCAGCAACCACAACAATAAAAACTACAGACCATGGAGAATTGACAGAGTACTGTTTTAACATTTCCTTCCACTTGTGCCAAGGAATTCTGTGGTATGCATTGATGTCTTCACAAAGATCAGCAAAGAAATTTCTGCGGAACCTCGGGCTAATAAGGAGGTTTGTTAACCTGTTCCCTGTCTTTAGTTTTGACAAGTTCATTTTGAAGAAGCAATCCCATATCTTTAGGAGTGTCAGCAAGGTTGTCGATGATGAAAGCATAACGATTAGTGTAACTACCAAGAAAGTGATGCTTAATGCAACATTTCCATTTTATTCACTGCTTGATTTTCATAAGATATAACAGATCCTAGTCTCACAAATTTGTTCTTCAAAATCAAATAAATTGTAAGAACTCTATCTCTAGTACTGCGTTCCGACAACAAGTAAGATAAACCTTTATTTTGCTTCCACTGATAAAAATATTCAAATAGGACACTAGAATTTAATCAACCTTTACCAACAGAGTTAACAAAAACTGCAAAAGAATGTATTATCAATTGCGGTTTCCATTTGTGCCACGGCCTTGTGCAGTACTTGTTCAGGTCTTCACTAAGAGTAGCGTAGGGTTCATGATAACCCCATCAACAAAGTTGTTAATCGGAGTGCACAGAACAGTTGCGCAGTCTTGGTTCTTGGTCTTTGATTTTCTTTATACAATCCTCCAAGCTTACGTTGGTTCGATGTGGAAAATCCTGTAGGTGGGTACCTCTTTTTCTGCTCTTCCATTGTTTTAAACCTTCCCTGCCATGATGAAACAGGCCTATGAAGACTACTCGAGGTGTGTAGGCCTTTTAAGCTACATGTCGCGGTCGTTCAAGAACTCCATAGATGCAACAATCAGATGTTTCAGTCTTAAATTCATTACGACTGTGATTCTATAAATCCTACTAGATTATATGTAGGACTCTTTGATATCTTTTAGATAGTTTATTAGCTGTAATTTGTATTACTTGGAGAGCAAGGATTCTCTCTTCCTTATCTCTATAAATAAAGGCCCAATGGGGTGAGAAATCACGTCACAGAATTTGCAAAGTCTTTCTAATCTCATTCCACCGCCGACCCTCTCCCTCTCTTTTCTTTTCCCTTAGTAAAATAGGCATTACGGTTTTGTTGCTACACTAAGGAACTGAAGGATTTTGGAGAAGGACCTTCTACAACTAACATTCAAAGGCTTTTAACGTTTCCATCCGATCTAGGTTCTTCTAAAATACGGAATCGATATTTTATAAGCCCTAATAATATGAAAATATTTACCATGATCTATGAACCTCAAATTTAGAGTTCCTACGTCATCGCTCTGCAACCCAATTGCAACCCAATTTATTGGGCTTACTTTCTTGGCCTGCCCTAACCGTGTTTGGGTTACCACCTACCTCAGTCTAGACTCCAAACCCAATTTTGAGCCGCATTTGCTTTAGCCCTCACCCAACTTCTGCTAGGGTGCACTGCTCACGGCCTAACCTGATTTTTTGGGCTTCTCTTCTACATGGCCTGCATCCATCCAACACAAATATGGCATGAACTACTTTCTTGCTTCCACTGCTGACCCTTATTTGTGGCCGACCTATTGAAATAATTTAGTAACCCGCAGTCCATGCATTTGATAAAAAAAAGAAGGTTTATGGCTCGCAGTCCACTTTTATAAATTACGATTTAATATTTTATTTTTTGTTTTAAACTGTTAACATCCTTTTATAGTGCCCAAGCTACTCACAGTAGGTCCCGAAAAAGAAATCCAAATTCACTACAGTAGTTATATATTGTAACTTGTATTTTTGCAAGGGTCCTTTTTTGAACTGGAAGTTCATCTAAATCAACCCTGTAGTTTCGAATTTAGTGCCTTTGAAACCCAAAGTTTTCATAAAACAATACACCCATGAAACCTGAAATTTTTCATGCTTAATTTAAACCAAAATATTTCTAGAGAACCCAAATGTTTTACTTTTGACTATCAATGTTTTCCCAAAGAACTCACCACGACCTTGCTCCCTCCATTGGAGTGACATGTGGAATCTTAATAAATTCGACTTTACCGATCGCGCTGGAAGTCTTTGGAAGAAACTACCTGAAGTGGGTTCAAGATGTGAAGCTTCACCTCACTGCCAAAAGTCTCAGAGCCACCATTGGAGAGGTGTTCAAACCAGTTGGTGAAGCTGACAAAGCAACATCCATGATCTTTATTAAGAGGTGTTGAAACCAAATTTGCACACCACCATGTAGGGAGGAGATCCACAAACTCAACTACGTGTAAATTAACAAACAACACCTCATTGTAACCTTAGCACCGGTGGGGTGCTGACCAAAGGTTTTCTAACGGTCAAGTTAGTAAGCAATTTATGAGACTAAAGTATGCGATTATTGCGTTATTCGTAATGAACCCTAAAATGGTGTATTTATACTAGTCGAGAGAGATTCCTTTTAGGATATAAAATTCATCTTAAATCGTGAGAACCTCAAACAATATCTAGGAGTAGATATTGCATCCTCTTAAGAATGTGATTACTTACGGAGCACACAAAATTTCTAGATTGTAGGAATCTCCAAGAATATAGAAAACCTGATTGATTGCAGAACAAGAATGGTCAATCTCAGCGAAGTCTATATATTTTGCCCACTTATCCAGAACAAGATGATGGTGGCATCGCTTATTTGTTTCTGTAGCTCAATAAGTTCAAAGTTGTTGAGTACATGACAAGACTTCTGAGGTACTTGTATTCCAATCCGTCTTAATTTGAACTAGGAAAATCTTGGTCCTGCAATTGCCCTAACTATGTATCTAAAAGTACTGTTTCGCTTGAGGATGGATAGTTATCCAAAGAAAATGCCTTCCAAAGTAAATCGGGATACACAACATTTTGAATTCTTTTGACACATGGCAACTCGACTTCTTAATCGTTGCAAGATAATTGAGATGTCCCCAGACAGGCAACCTAGAAAGTTGTGGTGCAGAGGCAGTAATGATGAGAGGTGTCTTGTTGCATGTGCATAATAAACAAGGGACGACTCTTTATGTTACAGAGTGGCTTTAACCTTTGGACACACGAATTTTGAAGTAAGACGTTCCGAATTCAATAGTGAGATTACTTGGGACTTCTTTTATTAGTAGCACATATTTTCTACCCTTTCCTCTAACTCTTTTTTTTCCCACTATATTTTTGGATCAAAACATAGTTATCCTCAATATCATTTAAGGTCCACCACTCGAACCCATCCTTCACTTTGAGTCTTCAATATATGCAGCCAAGAAACTTGCAATAGACTCACTCGTTGCTATCAAGAATTGTTAAATGGAATAAGGATGAGCTACAACCTTTCAGAAGTGAATTACTTCCTCTAATCGAGTTTTTGGTCATTAGCCTTCATACTCTGCTCCATAGCTAAAATCGACATCATCCTCCTAATTTTCGCATGCGGGTTCAACTTGAGTAGAGTGTCAAGATTCTTGAGCGGGTTCTGCTTCATTGGAATCCTCTCGGTATTCTACTAAAGTGAGTTGGGTGAGCTAGAATAACAAGCGTCTCCGTTGGAAAAGAAAGAGTCCATTCTCCACACCCAAAATTGTACTCTTGTTGCCTTATTACTCTATGTAATGAAATGTGTCCACACATTTTGCTAAGTATTATTTACTAAATTCATTAATCCTGTTAGAGTAAGGTACTTTGGACATTTCATCCTTTGCTTCCTTATCGCGAAATTTAGTTTAATCTGACAATCGTTTCGAAGTAAGCTAAATCGGAGTAATAAGTAACGGAGTCAAACACGAATAAGTTACGAATGAAGTGGAAAAGTTTGTTAGTGGAAATTGATAGCTGGGTATGAATTCGAAAGAAGAGATAAATGAACACTTAAAGAAATATGATGAGAAAATGGCTACTATTCTCTCTGCAAGTCACATAGGAATTTCATTGTTTTTCATTGATTTCACTTCTCTCTATCTCTTCACACAAAGTGTGCAAGAGGTATAATACCGTTAACAATGCTTAGCTGGATCATTCCTTCTAGAAACTGATCTCATTCACTCATCTAGCTAATAACTAGGATCATTACACATGACACTCATGGCCTTACATATTTTAGTCTTACACTTGGCAATTCAAAGCACAAGTGGATATACAATTAAGTACAAGATTATTCATTAATACTAATCAGCTCATGTCTTATAATTCAACAATCCCCTTTAAGCTTTGAGCTGATTTCACACCAAGCATGTCTCTGAGATAGTTGAATCGATCTTTGGTTAGAGCCTTAGTGAATATGTCTGCCACCTGCTCATTTGTTGGACAATACACTAAGTCAATTGTCCCTTCTTGCAGTGCATCCTTGATGAAATGGTACCTTCTGTCGATGTGCTTGGTTTTCTGGTGAAACACTGGATTTTTAGTGATTGCAATTGCAGCTGTATTGTCACAATGCACTGGAGTTGCTTCAGTTTGTAACTCACCACAGTCTTCAAGTACGAATCTAAGCCAAATGGCTTGTGTAGTTGCCTCAGAAGCACTGATGTATTTTGCTTTTGCAGTGGAAAGGGCTACACAATTTTGCTTCATAGAGGCCCATGAGAATACTCCACTGCCAAAGGAAAACGCATAACCATAAGTGTTTTTGCTGTCATCAACAGATCATCCCCAATCACTGTCACATAATCCGATTAACATTGCATTCTTTCCCTTCACATACTCCAAACCATAATCCAAAGTGCCTTTGATGTATCTGAGCACCATTTTGGCTGTTCCAAGATGTTTGTTTGTAGGACAGTGCATAAATCTAGCTAGGAGACTTGCATCATACATTATATTTGGTTGAGTAGCAGTGAGGTATAACAAGCTTCCCACAATTCTTCTATATTGTTCCTCACTTGCTGAACCACTACCATCATCCTTGGATAGTTTATATGATGAAACAAGAGGTGTGAACACAAATTTGCACTCACTCAAGCCAAATTTACTCAACAAAGATGCAGCATACTTTCTTTGATGAGTAAAAATACTTGAATGAGTTTGAATGACTCCCATTCCCAGAAAGTGATGCAGGAGTCCCAAGTCTATCATTTCATATTTGATCATCATGTCCTCCTTGAATTCCTTTAATAACTCATTGTTATTTCCAGTATACATTATGTCATCCACATAGATTGAAACAATTAGAATTTCTTCTCCTCTTGCTTTGATGTAAAGAGTAGCCTCACTTTGACTTTTCACAAATCCACATTGAGTAAAATAAGAATCAATTTTACTATACCAGACCCTTGGTGCTTGTTTTAGGCTCTACAAAGCTTTATGAAGCTTGTACACCTTGTCTTCATTCCCCTTGACCACAAAACCATCTGGCTGCTCTACATAGACCTCATATTCTAGTACTCCATTTAGAAAAGAAGACTTGACATCTAAGTGATAGAGTTTCCAACTCTTTTGTGCAGCCAAAGCAATAAGAGTTCTAATTGTATCCAATCTAGCAACCGGGACAAAGGTCTCATTATAGTATATTCCTAGTTTCTGAGCATATCCCTTTGAAACAAGCCTTGCCTTGTTCTTTTGCACAATTCCATCAAGGTTGAGTTCGGTCTTAAACACCCACTTCACACCAATTATAGGCTTGTTAGTTGGTCTGTCTACCAATTCCCATGTTGCATTCTTTTCAATCATTGACAGTTCACCTTTCACAGCCTTCATCCATGATTCATCTTAAGCTGTTTCTTCAAACTTCTCAGGTTCTATAATGCAGAGATTGCAATGTGCTAGAACATCATCCAAGTTTCTCTATTTCAGTGAAGTGTGATCAAAGGCCTGAGACTTTCTCATGCTGCTACTTATATCATCTGTTGATTCATGAGAAGATGACAATCTTGGTTACTGAGTATAGTCATAACTTCCAAGAGTTGTCCTAGGTGATGTAACTTGAGACTGCTTAGATAACTCTTCATGATTAGTCACAGTCACATAAGTCTCAGTAATTTCCTTCCAATCCCAAGCTGCACTTTCATCAAATACAACATCTCTTGAGAGTAGAAGCCTCTTAGTGATATGATCATACACCATGTACCTCTTTTCACAGGTTGCATACCCTACAAATATACCCGTGGTACTTTTCACATCAAGTTTTTGCCTTAGTTCACTTGGTATATGTACATAACACATAGAACCAAAGACTTTAAGATGAGCAACTCCTGGCTTTCTACCACTGTAGGCTTCAAATGGAGTTACATTCCTTAGAGCTTTTGTTGGGCATCTATTTAGTATATAGACCGATGTACGCACAGCCTCAGCCCACAAATAGTATGGAAGACCTTTGTCGTGCAACATGGCTTTTGCCATTTCAACCACTGTCCTATTCTTTCTCTCCACCACTCCATTTTGCTGTGGAGTATAAGCCATAGAGAGTTGTCTTTGAATTCCTTCCTCCTCACAGATTTTGTTAAACTCACAAGATGTGAATTCACCGCCTTTATCACTTCTCAGACATTTCAATTTAAAATTGTTGTGTAGCTCTACCATAGATTTGAATTTTCTAAAACAATTTAATGCATCTGACTTGTATTTGAGAAAATAAACCCACATCATTCTTGTGCAGTCATCTACAAGAAGCATGAAGTACTTGTTACCAGCAATGGACTCATTTTACATAGGCCCACATAAGTCTATATGAATTAACTCTAGAGGATTGCTTGCTCTCTATGCCTGATTCTTTGGGAACCACTCTTTATGTTGCTTTCCAAGCTGACATCCTTCACATACTTCATCAACCTCTTCTAAATATGGAAGTCCATGTACCATCTCCTTGTCTTTGACTTTTCTTAGTCCCCTTAGATGCATATGGCCTAGCCTTTTGTGCCAGGTCCAGGTAGAGTGAGACAAACTTGTTTTCAAAGCAACATGATCATTAGGTAATAGTGCCAAATGGTAGCATCTATTCCTCTTCATTTCTACTTTAATCATAAGACATTTCAGTGAAGGACCATAAAAAATGCTACACATTTTACCTCCAAACAACAAGTAATACCCATGCTCATCCATCTGTCCCACACTTAGTAACTTCTCCTTCAATCCAGGTAGATACATTACTTCCTTGATGTATTTTTTGCCTTTGCTAGTATCAATTACTAGAGTGCCCATTCCAGCTACATTCATAAGCTCACCAGTTGGCATTTATACTTTGCCTACCACATTTGTCCTTATATCAACCAGTAGCTTTTCATTTCTAGTCATGTGGTTGCTGCAACCACTGTCAATATACCATTCACCATTGACAATTGATCCAGGGATAGTGCTACTGGCATAGAATAAGTTCCATGTCACCTCTACTTGATTAGCACTATTTGCCTTTTGCACTGGTTTGCCTGCAGTGCACTTTCTAGCCTAGTGTCCAAACTTTTCACAGTTGTGGCATTTAGGCTTCCCCTTATATCTACACTCACCAAAGTGAAATTTAGAGCATACCCTACACTATGGTTTTGTAATTGCTTGACCTATTGACTGTGATGAATATGCATTTTGTGCAGGACTAGCAGGAAATTTCTGCTAAAACTTGTGTTTTGAATCCCATTTCTTGCCCTTAGAATTCCAATTCTTCTGGAACTAAGATGAACCAGATTGAGCTCTACTTTTATTTTTCCCTTTTTTACTCACTGGTAGGGATGAGAATGTCTTCCCAGTAGTATCAACAGTGTGTAGATCAAATCGTTGTTCTTGGCTCTTTAAGATTGCAATTACCTCCTATAATTCTACAGTCTCCAAACATTTTGTATTTTGTATAACCAAATAGATACGATCATACGGTTTACTTAAACAAATCAAAACCTTTTGCATAAGTCTCTCATTTGAAAGAGATTCACCAAATTTTTTCATCTGATTAATCAATGCATTCAGCCTTGTAGATAACTAGATAGAGATTCATCATCTCCCATCCTAGCATATTCAAATTCTCGTCTAAGATTTTGAAGTTTTACCGATCTAACCTGATCACCCCCGTGGTATTCTCCATACAACAGATCCCATGCCATCTCAGCTGAATCAGCGTTGGCAATTCGAGGGAAGATCTGGTCAGAGACTGCGTTTTGTATAATTCCCAGAGCCTTTGTGTCCTTCATGAGCACATGAAGCATCTCTTCATCAACTTCATCTTCCGATGATCCTTCCACTTTCTTTTTCTTCTTCGAATCAGGGGTTGTAATCCTCTTTTCTACCAGATTCCATAACCCAAGAGATTTGAAAATAGTTACCATCTTAATTCTCCATAACTTGTAGTTCTCACCAGAGGAAATTGGAGTTCTCACTTCTGAGCCTCCAGATCCAGACATCGTTGGTCCGAATGAACTGATTTCTCTTCTTAGATGATAATGAAACTCCGTCAACCTTCACTGAGGTTCGAGTGAGCTTCAATTGAGCTCAGTGACTTCACAGATTTAAGCCCAAGCTCAGATGATCGAACCTGGCTCTGAGGCCATGTTAGTGTAAATTAAGCTGGGTATGAATTCAAAAGAAGAGATGAATGAACACTGAAAGAAATATGATGAGAAAATGGCTGCTATTCTCTCTGCAAGTCATAGAGGAATTTCACTGTTTATCATTGATTGCATTTCTCTCTATCTCTTCACACAAAGCGTAAAAGATGTATAATACCGTTAACAATGCTTAGCTAGATCATTCCTTCTAGAAACTGATCTCAGCCACTCATCTAGCTAATAGCTAGGTGTTCGTGGCAGGAATTTCCGTCCGGGATGTTTCCTGGCCGACGAGCACACAGCTCCCCAAGAGGTTGGCGCTGGTTGGTACTTTGCTACGGGCTTCTGCTTCACTGGCGGGCTTATCGGGTAAGGCTTGTCGTGCAAGGCTGAAAGAGAAGGACAGAGTTAACTTTGAAATGTGCCTTTGTGGGGCCTTAGGTGTAGGCCTTGAGGCTCACAATCAAGATTAACTTTTAAGTGCTCAGGCGTGCCACTGCCATCTTCAGCAAGGCAGATGTAAAACGGATGTTGAGTTTATATTGTATATATACCCGAGAGACTATGTTAGCTATGACAGGCGCCTTTGTGGAGCCTTAGGTATAGGCCTTGAGGCTTCCAGTCAATAACTAACTCAGTACTCGAATATATAATGTTTGTTTCGTTGTTACATACAATATTATGACTGTTATACTTCTGATCATCGAGCCCGAAGAATAGAACGAACCCAAATATGTGCCTTTGTAGGGCCTTAGATATAGGCTTTGAGGCTTCCTATCAGAATTAACTCTATACTCAAACGTTCTAGCCCGAAGAGTAGAATGAATCCAAATAGGTGCCTTTGTAGGGCCTTAGATGTAGGCCTTGAGGCTTTCTATCAGAATTAACTCTATACTCAAACGTTCTAGCCCGAATAGTAGAATGAATCCAAATAGGTGCCTTTGTAGGGCCTTAGATGTAGGCCTTGAGGCTTCCTATCAGAATTCATTCTATACTCAAACGTTCTACGATAATCATAATATAACATAAATAAAACTAAGATATAGGTCGATTACTTGCGCCCCAAGTAACTTCGGACTTCTTGTTATCAAAGCTTGTCGTGGATGGGTTAAGTCCACATCAGGTTCTTTTTTATGCCTTGAGGCCAAGGACTTTTAAATGATCAAATCTTACATACCCGAGGGCTTAGAACTCAGATCTAGTTTGAACTGTGAAGACATATTCAAATCGGATTCAAGAGTTAAGAGAGTCTTTTAATAGTCATCTTACTAGAAATAACTTGAATACAACTTGAAGTATACAACATATTGCTAGGCTAATGAATGAAAAGATAAAAAAACAAAGAAGGTCGGGCAAGGTTTAACCTTGTCGGGCAAGGCTGATCGTCTTGCAACTTCCTATCTTTGTGGTTTATCAAGGGGTTTGAGAGCTTTTAGAAAAGGGGTAAGGATATGAGTTTACAGAAAGAAATTGATACTACAACAAGAGTTGAACAGGGTAGCAGAACTATTATAAAGGCTTGAGTGAAGGTTTATCCCGAAAGGGGTGAAGGCTTGGGCTGACTACAGCTTCGTTTGAAGGCAAATCTGGCTTTGAGCAGAGTTTGTGCTTGTATTTGTTTGATTGAGTGTCATTATCTCTGATTTCTCTTTCTTCTTTTATAGACACTTCGGCTTGGCCTCTTGTAGCAGTAATCTTGCCCGTATGCAGTTTGAAGGGTAGTGACTCATCAGCTATTTACTTGTACTGCCACTGTAAAGTGCTTTTGGGCTGATGAGCTGGCTGGTCTATACCACTTGGTCTTTGGGTAGATGAGCAAGTGGTTCACATGGGCTGCACCAAGTCGGAAAGGCCCATTTTCTACTTTCTGGGCTTCGACCATCTCTCCTTCTAGGCCTCCCTTTGGGCCAACCTCTTCTTTGAGCCCAAAGTTCAAGTTTTAATCCAAACAGTGCCCCCTTCAATTGATATTTAGCCTGGAATTCCGGGCGCCAATATTAATTGAAAGCTGCATGCGTCTGCGCCCTTGTTCTTGGAACTTGTATCTTCTAGTTGAGATCAACGCCACCCGGAGTCTCTTTATCTTCCCATGACTCTTGAACTACCTTCTGATATTCCTATAAATTCCGGCTCTTTCAACAAATCATCCTCGACCTCATCTTTTATCCACCCCAAGTGTTTCTACCTCCTTAGTTTTCTTCTAAAACTGTAAAATGAGTTTTTCAGAGTTCAGGTGGGGTTTCTTAAAACTTCCTTTTCGTAAGAAAGAGAGTTTTCATCAGATAACTACTATCTCCAACACCTTTGGTCAGACACCCGGCTATCCCTAACACCCTTGGTTAGGCGGATTCCTCATGAAGGTTTGTCTTCCTGCTTGCTGCTATGGTAAGTCAGGCTTCACCATCATGTATGGTGATGACTCTGCCTGAGGATCCTCTACCAAGCGCATCTTGGCCGCACAACCTGATCACCTGATCGGATCCTATCCATGAAGACATCGGAAAATCAGCTGAAAACAACATTGCATCCAGAAGGAATCGAACGCAGCACGTCGGAATTAGATCTGTTGTAAATTTCACCAATTTGTCGAAATGAAATAAATGTTATTTTAGCAATTTTTGTCTTTCTGTCTTCTTGAATGATTGATGAACATACACTGCACTTTGATATCCCGAAGCTTGTTTTACCTTGCATCCCCTTCAATGTAACAGTCTCTAACATCCCATAATGTAGGACAATACTTTTTCAAGAATTTAACATTAATGGGATGTTTCTGCCAATTTCCTTCAAGGTCCGCCAAGTAGTATCCTCCCTTGTCTAGTACTCGACTAATCATGAAAGGACCTTCCCATGTTGGGCTCCACTTTCCAAAGCCCCTAAGCTGAGCTTCTAGCGGGAGGACTGTCTTCCATACTAAATCTCCCTCCTTGAAAGACTTCATCTTCACCTTTTTGTTATAAGCTCGGGCAACAGCTTTCTTTCCTTCCTGAATCTGGTTCAAGGCTTCAATTCGGGCTACATCTAAGTCTTCAATCCCTTGACACATGGCTTCGATGTACTCTTCACTATGTAATCCAAACTGATTTTGAATTCTGACAGAACTTACATTGATCTCCATGGGAAGCACTGCATCTTACCCGAAAGTTAAAGCGTAAGGAGTTGTCCCCGTTTCTGCCCTCTTGGAAGTTCTGTATGCCCACAAAGTATTCCCCAGTTTTTCATGCCACTTTTCCGGACTATCCATCACCATTCTTTTGATAATGTTTACCAAAATCTTGTTGCTGGATTCTGCCTGGCCATTTGACTGTGGGTAGTAAGGACTGGACTGGATCATCTTTATTTTGTATTTGCTTGCAAACTCTTCAACTTCTTTTGAAATAAAAGATGGCCCACGATCCATTACTATAGTTTCGCGCACCCCAAATCTGTATAGAATCTTGGTCTCAATAAAATTCTTGACTGCAGCTAAGGTTATGGATTTTACTGCTGAGGCCTCTACCCATTTGGTGAAGTAATCCGTTGCCACAATTATAAAAGTGTGCCCCTTGCTAGAAGCTGGATAGATCTGCCCGATGAAGTCCATCGCCCATCCTCTGAAGGGCCAAGGCTTGACCACTGGATTTAAAGGTACCGATGGCGCATGTTGGAGAGGTCTGTGCTTCTGACATTCTTCACAGCCTCGGGCATAAGACTTGCAATCTTTTTCCATGTCAGGCCAGAAATAACCATACCTTCTAAGCAACCACCTCATATTCGTTCCAGCCTGATGTGCTCCACATATTCCTTCATGTACCTCGGCCATTACTCTCATGGATTCTTCTTGGCCTAAGCATTTCAATAGTAACCCATCTGGAGTTTTCCTTAGCAGGTTCTTCGCCCATAAGACATACTTGGTTGCTTGCTGTCTATTCTTCTTGCTTGTAGGCGAAGATGGATCCTTCAAATGATGAATGATAGGTGACATCCAAACTAAATCCTCTTTCCAGGATAGAAGGAAGGCTTCTTCTTTGAATCTCGACATCCACCCTATACTTTCTTTCCTGTATTGGTACGCCTGAGGCTAATTGCGCCATCTCGTTGGCCGCTAGGTTGGCTTCTCTGGGAACATGATTGACTGATATCTCAGAATCCCAATAACTTAGCAATTGCGTAGCCGCCAAATAATACCCTGCCATAGTGATATGTCTGCACTTGAACTCCCCATTTAGCTGGTTTATCACGAGCTCTGAATCACCAAAGACCTCTACCTCCACTGCCCCCAGATCCATCAAGATTTCCAGACCAATTATTAAGGCTTCATACTCTGCCCGATTATTGGTGTTCCCTTGGTAATCTAGAAGAAATGAATAATAATGATAAACCCCTTGAGGGTTGATAATTACAATCCCAGCTCCTGAAGCCTTTTGAGTGTAGGAACCATCAAAATATAACTTCCAAGGAGTAACCCATAGACCAGCCACTCTTCTTATCTCTTGCTGGACCCACTCATCTTTGCCTGAGATTCCCTTGCTTGGCGGGATCCAAACACTAGTAACTTCCAGGGTTCCTGGGATATTGATTATCTCATCTTGAGACTCTTGATGCTTCGCTAAGAAGTCAGCAATTGCTTGGCCTTGGACTGCCCTTTGGGGAACATACTGAAAGCTGAATTCAAATAATGCTAGAATCCACTTCCCAATCCTCCCTGTTAACATTGGCTTTGACAACATGTACTTTATCACATCTGTCATGGCGATGATGTGCACGTGACAAGGTAACATGTAATGCCTCAGCTTATTGGTAGTAAAATACAAGGCTAAGCACAATTTCTCTACTGGGGAATATCTTGTTTCTACCTCGGTTAGAATTCTACTGAGGTAGTACACTGCCTGCTCTTTCCCGCCTTCATTATTTTGAGCCAGCAAACTCCCGATTGATTTATCTGAAGCTAAGATATATAGCTTTAAGGGCTTTCCCCTTTGAGGTGGTACCAACACTCGTGGAGAAGTAAAATAAGCTTTGATACTGTCGAAAGCTTTTTGGTGTGGTCGTCCCCACTCGAAATTCTCCTTATCCTTCAGTCTTAGCAAATGAGTTAGCGGCTGGATCTTGCCCGCTAAATTAGCAATGAATCTTCTTTAGAAATTAATTTTGCCCAGCAGCCTCTGAAGTTGCACTTTGTTGGTGGGCGGGGGCGACTCCATTATTGCCCGAGATTTGTTCTTGTCCACTTCTACACTTCTTTGATGCACCAGGAATCCCAAGAAATTGCCCGCTCTCACTCCGAATGAGCACTTTTTGGGATTCATCTTCAATTTATGGATCCTCATTCTTGTCAATGTTTGCCTGAGGTCTATCAGATGCTGCTCTTCTGTCTTGGATTTCACCACGATGTCATCGATGTATACCTCCATGTTCTGGCCAATCAAATCATGAAAGATGGCATTCATTGCCATTTGGTAGGTTGCACCAGCATTTTTTAGCCCGAATGGCATGACCAGGTACTCATATGCCCCTACATGCCCAGGACACCTAAAAGCTGTTTTATGTATATCCTCCAAAGCCATCTTTATCTAATTATACCCGGCATTTCCATCCATAAAAGATAAGACTTTGTGTTTTGCTACTGCATCTATGGATAGATCTGCCATGGGCATAGGATACTCATCTTTTGGTGTAGCGCCATTAATATTTCTGTAATCAACACAACATCGTACTGCTTTTGTTATAGCCTTTAAAACGGGTACAATGTTGGCTAACCACTCAACATATTTGGTTGGCCTGATAAATCCAGCTTTTACTAGCCTCTCAATCTCTTCTTTGACCTTATTTTCTATCTCCTTCGACATCCTTCGCGGTGCTTGCTTAACAGGTTTATATCCCTCCTTGATTGGCATCATGTGTTCCACCAAGGTTGAATGTAAACCTGGCATCTCAGTATAATGCCAAGCAAAACAATCTTTAAATTCTTGTAAAAGACAAATAATCTTTGCCCGATCCTCACTCTCCAATAAACCACTGATTTGTATTGGTCTTGGATCTTCCTTTGTCCCTAGATCAATAACTTCCAGAGGATCTTGGACTTCTGGTGGTGACTTGTCTGGTTCTGCACACAAAAAATCGACTAGCTTTGGGCTCTCGGGCAAGTCTTCTGGCCCATCTAGGTCATATATGCATTCGGCCATTTGGATGGCCCTCTCCAATTCTTCTCTGCAAGATTCCTGGCTGGTCGAAGCTCATACCTGCCATTCCTGCTCTTCTCTGTCTAAGAGCTCCCTTTCTTGCCTTCTTCCCTTCTCATACACCAGCAGTCTTTTGATCAGGGATCTGACTGCCATTACATGATCCTTCCTTTTTTGTTCTGTCATTGATGGTGTAGGGGTGTCGGGACGATACAAGGTCTATCCCACTCCTCTCTAGTAAGGAGCATTCCTTATTCTAGAAGCTTTTGGGTCGTCACCTTGGTAGGGCGGCCGTTCTCATCTGCTCCTGAACATTTCAAAATTCCTACGTTGGGGTTGTAGAAACTTGCTTCCGCAACATTGGCTGTGGGGAGAAATGGCCATGATTCGGCCTCTACCATTTCCCAAAAGCCTGGTCCCTCTGCGCCTACCTCATGATAGACAGCCACTTGTTGATGTAGAGTGGAGGGTATGGCAAGACTTTGGTGGATCCAATCTCTTCCGAGTAAGGCTCCATAGGTGGAGGTGCAGTCCACCACAAAGAATGCTAGCATGATCTGTTTAGACCCCAAATCCATTTCTAAAGGCAATATCCCATGAGTCTTGGTAATAACGCCCGAGAAGCTAGAAACCGTGAGGTCTGTAGGAATAAGATCCTTTGTGCCTCTCCCCAACTTTTTCATTTGCTTGGCTGGTAGTACATTAACAGTTGCTCTTCCATCAATTAAAATCCTTTTGAAGGGCACCCCCTCCAAATGAATTGTAACATATATGGGTTTCAGATGATTGGCAAGCGAAACGTTCGGGCGGCTGAACACCATCTTGTCTATATAGATCATTAAAGGACCATCCTTGGATGCTTCAGATGGTTCAGCTTTTCCCGATTCTCCCTCTTCAGCTATCTCCACATTGACATGGGCCATCATTGGCTCAGTTGTTACGTAGTCTCCTTTCATAGTGGCGGGCTGATTAGGTCTGGCACCACACATGGTGGATAGAACATACGCCATGTTGACATGAAAATTGCTAGGCTCGGGTAGTTCTTATTTCTTGCTCCCAATCTGGTCCATGAACTCATCTAACCAAGCCATTGCATCTGCTGGAAGCAGTGGTTCTGGTGCCCCCTCTTGTTGATTCTTGCCTGAATATGGTGTTTGCTTTGGAACCTCACCAAAAGGATCCATCATTGACAGAGAAGGTGGTTTTCTTTCAGGTGAAACAGTTCCAAAACAAATAGGCTGTTCTGTCTTCCATCCGGGAGTTGGCACCATGATCATATCTTCTTGCGCTCTCCTCAAGATCCTATATTTCCCAGGGTGTAGGCTCTGCGGCACATGGTTTCCTTCGCCTTCAGTCTTGCTATTAGCCTTTTCCACCTCTTTTTTACTTCTCCAGCGGAGCTGACTACTCCCCCCAGATGACGTTTCTCCAACTTTTGATTTTTGAATGTTTCAGACGTCGTAGGGGTCTTTAAGGAGTTCATGTAGGCTTTGTGTTGCCTTTGGACCCTTCTGACCATGGAGGCACCCATTTGTTTAACGGGTTGTCCATTCTTCCCAACCAAGTACCATTTTCCCGAGGCGGGCATGGTTATCTTTCTGGACAGGACTTGTCATCCTATCACTCCTCTTGACTTCTCTTCCCATATGGCCATGTTGAGAATGTTGTATGCCCTTCCCTTTTGGCTCTTTAGCATCCTTATCTTCTGCCTCCTCAGAAACCTCATGGTTTCGAAACACTTCTGATAAAGCTTTAGGTTGGGAATCACCTCCCAATCGTTGAAAAACACTTCGGGAAATATCTCTTCCTGTTGCCCGCCTGGCTTTTTCACGGGCTTCTATCCTCCTGATCAGCTCATGATCAATGAAAACTCCTGCTGGGGAATTTCGAGCTCACACTCGCATTGGCATTTACTGCACAGAACCATCCCTTTGATTATGGCTGCTTTTGGATATTCAGGCAAGTTGACCACCCCTTTTGTGGGTTTATCCACCAATCTTCTTTCTTCTTCCCTTGTGACCTTTTCTTTCCCCTTCTCAACCCAGGCCATACTGATCATATTTATTGGAGCCTCTGGGAAGGGATCCTTAGGTTTATCCATTACTGCTTCCTCTAGCTCGTTGGTCCCAAGTCTTTCTTTTTCCCTATCATCATTTTCCCCAGGTAGAGGTAAAGATATAGGAATAGTTGGACTTATAACCTGGTTGGCTTCCTGTCCGATCCTGATGAGGCGTTCTCCAGTCTTTGTAGCATTTGCAACAAAGCAGTTTGCAAATCTTCTGGCCGCTTTGACATATTTCTTTGATCAAACAGATCCCACCGAGAGTGCCAAAACTATGTTCGTGGCAGGAATTTCCGTCGGGGATGTTTCCTGGCCGACAAGCACACAGTTCCCTGAGAGGTTGGCGCCGGTTGGTACTTTGCTGTCGGGCTTCTGCTTCACTGGCGGGCTTATCGGGCAAGGCTGAAAGAGAAGGACAGAGTTAACTTTGAAAGGTGCCTTTGTGGGGCCTTAGGTGTAGGCCTTGAGGCTCACAATCAAGATTAACTTTTAAGTGCTCAGGCGTGCCACTGCCATCTTCAGCATGGCAGATGTAAAACGGATGTTGAGTTTATATTGTATATATACCCGAGAGACTATGTTAGTTATGACGGGTGCATTTGTAGGGCCTTAGGTATAGGCCTTGAGGCTTCCAGTCAATAACTAACTCAGTACTCGAATATATAATGTTTGTTTCGTTGTTACATACAGTATTATGACTGTTATACTTCTGATCATCGAGCCCAAAGAATAGAATGAACCCAAATAGGTGCCTTTGTAGGGCCTTAGATATAGGCCTTGAGGCTTCCTATCAGAATTAACTTTATACTCAAACGTTCTAGCCCGAAGAGTAGAATGAATCCAAATAGGTGCCTTTGTAGGGCCTTAGATGTAGGCCTTGAAGCTTCCTATCAGAATTAACTCTATACTCAAACGTTCTAGCCCGAATAGAAGAATGAATCCAAATAGATGCCTTTGTAGGGCCTTAGATGTAGGCCTTGAGGCTTCCTATCAGAATTCATTCTATACTCAAACGTTCTACGATAATCATACTATAACAGAAATAAAACTAAGATATAAGTCGATTACTTGCGCCCCAAGTAACTTCGGACTTCTTGTTATCAAAGCTTGTCGTGGATGGGTTAAGTCCACATCAGGTTCTTTTTTATTCCTTGAGGCCAAGGACTTTTAAATGATCAAATCTTACATGCCCGAGGGCTTAGAACTCAGATCTAGTTTGAACTGTGAAGACATATTCAAATCGGATTCAAGAGTTGAGAGAGTCTTTTAATGGTCATCTTACTAGAAATAACTTGAATACAACTTGAAGTATACAACATATTGCTAGGCTAATGAATGAAAAGACAAAAAACAAAGAGGGTCAGGCAAGGTTTAACCTTGTCGGGTAAGGCTGATCGTCTTGCAACTTCCTATCTTTGTGGTTTATCAAGGGGTTTGAGAGCTTTTAGAAAGGGGTAAGGAGATGAGTTTACAGAAAGAAATCGATACTACAACAAGAGTTGAACAGTGTAGCAGAGCTATTATAAAGGCTTGAGTGAAGGTTTATCCCGAAAGGGATGAAGGCTTGGGCTGACTACAGCTTCGTTTGAAGGCAAATCTGGCTTTGAGCAGAGTTTGTGCTTGTATTTGTTTGATTGAGTGTCATTATCTCTGATTTCTCTTTCTTCTTTTATAGACACTTCGGCTTGGCCTCCTGTAGCAGTAATCTTGCCCGAATGCAGTTTGAAGGGTAGTGACTCATCAGCTATTTACTTGTACTGCCACTGTAAAGTGTTTTTGGGCTGATGAGCTGGTTGGTCTATACCACTTGGTCTTTGGGTAGGTGAGCAAGTGGTTCACATGGGCTGCACCAAGTCGGAAAGGCCCATTTTCTGCTTTCTGGGCTTCGGCCATCTCTCCTTCTAGGCCTCCCTTTGGGCCAACCTCTTCTTTGAGCCCAAAGTTCAAGTTTTAATCCAAACACTAGGATCATTACACATGGCACTTATGGCCTTACATATTTTAGTCTTACACTTATTCTAAGCACAAGTGGATACACAATTAAGTACAAGATTATTCATTAATACTAATCAGCTCATGGCTTATAATTCAACAAAGTTTTTTATGTCGTCTGGAGCAGCTTGATTGCTTCCTTCAATTTTCCTCTCGATGTATTGTAGCAATTCCAAACTTTCATCAATGCAACGATTATGAGTACAGATTACTGCACCATAATAAACAGATATTATTGTCATGATTAACATTCCAAGTTTCTCTGACCAAAAATTTAAAAACCATTGAAAGGTATACGTTTAATTTGTTGCATTACAACGCAGATCAACTCTAAAGTTTCTAATTACACCATTATTCTTGATTAAAGTTGCTTTAACGACTACGTTTAATTTGTCACAAAATCAAGGCTCTAAAAGTAAAAACCTATGTGCCAAGAAAACTCGCCAGAAATTCGACTTTTCTGTTTCTAAATCTGTTAGTTCATCTACAAGCAGTGGCCTGTTATTGTTGTTGGTCGTACTTGCACTCTCATATACTAGCTACTGGTAAGTGGTACTTATTTTCTCAATATTGAAAGCGATATCATGTTCGAATGACCACAAGAACCAGAATACCATCCTTTTCTTAATAAGTAATTTAACGAGTACACTCAAAAGGCATTGTTGTGGTTCTCATGCATTTGTTGGAATAAATTAACTATGAGGCAATTGATTTGTTCTTCTTGCGGTATTCATCAACTTCATGGTGCTTTATTCTTCTATTCACTTTTAGTTTTAGAACTTGGTGCCCTCTAAGGATATCCAAGATTTCTTCCCAGTTTTCAGTCTTATGACCACTTAAAAGCAGTTACTAAAATATAGCAGCTCTCTTATTAACAATAAAGTAATAAAATTTCATATTTAACAACAAGAAGCAAAGAGAACAAGGTCTAATTAATCATTTATTTTGCAACTTCCTTATATAAGGTGGTGGAAAAACCAGCTCGCGGGTGCGGAGAACCAAATACGGGTGAGGATAGGTGAAAATGTTGAAGGAGAGACTTACTAATGAGTCTACTTATTATGCGGAACTGAGACAACAGAGCACACTGCCTGTATGAGTGTGAGTACGAGGAGCAAAACAGCTGCAGCAATAGATAGAGTTGCCCAAGGCGTGTTGCAATAATTTTGTCTTAAATTTGCCTTCCATTTGTGCCATGAAGTTTTGCAGTACTTGTTCAGGTCTTCACAAAGAGTAGCAAAATAGAAGTCGTTCGAGTCCACTATGACCCCATCGGCAAGGTTGTTAATCAGAGTAGACCCTGCACTGCTGTCACCAAGCCTATTTTCAACAATTCCGTGCTTAACAAGCAACTCCACATCCTTTGCAGTGTTCACGAAACGATCCATGATGACAACATAGTCATTCATGTAATTCTCCAGACTGTGGCATTGTTCAAAGGCAAGGAGGTTTCTGACTGTAAGTTTTGTTTCATCACTAATTGTCAATTTTGGAATTTCTAGAATCCCATCATTGAATTGTATGTCGAGTAAGTTTTTGGCTGATCCCACTCTAAACTTGACTCCTGCCCGGTGTAACTCTGTGATGCTTGGCGTGTTTAGAGTTTTGAGTTTCCCTTTAGCCTGCCGTTCTAGTGGTAGCGGTAGATACAAGTTTCTACAAAAATCGACAAAATGTTCTGCTTTATAAGCACACATTTTATCCAAATTTCCATCCGCTCCTTCTAGATCTTTGAAGAATACGTGAGAAAGTTTGATTATCGAAAGCCTCTCAGTACAGTTACTATCAGAAGGTACATCGATTTTATCTGGGTCAAAAAGATCCTCAAGAACGAAGAATGGCAACTGATTTTCAAGCAGCCGTATGTCAGGCCATACGTCCTGCAGCATCCATGGTTTGTTAAATATACGATCATTCTCGTCCTGCAATTCATGGAAACGGCGCCTCAACAAGACCTCAATAATGAATGCTGCATCCACTAGAACAATTCTCACAAAGTCATCACTGCTAAACTCGATAGTTTCTGCGTAACAACTGCGTATCTTGCCCTCTTGGTCCTTTATTATCTTTATATAGTCCTCCAAGCCGACCCTGGTTCTGCGTATAAAATCTCGTAGGTACCTCTTTTTGTGCTCTTCCATGGCTTGTAGGCCTTCCTTTCCATGGTGAAGAGGACCTATAGAGACTACTTGAGGTGTGTAGGCCTTTTCACTTACACGCCGCAGTCGTTCAGGAACTCTGTAGATACAACACGAAGACGACAAGGGAGCCAAAACATCCAACTCCTGATTCATTGATTTTGCTAACGGAATATATGGGTTTTCGATGTCATGTGGAGCTTCGTTGCTTCCTTCCATTTTTATTGCTGATGTGTTTGTTGCTCCAATTCGTAATTGCTGACAACGAGATGTTGATCACTAACACAACAACAAACAAAATTTTCACTATGATATTTTCAACACGCTCAACCAACTATTGAGAAAATATGACAACAATCAAAACTAATCAACACAATTGACAAAATTAACCCAAGAATCGAAAATATACACACCCGATTTTTGTAAGAGAAAACACACATAGACCTTTATACATCCCACCCCAAATGCCTTAAAAGAATTCAAATGGAATGTACCAAGTTCATACAAGACTCTGTTTCTTATGCTCTTGAAAAGTTCCTACTAATTATGCGAATCGGCATGAAGAAGGAAAGTATAGATGTTACGATCGACGGTACTACAATATGGAAAAAAAATACAATGTAAAGTGAAAAGATAGACATCAAGAATTTACGTTGTTTGGCAATTTGTGCCCTACATGCACGGACCAGCGATCAATCTCCCACTATATCAAAATAATGGGTACAAGAAGAACAATCTTATCAAGCCAAAGACCAGACTTGAAGAATAGAATAAAGTATAACACTCTCTCACACTAGACAGCTGATTTTTTTTTGGGATACTTTGGATGCGGTCCCTAATCATTAACATTCTTTGACTAAAACCTTAATGGTATTCAAAGTTTGATCAAAGTCCCTTGACTTTGTACACCTCATTATATTACAATTAATATTTATAGTTTTATAGTTTTGACATTAATTGTTTGATATTTTATGACATTTATAATCATATAAATTTAAAATCCTTCATTATAATACTATTAGAAACGGTTACAATAAAAATATTCAAACATTTTGATTGAATAAATGGATAAAAACTATGTAAAAATAAGAAATAATAAATGGCAAAAGAATGTATCCATAGTGTTAAAAAAATTGGTACATTTCACATATAACAAAGTGGTACATTAATAAAGAAGAATGGGTACATTATAAATAAATTAGGGTACGTATAAAAGATTAAAAAATTATGAGTACAAATGAAGGCGCTAAAAGAAATTAATAATTGGGTACAAAATAAAACTAAAAAGAAAATACTACAAATTTTAAAAAATGTTGCAAATTAAAAGTGGGTACAAACTAAAAATATAAATATATGATACAAAGTTTAGGCATAAAACATAAATATACCATATGTAATTTTTCTATCATTGATTAAATATACAATGTCACGTGACGGTATACACATGGGTACAAACACAAATAAAAATTTAAAAAATATGAGCACAAAAAGAAACTAATATATGGGTACAAATTAAAAATGAAAAAAAAATTGGTACAAATTAAAAATAGGTACAAACTAAAAATAAAAATATATGATAAAAAATTTAGCCATAAATATAAGTATACTAATTGTAACATTTTTAACACTAAGGGAATATATTTAAAAATAAAAATATTTTATTATTCAAACAATTAATGATGTTATTAATACCCAAGGACCTTGATCAAAAATTGAAAATGAATAAGATTTTAATCAATTGAGTAGCAAAAAGAAGGATGTGAACCTAATTTCTCCTTTTTTTTTTTCTTAGAGAAATTTTGCAGCAATCCCCTAACCCTTCTGCTCAATTTCAATTTCCAAACACAATATTGGCAGTGAAAAATAAAACAGTGCAAGCTTCACGAATTGGATGAGCCAATAAACATTACGAGATTAGAGAAAAATACATAGCAAATAAAAAGAGAGAGAAGGGAGATAGGAAGTAAAAATGTACCTGCTACGTGTGTTAAAAAAAAAAAAGTTTGCTTTGCGTTTGATAGGTGACTGGAAAAGCTCAGTGCAGACAGCTTTCTCTTCTGGCTCTTCTAGTCCATCTGCGTCCCAGTTCCGGGCGGAGCGCCGATTTTTTATATGCAGGAATCTTCCCTTCTTAATAATATCACAATGATGGGGTACTTTATGTAAGAAGAATTGGACGAGTTGAAGAAGTCAGGTCAACTCCTTCGCAGCTTCCTTGCCTTTTCTTTGTTAAGTCTCTTCCTTGACTATAAGAAACTGTCTTGTACTTGCCTTCATCGACCCTTTTCTGCGAAGTCTCCAATGGCTTTCCATGAAAGAGTTTTTTTTTTTTTTTTTTCTTTCTTTTCCTTTGTTAAGTCTCTTCCTTGACTATAAGAAACTGTCTTGTACTTACCTTCATCGACCCTTTTCTGCGAAGTCTCCAATGGCTTTCCATGAAAGAGTTTTTTTTTTTTTTTTTTTTCGATATTATCTACCCTAAGGAGAGGAGATGAACTTAGCATCACAATGAGCTATCAATAATGTAGTTCAAATTCGTCATTGACAAATTTCGAATTTAAGAGCTCTCATTTACAAGTTAAGAGCAATACCACTAGACCGTCTGGTATCATATTTTTTACTTGACTATAAGAAACTGACTTGTATTTGCCTAAGACTACTCAAAACAAAAGCTTAAATTGTTCTCAAAGCAAAACTCTCTCCGCCTGGTATCATGTTTTTTCCTTATCTTTAAGAAACTGTCTTGTATTTGCGTTTTCTTTGATACGTCTCTTCCTTGACTATAAGAAACTGTCTTGTATTGCCTTCACCTACCCTTTTGTGCGAAGTCTCCAATGGCTTTCCATGAAACTGGTTTTTTTTTTTTTTTTTTTTTTTATTAAACCGATATTATCTACATTAAGGGAGGATGTGAGCTTAGCCTCACAATGGACTAGCAATAATGTGGTTCAAATTCGCATTTGAAAAGAATCGAACCTAAAACCTCTCACTTACAAGTGAAGTAGAATACTAGGAGACCATGGTAGTGAGTGGCTTTCCATGACATTTTCTACAAAAGATTACAAACCGGGCCCTCTACAGATTTTATTATGAAGCAAATTAAATAAAGGGAGTTTTTATGAAAAGGCCTAGGGTTAAGTTTATTTTAATAAAAAATCATGTTATAACTTTATTTAATGAAAAGAAAACTTAAATTTGAATGAAAAACCCTTAAATTTTATTAGAAAGGACACAATTTTAATATATATTCATTGTTTATGAAATAGGCCTATACTGTTTATGAAACTTAACGGTAGTTTACTATTTATGAAACTCAACGGTACCATATTATTTATGAAACTCAACGGTACTATAATATTTATGAAATTGAACAATATTACACTATTTATTGGTCCAGATTCATAAATAGTGTCTAGTTCTTGGTTCACTTTCATAAATAATACCTCGTTATTAGGTCATATTTTATAAATAGTTTATAGTAATTGATACAGTTTTCTAAATAGTGTCGTTGTCACAGCCCGTCCCGAATTATTGTTATCGATGGTGTGAAAAGACGAAATTGCCCTTGGACGTTTTGTGTGATTGTGTGGTTTAAGTTTAGAAGTGAACTAATACATTAAGTCCCCAATATTTTGGAACCAATTAGGGCTTAAAGTTGTTATGGTTTTGTGGTTGTTTGGAAGTCAAAAAATTTTGGACCACACACACACCGTAACTCCCTCTCTCTCCTTCCTGTGTACTCTTTCTCTCCTCCCTCTCGATCTTCTTCTTTTTCCGTACAAACCGTACGGACAAACTCCAACCCTCACAAAGCTTTGCAGATCGAACCTTTAGAGGCCATGTTTGAGTTCCATGTAACCTTAGGATCCTAACCATACCATTTTTAGGTCGTGAAAGCTTCAAAAACCCCGTGAACTCGAACCCCAAATTTCATGCATTGTTCATGCACTAATTAATGTGAGGTTTTTAGGAGTTTTTAAGGACATAGGGAGCTTTGAATCATCCTCACAAAGCTCGGAGAAGAAAAACCAAGCGATTTGGACGTCGGGAAATCGAGTTCGACGAGTTTTAAGTTTACGCCGGATTATCAAGCTTTCTCCGGTGAGTTTTTGTGGATTTCAAGCCTTGAAATTGGTAAGGATGTGTTCTTCTAGTTATAAGCTTTAAACTGAGACCAATTTCATGAGTTTTGGTTAAGAAATGACTGAGATATCAAGGTTTTTCAAATTCCCAGTTTTCCGGCGACGGTGACGGTCACCGAAGTCGAAGGAAGAGGACGAGCGAATATTCCGTCAACTTTGACCGAATATTCTAACGGCGTCAGGTTAGTTTTAACGGTATATGCTATTATTTAATGGAATATTCCCTAACGCCGTTAGGGTTACCGTCAGTGTGCCTGGCACGTGCCCGCGCGTGGGCGACGCGTCTGGCCGTGCCTTGGCCGGCGAGTGACGGCGCGTGGGTGGTCAGAATTTTTTTTTTAAAATATGGGCATGTTCGTGAGGTTGTGTAGGTCACGTTGGTATATTTATATACCTCAATTGAGCAATGTATGAAAAGTTATTAGCTAGTATTGGTTATGTGCTTTAATTAACGTTTTTATAGTTGTTTCGCATATAGGGGAGACTTATCCTGAGGACGAGCGCAGTCAAGGGCAGCTCGGGGGCTACGACCCTTCGACATACCAGTGAGTGGGCTTTTGGTTTTCAGTATATATTTATATACTTGATATTTTCCCAGAAAATGCGTTTAAATGAAAGTATGCTTGAAATGCCATGCATATAAATTATATATTCAGCATATGAATTAGTATATGATGCATAATATGAATTGGTACGGTGGACGCTCAAGTAAGTACCATGTGAGTTATGTTTATTTATATGAGATATTGATAATATGAGATGTGATTGAAAGCTCATAAACCTGCACCCCTGGAAATTTTGATTTAGCTAGAGATATGGTTAAGGCCTATTTATGATGTCACCTCCCACACTATATGCTCACATTGGATCCAATTTAGGTGCACAGTCTTGTCGTACACCTTCTAGGCCTCCCTTTGGGCCAACCTCTTCTTTGAGCCCAAAGTTCAAGTTTTAATCCAAACACTAGGATCATTACACATGGCACTTATGGCCTTACATATTTTAGTCTTACACTTATTCTAAGCACAAGTGGATACACAATTAAGTACAAGATTATTCATTAATACTAATCAGCTCATGGCTTATAATTCAACAAAGTTTTTTATGTCGTCTGGAGCAGCTTGATTGCTTCCTTCAATTTTCCTCTCGATGTATTGTAGCAATTCCAAACTTTCATCAATGCAACGATTATGAGTACAGATTACTGCACCATAATAAACAGATATTATTGTCATGATTAACATTCCAAGTTTCTCTGACCAAAAATTTAAAAACCATTGAAAGGTATACGTTTAATTTGTTGCATTACAACGCAGATCAACTCTAAAGTTTCTAATTACACCATTATTCTTGATTAAAGTTGCTTTAACGACTACGTTTAATTTGTCACAAAATCAAGGCTCTAAAAGTAAAAACCTATGTGCCAAGAAAACTCGCCAGAAATTCGACTTTTCTGTTTCTAAATCTGTTAGTTCATCTACAAGCAGTGGCCTGTTATTGTTGTTGGTCGTACTTGCACTCTCATATACTAGCTACTGGTAAGTGGTACTTATTTTCTCAATATTGAAAGCGATATCATGTTCGAATGACCACAAGAACCAGAATACCATCCTTTTCTTAATAAGTAATTTAACGAGTACACTCAAAAGGCATTGTTGTGGTTCTCATGCATTTGTTGGAATAAATTAACTATGAGGCAATTGATTTGTTCTTCTTGCGGTATTCATCAACTTCATGGTGCTTTATTCTTCTATTCACTTTTAGTTTTAGAACTTGGTGCCCTCTAAGGATATCCAAGATTTCTTCCCAGTTTTCAGTCTTATGACCACTTAAAAGCAGTTACTAAAATATAGCAGCTCTCTTATTAACAATAAAGTAATAAAATTTCATATTTAACAACAAGAAGCAAAGAGAACAAGGTCTAATTAATCATTTATTTTGCAACTTCCTTATATAAGGTGGTGGAAAAACCAGCTCGCGGGTGCGGAGAACCAAATACGGGTGAGGATAGGTGAAAATGTTGAAGGAGAGACTTACTAATGAGTCTACTTATTATGCGGAACTGAGACAACAGAGCACACTGCCTGTATGAGTGTGAGTACGAGGAGCAAAACAGCTGCAGCAATAGATAGAGTTGCCCAAGGCGTGTTGCAATAATTTTGTCTTAAATTTGCCTTCCATTTGTGCCATGAAGTTTTGCAGTACTTGTTCAGGTCTTCACAAAGAGTAGCAAAATAGAAGTCGTTCGAGTCCACTATGACCCCATCGGCAAGGTTGTTAATCAGAGTAGACCCTGCACTGCTGTCACCAAGCCTATTTTCAACAATTCCGTGCTTAACAAGCAACTCCACATCCTTTGCAGTGTTCACGAAACGATCCATGATGACAACATAGTCATTCATGTAATTCTCCAGACTGTGGCATTGTTCAAAGGCAAGGAGGTTTCTGACTGTAAGTTTTGTTTCATCACTAATTGTCAATTTTGGAATTTCTAGAATCCCATCATTGAATTGTATGTCGAGTAAGTTTTTGGCTGATCCCACTCTAAACTTGACTCCTGCCCGGTGTAACTCTGTGATGCTTGGCGTGTTTAGAGTTTTGAGTTTCCCTTTAGCCTGCCGTTCTAGTGGTAGCGGTAGATACAAGTTTCTACAAAAATCGACAAAATGTTCTGCTTTATAAGCACACATTTTATCCAAATTTCCATCCGCTCCTTCTAGATCTTTGAAGAATACGTGAGAAAGTTTGATTATCGAAAGCCTCTCAGTACAGTTACTATCAGAAGGTACATCGATTTTATCTGGGTCAAAAAGATCCTCAAGAACGAAGAATGGCAACTGATTTTCAAGCAGCCGTATGTCAGGCCATACGTCCTGCAGCATCCATGGTTTGTTAAATATACGATCATTCTCGTCCTGCAATTCATGGAAACGGCGCCTCAACAAGACCTCAATAATGAATGCTGCATCCACTAGAACAATTCTCACAAAGTCATCACTGCTAAACTCGATAGTTTCTGCGTAACAACTGCGTATCTTGCCCTCTTGGTCCTTTATTATCTTTATATAGTCCTCCAAGCCGACCCTGGTTCTGCGTATAAAATCTCGTAGGTACCTCTTTTTGTGCTCTTCCATGGCTTGTAGGCCTTCCTTTCCATGGTGAAGAGGACCTATAGAGACTACTTGAGGTGTGTAGGCCTTTTCACTTACACGCCGCAGTCGTTCAGGAACTCTGTAGATACAACACGAAGACGACAAGGGAGCCAAAACATCCAACTCCTGATTCATTGATTTTGCTAACGGAATATATGGGTTTTCGATGTCATGTGGAGCTTCGTTGCTTCCTTCCATTTTTATTGCTGATGTGTTTGTTGCTCCAATTCGTAATTGCTGACAACGAGATGTTGATCATTAACACAACAACAAACAAAATTTTCACTATGATATTTTCAACACGCTCAACCAACTATTGAGAAAATATGACAACAATCAAAACTAATCAACACAATTGACAAAATTAACCCAAGAATCGAAAATATACACACCCGATTTTTGTAAGAGAAAACACACATAGACCTTTATACATCCCACCCCAAATGCCTTAAAAGAATTCAAATGGAATGTACCAAGTTCATACAAGACTCTGTTTCTTATGCTCTTGAAAAGTTCCTACTAATTATGCGAATCGGTATGAAGAAGGAAAGTATAGATGTTACGATCGACGGTACTACAATATGGAAAAAAAATACAATGTAAAGTGAAAAGATAGACATCAAGAATTTACGTTGTTTGGCAATTTGTGCCCTACATGCACGGACCAGCGATCAATTGATGCGAAAATAAATTCACGCACAAATTTAAACCCTATTTGTGACAGTTGTAGTAATGATGTAAGTAGGGATCGTTCTAGGCCGGGGATTAACTAGGGATGCTAACCAAAGTAAAATTAAATTAAAAACGTAAAAACAAAATTAAAAACACTAAACTAGACTCAAGACACTTAACTAGAATAACTCAAAATAAAACTAACAAATAAACTAAAATAAATCAAAAGACTCAAAACAACTCAAGACTTAAGAAAACACAAACTAAAATGATTTCTAATAAATCTAACACTTTAAAATAAAATGGGGGATTGATTTTGATGAAAAGTAAATTAAACTTAAATAAATTACAAAATTGACAAAAACATAAAATTAAGGTAAAATGATAAATGACGGACTGGCTAGAGGATTATTCTCCACACATGCCACATATGCAACCTAAATTGATTTTCAGTTGTTCTTTCAATAAATTGTAAATTCTCAACGCCCCAAGTTAATTAGGTCCGCTTAAATTAACCTTCAGATTTTCCTACTTTTATTAGGTTGGATGATTGCATACGACAACCCAAAACATTCCCTACAAGTTCCCTACATGAATTGCATAATAGAGATACAAGCAAGAATCATTAAGTTTTATGAAAATCATAAGCATTGACGAGGCACTTGTTACTATGAGTTGCATGAAACTTATGCCAAGAATTTACCTAACGCGATCGTTTATAAGCGACATTCACTACTTGTGAATATAAGTTCATAACGATTAGGTGAAATTCACTTATATTCTAGCATCAAATTCATGCATGTAAATTAAGTATGCATCCTTAATCGACATACAAAAATAAGTTATCAATCAAGCAGTTAAGCAAATTAAATCACAACTCAGAAATCACAACTGAAGGTAATCAATTCATATTACAAATATATCCATGATTTTGAATTAACCTCTAGCCAAAACAAATTAATTACACATTATTTATAAATTAAAACAGAAATTAAACATGAGTTTGGAGGATTAAACCGAGAGAAATTGCAGTGAAACTTTGCTCTCTGCCCTCACTGTCCACGTCTGCCAGCTTCTGACTTCTGTGCACTGCGGTCCTCCGTGCTGACCCCGTGCTGACCCGTGCTGACCTCCTGTTTCCACGCTGACTCCTTCTTTCCAAGCTGACCAGGCAGCTTTGCTGCCTTTATTATATTTTTCTTTGTTTCTTTTCTGACAGTTCCCTCTCTGGTTCTTGCCAATTTCCCGAGGACTTCTTTCCTCTCACTACCAGTCTTTCCGCCTGTCCTTTTGAGCTCCCTTCCGCGCGCGCCCTTCTCTCTCTCGCGTCTCCCCTGCTTATTCCCGCCTGCGCGTCAGTAGCTCACTTCCACCAAGGCAGCTTCACATGCTTCGCTGCCAAAGGACCTTTTTCTTGTCAGTCCCCAGCTGCCAAAGGCAGCGACCTCCCTCCTTCAAGGCAGCCTGACAAACCCTTTTATTCTTCTCTGTGCTTCGTTTCTGCCCTCCACGCAAGCTGCACTAGGCAGCTTTGATTTATTCCATGCTGCCAACTCTATTCCATTATCTTCAACAACCCATTTATAAATATAAAAATATATATTTTATATATATATCTATATATTATATATGTATATATATTATATATGTATATATATTATATATATATATATATATATTATGCTCTCCATTATTTTTCTCGTGGTCCACCCATGTTCCACTATTTTCTGTTTATTATTTAAAACTCACTTGTGCTATTTTTATTTTCTTAGCTAGATAAATTCGATAAAATACAAAAACAAAGTAAATAGCACAAAAATATGAGGAAATAACTAAGAAAAGACGAGAGAATTTGAAGTAAAAATATATATAAATATGATCCGATCAAATACCCCCACACTTAACTTTTGCTAGTCCTCGAGCAAAACAAACGAAAACAGAAAAAGTAATAACATGAAAATTATTAGTTCCCCCTATGTGACCCTCATAGAATTTCATTTGAGAACACAATCATCAAGAACCATAGCTAACACCAACATGCTAATCCAAGTTCATTTTCCTTACTCAAATATTAGCAGTAATCTTTGAAACATCCTTGAAGTGTAGTGTGTGAGATAGCCATGCTAATGCAATTTCAAATTTTTTTTTTTTTTTTTAAAATCACCATATGCAAACTAGCGACCTTCTCACGGGATATGCACTCAATCACACATGTGTTTAGTTTTAATGTGTTTCGCTCAAAGAAACAAATGTGAAAGTTCTACCATAAGCTTGCATAAAGATCACTTCTCCACAATCATAATTGCAAAACTTAAATCAAGAGGACTTTTATTGGATGTAATGAGGCTTAGGGATAGGGTTATTGAAACGAAAGAATAGGAAAACAAAAGTTCCAAGCTACATTACAAGCAATTCTTTTCTTTAGATTTATAAGGACTCAAGCTCTCCAACTATTCTACAAGTCACCTCCAACCACACCCATAAACTGAAACTTTAAAAACTTTTTATTTTCTTTGTATACAATCTTTCTTTTTCTTTTCCTTTTCTTTTCTTTTCTTTTTTTTTTTTTTTTTTTTTTTTTTTTTCAAACAGAAACAAATATGAAAAACCCCCACACTTATTCTTTTGCCAAACACCCTCCAAAGTACTTCACAAACATTTCTCATAAGATAATCTCGCATTGCTCGCTTGGAAAGGGTAAGGAAAAATATTTATTTCAGGTATAAGGGTAGACATATCTGGTGATAAGAAATAAAAGGCTCACAAATACGGCTCAAATTGGCAATCTAATGATATCATTTTTCTTTGGGAAACAAGGTTATTTGGGCCATGGTGGTAAACCTAATGCCTCTATCATTTTCAAGTTCATGCAATCAAAGACAAATATTTCGAAAGATCGTTATGCAAGTTCTAGAGATGTATCTCACATAAGTTCATCACACATGAAAGAATAGGAGTGTATGAAAAATGCACACACTTTCAATAGGCTCAAAAACTCACATAGGATGTATATGGTCACTAAATTCACATATGGAGCTTTAAATCATGCTTTAATTTCACATCAACAAGGCTATGTGCATTTGGTTTTTCAAAGATGATCAAATATGTACAAACTAACACAAGAATAAGGATTTTCACAAAACACATGTTAACTAAGTTCTTGATGATCATGGTTCAAATTTTATCCAATTATATCATTGGGTCGGGGAAACTAACAAAAATCTAATTCAAATCAATAAGGAAAACAAGGAAATATTTTTGGATTTTTTAAATTTTCCGAATTTTTTTTTTTTTTTTTTTAAATAAAACAAAACTAATTAAGAAAACAAAGCAATAACATGGAAACAAATGAAACCAGTTCAAAGTCGAAGGTACAAAAAATTTCAATTTGGTCATTTTTCATACTCTTTACCCCCACACTTAAACTAGACATTGTCCCCAATGTCAGAAAATAAAATAAAATGCAAAAAATAAAAATAAAATAAATAAATATAAAGAAACGAAATAAAGCAATATGACTGAAAACTTCCCTAATTTGCAGAAAAAATCAAGCGATGACCCCCAAGCTAAAATTCTGCAATCAACTTCAAGGGTGGAAATAACCAAAAGTTCCTGCAAAGAAAAGAAATAATTCAGTTAAGCACGCAAGAAAATATAGAAAATGCAAACGAAAATTTAAAAAAAGAAAATAAAAGACAATGAATAAAACTAAAAGTGATCATTGGTCCTGTTTGGTGACTTTCCACAGCTTTGAACTCGAACTGGCCTCGGAACTTCTTAGCAAGGAAAATGAGACTTGATTGGTGGTGTTGTTGAAGCTTCTCGAGCTCTTGGTTTCAACTCAGACTCCTTCTGCCGGGTTGATTGAGTCTGCAGGCTACATTCTTCTCTTTTTGTTCTTCTGCATGGCAGGTAGGCACAAGGCAAAGGTGGTGGTCTGCTTCTTTGTTCAATCTGTCCAAGTGCCGATCGATTTCCTTTCTTGCACCTTGACTCGTAGCCAAGAGCAAGGGTAAAGGAAAAGCATGCCATGAGAAATCTTTGCCTCTGACTCTGATGATATGGGATACTTTTGCTTTTGAAGAAGTATCGTTCCACAAGTGTATGCTTGAACTGGGCTGGGGAACTTCTTAGCAAGGAAAATGAGACTTGATTTTGAAGATGAAGCAGTACCTTGTCTCCACATGCTTCAAGTAACATTTTCACTTGCCTTGGCTGTTCTCCAGGCAGATGTGGCGTCTTCTTCGGAAGTACATAAGCGGTTGAAGATGAGCACTCGAGAGCAATGCTAGGTAAGCAATGCTAGGTAAGCAATCAGGAAGGATTTCCAGGCAGTCGGTTCTTAGATTGGAAGATTGACACCGAGTGCTGGCTGATTGCCCGCTTTCTCCTTATCACAAAGACAAGGAAAAGGACAGGGAGAAAGCGTGATATGAGATACTCTTGCTTTCAACCTTCATGATATGAAATACTCTAGCTCTAGATGACTTATTTGCAAAGGTATCCCAGGGAATGAGAAACACAGAGAAACTCGAGAGGGTTTGTTGGAAAGGCATTTTCGGAGATGAAAAATTTCGGAGATAAAGAAGTGCTGAGAGAGTTTGCCTTTGCAATGGATGCGAAGGTAGACGTTTATAGGATTTTTCTTCACAACCGAAACTATTCCTTTACCCATGTCGGCAGCCGGTGGATGGATGAACAGTACAGGTCACGCGCTTTCTGAAAAAGCAACCCGTAATTTGCGCAAAGCTGACAGCGCGCGTGACGAGTGACGACAAAATTGGAAAAACTGTTCGCCTCGTGATTCCTGACCGCTCCGACTTTTGAGAGAGACGCCCGACTTTTGAGAGAACGGCGTCCGACTTTTGAGAAAGGAACCGACTTTTGAGACGGAGACGCCGCTTTTGAGAAAAGAATCCGGCTTTTGAGAAAGGAGCCCGGCTCTTCGATTTGCGAGAGGGCGTCTCTTCGACTGCTGAGTGATGCCTCAACGATTTCTTCTTCTTATAAGAACGCTCATTTTTGTTCCACAACAAACTTAAGCTCCCCTGTAAACACTCCCTTCTGTAAACACTCACACTTGCACTTCTTTTAATCTTGATCAGTCCGACTCTTCATTCTCAACACCTTCAGAAAATGTCTTGCCCTTCTGACCGTCGCCTTAACTTGAATGTTGGGGAAGATAGTGATATATCTTCTCCAACCAACATTTGGCAGCCGTCCTTCATATCCCCGAATGGTCCTCTTACAGTTGGGGATTCCATGATGATGAACGAAACAACCGCATCGGTGGTGGCCAGAAATCTGCTCACTCCTAGAGACACTAGGATACTTTCTAGGCGGTCCGACGAACTAGCTGTCCAGGACTCTATGGCCTACAGCGTCCGATGCGCAGGTTCAGTATCAAACATGGGCCAGCGCCTTCTTGCACGAACTCGTCAGGTGGAGTCGTTGATGGCTGAAGTGGCTAGTCTTCGGCAGGAGGTCAGAGTGCTTAGGCATGAGAACAGGGATTTGCACATGCTCGCAACCAATTACTCCACAAGCATGAAGAGGAAGCTTGATCAGCTGCAGGAGTCCGAAGTGCGGATTCAGAGTGATCATCAACGGTTTATGACGTTACTCCCGAGGTTTGTGTTGCCTTCGTCCTCGGGAGCAGCACCAAGTATTGAGGCTCCGAATGATCCAGCTCTGGCGCTTCGTCTTTCAGGGGCTCCGTCGACCTCCGAGGCACCACCTACCAACGACCAATGAAAGCTATTAGTTTTACATTATTGTAAAATATTTATGCTTTAAGTTTATTTAATTATAAATATAAATAAAAGTATTTTTGTTTTGTTTTTTTTTTTTTTGTTTTTTTTTTTTTTTTCCACATTTTTTATTTTATATAAATGTAAAATAAGTAAATCAAAGTAAAAAAAAAACTAAGTTTAATCTCCTAAACAAAAATCAAAACTAAATAAACAAAACAAAAATCACAACTAAATAACAAAACATAATGAAATCAACGTAAAAAAAATCAACGTAAAATAAATTCACACAAGAGCAAACAAACAATGAAAGAACTAAACAAAGTAAAATAAATTCAGTAAAGAGAAGGGATTAGGAATGCAAATCTGATTGTGGGTGATTCCTAGGCCTCCCTTCATTATTCAAATGCATGGGCTTATCATTAAACGGACGGTGGTACTTGAAATGATCCGACAACGGTCTAAGTTCTAATGACGGTGCCTGAATCAACAAAATCAGATTGTTAGTAAAACATAAAATTAAAATTGGAGAAGATGGCTTACTTTCACGTTCAAATTCAATCACAAAGACCACGTCTTGGAACATTTCCGGGACTTTGAATTTGGCCAGATTTACTATGATGGTTGTGGCTTGTCCCGTGTCATCAAACTCAACTGCTTTGGGCTTGATTGTCTCATGCACAGCCTCTTGGATGTATTCTTGAAATTCTCCGGCCACCTCATTTTCTGGAATCCCTCTTCTTGGTGTACAAGTTTCTTTGATTGTTTCAACATCATCGGGAACATGATTTTGTGCACCAAAAATTTGGATCTCATTTTGCACCTCTGGAAGATCTTCCACAACGTATTTTTCATTCACTTCTTCCTTGGGATTTAAAAACCTGCAAGGAAAAAGGACATTTGGTGGAACGATGTTAGAATGAATTGAACTTAGAACCTCCTCACCTGAGTTGGATGGCATAAGGACTTGAGGGGTTTGCGATAAGAATTCTTCTAAACTGCCCAAGTAGTCATCCTCATCTTCTTCTTGAAGCGGCAATTCATCCATGTCCGGGCCATGTTTGGATGGTTCTGGAACAACTTCATCCTCCATATCACTTCCCAAAGTGATGGCTTCATCGATTTCCATTTCTCCCCTTGAATTTGCAAATGTGGAGTTTGAGAGTTCTCTTTGATCTTGAATTTGTGCCATGATTTCCAAAATCTGCCCAACTTGCTCCTCCAATTCGTCCACTCTTCTGACTCGGTCTTGCATCTCCTGGTTTTGATTTTCTACTCCCTGATTCAAAGAGGTGAGTAAATTATTAAGTGTATCATTATCCAAGGATGTACCTGAATTGAATTGGGGAGATTGTTGTGGTGGATGTGGTGGTGCACATGGCCATTGATAGTACTCCTCTGATGGTTGTAATTGTTCTTCGTTTTGTGCACCAAAGAAATTAATTCATCAAGCCTTTGATTATAATCCACGGGCATACTTTGATTTGATTGGAATTGCTGTGGGGGATGCTGTGGTAGCTGCATAGGTCTTGAATAGAATTCGTCTTGCTGCCAATATCCACTTTGTTGAAAGTGTTGAGGTTCATCCCACATATAATCTGAGTAGTCTCTCCAATCCGAATTGTAAGCGTTGGAAAACATGTTGCCCCTTGATTGGTTATGGCCCTGATATCCCCAAACATCTTCATTTGCAGAAAATTGAGGACCTTGATATCGTTGTCCATAGGGCACATCAAGTGTAGGGACACTTGGCATTGTGGTCCGTTCGGCATTATGAGTTAATTGAGCAGTGAGCTGTGCCAATAGATCTTGAATGCTAGTAGAATCCAGGTCTTGCTCCATTTGTACCTCAATTCAAAGAAAGAAAAATAAATCAAATATCAAAAGTAACATACACAAACACAAATAAACATAAGCAAAAACAAAAATAAAAGGATTAGCAAATTTGCTAATCCCCGGCAACGGCGCCAAAAATTTGATGCGAAAATAAATTCACGCACAAATTTAAACCCTATTTGTGACAGTTGTAGTAATGATGTAAGTAGGGATCGTTCTAGGCCGGGGATTAACTAGGGATGCTAACCAAAGTAAAATTAAATTAAAAACGTAAAAACAAAATTAAAAACACTAAACTAGACTCAAGACACTTAACTAGAATAACTCAAAATAAAACTAACAAATAAACTAAAATAAATCAAAAGACTCAAAACAACTCAAGACTTAAGAAAACACAAACTAAAATGATTTCTAATAAATCTAACACTTTAAAATAAAATGGGGGATTGATTTTGATGAAAAGTAAATTAAACTTAAATAAATTACAAAATTGACAAAAACATAAAATTAAGGTAAAATGATAAATGACGGACTGGCTAGAGGATTATTCTCCACACATGCCACATATGCAACCTAAATTGATTTTCAGTTGTTCTTTCAATAAATTGTAAATTCTCAACGCCCCAAGTTAATTAGGTCCGCTTAAATTAACCTTCAGATTTTCCTACTTTTATTAGGTTGGGTGATTGCATACGACAACCCAAAACATTCCCTACAAGTTCCCTACATGAATTGCATAATAGAGATACAAGCAAGAATCATTAAGTTTTATGAAAATCATAAGCATTGACGAGGCACTTGTTACTATGAGTTGCATGAAACTTATGCCAAGAATTTACCTAACGCGATCGTTTATAAGCGACATTCACTACTTGTGAATATAAGTTCATAACGATTAGGGGAAATTCACTTATATTCTAGCATCAAATTCATGCATGTAAATTAAGTATGCATCCTTAATCGACATACAAAAATAAGTTATCAATCAAGCAGTTAAGCAAATTAAATCACAACTCAGAAATCACAACTGAAGGTAATCAATTCATATTACAAATATATCCATGGTTTTGAATTAACCTCTAGCCAAAACAAATTAATTACACATTATTTATAAATTAAAACAGAAATTAAACATGAGTTTGGAGGATTAAACCGAGAGAAATTGCAGTGAAACTTTGCTCTCTGCCCTCACTGTCCACGTCTGCCAGCTTCTGACTTCTGTGCACTGCGGTCCTCCGTGCTGACCCCGTGCTGACCCGTGCTGACCTCCTGTTTCCACGCTGACTCCTTCTTTCCAAGCTGACCAGGCAGCTTTGCTGCCTTTATTATATTTTTCTTTGTTTCTTTTCTGACAGTTCCCTCTCTGGTTCTTGCCAATTTCCCGAGGACTTCTTTCCTCTCACTGCCAGTCTTTCCGCCTGTCCTTTTGAGATCCCTTCCGCGCGCGCCCTTCTCTCTCTCGCGTCTCCCCTGCTTATTCCCGCCTGCGCGTCAGTAGCTCACTTCCACCAAGGCAGCTTCACATGCTTCGCTGCCAAAGGACCTTTTTCTTGTCAGTCCCCAGCTGCCAAAGGCAGCGACCCCCCTCCTTCAAGGCAGCCTGACAAACCCTTTTATTCTTCTCTGTGCTTCGTTTCTGCCCTCCACGCAAGCTGCACTAGGCAGCTTTGATTTATTCCATGCTGCCAACTCTATTCCATTATCTTCAACAACCCATTTATAAATATAAAAATATATATTTTATATATATATCTATATATTATATATGTATATATATTATATATGTATATATATATTATATATATATATATATTTTATGCTCTCCATTATTTTTCTCGTGGTCCACCCATGTTCCACTATTTTCTGTTTATTATTTAAAACTCACTTGTGCTATTTTTATTTTCTTAGCTAGATAAATTCGATAAAATACAAAAACAAAGTAAATAGCACAAAAATATGAGGAAATAACTAAGAAAAGACGAGAGAATTTGAAGTAAAAATATATATAAATATGATCCGATCATCAATCTTCCACTATATCAAAATAACGGGTACAAGAAGAACAATCTTATCAAGCCAAAGACAAGGCTTGAAGAATAGAATAAAGTATAACACTCTCTCACACTAGACACGCTGATTTTTTTTTGGGATACTTTGGATGCGGTCCCTAATCATTAACATTCTTTGACTAAAACCTTAATGGTATTCAAAGTTTGATCAAAGTCCCTTGACTTTGTACACCTCATTATATTACAATTAATATTTATATTTTTATAGTTTTGACATTAATTGTTTGATATTTTATGACATTTATAATCATATAAATTTAAAATCCTTCATTATAATACTATTAGAAACGGTTACAATAAAAATATTCAAACATTTTGATTGAATAAATGGATAAAAACTATGTAAAAATAAGAAATAATAAATGGTAAAAGAATGTATCCATAGTGTTAAAAAATTGGTACATTTCACATATAACAAAGTGGTACATTAATAAAGAAGAATGGGTACATTATAAATAAATTAGGGTACGTATAAAAGATTAAAAAATTATGAGTACAAATGAAGGCGCTAAAAGAAATTAATAATTGGGTACAAAATAAAACTAAAAAGAAAATACTACAAATTTTAAAAAATGTTGCAAATTAAAAGTGGGTGTTTGTTTCGTTGTTACATACAGTATTATGACTGTTATACTTCTGATCATTGAGCCCGAAGAATAGAATGAACCCAAATAGGTGCCTTTGTAGGGCCTTAGATATAGGCCTTGAGGCTTCCTATCAGAATTAACTCTATACTCAAACGTTCTAGCCCGAAGAGTAGAATGAATCCAAATAGGTGCCTTTGTAGGGCCTTAGATGTAGGCCTTGAGGCTTCTTATCAGAATTAACTCTATACTCAAACGTTCTAGCCCGAATAGAAGAATGAATCCAAATAGATGCCTTTGTAGGGCCTTAGATGTAGGCCTTAAGGCTTCCTATCAGAATTCATTCTATACTCAAACGTTCTACAATAATCATACTATAACAGAAATAAAACTAAGATATAGGTCGATTACTTGCGCCCCAAGTAACTTCGGACTTCTTGTTATCAAAGCTTGTCGTGGATGGGTTAAGTCCACATCAGGTTCTTTTTTATTCCTTGAGGCCAAGGACTTTTAAATGATCAAATCTTACATGCCCGAGGGCTTAGAACTCAGATCTAGTTTGAACTGTGAAGACATATTCAAATCGGATTCAAGAGTTGAGAGAGTCTTTTAATGGTCATCTTACTAGAAATAACTTGAATACAACTTGAAGTATACAACATATTGCTAGGCTAATGAATGAAAAGATAAAAAACAAAGAGGGTCGGGCAAGGTTTAACCTTGTCGGGTAAGGCTGATCGTCTTGCAACTTCCTATCTTTGTGGTTTATCAAGGGGTTTGAGAGCTTTTAGAAAAGGGGTAAGGAGATGAGTTTACAGAAAGAAATCGATACTACAAAAAGAGTTGAACAGGGTAGCAGAGCTATTATAAAGGCTTGAGTGAAGGTTTATCCCGAAAGGGATGAAGGCTTAGGCTGACTACAACTTCGTTTGAAGGCAAATCTGGCTTTGAGCAGAGTTTGTGCTTGTATTTGTTTGATTGAGTGTCATTATCTCTGATTTCTCTTTCTTCTTTTATAGACACTTCAGCTTGGCCTCCTGTAGCAGTAATCTTGCCCGAATGCAATTTGAAGGGTAGTGACTCATCAGCTATTTACTTGTATTGCCACTGTAAAGTGCTTTTCGGCTGATGAGCTGGCTGGTCTATACCACTTGGTCTTTTGGTAGGTGAGCAAGTGGTTCACATGGGCTGCACCAAGTCGGAAAGGCCCATTTTCTGCTTTCTGGGCTTCGGCCATCTCTCCTTCTAGGCCTCCCTTTGGGCCAACCTCTTCTTTGAGCCCAAAGTTCAAGTTTTAATCCAAACACTAGGATCATTACACATGGCACTTATGGCCTTACATATTTTAGTCTTACACTTATTCTAAGCACAAGTGGATACACAATTAAGTACAAGATTATTCATTAATACTAATCAGCTCATGGCTTATAATTCAACAAAGTTTTTTATGTCGTCTGGAGCAGCTTGATTGCTTCCTTCAATTTTCCTCTCGATGTATTGTAGCAATTCCAAACTTTCATCAATGCAACGATTATGAGTACAGATTACTGCACCATAATAAACAGATATTATTGTCATGATTAACATTCCAAGTTTCTCTGACCAAAAATTTAAAAACCATTGAAAGGTATACGTTTAATTTGTTGCATTACAACGCAGATCAACTCTAAAGTTTCTAATTACACCATTATTCTTGATTAAAGTTGCTTTAACGACTACGTTTAATTTGTCACAAAATCAAGGCTCTAAAAGTAAAAACCTATGTGCCAAGAAAACTCGCCAGAAATTCGACTTTTCTGTTTCTAAATCTGTTAGTTCATCTACAAGCAGTGGCCTGTTATTGTTGTTGGTCGTACTTGCACTCTCATATACTAGCTACTGGTAAGTGGTACTTATTTTCTCAATATTGAAAGCGATATCATGTTCGAATGACCACAAGAACCAGAATACCATCCTTTTCTTAATAAGTAATTTAACGAGTACACTCAAAAGGCATTGTTGTGGTTCTCATGCATTTGTTGGAATAAATTAACTATGAGGCAATTGATTTGTTCTTCTTGCGGTATTCATCAACTTCATGGTGCTTTATTCTTCTATTCACTTTTAGTTTTAGAACTTGGTGCCCTCTAAGGATATCCAAGATTTCTTCCCAGTTTTCAGTCTTATGACCACTTAAAAGCAGTTACTAAAATATAGCAGCTCTCTTATTAACAATAAAGTAATAAAATTTCATATTTAACAACAAGAAGCAAAGAGAACAAGGTCTAATTAATCATTTATTTTGCAACTTCCTTATATAAGGTGGTGGAAAAACCAGCTCGCGGGTGCGGAGAACCAAATACGGGTGAGGATAGGTGAAAATGTTGAAGGAGAGACTTACTAATGAGTCTACTTATTATGCGGAACTGAGACAACAGAGCACACTGCCTGTATGAGTGTGAGTACGAGGAGCAAAACAGCTGCAGCAATAGATAGAGTTGCCCAAGGCGTGTTGCAATAATTTTGTCTTAAATTTGCCTTCCATTTGTGCCATGAAGTTTTGCAGTACTTGTTCAGGTCTTCACAAAGAGTAGCAAAATAGAAGTCGTTCGAGTCCACTATGACCCCATCGGCAAGGTTGTTAATCAGAGTAGACCCTGCACTGCTGTCACCAAGCCTATTTTCAACAATTCCGTGCTTAACAAGCAACTCCACATCCTTTGCAGTGTTCACGAAACGATCCATGATGACAACATAGTCATTCATGTAATTCTCCAGACTGTGGCATTGTTCAAAGGCAAGGAGGTTTCTGACTGTAAGTTTTGTTTCATCACTAATTGTCAATTTTGGAATTTCTAGAATCCCATCATTGAATTGTATGTCGAGTAAGTTTTTGGCTGATCCCACTCTAAACTTGACTCCTGCCCGGTGTAACTCTGTGATGCTTGGCGTGTTTAGAGTTTTGAGTTTCCCTTTAGCCTGCCGTTCTAGTGGTAGCGGTAGATACAAGTTTCTACAAAAATCGACAAAATGTTCTGCTTTATAAGCACACATTTTATCCAAATTTCCATCCGCTCCTTCTAGATCTTTGAAGAATACGTGAGAAAGTTTGATTATCGAAAGCCTCTCAGTACAGTTACTATCAGAAGGTACATCGATTTTATCTGGGTCAAAAAGATCCTCAAGAACGAAGAATGGCAACTGATTTTCAAGCAGCCGTATGTCAGGCCATACGTCCTGCAGCATCCATGGTTTGTTAAATATACGATCATTCTCGTCCTGCAATTCATGGAAACGGCGCCTCAACAAGACCTCAATAATGAATGCTGCATCCACTAGAACAATTCTCACAAAGTCATCACTGCTAAACTCGATAGTTTCTGCGTAACAACTGCGTATCTTGCCCTCTTGGTCCTTTATTATCTTTATATAGTCCTCCAAGCCGACCCTGGTTCTGCGTATAAAATCTCGTAGGTACCTCTTTTTGTGCTCTTCCATGGCTTGTAGGCCTTCCTTTCCATGGTGAAGAGGACCTATAGAGACTACTTGAGGTGTGTAGGCCTTTTCACTTACACGCCGCAGTCGTTCAGGAACTCTGTAGATACAACACGAAGACGACAAGGGAGCCAAAACATCCAACTCCTGATTCATTGATTTTGCTAACGGAATATATGGGTTTTCGATGTCATGTGGAGCTTCGTTGCTTCCTTCCATTTTTATTGCTGATGTGTTTGTTGCTCCAATTCGTAATTGCTGACAACGAGATGTTGATCACTAACACAACAACAAACAAAATTTTCACTATGATATTTTCAACACGCTCAACCAACTATTGAGAAAATATGACAACAATCAAAACTAATCAACACAATTGACAAAATTAACCCAAGAATCGAAAATATACACACCCGATTTTTGTAAGAGAAAACACACATAGACCTTTATACATCCCACCCCAAATGCCTTAAAAGAATTCAAATGGAATGTACCAAGTTCATACAAGACTCTGTTTCTTATGCTCTTGAAAAGTTCCTACTAATTATGCGAATCGGCATGAAGAAGGAAAGTATAGATGTTACGATCGACGGTACTACAATATGGAAAAAAAATACAATGTAAAGTGAAAAGATAGACATCAAGAATTTACGTTGTTTGGCAATTTGTGCCCTACATGCACGGACCAGCGATCAATCTCCCACTATATCAAAATAATGGGTACAAGAAGAACAATCTTATCAAGCCAAAGACCAGACTTGAAGAATAGAATAAAGTATAACACTCTCTCACACTAGACAGCTGATTTTTTTTTGGGATACTTTGGATGCGGTCCCTAATCATTAACATTCTTTGACTAAAACCTTAATGGTATTCAAAGTTTGATCAAAGTCCCTTGACTTTGTACACCTCATTATATTACAATTAATATTTATAGTTTTATAGTTTTGACATTAATTGTTTGATATTTTATGACATTTATAATCATATAAATTTAAAATCCTTCATTATAATACTATTAGAAACGGTTACAATAAAAATATTCAAACATTTTGATTGAATAAATGGATAAAAACTATGTAAAAATAAGAAATAATAAATGGCAAAAGAATGTATCCATAGTGTTAAAAAAATTGGTACATTTCACATATAACAAAGTGGTACATTAATAAAGAAGAATGGGTACATTATAAATAAATTAGGGTACGTATAAAAGATTAAAAAATTATGAGTACAAATGAAGGCGCTAAAAGAAATTAATAATTGGGTACAAAATAAAACTAAAAAGAAAATACTACAAATTTTAAAAAATGTTGCAAATTAAAAGTGGGTACAAACTAAAAATATAAATATATGATACAAAGTTTAGGCATAAAACATAAATATACCATATGTAATTTTTCTATCATTGATTAAATATACAATGTCACGTGACGGTATACACATGGGTACAAACACAAATAAAAATTTAAAAAATATGAGCACAAAAAGAAACTAATATATGGGTACAAATTAAAAATGAAAAAAAAATTGGTACAAATTAAAAATAGGTACAAACTAAAAATAAAAATATATGATAAAAAATTTAGCCATAAATATAAGTATACTAATTGTAACATTTTTAACACTAAGGGAATATATTTAAAAATAAAAATATTTTATTATTCAAACAATTAATGATGTTATTAATACCCAAGGACCTTGATCAAAAATTGAAAATGAATAAGATTTTAATCAATTGAGTAGCAAAAAGAAGGATGTGAACCTAATTTCTCCTTTTTTTTTTTCTTAGAGAAATTTTGCAGCAATCCCCTAACCCTTCTGCTCAATTTCAATTTCCAAACACAATATTGGCAGTGAAAAATAAAACAGTGCAAGCTTCACGAATTGGATGAGCCAATAAACATTACGAGATTAGAGAAAAATACATAGCAAATAAAAAGAGAGAGAAGGGAGATAGGAAGTAAAAATGTACCTGCTACGTGTGTTAAAAAAAAAAAAGTTTGCTTTGCGTTTGATAGGTGACTGGAAAAGCTCAGTGCAGACAGCTTTCTCTTCTGGCTCTTCTAGTCCATCTGCGTCCCAGTTCCGGGCGGAGCGCCGATTTTTTATATGCAGGAATCTTCCCTTCTTAATAATATCACAATGATGGGGTACTTTATGTAAGAAGAATTGGACGAGTTGAAGAAGTCAGGTCAACTCCTTCGCAGCTTCCTTGCCTTTTCTTTGTTAAGTCTCTTCCTTGACTATAAGAAACTGTCTTGTACTTGCCTTCATCGACCCTTTTCTGCGAAGTCTCCAATGGCTTTCCATGAAAGAGTTTTTTTTTTTTTTTTTTCTTTCTTTTCCTTTGTTAAGTCTCTTCCTTGACTATAAGAAACTGTCTTGTACTTACCTTCATCGACCCTTTTCTGCGAAGTCTCCAATGGCTTTCCATGAAAGAGTTTTTTTTTTTTTTTTTTTTCGATATTATCTACCCTAAGGAGAGGAGATGAACTTAGCATCACAATGAGCTATCAATAATGTAGTTCAAATTCGTCATTGACAAATTTCGAATTTAAGAGCTCTCATTTACAAGTTAAGAGCAATACCACTAGACCGTCTGGTATCATATTTTTTACTTGACTATAAGAAACTGACTTGTATTTGCCTAAGACTACTCAAAACAAAAGCTTAAATTGTTCTCAAAGCAAAACTCTCTCCGCCTGGTATCATGTTTTTTCCTTATCTTTAAGAAACTGTCTTGTATTTGCGTTTTCTTTGATACGTCTCTTCCTTGACTATAAGAAACTGTCTTGTATTGCCTTCACCTACCCTTTTGTGCGAAGTCTCCAATGGCTTTCCATGAAACTGGTTTTTTTTTTTTTTTTTTTTTTTTATTAAACCGATATTATCTACATTAAGGGAGGATGTGAGCTTAGCCTCACAATGGACTAGCAATAATGTGGTTCAAATTCGCATTTGAAAAGAATCGAACCTAAAACCTCTCACTTACAAGTGAAGTAGAATACTAGGAGACCATGGTAGTGAGTGGCTTTCCATGACATTTTCTACAAAAGATTACAAACCGGGCCCTCTACAGATTTTATTATGAAGCAAATTAAATAAAGGGAGTTTTTATGAAAAGGCCTAGGGTTAAGTTTATTTTAATAAAAAATCATGTTATAACTTTATTTAATGAAAAGAAAACTTAAATTTGAATGAAAAACCCTTAAATTTTATTAGAAAGGACACAATTTTAATATATATTCATTGTTTATGAAATAGGCCTATACTGTTTATGAAACTTAACGGTAGTTTACTATTTATGAAACTCAACGGTACCATATTATTTATGAAACTCAACGGTACTATAATATTTATGAAATTGAACAATATTACACTATTTATTGGTCCAGATTCATAAATAGTGTCTAGTTCTTGGTTCACTTTCATAAATAATACCTCGTTATTAGGTCATATTTTATAAATAGTTTATAGTAATTGATACAGTTTTCTAAATAGTGTCGTTGTCACAGCCCGTCCCGAATTATTGTTATCGATGGTGTGAAAAGACGAAATTGCCCTTGGACGTTTTGTGTGATTGTGTGGTTTAAGTTTAGAAGTGAACTAATACATTAAGTCCCCAATATTTTGGAACCAATTAGGGCTTAAAGTTGTTATGGTTTTGTGGTTGTTTGGAAGTCAAAAAATTTTGGACCACACACACACCGTAACTCCCTCTCTCTCCTTCCTGTGTACTCTTTCTCTCCTCCCTCTCGATCTTCTTCTTTTTCCGTACAAACCGTACGGACAAACTCCAACCCTCACAAAGCTTTGCAGATCGAACCTTTAGAGGCCATGTTTGAGTTCCATGTAACCTTAGGATCCTAACCATACCATTTTTAGGTCGTGAAAGCTTCAAAAACCCCGTGAACTCGAACCCCAGATTTCATGCATTGTTCATGCACTAATTAATGTGAGGTTTTTAGGAGTTTTTAAGGACATAGGGAGCTTTGAATCATCCTCACAAAGCTCGGAGAAGAAAAACCAAGCGATTTGGACGTCGGGAAATCGAGTTCGACGAGTTTTAAGTTTACGCCGGATTATCAAGCTTTCTCCGGTGAGTTTTTGTGGATTTCAAGCCTTGAAATTGGTAAGGATGTGTTCTTCTAGTTATAAGCTTTAAACTGAGACCAATTTCATGAGTTTTGGTTAAGAAATGACTGAGATATCAAGGTTTTTCAAATTCCCAGTTTTCCGGCGACGGTGACGGTCACCGAAGTCGAAGGAAGAGGACGAGCGAATATTCCGTCAACTTTGACCGAATATTCTAACGGCGTCAGGTTAGTTTTAACGGTATATGCTATTATTTAATGGAATATTCCCTAACGCCGTTAGGGTTACCGTCAGTGTGCCTGGCACGTGCCCGCGCGTGGGCGACGCGTCTGGCCGTGCCTTGGCCGGCGAGTGACGGCGCGTGGGTGGTCAGAATTTTTTTTTTAAAATATGGGCATGTTCGTGAGGTTGTGTAGGTCACGTTGGTATATTTATATACCTCAATTGAGCAATGTATGAAAAGTTATTAGCTAGTATTGGTTATGTGCTTTAATTAACGTTTTTATAGTTGTTTCGCATATAGGGGAGACTTATCCTGAGGACGAGCGCAGTCAAGGGCAGCTCGGGGGCTACGACCCTTCGACATACCAGTGAGTGGGCTTTTGGTTTTCAGTATATATTTATATACTTGATATTTTCCCAGAAAATGCGTTTAAATGAAAGTATGCTTGAAATGCCATGCATATAAATTATATATTCAGCATATGAATTAGTATATGATGCATAATATGAATTGGTACGGTGGACGCTCAAGTAAGTACCATGTGAGTTATGTTTATTTATATGAGATATTGATAATATGAGATGTGATTGAAAGCTCATAAACCTGCACCCCTGGAAATTTTGATTTAGCTAGAGATATGGTTAAGGCCTATTTATGATGTCACCTCCCACACTATATGCTCACATTGGATCCAATTTAGGTGCACAGTCTTGTCGTACAGACCATTATAGGTGGTTCCGACTCGTAGGTGAGTAGCAATTTATCGCACATCTATCATGAGAGCGTAGCATTGAGTATAACTATATTACACCCAGTCTTGTCGTACAGACCCTTCCAGTGGTTTCGACTCATGTGCAGTGTAGTGCCATATAGGTCACCTGTAGTGACTCCGGCTAGATTGATTAATGAGCTATGAATTTAGCTGTACAGACCTCTGTAGGGGTTCCGGCTACTATGTTATTTTCCATGAATTTATTTTCACCGGAGTTACTTATTTTGTTTTATATTTTGGCATGGCATACTTATGAATATGGATATGTGAAGTATGAACTAATATATATATATACACACACACACACATATGTTTATATTCCATTCCTGGGAAAATTATACATGTTTTACGGCGAGGGGTTAGAGCGTTTGATAATGAAATGATTTTGAAAAGCTTAATTGTTGCCCACTCACACTTTTTGTTTTGCGCCTCTCCAGGTTTTAGGTAGACTTGCTGTTGGTGGCATTTGAGGATCTCAACGGTTCTGACAAAATATAATATTCGTAAGATATCTTCTGGTACTGTATAAATAGTACTTGTCCTACTGGACTGCACCTAGACTTTCTATGCTCTGATTAGGTGTATTTACACTTGTATCTCATTCCTAGCACTTTCTGCTTATTAGTGCACCTTAGTTAACTTTCGGTTTTATTTATTCGTATATTTCTTATCCTTATCGCTCTCGTACTGTGCACATGGCTACGTCACCCTCACGTGATGGCCAGCACGCCTTGATTTTTGGTCGGGATGTGTCAGTTTGGTATCAGAGCCTAGGTTTAGCAGTCCTGGAGATCTTGTGAATGATCTAATCATTATGATGTCTTCTGTCAGAACTATGCCGCCTCGTAGAGAGCCACATCACTCAGCTGAGCCGAATTTCCCTGATATTGCTCAGTTAGGGGAAGCTATAGCAAATGCCATTCAGTCTTCGTTCCGTCCTCCTCAAAGGACACCTCTTAAAACCTTGTATAATATGAAGCTGAATCATTTCATGCGTAATGAAGGACATGAGGGAGCGGAGAAGTGGCTTAATCATGCCGAAAAGACTTTTATTGTGATGCAAAGTCCAGGGAATCTTCCTCCTGATAGGTGGGTCGAGACGACTACCTGGTTTCTGGGTCCGGAGCCTGCATTCTTGTGGAGACAGGAATCATATCAGATGCCACCAGAGGTAGTAGCTGATTGGGAAGTGTTTAAACAGTTGTTTCAGAAAAGGTTTATTCCCCCTGAGTATATTGATCGCAAGAAACAAGAATTTACGCATCTGAAACAAGGAAAGATGACGGCGAATGAATATTACAGGAGATTCACTGATTTATCTCGATATGATCCAGAGGTTGCTGCTAATCCGGTTGAGATGCTTCGTCGTTTTTGGTTGGGAACTAAGAAGAAATTGCGTTCTATAGCGACATCGACTCCCTGTGCCACTTACCAGGAGTTTTATGAGGTTTTACTACGGATTGAGGACTCAGAGAACATGCCCAGTGAAAGTGAAGATGAAGAAGAAAAGAACGGGAACCAGAGGCGAGATGATAAAGGTAAAGGTCAATCATCTCAGGGACCTCGTAAGACCTAGAGTTTTAAGAGAAGCGGTGTCAGTTCCAGCTCTTCTAGTGGAAGTTTGAGCTCTAATGTACAGAGGAGAGGTGGTAGATTTTCTGGAGGCCAGAGATTTCAGAGGCAGAGGAACTTTGGTGGTTCAGGTGCTCCTTTATGCTGCAAGTGTAATAATAGGCATTTTTTGGAGTGTAAGAGAGGCAGCAGTGTTGGAAATGTGCCCTAAAACCAATCATATGATGATACTTTAAGGACATTTCACATGTTAAACTAATCTAGTTTAATATAAAGGGCAAAGATTATTGTTTCAAGCCGTCTCATATAAATGTTATATGCTTAAACAATAAGTCCAAGAAATATGTAATTGGGAGAATGTGATCTAAAGAAGTTCGATTCATGAGACCATTCTCTTTTGTATACATATCCTAAATGTTCCTGATCATAGGATTGCCAATTGGGCATTGACAGTCCGTTAAGATCAATACGTGTTATGTCTTCTCTCATGGAGAGTGATAGGTCTCGAGTCATTGGTGTGACTGACACCAAGACAAGTACGTAGGTGCTCAATAGAGAATGAGTCCACTGAATGCGATCAACAAGGAGTTCTTATACTCATGTCACATGAGAACTCATGGTTGGGATAATGCAAAGTAGTCCTTTGACCTGAGGCATCATAGTTGTCATGTGGTTAGGTCCTTGATCTTTGACTATGTCAAAGTCACTCCGTCAGAGGGTGTCCACGACATGGTTGGGGTTAAGCCACTTAGCCATAGAGGCAAGTGAATGCGCAATAAAGGATCTCTAACATTCGAACTGTTTGAGGGATAATACTCTATGATATGATTAAGAATCTCTGGCCAGAGTATGAATGAGATTTAGGAAGTCGTTCCAAATCACATTCAAGGTAATCATATAAGTAAATGAATCACATTGGTCAAGAGTATTGTATTAGAGAAATATCGTATTGTATTGTAATCCCAAACTGAATAGGTTATCCAACCTCTTCTGATTAGCTTGGGTAGCCATGACATACTGCTGGGTGTCACTCATGGTTTGTGGAAACCCTAAAAGTGTATAATCACTCATGCGTCCATCACAGTCATTGTTTATGAAACAGTTCTATATTGTTTATGAAACTTAACGGTAATATACTATTTATGAAACTCAACGGTACCATATTATTTATGAAACTCAACGGTACTATAATATTTATGAAATTGAACGATATTACACTATTTATTGGTCCAGATTTATAAATAGTGGCTAGTTCTTGGTTCACTTTCATAAATAATGTCTAGTTATTGAGTCATATTTTATAAATAGTTTATAGTAATTGGTACAATTTTCTAAATAGTGTCGTATTCTTGGTCAAATTTCATAAATAATGCTTAGTTCTTAGTTCACTTTCATATATAATGCCTAATTTTTTGTCATGTTTCATAAATAGTGTCTAGTTCTTGGTCTAGTTTCATAAATAGTGTCTCTTTCTTGATCCAGTGTTTTATATTGAACTCTTTCAATTTTATATTTTCTAATCAAACAGAGAACCAATTAGAAATGGAGGTGATTGAAAATTCATATGGTACATAGCTCAAAGTTTATTTTTCTTAGCATATTCCCATACAAATCAAACAAAAGATACTGTGAATTATAAATCAAACCTGGAATTAATAAGAAAAAATAAAAATCGAGCTCATATTTTACTCAAATATTTGAGAATCCTAGATGATAAGAACTCTCGTGCATGAAAGCATATAGAACTGATCATGAACCTAGGGAATATGTCATCCAAATACAAGAAGTAGGCGAAAAATCAAATCTAATAAGCCCTCGGCCCCACTCCAACAACACCGATACTTTCCCCACTTAACCACCTGCACAATCCTCAGGTGTGAGGTTTTATCACAAAAGGCCTCGATGTTAATTAGAGTGAGGTAATTCTATTTAAAGTGATTTATCTCTTCCCTCTTGGCCGATGTGGGACAATGGGTGTTCCAACACTCCCCCGCACGTGAGACCCCATTTTATGGGTCACACGTGGAGATCCACACATCGGGCAACCACGTGGAGCCTAGTCGGGGCTCACCCATCACACGGGGCCAATGGAGACCCACCCAATCACGTGGCATTTTGGCGTAAGTGTTATTATGCTCCGACTCAAAAAACTTATATTACCATGGATGTCACCTTCCACGAGGAAAATTCGATTTTGTGAAGCCCTCTTCCGACTCTCCACTTTAGGGGGAAAGGGGGAGTGAAGTGCAGATTCGAAGAGATGGTATGGATGATGTGTTACAGGCAGAGTTGGGAACATAACCTATTATGTTGCGTGGTACTGATCAGTCGGCTACAAATAATGATCGGTCACCTGTCATTTCCGGAACTATTTCTACTGACGACAGATCATATGTACCTAGCGAGTTGCCTGTTAGTATGTCTGACGAATTACCTTCTGATGATCGGTTGCCTGCTGCTGATATGTCTAACGAGTTGCCTGATGATGGTTCGTCCAGTGATGATTCTTCTAACAATTTGGTACAAGATGGTGGCATCCATAAGGTAAATTATGACGATTCTTCTACTTATCAGTTGCCTCCATGAGCTAATTGTGGAAAACCTAAAGTACAATATGAGCCTGATATGCATGCTAAAGCCAAACATCATATCAATAATTATGTGTCTACTCATTGTTTGTCCAAACCATATGCATCTTACATATGTCAGCTATCTAATGTATCAATTCCAACAAAATTGCAAGATGCTTTGTCTGACCCTAAGTGGGTTAATGCCATGAAAGTTGAGATGGAAGCTTTGGAAAAAAATTCTACTTGGGATTTGGTTCCTTTACCAAACGGGAAGAAAGTCGTTGGATGTAGATGGGTGTTTACTATTAAGCACAAAGCAGATGGTTCTATTGACCAGTATAAAGCCAGATTAGTTGCTAAGGGTTATACTCAAACCTATGGGGTGGACTATCAGGAGACTTTTGCTCCTGTTGCCAAACTTAATATTGTGCGTGTTCTTCTGTCCTTAGCAGCAAACCAGGATTGGCCTCTGTTGCAGTTTGATGTTAAGAATGCTTTCCTTCATGGTAATCTTAAGGAGGAAGTTTATATGGATCTCCCACATGGTATTGGAACATCTCCTGGAAAAGGTGTTGTATGCAGGTTACGAAAGGCTTTGTATGGTTTGAAACAATCTCCTAGAGCGTGGTTTGGGAGGTTTACAAGTTCAATGAAGAAATTTGGGTATATCCAGAGTCATTCAGATCATACTTTGTTTCTAAAGCGACAAAATGGTAAGCTAACTGCATTGATTATTTATGTTGGAATTGTTATGTTTTCGTTTGTGGGATCTGAAGATCCACTTGTTGATGTTCTTACTAAGGCTGTGTCTAATAGTGTGTTTTCCAACTCGCTTGACAAGTTGGGCATGTGTGACATCTTTGCACCAACTTGAGGGGGAGTGTTGCGAGTTATATATTAGTTAAAGTGTAAATAGTAGTTTATTATCCCACATTGGTGAAGTACATATGTAATACCAATTGTAACTTCTATATATACTCCATTTTGGAGATTAATGAATATATAAGAAATTCCTAAATATTGTCATATATATTTTTGGTATTTACCATGTTTAGTTTAATAGTGAAAACTTCATTAAACAGTGAAAATAAAAGATGAAAAACTTCGACATTTCTACAAATCATTTTCCTGCGTTTTCTGGGGAACCAAACAACACTTTGCGATTGAAATTCCAGAAATTTAATAGCCGATCCTTGAGTGAGGAGGAAGGACCAAGATGGAGCTGAAATCCCAGGCCTCGTTGATCTTCAACTTCCTTTGCTTGAATCAGTAGGACTTTGAGGTCCATTTGCATGTTCAGAAATTGAAGATTGAAATGCAGTTGAATTTCTAGGAGATTTGAAGAGAGATGGACCTTTGATCGGAAAAAGACTACCGACTGACGGTTTGAAAAAGTCCTTTGCTTCCTCATATTGTTCTTCTCTATTAGTGGAGGATCACGTAATTGACAGAGGTGCAATGGCTTGCACGCACTTTTGTTAGATATTTTTGTGGTTTTTTTTCTTTCTCTTGTCCTTATGTTAATGAACTCCACTATTTATCTCTAAGAATGCATATTTTTTTTCTTCAAAAAAAAACCCCCTCTCCTGCAAGTTTTTTTTTATGAATCCCCCCTTTCTCCTCCCATCAATCACTCAACATAAATTTTTTTTTTTTTTTTTTAAGTTGCGGCATATATATATTAAATGGAGAAAAAACTCCATAGAAGCAAATACATAAGCTGGGAATAAGCACCAGCACACCAAACCAAACAAAAGCTGGAAAAAAAAACGCTGTGCATTGCACACGCCTTTAGTTAGGGGTTTTATCTGGGTCAAAAAGATCCTCAAGAACGAAGAATGGCAACTGATTTTCAAGCAGCCGTATGTCAGGCCATACGTCCTGCAGCATCCATGGTTTGTTAAATATACGATCATTCTCGTCCTGCAATTCATGGAAACGGTGCCTCAACAAGACCTCAATAATGAATGCTGCATCCACTAGAACAATTCTCACAAAGTCATCACTGCTAAACTCGATAGTTTCTGCGTAACAACTGCGTATCTTGCCCTCTTGGTCCTTTATTATCTTTATATAGTCCTCCAAGCCGACCCTGGTTCTGCGTATAAAATCTCGTAGGTACTGCTTTTTGTGCTCTTCCATTGCTTGTAGGCCTTCCTTTCCATGGTGAAGAGGACCTATAGAGACTACTTGAAGTGTGTAGGCCTTTTCACTTACACGCCGCAGTCGTTCAGGAACTCTGTAGATACTACCCGAAGACGACAAGGGAGCCAAAACATCCAACTCCTGATTCATTGATTTTGCTAACGGAATGTATGGGTTTTCGATGTCATGTGGAGCTTCGTTGCTTATTGCTGATGTGTTTGTTGCTCCGAATCATAATTGCTGACAACGAGATGTTGATCACTAACACAACAACAAACAAATTTCTCACTATGATATTTTCAACAAACTCAACCAACTATTGAGAATATATGACAACAATCAAAACTAATCAACATAATTGACAAAATTAACCCACGAATCGAAAATATACATACCTGATTTTTGTAAGAGAAAACACACATAGTCCTTTATACATCCCACCCCAAATGCCTTGAAAGAATTCAAATGGAATGCACCAAGTTCATACAAAACTCTGTTTCTTATGCTATTGAAAAGTTCCTACTAATTATGCGAATCGGCATGAAGAAGGAAAGTATAGATGTTAGGATCGACGGTACTACAATATAGAAAAAAATACAATGTAAAGTGAAAAGATAGACATCAAGAATTTACGTTGTTTGGCAATTTGTGCCCTATGTGCACGGACCAGTGATCAATCTCCCACTATATCAAAATAATGGGTACAAGAAGAATAATCTTATCAAGCCAAAGACAAGGCTTGATGAATATAATGAAGTATAACACTCTCTCTCACTAGACACGCTGATTTTTTTTTCTTAGAGAAATTTTGCAGCAATCCCCTAACCCTTCTGCTCAATTTCAATTTCCAAACACAATATTGGCAGTGAAAAATAAAACAGTGAAAGCTTCACGAATTGGATGAGCCAATAAACATTACGAGATTAGAGAAAAATACATAGCAAATAAAAAGAGAGAAGGGAGATAGGAAGTAAAAATGTACCTGCTACGTGTGTTAAACAAAAAAGGTTTGCTTTGCGTTTGATAGGTGACTGGAAAAGCTCAGTGCAGACAGCTTTCTCTTCTGGCTTCTAGTCCATCTGCGTCCAAGTTCCGGGCGGAGCGCCGGTAGTGTGATGGATTTTTTATTTGACAAATGGTCTGCACCTTCTTCCTCTTCTCAATCACAAAAATACCGATTTTTTATATGCAGGAATCTTCCCTTTTTTTTTACTGTATTTTGAACTAGAGAGGGAGAGGGCCGGCTTGCAGTATGCGTCAACATATACAATCGGTACAACCTAGGCTTTAATAGAAGATAACGTATAATTTTTTGGGGAATCTTCATCGTTCTATTATGAGATGTCATTTTAAACCTCAACTCATTGCATATAGGCATTTATACAACGGTCTATTCTCCTTACATAACAATGTACTGTTATTTTTCGAAGCTTGACTTTTTATAACGCAATCTGAGACAATTCAACACCTTCTGCGCACTTTTATGACCTTTAGGATAACTATTGTACTTTGGAATCATCCTCTTGAAAACCCCCAAAAGTAATCAAAACGTTATTACAGGTCGTCAGCTGCTCTGTTTTCTGGTCTGAACAAACAAAAGTGACCCCAACAGTTCTTTTTCGCAACCACCGGTAGTTTCTCCAGAACCCCAACTACTGATTAGGGATACTACACCTAAAGGTCTTGGAGAAGAAGACATACCAGTTCTTCAGCTTCCCCATTCTCTAGAGTACCCGTCTCATTATCTCTGGTGAACGAATTGCCCGTTTCATCTTCTTTGCCTTCAGCTGGACCTTTGACTTTATGCAAGGGATGTCCAAGATGTATGAGTTCCTTTCTTCAGCACTTCCGTTGGACCTTCCACCTTCATCAAGTAGAGCCACTACTTATTTTCCTGCATTAACTTCTACCCCCGTTCTTCGCCATAGGTATTTGTGACTGCGCTTCCCCGAAACGACAATTGTCCGCCTCCTTTCATGATTTGGCCTTCACTAAATCACGTTGCCCTTCCCTCTAGCGCCAGCGAATTTTGTAATCCAGACGAAGCTCTAGTCCTCCTTAGAGTAGCAATTGCCCCTCCAGGCTATAAGGAAGTTTACACATCTCTTGAGAATATCTTGATGTGGTGCTATGAGAGCCATTACAAGGTGATTTTCCTTTTCTTTGTTTCCTTTCTGCTGGCATGCAACATTGTAGGTTTTTTTTCTTTATAAACTTTGTTCGTCAGGCTAATGTATAGGCAGAGGTGGCTTTATTTGGTGAAGTGGGGCAAATCCGGGGACTTGGACTGATCTCTGGTCAGGAAACTGGGGCAATAGTGGAGGCCGAGCATCGACTGTTGTCCATATCGAAAGGGCTTAAGAAAATACGGGTCGAGCAGCAAACCTTGAAAGATGCCTATGAAGCAAAGATGCACCGATATGTCGACGTCGTTACACTTAAGGTGTTAAAGGTTAAGGATTACCAAGAAGACCTCACGAGGATAAGGGAGGAGCTGAGGTTGGAGCAGTGGGCTAATACTGGGGTGGAAAAGTCCTTGACTAGCTTGAAGGAAGAGTCAGAGCGCTTGTTAACTTAGGAGCGGAATACCTGGGTGACAGAGATGGAGGCTTTTCAACGGGAGACCGAGCAACTTCCCCAAGATGTTGATCAAAAAAAGAATAAGCATATCGCAAATCTCCAATAGTTCACCGACATGCATGCTTCTGAGATATCGGTGCTCTAGGAAGAGCAAGATAAGACACTTATAGAGGAATACGACGAAGGATATAACCTCAGGTATCTTACTGGTTACGCCCTGCTAGATCACCTTCAAGATTAGGGCGTTTACAAGACCCTGGAAAAGATCAAGAATGTGGATTTTCCTGTTCCGCAATATCTGCTGGATGAGATTTCGGACTTGGAAACAAAGCAGAAAGAAGAGTCTAATCCAGCACCTAACACTCCTAGAGAATCTTTAGCTACTTCTAAGGGAAAGGAAGCTACCAAATGAGACTAGCTTTTTAAGGCTTCTCTAGCTAGGATGAGGCCTTGTCCCTTCCATGATTTCAAACCTTTTTTTTTCCAATAATATGGATTCCTCTTTATTCCTTCTTTGTTTATGGAAAATATCTCAATCTGATAACCCTCTAAAGTAAATGAACTTTATGTGAGAGATAAGTGTCGAAGTAGAATATGAGTAAATTTGTGGGCTTGGTACAGAGCTCAACAGCCCTCCTCAGCAACGTTGATTTGGGGAAACATTGCCTCTCAAACTTTGCCTTCATAAAGTATTCTCGTCGCGGTATTCAGGGCACCACATTACTCCAGTACAAGGAATTAAATATTAAACCCATGAGAAAACTTTTGCTCCACACTTATTGAAATACACTTATCGAATTGAAGAGCTTCAGGTTGTTCTTAAAAATATCATGTAAACATGTGCTGGTTTCTCTATGCCTTGCTCTAGTTCTTTAGGTCAAGAATTTCAATTCTTGCAATATAGTACCAGGAAAGGATTTTTCTTCCCGGACTGAATTTCGTGTTCATCTCTAGTGAATCTTAAACGAAAATTCTTTGGAGACAATTGTCAGCATGTGGGGTCGAAACATATTTTGAATCCTTTTATCAAACCTTATGCGTCAGACCTAAATGTTTTTAATTGGACTACTTTGGCTGGCTTAGTCAAAGCATTCTGTGTATTAGAGCTCTGTTGGAATAAAATTCGTCTTAAGGATTGCATAGTTTGGATGCCTTTTTCGAACCTGCTAACATACAATGTTGCAAAACATACTTGACTTAGTATGTTGGTTTAGGATAGAAGTAGTCGTACTCAAGGTCGGAGCTTAGAGCCACCTTCGGATGATTTTTGGGTCACCCTTTCAACTATTTCCTTGAATTGTATAGAGCCCAAGTTTGAATGTTATAACCCACAACTTTTCTACTTGTATAAACTTTTCGGAGGCCAGATGGTGCATTGGACTTCCGGGTTAAGGCACCATGTGCCCATGCCCGTAGCCCGCCAATCGTTACCGCGCTTATTATGGTTCAAGTCTCCCAAGCTGCTAATCGTTCAAGATCGACTGAGCTACAAGCAGTGTTTGAAATATCCTAGATATGCTCGATATTTCCACGAAAATATCTAAAAATTTCAGGGAACGATATGTACAAGGGTGAATTGTACATTTCACCCCATGTCTCGGAAATATTTAGAAATCAGTTAGTTTCGGCAAAAAAAATCCAAAAATCAGTCAATTTCCTCAATATTTTATGTATCCTTGCAACGATTTCAGCAAAAAATTGAAGACTAATGGTCAAGTTTTTTCTTGGTTTCTTTTTTGATTATGTGAATTCAGCTTTCAGTCTATCATATATTTGGAGATTGGCGCAATTGGAAAGTACTCCGTAGGAAGGCCTAATCAAAAATGAAAAATGAAGATTGACTATCAGTTTTAACTCCATAAACGTATTTATTCTATATGGTATTAGTTTAATTCAATAAAACTTGTGTTGCTTTCATAATGAAGTTTCAATTAAGTTATGTGTAATTTATTCGTTCTAGTTAAATGTTTTATTTTAGTACATACTTATTTTTTACACAAATTTTGATATTTCCATCAAAGGCAACCGATATCGATGTTGATATCGGATATATCCATCGATATTTCTACAAATTTGCATACCGATATTTTATACTCTAACTATAAGAGAGTCTTTTAACAGCGTTGCTTTGAATTTTTAGACTTGCGTTCATGCGAGGTTTTCAAAGTTTATGCATTTGTGTGGGATGAATAAGATATTCCCTACACCAGAATGATAAAAGAAAAGAAAGAACAAACGTATGTAGATCGATAAGGGGGCGTGATTGAATCCGGAAATGATTGCTTACATATCTCCAGGATAAAGAATCAAATCACTAGTGTAGTTCTAAGAAAAAGATGATATGGTGTAAAAATTACATCAAGGATTACTTTTGACGATAAGCCTATGGTGGTACTTTGGGAGATGAGTTCTCCATGGCCTTATCTTTGCGTAGACAGTGGCATTGCAATTGAGTTCGCGGTGGACTGCTTACATATCCTGGAAAGGGAATCAAACCACGTGTAGTTCGGATGACACTGGTTCTTACTTAAGTCACTGGAGAGGTTAGCGGAGAGTCGACCTTTCACCAACAGGGGCTCTTCTTCTTAACATCAATTCTTTAGTTTCCCTAATATTCGACCTTTCGCTGCTTGCTGTTATGGCCAGATATCAAGGCAACGAATTATCAGTGGAGGGATTTTTGCCCATGTTGTGTAGCCATTCTCAATTAAAGATAAAGTTGTAAGGAGATGGGTTGTGCATGACATGGAAGGTCATCAAGTGTTCAGATGGTTTTTCTTGAACCTTGAGTTGTCGATAGGCTCATATTTATATATATTTTACATAAAATTCACTTGTCTTTTCTTAGTTAGTTCCTTATATTTTTGAGTTATTTACTATGTTTTTGTGTTTTGTGTGATTTATCAAGCAAAGAAAAGAAAAGTAGCACAAGTGAGATATTAAGTAACAAATTCGTCAAAACTGCCTGTGCAGATTAGGTGATTTTGGAAGCATGTTACGAACCGTTCAGAATGAATGAGAGAATGAGCCTTATATGCTTGGAAAGCTACGGATGTCTATTTTCTGGAGAAATTTACGGATTGTTAATATCATTTTTCTAGAAGAAGTTATGGGCATTGTAACACTGAAAGGTTCAGAAAAGGGTTAAGCATATTTGGCTAATAAAATGAGAAAGTAAAGGCACTTGTTTTGTGTTTTGCTTTGTCATCAACTCTCAGCAGCAAATGGGGTTATGATTGCACTCATTTGGCTTTGGAGCAAGTGGAAATGCACATGCAAAGGAGAAACATGGACAGCTACACACATGCAAACTGCACAGGTTGGAGGGCATACACACACTCTACATGGACAGCACACACACAACAAGAAAGGCACGGCATGGAGGGCTTGGCATGGGCAGAAAATGGGTGGATTGTTGGCTGAAATAATGAAGAACATGTGTGTGCAAATGCAAAGGAGAGACACACACACATGGGCAAAGGAAAGACACACACATGGGCAGAAAATGGGTTGATTTGTGGTTGAAATGATGGAGGTCATGTGTGTGCAAATGTAAAGGGAAACATGGACATCACACACCCATACAAACTGCATATGCAAGGAATTGAAGTGGTCCTCTCCTTAGCCTATAAATACATCCACCATTCCCCTTCCTAAAAAAAATCTTGATCCATCAAAAGAGCTTCATTCACAAACACAAGTCCCTGTTGGAAGTATTCCCACAAAGCCACTCATTTGATGTAATAGCTTTTTGGAATACTTAATGTATTAAACTTTTATATGTTTAATGAAGGGCAAAGCTTATTGTCAGACACTATTTATTGTATCATGTGTTTATACAATAAGGGAATCCAAGGGATGTATTTGATCTAAGAGACAAGTGATCTAAGTGAGTTAGATTATCGAGACCATTCTCTTATGTTCATTCCTAAAACGTTCCTAGCCATAGGATTGCCAATTGGGTATTGACAATCCGCTAAGGTTAGTATGTGTTATGTCAACTCAAGCTTGAGTATGACTAGTCTCAAGTCATTTGGTGTTGGACACTAAGACAAACACATAGGTGCTCGAAAGAGTAATCGAGTACACTGAACAACGATCAAAAGAGAGTTCGAACATACATGTCATGTAAGAACTCTAAAGTTGCAATATGCAAAGTAGTCCTTTGACCTGAGGCATCATAGATGTCTAATGGTTAGGTCCTTGATCTTTGATCATGTCAAACGGCATTCCATCGGAGTGTCCACGGCATTGTTGGGGTCAAGCTATCTAGTCATGTAGGCATATGAATGCACAACAAGGGATCTCTAACCTTCCATGGTGGAAGGAGAATACTCTAAGATATGATTCTAAAGTCTTTGGCCAAAGCAAATGAATATGACTTAGGAAGTTTGTTCCAAATCATATTCATGGGAATCATATATAAAAGTATCACATTGGATAGTAGACATGAAACTAACTATCACTTAAACAATGTGATTAAGAGTATTGTATTAGAGAATGACTGTATTGCATTGTAGTTGTAACTGGATAGGTTCTCCAACCAATTCTACTTAGCTTGGGTAACCATGATATGCTGCTAGGTGTCACTCATGGTTTGTGGAAGCCCTAATGATTAGCAAACACTAATCATTAAAGGGAGAATTGAAATGTGGTTTCAATTCATAATCGATCGTTAAGAGTAACAATCGCCCACTGCCTCGCTAATTGGAACCTAATGGATCGTACACCGAGTAAGGGCGATAGTGAAGAAATTAAATGAAATGGATATGCAATTAAATTGTTTAATTGAAGAATGGTCAAGATTAATTAATTAGTTAATTAATTTTACGAAAGGTTCGTATTGGGCTTTTAAGTTGGTTTTGGGTTTCGGGGCCCAAAAGTGTTTTGGTCCACAAGGCCCATTATGTTTAAGTTGTATGACAACTAAAACAAAATGGGCAATAAGCCCAATCACAATATATAGGCCGGCCAGGGTGAGGAGATGGTGAAAGTTTGCTTAATTGCAAGTTTGTCACTCACCTAAGAAAAATGTTATAAAAGCAACTTTATAGCAATTTTCTCATTAGGGTTTTTCTTTGAGGCAAAGTGGTGAAACATTTCCTCTCTTTCTCTCTACAAAGAGGCCGGCCACTTAGAGAGATTAATCTAGCAATCTTTTCTTCTCTAAGTTATCCATTTTCATCTTCACACTTAACCCTTGGTGTCGAGACTTAGAGACACTAAATATTTGGTGTTTTTTGGAGATCCTTTCCTTACATCCTCAAGGATCAAAGGAGCACAAAAGGAGAAGGAATTCACAAGCAATATCCAAGGAGCTTGGAGGTGACTTGAAGGCCCTCCACTTGGGTGAATCCCTTGTGTAAACAAGGATGAGCTTCAAGGGTAAAGAAACTCTAAATCTTTACTTCTCTTTAATGTTGTTAAAGAGTTTATTGGTTCACCATATACTAGGCTTTGAAAGTCATGGGTTTTATGAATTTTTTTTTAATGCATGCCTACTTTAAAGTGTTTATAGCTTGCATGTGTATTCAAATGTTCTTACTTGTTCTTAGCTAGAACAAAATTTTTCCTTCAGTCTCTTGCCTTGAGCTCCATTCCATTTCATCCATACATTCAAACACATCTCCATACATTTCAATTTTCCATGCCGTGCAAATCCATTCCATCCATATATCCATACACATCCTAGACACTTGTGCTACAACAAGGTGGTGAAAACAATGGTCCTTGGCGTTTCAAGCTTGGAACTTTGGAGCGTTTTAGGTGTACTTCGTTCTTGCTTTCAATGTCTACTTTGTTATTTTCTAATTTTGTTGCAATTATGAGTGGCTAAACCCCTATTTAGTTAGGGGGAAGTTTGAAGCCATGAACATGCTTGAGATTTGAATTGATTTCTTCCAATTGTGATTTGATAAGTTGTGATTGGAATTCAATTATCTATTTTATTCATAACTGATTCTTGTATGTTTATTAAGGATGCATACTTAGTTTTCAAGCATGAATTAGATGCTAGAATATAAATGAGTTTCACCTAATCGTTACAAGTTTATATTCATGAGTAGTGAAGGTTGTTTATCACAATCGCGTTAATTGAATTCTTGGCAATTGTATCATGCATTCATAGTTATAATTGCCTCGTCAACACTTATGATTTTCATTGAACGTAATGATCTCTGATTGTATCTCTATTATGCATTCATATAGGGGACTTTTAGAGAATGATTTGGGTTGTCGCATGCATTCATCCAATTCAATGAGTAAAGGAAAATCTGAGGGTTAATTTGTGCATCACGGTTAATCTGGGGTGTTGAGCATCATAGTTTATTCAAAAGCAATTGGAAATCAATTCATGTACAAGTGTGTCATGTGCGAAGAACGGACCTCTAACTAATCCATCCATCATCTCATTTCTTAAATTCGCTTTACAATCTGTCTAGTTTTGTAACTTGTTTGTTTGTTTCAAATTCATCAAAACTAAAATCCCCCTTTTACTTTCTTGTTTCAAAGTGTTTAAAATCTGTTTTGTTTGTGTTTTAGAGTGTTTTGAGTCAAGTCAAAACCCAAATTTCGTCCAAAGTTGTGTTAGAGTCAAAAACTGCCTAGTTTGCGTTTTTAGGCAGTTTTGAGTGTTTTTAAGTTGTTTTGAGTCTTGTGAACCTGTTTTGAGTCCTTTAAGTCAATTCAAACGTTTTTAACTTTGTTTTTATGTTTTTGAGTAAGTTTAGAGGTTTTAGCAAGCCGTCCTAATCCCCGGTTTAGAACGATCCCTACTTGCATTTATACTACAATTTGACAACAAGAGGGTTTAATTTGAGTGCTTAACTTTCACCGCATCAAATTTTGGCGCCGTTGCCGGGGATTAGCAATTTTGCTAATCCCTTGTTATTTCTTTGTGTTTATTTTCATGTGTTTTTGTTCCTAGTTGATGACTTTACTTGTTTTCTTGTTTTAGGTGGTTTATGACTCGAAGTTCTCAACCTATTCATAAGCACATCAGTGACTTTGACGACGATTTTGAACGAACTTTGAGACGAGCAAGGAATCAACAAGAACCCCAACCATCTCAACCTGCACCAGATCTTGAAGAAGACAAAGTAGAAGAGCAAGAGGAGCCCACGGCACAGGTTGTAGGGGAAGATCCCAACATGGCAACGGACAATCGAACAATCAAGGAGCTTTCCGCTTCGGGATTGGACAATGCCACTCCCCTATGCATCCAATACCCATGGCTGCCCTAGGGAAGACGGACGAGTTCGAATTGAAATCAAGTTTGTTGCATCACATTCCTAAGTTCCACAGGATGTCCATGGAAGATCCTAATAAACACTTGAAGGAGTTTGAGGTTGTTTGCTCCAGCATGACCCCTGTGAACGTTGATGAGAGCATTCTGAAAATGAAGGCTTTTCCCTTTTCTCTCTTAGAAAAGGCTAAAGATTGGTTGTATGAGCTAGCCCCCGGAACTGTCACATCATGGGAGAGTATGAAACGGGCATTTTTGGAGAAGTTTTTCCCAACTTCTCGAGTCATTCTACTACGCAAAAGGATTAGTGGCATTCAGCAAAACCAAGGTGAATCCTTTCCCACTTACTATGAGCGTTTTAAAACCCTTGTTGCTTCATGTCCACAGCACCAAATGAAGGAGAAGCTTCTTCTTCAATATTTCTACGAATGGCTTCTACCAATTGAACGCCAAATGCTAGACGCCTCAGCGGGAGGAGCTTTGGTGGACAAAACACCCATGGCTGCCAAGACCTTAATTGCTAACCGAGCATTGAATGCTCAACAATATGAAGGCGTTGGTCAAAGGGACACCCCACGGCAGCAAGTGAATGAGGTAAGTTCCACATCCGACATTCAATCGCAATTAGCTAATCTTACTTCCATTGTGTCTCAGATGGCCAAATGAATGAGGATGAAAGAACCAAGTGTATGTCGTGTGTTCTATCCAAGGACATGCCTATTGATTGAAAATGGTGGATGGGAAAGCGCCAATGCAATTGGATTTCAAGGCCAAAACCAGCCAAGAAACGATCCATATTCTAATACGTACAATCCAGGTTGGAGAGACCATCCAAATTTCAGGTGGAGGGAGCCTCAACCACCCCAACAACAAGGAGGCTTTAGGCAGCAACCTCCGGGCTTCTATACCAAGCAATACGCACCAACACAAGCCCCACAACAACCTGCCCAAAATACCTCAGGTACATCTTTAGATAATGAGACACTTCTTAAGTTACTCACTAATTTGTCTCAGGGGCAAGAAAATCAAGCCAAAGCAATGCAAAACCAAGACAAAAGGGTGGACCAAATGGAGAAGCAAATTGGGCAAATTGCGGAGTTTGTAGGACAATTTAGAGAGCAAGGTAAGTTTCCTAGTTCAACCATTGTCAACCCGAATGGAATATTCGAATCTGCCAAAGCCATGAGTTTGCGAAGTGGAAAACAAGTTGGATCTGATCCCCAACCTTCCAAATCACGTTCCAATGAGGTTGAAGAGTTGATAATTGAAGAGAATGAGCAAAGCACCCCCACGGAAATGGTGGAAACACATTTGCCGCATGCCCCAAATGCTCCTAAACCATCCAATTCGGCCAACAAAGGTAAGGAAGTTCCAATTTTGGTTAATACTAACCATATTCCACCCAATGTAACCTTTCCTAGCAGATTTTTGCAAGCCAAGAACGAAGAGGAGGAAAAAGATGTTCTGGAGACGTTTAGAAAGGTGCATGTCAATATCCCACTCCTTGATGCTATAAAGCAAATCCCGAAGTATGCCAAGTTTTTTAAGAAGCTTTGTACAACAAGGAAACGTATTCGGGAGAAAGAAGTGGTACATGTAAGCGAGAATGTCTCTGCAATGTTACAAAGAAAGCTGTCACCCAAATGCAAAGATCCGGGTAGTTTCACAATTCCTTGTGTAATTGGTAACACAAGGTTTGAACATGCTATGCTAGATCTAGGTGCATCAATTAATGTTATGCCATATTTTGTTTATGCATCTATGAATCTATGAGAGCTTAAACATGATGGTGTTGTTATTCAACTAGCCAATAGATCTAATGCCTACCTGAAAGGAGTTTTGGAATATGTGTTGGTGCATGTAGACCACTTAATTTTTCCTGCAGATTTCTATGTGCTTGACATGGAGGATGCAGCCCACTCTCCACCATCATCAATCTTGCTTGGACGACCTTTCATGAAAACAGCTCAAACCAAGATTGATATGGCTAAGGGAGCATTAACAATGGCATTTGGTGGTGATATGATTCACTTTAAAATTCCTGAATCTAATGTGAATCTTACTGATGTTCGTTCTTGTTTTGCCATTGATGTAATTAAAGATATAGGGCAAGAACCTTCAGCGCCAACCAAGAAGGATGAATTTCCAACCACAAACGAAGAGGGAATTGAAGTGGAGCACAAAGAACACACCACTAACCTCCAAATGCATAATTTGGCCGAAAGCACATTTGGAAAATCTGTTGACAGTGCTGCCACTTCATTGCAACACATTGGTAAGCCACATATTCCAATTTCGATTCCCATTTCAACTAATAGGTTGTTACCTTGTATGGTGCAGGTTCCCAATCGAATTCAAGCTAGTGGGAATGAATACATTGACTTTAGGATGCTCAACGCCCCAATCAGGAAGGATTACTATTCCCTTCCATTCAGAGAGCCAATGTATGAGTATTTTGAGGAGCATGCCGTGGAGGACATACCCCTCCATACCGTGGGTCTTATTCAAGCTTAACTGGAGGTATCGTCCGGCTGCAAGACGTTAAAGCAAGCGCTTCTTGGGAGGCAACCCATGTATTCAAATAAGGAAGATTTTTTAATTGCTCCACGATTGGTTTTGCATTCCTAAAAACCTTCCCTTTTCTACAGTTTTATTTTGCCATGTTTGTCATATTTATTTGTTGCTTGTTTGATTGTTTTTTGTGTGGGTTTATGTTTGAAACTTTGACAGGTAAACAAAGTATTTTTACATTAATTTTCGTGGAAGATGAACATTAGGTAGAAAGGTAGAAAAATACAAGAAAGTGCAAACAAGCAGGAAGGAGCCTTCATTGGTCAGGTGGTGCCTCAGCATTCGACGGACCTCCAGAAAGACGAAGCGCCAGAGTCTGATTTTCTAGAGCCTCAACACTTGGTGAAGCGCCAGAAGACGAAGGCAGAAGTTGCCTCTAGAGTAACGCCACAAACCTCTGATGATCACTCTCAATCCGCACTTCGGACTCCTGCAGTTGATCAAGCTTCTTCTTCATGCTTGTTGAGTAATTAGTTGCGAGCATGTGCAACTCTTTATTCTCATGCCTAAGCACTCTGACCTCTTACCGAATACTAGCCACTTCAACCATCAACGACTCAACCTGACGAGATCGAGCAAGAAGGCGCTGGCCCATGTTTGATACTAAGCCTGCACATCAGACGCTGTAGGCCAGAGAGTTCTGAACAACCAGTTCGTCGGACCGCCTGGAAAGTATCCTAGTGCCTCTAGGAGTGAGAAGATTTCTGGCCACCACCGAAGCGGTTGTATCATTCATCATCATGGAATCCCCAACTGTAAGAGGACCATTTGGGGATACGAAGAACGGCTGCCAAATGTTGTTTGGAGAAGACATATCAATATCTTCCCCAACATTCAAGTTAAGGCGACGATCAGAAGGGCAAGACATTTTCGAATGTGTGAAGAAAAAGAAGAGGTCGGACAAATCAAGTTCTTAGAAGTGCAAGTATGGAGCTTCTACAGGCGGAAAATTCAAGTGTACTTTGGAATGTGATGCGTGCCTCTCTTTAAAAATCAGCACTCGACGGAGCTTCAGAAATTGAAGAGGCGAGTTCAGAAATCGAAGAGGCAAGCTTAGAGATCGAAGAGACGTCTGCTTTCTCAAAAGCTGGGCTGCTTAGAAACCACGGGCTGATCTCAGAAATCGAAGAGGCACTAGCTTTTTCAGACGTGTCATCACCTGTCACATGCACACTCATCTTTGCGAAAATCACGGATAATTTGTTGAAGCGCCAATCTCAGATATCGAAGAGGCGCCAGTCTTTTTCAGCCTCGTCAGCACCTGTCACACGCAAACTCAGCTTTGCGGAAATCACGGGCAGTTTGTCGAAGCGCCGATTCCAGATATCGAAGAGGCATCTGCTTTATCCAGACGTGTCAGCATCTGTCACATGCACACTCAGCCTTGCAGAAATTACGGGCAATCTGTCGAAGATTTCTGGTGAAGTTTTCTGGTGAAGTAGAAAGCACGTGAAGTTTACTGTTCAATCATCCAACGGGTGCCGACAAGAGTGAAAGAATAATACCGGTTATTAATTCCTATAAATGTCGTCCTTCACCCTCCATAGCAAGGCAGACATACATAATCCTTCTTCATCTCCGAAAATGCATTCCCAACGAAGCCTCTCGAGTTACTCTGTGTTTCTCATCCCTTGGGGTACCTCTGCAAACAAGTCATCAAGAGCAAGAGTATTTCATATCATAAAGGTTGAAAGCAAGAGTATCTCATATCATGTTTTTTCCCTGTCCTTTTCCTTGTCTTTGTGACAAGGAGAAAGCGAGCAATCAGCCAGCACTAGGTGTCAATCTTCCGATCTAAGAACCGACTGCCTGGAACTCCTTCCTGATTGCTTGCCTAGCATTGCTCTCGAGTGCTCATCTTCAACTGCTGATGTACTTCTGAAGAAGATGCCATATCTGCCTGGAGAACAGATAAGGCAAGTGAAAATGATACCTTGAAGCATGTGGATACAACGTGCTAATTCATCTTCAAGATCAAGTCTCATTTTCCTTGCTAAGAAGTTCCCCAGCCCAGTTCAAGAATAAACCTGTGGAAAGATACTTCTTCAAAAGCAAAAGTATCTCATATCATCAGAGTCAAAGGCAAAGATATCTCATGGCATGTTTTTCCTTTACCATTGCTCTTGCCTGCGAGACAAGGAGAAAGAAAGCAATCGGTCGGCACTTGGACAGATTGAACAAAGAAACAGACCATCACCTCTACCTCGTGCATACCTGCCGTGCAGAAGAAACAAGCAGAGAAGAATGCTGCCTGCAGACTCAATCAACCCAGCAGAAGAAGTCTGAGTTGAAACCAAGAGCTCGAGAAGCTTCAACAACATATGGACGCATCAGTCGACAAAGAGCAAAGCCTCGCCGTACAAGGCCATCAAATCACCACCACCAATCAATTCTCATTTTCCTTGCTAAGAAGTTCCCTAGCCCAGTTCGAGATCAAAGCTGTGGAAAGTCAACAAGATCATCTCTCCATAACCAGATTTGCGTTTTTAAACTCTACTCTGTCTGGTTTTTACTTTGCCATATGATAGGAGCATATTTATGCGCCTTAGTTAGCTAGTTCTTATGCATTTCCATGGTGTTTTCTTAGTTAAAGTAGTCTTTTAAGCTAGTTTTATGTGTTTTCAGGTTTTAAGGGCAAAGCATATAAAAAGATGCATTTTGGAGCCTTTTGGAGCAAAATGGAGCTTGGAATGAATGTCATATATTTGGAGCCAAAGGTTTGGACGAATTTGAAGACTTGAAGATGATGATTCCTACTTGAACAAGGTTTCCTAGTTGAAGTAGGAAAGTGCTAATTGAAGAAGGATTCCTAATCAACGAGGGATTCCTAGTTGAAGATGGATTCCTAGAAGAATGAAGATTCCTACTCAAACAAGGTTTCCTACTTGAAGTAGGAAAGTTAAACCTAAGTGTCCTTAAGTTCCAGCAACAAAGAAGTAATCCAAGTCAAAGAAGGAAAATGAATCCAAGAAGAAGAAGGATTGACCATGACAAGCTTTCCTAATCCTAACGCATAAAGATTTCAGCTACAAAAGGGATTTCTTTTCCTATTTGGAGACTTAAAACCTGATTTCTAGAAGCCTTATCCCTTCCTACAAAGGTGCCACACCTTATCCCTTGTTTTTCTAGAAATCAGCCACAAAACAACCTTTCTAGAAGGCCTTATCCCTTGTCCTACAAAAGTGACGCCCCAAACCTTTCTAGAACTTCTAGAAACCTGATTATTCCTTTCCCCCTTGGTTTCTGAAAGCCTTAGCCTTTTCCTTCAAGGATTGTGTGTTATTATCCTATACAAATTAGGCCTTTAAATCATTTTCCTTTGCTACATAGGGGCTGCGAATCTCAGCCTATAAATACCATCCTTTGATGCACCATTTAGTCACCATCCTCTACCATATTTTTCTACATACATACATCCCTCAAACACACTCATCCCTCTAGTGCCGCAGATTGCAATGAAGGAGAAAGAAGGAATAACCTGGTGCCGTGCCTATGCCCAAGCCTTGGGAGTGTTGGAGCGTTTCTAGGTGTTTTCTATCTTTGAATTCAATGTTTAATTTAAGTTATCTTTGTGTAATTGCGATTATGTGGAACTAAACCCCCCTTGGCTAGGGGGGGATTCGAAACCATGTTTATACTTGCTATATGATTTGATTACTTTCAATTGCGTTTCATAAGTTGTGAATTCAATTTGCTTATCTACATGAATTAAAACTGATTTGTGTGTGTTGGTTGAGAGTGCACGCTTAATTTTCATGCATAAGTTTGATGCTAGGATATAAGGGAATTTCACCTAATCGTTATGAACTTATATTCAAAAGTAGTAAAGGATGTTGATCACAATCGTGTTAAGTAAATTCTTGGCATAAGTTTCATGCAATTCATAGTAACAAGTGCCTCGCCAATGCTTATGATTTTCATAGAACTTAATGATCTGTGCTTGCATCTTTGTTATGCAATTCATGCAGGGAACTTGTGAGGAATGCTTTGGGTTGTCGTATGCAATTCATCCAATTCGATAACTTTAGGAAAATCTGAAGGTTAATTAGTGCAATTCACGGTTAATCTGGGGCGTTGGGAATTCATAATCTATTGAAAAGCAATTGGAAATCGTTTCGTATGCAAGTGTGACATGTGTGGAGAAGAACCCCTTTAGCTAGCCTTCCATCCATTCACTTTTATCAATTTCGTTTTAAAATCTGTTTTGAGTTACAAAGTTTTTGTTTTGTTTTAAATTTCGTCAAAACCAATTCCCCCTTTATTTTGTTGAGTCATATTAGTTAGAAATCAATTTAGTTTGTGTTTTTAAGTGTCTTGAGTCAAGTTAAAACCTATTTTCGTCCAAATTTGTGTTTAGTGTTCAAAACTGCCCAGAAAGTGTTTTTAAGGCAGTTTTGAGTGTTTTTGTGCTGTTTTGAGTCTTTTGGTTTGTTTTAGTGTTTTAGAGTTTAGTTTTACATTCTTTGAGTCTAGTTTAGTGTTTTAACTTTGTTTTTACGTTTTTGAGTCAGTTTTCAAGTGATTTAGCAATCCCTCCTAATCCCCGGCCTAGAACGATCCCTACTTACATTCCTTACTACAATTGATAAAAAGATGGTTAAATTTGTGTGCTTATATATTTCGCATCACCATACTTGTCATGTTTATTCGTTGTTTGCTTGTTTGCTTGTTTTCGTGTGAGTTTATGCCTAAAACATTGAGGACAATGTTTGATTTAAGTGTAGGGGTAACCAAGTTGTTTTGCATGAAATTCGTGGGAGTTTATCACCCATTACTGCTAGTGTTGTTCCTTGCTGTTTTTAACTGTTTTTATGTTGTTTTGGAGTGTTTTAGTGTGTTTTGACATAAAAATCAGAAAATCTCATAAAAATTTGAAAAATTGTTTTGAAAAACCCAAAAAGAGTTGTTTTTTTTGTGTGTTTGTTTGTGTCTTAGGGTACCTTCCAACACAATGATGAGGATTCGGTTTTTAATTGCATGACTGTTAAAGAGAATAATAAACATGGATGAAAGTTTGATTTACTATTTGGTGTATGCTTGGTTGTGGTTATAATTTACGAATTCACATGCAATCATAAAGGAAAAATCAATTTTTGTAACATGCTTGAAGGAAGGAACTCAAATGAACACTACAACCTTGTGAGACTTGAGCCTAAACATTTATTTGGAGAGTTAATAATCTGTGCACTATTGTTTTCTAAAGTCGTTGCCTAATCTCATTATTCTTTGCTTGGTTGCTACTTAGAAGGCGTTTCATCATTTAGTTCCAAATGTTAGAACTCATGCCTATTTCATTCAAAGCATGCTATTGATTTGCATAATACATATTCAAGATGAAGTTGTGTAATGACCACCACAGCCAAATTGTCGTGCCCTATTTCATTATGTGTTTAAGTTTAACCCCGTTGAGCCTTGTGTAGCCTATGTTCTTTGTTAACCCACAATATCCTCACCTAGCCTAGATTAGGACCATCCATACCCTTGTTCTTGAAGCATAGTAAAACATAATTTAGAAGGAATTCCTTTTGTTGAACTTTTGCAGAAAAACAAGTGTGGGGGAAGTGATTCTTGTGTGTGTGTGTGTGCCAAAGTCCTTAATAAGGCACGGGTAGAAAAGAAAAAGAAACATTCGTGGAAAATAGAATAAAAAGAAGAAAAGTTGTGAAAAAGAGCTCTAAAGTGTTGTTTGTTGAAGAAATGGTCCAAAACATGGAATTCGGCCCTAAGTGCTGCTTGAATCTTCCTGTTGTGTTTAAAAGTTAATTTCTGCATTATTGAGTGAATTCCAAGCGTCTATTTCATTACTTTGCTTGCTATTGCTTTCAAAACGTTTATTATCCCTATCCTTTCTTTGTTAGCCATTACCCTTAAACCCCGTTGCAACCCTTAACTTCATCTTGAGTGTTATGCGTTTCAATATGTGGAGTTTGGAATTGGTATGAGCATATGGTGTCACTAGTTCTTGCATCTAAGTAGTAGCATTCCATTCATGAGATCATATCTAAAGATGCTTATTAATACCAGAAAATGCTTTCTTGTTATACATATATGTGAGTACTAGTTTTCATGTTTACATCAATCTTCTCACATGTACCTAGTGTAGGGTGTGTAGTCAGAAAATCTGAGTGAAAATTGAGTGCATATCTTGTAAGGAATTGAGCAAATTCTCTAAGGCATGTTACTACATTCAAAACATCGTTTTAATTGGTTAAATGTGAACTAGTAAGTGGTGACTGTGATGAAGTATGTGCTCAAGTGTTAAGTTGACTAAAATCTGTGGGAATGATGATTTTTAACTTGTCATGTGCGTTGGAAATCCCTGAGGCAAACGTTGGAAGGTTTAGGTTGTGTTTTGTTTTCTTTATTTTGCTCGAGGACTAGCAAAAGCTAAGTGTGGGGGTATTTGATAAGCTCATATTTATATATATTTTACATAAAATTCACTTGTCTTTTCTTAGTTAGTTCCTTATATTTTTGAGCTATTTACTATGTTTTTGTGTTTTGTGTGATTTATCAAGCAAAGAAAAGAAAAGTAGCACAACTGAGATATTAAGTAACAAATTCGTCAAAACTGCCTGTGCATATTAGGTGACTTTGGAAGCATGTTACGAACCATTCAGAATGAATGAGAAAATGAGCCTTATATTCTTGGAAAGCTACGGATGTCTATTTTCTGGAGCAATTTACGGATTGTTAATATCATTTTTCTAGAAGAAGTTATGGGCATTGTAACACTGAAAGGTTCAGAAAAGGGCTAAGCATATTTGGCTAATAAAATGAGAAAGTAAAGGCACTTGTTTTGTGTTTTTCTTTGTCATCAACTCTCAGCAGTAAATGGGGTTATGATTGCACTCATTTGTTTTTGGAGCAAGTGGAAATGCACATACAAAAGAGAAACATGGACAGCTACACACATGCAAACTGCACAGGTTGGAGGGCATACACACACTCTACATGGACATCACACACACAACAAGAAAGGCACGGCATGGAGGGCTAGGCATGGGCAGAAAATGGGTGGATTGTTGGCTGAAATAATGAAGAACATGTGTGTGCAAATGCAAAGGAGAAACACACACACATGAGCAAAGGAAAGACACACACATGGGCAGAAAATGGGTTGATTTATGGTTGAAATGATGGAGGTCATGTGTGTGCAAATGTAAAGGGAAACATGGACATCACACACCCATACAAACTGCATATGCAAGGAATTGAAGTGGTCCTCTCCTTAGCCTATAAATACATCCACCATTCCCCTTCCTAAAAAAAATCTTGATCCATCAAAAGAGCTTCATTCACAAACACAAGTCCCTTGCCTTGAGCTCCATTCCATTTCATCCATACATTCAAACACATCTCCATACATTTCCATTTTCCATGCCGTGCAAATCCATTCCATCCATATATCTATACACATCCTAGACACTTGTGCTACAACAAGGTGGTGAAAACAAAGGTCCTTGGCGTTTCAAGCTTGGAACTTTGGAGCGTTTTAGGTGTACTTTGTTCTTGCTTTCAATGTCTACTTTGTTATTTTCTAATTTTGTTGCAATTATGAGTGGCTAAACCCCTATTTAGTTAGGGGGAAGTTTGAAGCCATGAACATGCTTGAGATTTGAATTGATTTCTTCCAATTGTGATTTGATAAGTTGTGATTGCAATTCAATTATCTATTTTATTCATAACTGATTCTTGTATGTTTATTAAGGATGCATACTAAGTTTTCATGCATGAATTAGATGCTAGAATATAAATGAGTTTCACTTAATCGTTACAAGTTTATATTCATGAGTAGTGAAGGTTGTTTATCACAATCGCGTTAATTGAATTCTTGGCAATTGTATCACGCATTCATAGTTATAATTGCCTCGTCAACACTTATGATTTTCATTGAACGTAATGATCTCTGATTGTATCTCTATTATGCATTCATATAGGGGACTTTTAGAGAATGATTTGGGTTGTCGCATGCATTCATCCAATTCAATGAGTAAAGGAAAATCTGAGGGTTAATTTGTGCATCACGGATAATCTGGGGTGTTGAGCATCATAGTTTATTGAAAAGCAATTGGAAATCAATTCATGTACAAGTGTGTCATGTGCGAAGAACGGACCTCTAACTAATCCATCCATCATCTCATTTCTTAAATTCGCTTTACAATCTGTCTAGTTTTATAACTTGTTTGTTTGTTTCAAATTCATCAAAACTAAAATCCCCCTTTTACTTTCTTGTTTCAAAGTGTTTAAAATTTGTTTTGTTTGTGTTTTAGAGTGTTTTGAGTCAAGTCAAAACCCAAATTTCGTCCAAAGTTGTGTTAGAGTCAGAAACTGCCTAGTTTGTGTTTTTAGGCAGTTTTGAGTGTTTTTAAGTTGTTTTGAGTCTTGTGAACCTGTTTTGAGTCCTTTAAGTCTATTCAAACGTTTTTAACTTTGTTTTTATGTTTTTGAGTAAGTTTAGAGGTTTTTGCAAGCCCTCATAATCCCCGGTTTAGAACGCTCCCTACTTGCATTTATACTACAATTTGACAACAAGAGGGTTTAATTTGAGTGCTTAACTTTCACCGCATCAGTTGTATCGTCCCCATGGTGTGGAGCAGAGTTCCATTAAAAGTTTAGACTGTGGATCTTCTAAAGTTAACTTTACTAAGGATGCCCTTCCTTTCAGCTGCGCCTTTAAAAATGATGTTACCTTCTGATCCATTATCTATTAGAACCTAGCCTACTATGGCATCAAAGATTTGCAACTAGACAATAAGAATACCATTGAGGGGAAATTGGGTAGTTTTTGACCTGAAGATTGCGGGGATGTTGGAGTGGTTTCCTTTCTTGGTCCATCTTTCTTCATTTCCATGTATTTTGGAAGTATTCTTATCTTCCTGCTATGTGATTAATTCCAGGGAACAACTTTCCTCCCGGATATCGGATCCAAGGTAGGCCTTGGGTTTGCTGTGGTTTCCCATGGCATACCTTTAGAAGGAGTTCTTAGGCCTACTTGTCGAGGTTTAGACTCGTCATCCTTGGGGGAGCTCGCGTGGTGGACTTTTCAAAACGAACGATGGTGTCTTCAATAGTTCTCATCCTCTCGTCTAGTTTAGTGAGTCTTACCCATTCCTTGGCTCGTAGATTTCCGAAGATCTTTCACCAATGTGCGTATCTTTAGCAATGTTCTAAAAATCGGCCTAGGCGGTGCCTAGGCACTCGGCGGTGGAGTCCCAACCCGATTTAGGCTAAGGCGTTCCAGTGAGGTGGGGAGAATTTAGGCGGCCGCCTAGGCACTCGCTAGGCACTCAAGGCGGTCTAGGCGGCGCTAGGCGGTGGCCTAGGCGGCAGTCAAAGCAACTTCCAATCTCGCTGCAAATCTTGCCTCATATCCGCACGATCCACCACCGACAACCCAAATCTTCAAACCAGCACTCCTACACCCAACATCAATCAATAAACCCACTGAAATTAAAAAAAAAAAAAAAACTGAAGAACGAAACTAGAATTCACGACGCCTCAAGTAGATTGAAAAGATTATGGGTTTTGCTGCAGAGAAAAGGGTATCTGCAGAGAAGAGAAGAGAGAGAGAGTCGAAAGAAATGGATGAAAAAAGGCATAAATGCTAAGGACGCCCACTATTCTAAACTAGCATTGGCGTTGGAGAAAGCTGATGGAGAATAAAGGTATGGCCTTGGCCTTGGGAAAGTACCACTTTTCCACTAACCAAATGATGGTTGTGAATTTGGGAGTCGGGACTGGCCTTGTAGAAAGCTGTGGAGAAGGAATCGAGGTGGTTCAATTGAAAAAGGGGCTTTTCTTTCAAGTTAGGTCTATTTAAAACTAAGCCCATTATTCTATATAATAAATATTTTTTTATGTATTTTTTTAATTTACATTTTTTTCTTCTAATTTCTCTATACAAGTATAGTTTTTCTAAGTGTGAATATATGTATATTTATATGTTAATATGTTATATAATAAATTTATTTTTTAAAAATACAAATCCGCCTAGGCCCCGCCTAACCGCCTAGGCGCTAGGCCTCTGCCCGCCGCCCTACTAGCGCCTAGCGACTTTTAGAACCTTGATCTTTAGTACGCCATCCCAGACCTAGTCCATAAAAGAGGCATCTTCTTCATTTGGTCTGTGACTTGTCTATAAGGCGATCGTTTAGACATAGCTTCCATAGGCTAGAATGATTTGGCCGAGAGGAATAAGAGTTCAGTCTCAATGAAAGCACCAATTGTTGGAACCAAATCCAGCAAGCTAGGCTAAAGGCCTATTAAAGATATTACTTGTCTTCCAAGTAAGGAAATCCTAATTTAGGATATCTTGGGGATTAGGCAACATAATCATTATCTTAGGAGGATTGTATATCTTATCCTAGATTTCCTCCTAGATAGTCTCACGATTGAATGAGGATTACTTCCCTACAAGGACTCTCAAGATCCCTATAAATACTCTAGTATTAGCATTTATCAAGAGAGGATTAGTCTCTTCATTTTTTCCAAGGCACATATGCTATATCTAGCCTATAAGAGGTGCACACAATGTTGTCTACACGTAGACACACCATGGATAACTCATCTTGTTAACACTGCTCCATAGGCTATTCATCAAGGATGTTTTATACCATTCTTCCATAAAACTATACCCGTGGTTTGATTCTTTTTCCAGAAGATATGTAGGAAATCATATTCAGATTCAACCACACCCCATGGATCATTCCATTCTCCCCTCATCGGAGATCATGTGTATGTCTGACTGGATTTCACCTTTGTTTGTGAATATGCGCGAATTTGGTTCCAACAATTTGTTCTTTCATTGAGAGAGAACTCATATTTCAAATGCCATTTCAAATGCCAAAACACTCTACTATGAGCAACAATAAAGCACAAACAACAACATGAGTTGTCCCAATGATGCCATCCTTGTACAAACAATTGACAACGACCAAAGATAATTCTCAAATAAAGCTCGTGAATATCAAATGGAAGATTTGATTCGTACAAAGTTAAAAAGGAAAGTACTTGTAGAATTATAATTCCTTGATTTCATTGATAACACAATATTTCAAATATATACTACTTGACTTGAGATACAAGTAATCCTAAGCCCACAAGGATTTACAAGATCTAGCTCACAGAATCCTAAACGGATTCTCCTACACTACACCCCCCCCTAAAACTTGGTGGTCTCGGAGTGACAAGTTTGGACCGCAAGAGTGCGAAGCGTGGTGATGAAAGCCCTTTGGTAAGAACATCCATAGGTTGGTCAACGGAATGAATAAAGTGCACATTGTGGGTACCAATTTTGACATATTCACAAACAAAGTGATAATCTAACTCAATGTGTTTTGTCCGAGCATGAAAATCCGGATTGGCAGCCATGTAGGTGGTGCTTAAATTATCATAGAATAAGAAAATGGGTGATCGTACTGGATGACTAAGGTCACAAAGAAAATAGGAAAGACAAATCGATTCAGTATAAGCATAACCCGATATTCGTTTTCAGCGCTAGAACGAGATGCCGCTGGTTGCTTGGTGGAACTCCAAGAAACTAAATTAGGCCTGTGAAAAATAAGAAATCCCAAAATGGAGTGATGAGTGTCCGGACACCCAGCCCAATCAACATTGGAATAGCCACGAAAAGTATGAGGAATGGAAGAGCACTGAAAAGTAATTCCATGTTCAATGATCCCCTTAACATATGAGTGTGAGTAGGACGAGACATGAATTGAGAAAGATGAGTGTGAGTAGGTAGAGACATGAATTGAGAAAGATGATTTACCGCATAAGCAAGATCCTGACGAGTTAAGGTGAGATACTATAGAGATCCCAATAGATGATGAAATTCTGAAGGATCAGAGAGTACCATCCTGATTAGACAACTGTGCACGGGAGGCAATCAGAGTACTGCATGGTTTTGAATTAGTCATACTTGTCCGCTTCAGTAAGTCAAAAGTATATTTAGTCTAAGAAAGATGAAGACCATCGGAGGTGGGTTGAACCTCAATGCCTAAAAAATAATGAAGTGAACCAAGATCTTTAATTTCAAATTCGTGTCCCAAAAGATCCATAAAGCGTTGCAAAGCCACATAATTGTTTCCAGTTAAAATAATATCATCCACTTAAAGTAATAAGATAAGATGAGTAGTACCATGATGGAAGGTGAAAAGAGATGGATCAGCCAAGATTTGTACAAAGCCATGACAAAGTATAAAAGTACTGAACTGGTGAAACCAAGCACAAGGAGCCTATTTGAGACCATAGAGCGCCTTATGCAACTTACAGACATGATGAGGCAGTTAGGATCCACAAAGCCCGGGGGTTGGACCATAAAAACATCTTATGTTAAGTGACCATGTAAGAATGCATTTTTGACATCTAGTTGATGAATGGACCAACCATTGGTAAATGCTAAACTGAGGACAAGATGAATAGTAGCTGGCTTGACAACTGGATTGAATGTCTCATCACAATCAAACCCATATTGTTGATGAAAGCCTTTCGCAGCATGTCATTTAGGTAAGCTAAATGCCTGTATAAAGCACGTAGGCTTGACAAAATCAAAAGAAGAAGCAGTGAAGGCATGGGGAATCAGTGAATTGTTTGATTTTGGAGTGGCTAGTGCGAGAACGAGTGGCTGTTGGATGGACTATTAGAGGCACGGGAATGGCGGAGGAAAGGGGCTTGCGGTTCAATAATGGGCTGCTGATTAGTGGAACTAGCAATCGCGGCCTTATCAATATGTGGCTGCAGCGATAGGCCTAGAGCACCAGAGAAAGGAAACGAACAAAGTGTAGGTGCACTGAGCTGAGGCACGTTGACATGTGACCTGCTGGGCTGAGGCGGAATTGGCAGGGGCACGAAGTCATCAGGAGCAGAAGATGGGATTGGGCTGGGCGTGGTAAAGCAGGAGTGGCTGAAGCTACTGGGTTGGACACTGCAAGTTCGAGAGAGGTGTTGGGCTCTAGGAGAATTGTCACAGTGGTGGATGAGGCTGCAGGGGCAGCAGAACGTTCAAATGGGAAAGTGATCTCGTCAAATGTGACATGACGAAAGATGAAAACCTGATTGGTCTCCGGGTAAAGACACTAATATCCTTTGTATTGCAAGCTGTAACCTACAAAAACACATTCTTTGGAACGAGGTTCCAATTTGTTAGTAACATAAACTCCTAAGTGCGGGTAACATGCACAACCAAACTTACAGAGAGTGGACAAATTAGGGTGATGACCAAAGAGACAGAAATAGAGACTAGACCAACCAAGACTCGAATAAGGGAGAAGATTAATAATATTTGTGAGAGCAACTTCGACCCATAAAGATGACAGGGCATGAGAGGTGTTAAGGAAAAGTTGTGTGACAGTGGAGATGTGACAATGCTTGCACTGCACAAGACCATTTTATTCGGGGATGTGAGGACACGATGAACGATTCCTATATTATGACAAAAGATTTAAAAGAAGTATGAATGTATTATGTACCACCATCAGTTTGAAAGAATTTAATGGAGGAGTTAAATATATTTTTCACCATATTGCAGAGTGATTCGAAGTGTGTAAAAAATTCGGATTTGGCACGCATAGGCAAAATCCATGAGTAACGACTATGATCATCTGTAAATAGCACATACTAAGGGAAACTGGAAAGAGACGGAGTAGAGGACATCCAAACATTAGAGTGAATTAAATAAAACAGAAATGGAGCACTAATATTATTTGAAGTAAAAGGAAGTTTGTTTGACTTAGAAAACGCGCATGGCTTATAAAAGGCCTTATTTAATTTAGACATAGAACCTAAAGATAATTGATATAAAACTTCAAACGATGAATGTTCAAAACGGGAGTGCCATAGGGAAGAGGAGGCGACATGGAAAGTGGATGGACGGGACGACAACACAGGATAGATGTGACCCTCATAGTGGCCCTAAAACAATGGAGAACCGGTATAAAAGTTAGAAATAGCTTGACCAAAAGGATGAATAGTGACAGCAACCGAATTATCTTTAGTAAATTGAGAAGCAGAGAGTAGATTTTTCTTAAGGGATGGAACATGTAAGACATTATTCAACTGAAATTTATGAGAACAGAGAGTGAGAGGAAGAGAACTAGTGTGAGTAATAGGGAGAGAGACCTCATTACCCACGAGAATAGAATCGTTACCATGATAAGGAAAAAGGGTCATGGAGAGCAGCTCCATTATTGGTCATATGGTGAGTGGCACCGGTGTCGAAGTACCATGTAGGATCATTAGCTGCACCAGGTGGAAGAGCATGATAGCTGGCAAAATGAGGACCAAGGCGGTGCGGGCAAGCAGAGACATGATGCCTAGGAGAATTGCAGAAATTACACCAAAGCCAGAAGGGAGCACCAAGAATACCTTGTTGGGGATGAGGTTGGAAAGCCCATTGGTTTGCAGACCAACCATCGTAACCACCGCGACCACTGTCACGAAGACCACCACGGCCACGTCCTCAACTACAATCATGTGGACGCTGATTGTGGAAGGCGCGGGCTTGATGCTGACGAGGGCGTGGAAAGGGTGCTGCGGTGCATTGCTGCGGCATAGGATCAACTGGGCCATGCGCATGAAAGGCAGTTGGAGGCTGCTACTGAAGGCCTTGATGAGGCTGCACATGATTAGGCTCTAGGGGCTGGCCCACGGGAGGAAAAGGCTGGGGCAGGGATGGCAGCAAGCATAGGAACAGTGTTGTGGTCATATTTGGCATGTGCCTCGAAAGTCATGAGACCCGAGCGCAAATCAAGGAACTCCGGTAAAGGGGGAGAGTTAATAATAGCCGTAACAAATATCGAAAAATCAGGACAAGACCTTTAAGGATAGAGCTCACCAAATCATCATTAGAAACAGGTTGATTAATAGCAGCAAGATAATCAGTAATAACCTTAGCCTGGTGAAGATAATCAGAGATGGAGCGGGAGCCTTTCTTAAGTGCCAGAAGTTGAAACTGGAGATTGTGGCATTACCAGTGAAGCCTGAGAAAAATGGGTATCGAGACAATCCCAGATGTCTTTGGCAAAGGTTTTGCTAATGGTAAGTGACAAAATAGGTTCGGAAAAAGTGGAAGTCAAATAACTGACAACCAGTTGATCAATTTAAAACCACAAAGAAGAAGCCAGATTCGGTTTAATAGGTTCCTTGTCAGCAGCAGGAAGAGTGGTGGCAGGGGACGAAGTCGTGCCATCAACGTAGCCAAATAAATTGTGGCCGAGAAGAAACGACTTCATCCGACTAAGCCAAAGAAGATAGTTGAAATCGGTGAGTTTCAGAAAGTGAGCAACGTTAGGACCGGAGAGAGAGGATCAAGTGAGGGTAAAGGATGAAGAAGCTTGTGTAGCAATGGAAAATATGTAGCAGGGAGGCACGGCAAAGGAATGAAAAGTGGGGGAATATTAACCTAGAGGGGGACGACAATTTGGGAAGCAAGAGGAAGGAGGCTAGGGTTGTACCAGGAAAAAAGGGAACCTAAAACTAGTGATACCATGTAGAATTGTAATTCCTTGATTTCATTGATAACACAATATTACAAATATATACTAGTCACTTGACTTGAGATACAAGTAATCCTAGGCCCACGGGGATTTACAAGATCTAGCCCAACAAAATCCTAAACGGATTCTCCTACACTAACAATACTCTTTTCTTTTATTATTGACATATGTTTCAATTTGACTATTTAATTGGTTGTTCTAAACAATTTCTTTGTTTACTGACAATAGTGAGGGACCAACCACAATCATCAACAATTGCAAGGGGCCGAAGGGGGCAACAATCTTCATGAACTTAATTTAAGCTTTTTTTTATCTTTAGGTTTGTAACTTATTTTATTTTGGAACTTTGATTTGTAACTTTTTTTTTTTTTGCTTTTGAGTTTGTTGCTTAACTTATTTTATTTTTGTTACATGCATGTTGAATGTTGAATTTAAGTAGTTGGATGGCAGAATATATTAGAAATAAAGTTTGAAATTAAGTAGTTTGGCACTTTGGAGTGTCAATTTGAATGGTATGAATGAATTGGTATTTGAAGAACAATTGGTATTTCAATTAGGGCTATGAAATTTTAAATTAGTATGAAGTAAAAGACTCAAATTTCAATTGATATGAAATTGGGTTGACAAAATTTCAGGCCAAAAGCCAAAATATCTCAACTTTCAGCCCAAAATCAAAATTCAGTCCCAATCTATCCCGAAATAACGATAACATTTTCGGAATACTGAAATTTCGATTCGGGATCGGTCTTCAAATTTCGTCCCAAAAATAGACAGTTTGAGATTTGGGATCCCTTTTCGGTTCGGTATCTTATACCGAACCAACCCTAACCATCTTAGCAACTTGAAAGTTGAAACATTCATAATTCAAATCCTGTTCATTCATCATGTTTGTGCCACTGATTTCCAACCGTACACTCATTTCACTTTATTAACCTCAAAATTTTATTAGAATTATTACTCAAACTTCAATTTGTATTAAAGTACAAATTTGATTGGTGCCACACTATTTAGTGCACAAATTAAGTATATATCGCATCACCCTTTAGTTTGTAAATTTGGTTTAAAATTTTGGTTTTCCTATAACATTATCCTTACATACAACTTACAAGAGAGTAGTGAAGAAACAACTTATTACTTTAAAGAGAAAATTATAATCATCTTCAGGAAAAGGACAATGTACAGTTTGAGGCATACAGTTGCAATGGGACAAAGCTAATAGGTACATTTCTAATAATCTTGTTCAATATTTACATCTTTTTAAAAATAAATAAAGAATTAAGCGAGATTAGCTTCTTAAGGTCACAAGACGCAAGCATCGGCTTCTACTTTAGGTATGAAGGGCAGAAAGACTGGGGCAACATGTGTTAAGCTTAATCTGTAGGCTTTTCTAGAATCCATTTTTTATGAGGCGCCAGATAACATGAAGTGTCCCAAACATGCACCCTACAGCCACAGCAAAGTAGCTTCCTGCTAATGACATTGCTGCTACCTGAAACTATATAAAAGAAGTTAACCGTGCAGAATTCAGAAATGCGGAAAATTAGCTTAAAGTATGTCACTATATACACTTCAAAACACGCAATTTTTTTCTTCTTTCTCTAAACTTCTTAAAGTTGAGACAAAGACACAAAAAGAAAATTTGTGATAAACAACCACCAACAGCAATTTCAGAAAATGGAAAAGTTGTTGTCATGAAGGAGAAGCTTACTGTTTTTGCGTAGCAGAGATAACAGAGCAGACCGTCTGTATGAGAGTGAGCACTAGAAGAATAACAGCTGCAATGATTTCTTTAGTTGTCCAAGGTGAGTTGAAAAAATGTTTTATCAAATATTCCATCCCTCTGTGCCTGAACATTTTGTAGTACTTGGTCAGGTCGTCACAAAGAGTGTCAAAGTAGAACTCCTCCGAGTCCATAACGACCCCATCCGCTAGGTTCTTAATCATAGTACACCCCTTACTGCTGTCACCTAGCTTATTTTCAACAATTCCATTCTTAACAAGCAATTCCACGTCTTCTGGGGTTTTCATAAGAATGTTCAAGATGACAACATAATCGTTTATGTAATTCTCAACTTTCTGGCATAGGCTTTGTTCATAGACAAGGAGATTTGTGAGTGTAACTTCTGATTGATCACTTATTGTTATTTTTGGAAATTCCAATACCCCATCTTCGAATCTTATGTCAAATATATTTCTACTAGATCCCACCTTAAACTTGACTCCGGCGCGGTACAATTGTGTCATGCTGGGTGTGAGTGTGAGTAGAGTTTCGAGTGGCCCTTGAGCTTGTTGTACATCCACTACAAATGATGATGACCTCATGCTAGATATGGCTAGAGTTTTAGATTGCCCTCGAGCTTGTGGTACTTCCAATACTGATGGTGGTGGCAGTGGATATAACTTTCTGACAAAATCAACGAAATGTTCTACCTCATGAGGAGGACGTATTTGGGGCAAAGCATCTTCCGTATCTTTTAGATACATTAGATTTTTGAAGAAATGGTGCGAAAGATCAATTATGGAAGTCGTCTCAGTGTCGACTCTATTTCTCTCCTGATCAAAAAGATCCACAAGAATGAAAAACGGCAGTTGATTTTCAAGCATCCGCATGTCAGGCCATACATCCTCTAACATCCTTGGTTTGTTGAATATCCGGTCAGTCGGAACTCGCAATTTCTTGTAACGAAACCTCATTAAGATCTCAATGATGAAGGCCGCATCCACTAGAATGATTCTTACAAATTCATCACTGGTAAACTTAATGGTCTCTGCATAGCAACTGCGCAGCACTGCTTCTTTGTCCCTTATTCTTCTTATGCAGTACTCCAACTTAACATCGGTACGATCTAAAAAATCTTTTAGGTATCTATATTTGAGCTCTTCCATGGCTTTTAAGGCTTCCTTGCCATGGTGAAGGGGGCCTATAGAAACTACTTGAGGTGTGTAGGCCTTTTCACTTACACGTCGTAGTCGCTTAGGAACTCTGTAGATACAACACGAAGGAGACAGTGGAGGCAATCTATCCAACTCCTCACTCATCGAAGTTACTAGTGGATCATGATTGCTTAGTTCCATTTTGATGTGTTCGTGATTGTAATGGATGTCAATGATGATATGAGGTTCCTAGAACCACAATTAACAAATATTTCATTACTTACATTTCGATATCCTCCGACCAAAATAAGGTGAAAAAAAAATGAAAGATTGAGAATCGGGTAAGTTTGGCTTGTTAAGTTCATATAAAAAAACTTGGTCAACGCTGTGTTCTTATTTTAAATGTTTGTTTTATGAAGTTGCCTTTCCGATAAAAGAAGATAAACTAACGCTATCTCTTTCAACTGTTTGTATATTTGGATGTTTCTGTTACAAAATTCCTACTAGCTACTAGCTAGATTTTGATGTTTCTGTTACAAAATTTCGACCATCTTCATGGGGATGAAGCTTGAATATTTAAGCTAAAAAAATTTAAGTCATAATTCAGAAATTGCATTTCTCTTCCAGTGGTTAGGGCTTAAAATTTTAGCTAGAGATTACTAAATCATGATTTTAGTTTAGTTATTTATTTTCAGTAACATTTTAAAAATAAAATTTATGTAGATTATCCTAATTTATGTTTATGCACACCAAAAAAATATTTATATTCCCACAAATAATTAAAAATCGCCACTTAATATTACGATCTAGTGGTATTCCTCTTCACTTGTAAGTAGAGGTCGTAGGTTCGAATCTTGTAGATGGCGAATTCGATAACAAATTAGGCTGCCCATTGTGTGGCTTAGCCGAATTCTCGTTCTCCTTAGTGTAGAAATATCGATGTTAAAAAAAAATTAAAAATCACAGAAATATGTAAGTATTTACAAAGTTTTTTTTTTTTTTTGAACAAACGAAATTATTTATACTAAAGGGGAGGCAGTGGGTTTAGCCTCACAATGAGCTAGCAATAATGTGGTCCAAACTTGCCTTTGACGAGAATCGAACCTAACACCTCTCACTTACAACTGAAAAGAAATACCACTAGACCATATTACTAAGTGGCAAGTGTTTACAAAGTTTTAAGTAAAATTTGATTTAAATAATTATTTTAAATTATTTTAGACGCTAGATCTAATTTTGGGCCGTTAGGTCTTTTTTTTAATCGTTAGATTTGATCTCATTTTATCACAGCGGTTGGATTATAAGTAAAAACAAAAACAAAAAATTGAAATATAACAGTTTGATAGGTCCAGAATAATTTAAGCCAGACTTTAGTTTCTAGAGGGAATCTAGCTCAAAGATATATTTTCTCGTCAAGGCTTATTTTAGTCTAATAGTTGAAGATGGTTTGGGGGAGGTTTACAGTGTATATTTTAAGTTTTATCCTATGAGTAGGAGATGTTCTTATATGTTAGAAATATATATTACACATTAAAACCCATATTTCCATTTAGTTGACATATTATAAAGTAGAATGAAGCAAGGAAACGCAAAGATTGTACCACAAATTCTTGTTCAATCATGAAAACTTGGTGTTGGACAAAAATTGGGGCGCCTGAGATATAATAAATAAAAAAAATAAACGACGTTCAATCAAAAACATGATTGAAGAATTGATAAAGTACAGGTTAATGGATTATTTTTGCTCATGTCATACTTAAGGTTAATTACACTAACACACTTTGAGGTTTATCATTTTTTACAAAACTCTGTCAGGTTTGAAATATTACACTAACACTCCTTGATGTTTTAATTCACTTTCACATTCACCCCATAAGGACGAAATTACCCTTCTATTTAATTATCTAAAATTCAAATTTATAGATAAATGAATCAAATTCAAAAAATTACATTTAAACATTAGAAAGGATTAGAGCTCTTGCATGATGGCATGGGTTCGAACCACGTCGATGGCTAATCTAACATCTAATATAACAAAATCTATCGTTTGACCCAAAAAAAAAACATTAGAAAGAAAAAAACATAAAAAATCCTCTTGCCAGATTTATCAATGTGGGAAATCGCCATCTACAGGTTGCGGATGCAATAACACCAGACAGCATTACAGCAAGAGAAGCAATGGCTATACATGTTACTGCCTAGTGTGCAGAAAATAACTGGAGGCGGATGCAATAACACCAGGCAGCAGGCACCTATTGAATCCTTTAGTGAAAATGACCTTGTGTATATATGCTCTCTGGGTGGAGCATGTGAACAGTATGAGATCAAGAAAGGAAAATATTCGCTGCTTCCCTTGTTTTCAAAGTTTTAATGCTGATATTAGGAGGGTCGGGGGTGGTTCTGGCTAAGAAATTTGCAGGGAAGAAGAGGTTTGCTAATATAAGATATGCATCTAGGGTTTCTTTTTAATAATTTTTTACTTTTTTTCCTATTTATCTATAAAAGTTTTTATTTTTTAAATAATTAAGTACAAGGGTAATTTCATCCTTAAGGGATGGAAGTGAAAGTGAATTAAAACGTCAAGGGGTATTAGTGTAATGTTCCAAATCTGAGATATTTTTGTGAAAAAATGATAAACCTCAATGGGTGTTAGTATAATTAACCCCAAAGTCTTTAGTTGATGTAGGATGTGTGGTATATATGCCATTCTGAGTTGTTTGAGTTAACATAATTTTGGTTTGATGTGTCAATTTTAGACCCATATTCATACGGTTTCGAAAAGAACCAGAAGCCCTACAAGACTCATTGCAATTAGTCCAGTGCGAATTGTGCAGAATAATATAGTCTGAATAAACAAATTAGTGTTTTTAAAAATTCTAGGAAAGTTTGATATTTTTAAATCATTTTATTTTTGTTTATCTTTTGGACTAGGATTGGTTTCGTGGTGATCAATTTTTTGCTTGTTTGTTGATATACGGATATATTTATAATAAGAATAGGGGAATAAATTGATATCGAACTTACTATCTACGAAATTAAAAATCTAAAACCTTTAAATAGTAGTACTAAGTGACTTTTGAACAATTAATTAAGTAGTTAAATTGTCCTGAAACCTCTAGTGTTTCCTACGAATCAGGGTTTTATGTTTTTTTATTTAAGCCTACGTACGAAGTTGTATTATGTAATCGATTATTCATAGTATCATTTAAACTCCTGACTTTTTTACAATTAATTTTTGTGTGAATTTCGGATTACTAATGAATTTCAGTTTGTCTTCTCGAATTTGAGTTTTGCAGCTGGTTTAGATTATTCGTATATTCCGCTGCATCAAAACTATACGGCCTGTATTAACTATATTGAACACGGAGCTATAATAATATTAGTGAGCTTCTAACAACGCAAATTCTGAAAGAATGATAAACGTAAGCTTCCAATACTGGAAGAAATCATAAAATTAGAACATTAATTCCCTTCTATCGATGAATTCCAAATGGATCCCACTTTGCCATGAAACATAATACAGAAGCTAATAGCTTTAAGAACTAGACATGTCCTTATCTGAGATTATAAATTGAAAACCGAAAAACTAGAAGAAAAAAAAGTGAATTCGCACCTTGATCTAGTAGAGATGTGTAGAAAAGCTCAATACGCGTTGCTCCTCTGGTAGACATGAAGTTTAATTTCTCTCAATATATATAACATGATGGAGCTATTTAATTTATATAAAAGGGAGTTGCCATAGGGAGTTAGGTCAATTGATCAGAGCTTCCTTGCTATTTCAAGCTCAATGGCGATGGTACGTTACAGGGTTTTCCTTCAGGATTATCCTGACGATAAGCAGATGCTTGTACGCATCCACCATTTATTTTTCCCTACAACTTCCTTTTTAAGATTTCAGATTATCTTATTCATTTTATTATTGTTAGAAATTTGTTTGTTAGTGTGTTGACATTTTCCTCTTAAATACGAAGCAAGTACTGTCTATACAAATACAACATTCATAATTATTAATGTATCATATCATATATGAAGAGTACGCGTACAGACAGTCCTACTTTGACCAATTTCACACAGACAACATTCATATATTAATATACACACATATAGGATCAAGAGACAAATACTTTTACACTCTTTTTAAGCCTTTTGATAAGGGTTCTTATTTATTCATTAAATGACATGGATGCTTATGTGGATTTTAACTAATAATAAAGATAAAATAAAACTAAAAAAAAAACATAAAATCTGGATAATTAAAAATATAATTAAAAAAGGAAGATAATTTAACTGAAATTGGTTGTCCCATTCCCATTTCGATCAAAACTTGGATTCAGACTTTGAACCGAAGCAATCACATGCATGCGCAACCAAAACTAGGGGTGGTTCGGTATGGGATCCCATACCAAAACACTTGTCCCGATTCCCAAACCGAAATTTTCGGGAATCCCAATTTCAATACCAATCCCAAACCAAATTTTCGGGAATCTCGAAATAGTTTCGAGATTTCGGGACAAATCGGGAATCCCGAAATGGTTTTGGGATTTTGGGCTTTTAGACTAAAATTTGACATATTATGCTTTTAGGCCCAATCTGCCAATTTGTTTCTACAAATCTGCCAATCAAATCTGCCAATCAAATGGCAAGGCTTGTTTCTACTAATCTCTACTTAATATTAATACTAACACTTAGTTTTCATTTCCATGCAGAGAGTCATGGATCAACTGCAAAATAGTGAAAGAAAACTAAGAAGCTCAAAACTGTACACAAAAACCAAAATCAAGCAAAACGAAGAAGCTCAAAACTGAACATTGCAAAGTAAACGCCAGAAACTGAGCAAGCATGCCAAGAATCAAAGCAAACCCCACAAGAGTCAAGAAATGATAATTGAGTCCTGAGAACACAATCCCGACGCACTTCATGTCCTGGGACCCCCTGGCGTAAACGTCGCCGTTCGAGTCCAAGTTGGCCGAGAAAGGGGGGTGTACCCACTTGTCGTGCTCGGCCGGAACGACGTCGGTGTGGGAATTGAGAAGAACGGAGGAGAGAGAGATGAGATGAGGGCTTGTCGGCTAGATGAGGGAGAGATCAGAGACGAGAGATTAGGGCTCGGCTATTCGATTCGATAGAAACAATGGAACGAAAGTGAAGTTTGTGAAATGGTATTCTGACCTAAAAACATATGAACGGCAAAGATTAAATCCAAAACAATGAACGGTTGAAATAATTCTCTTATAATTAAAAGAAAAAAAAATATATATATATATAATATTTATTTTCGGTTCGGTATGGGAATACCGAAAATTTGAGATTCAAACCGAATCCCGTACCGAAAATATCGGTTTGGTTCGGGATTTTTGGTTTGGGATTTTTTTGGTTTGGGATCGGGATTTTTTCGGTTTGGTTTGGGATTTTTGGGATTTTTTTCCAGCCCTAACCAAAACACCGTCTAAGATTTCTTCTTAACTGCATTGCACACGCGGCCTAAGAACCAATTCTTCTTAGCTCATTCGACCACTCGCATTCAGCTGGAAATATAGAAAAAGGAATTCAAATTAAACAAAAAAAATTGTGTTTGCTTATGCGGTTAGGTTACTCTAATTTCTTGGTAGTTCTGTGGAAACCAAACTGCACGATACGAACCCTAACGTCCCTCCCGATCGACTATTATAAATATTTCCAGCTTCAATACAAAAGCCACAACTTATCTCCTTTTTACATCATCTCTGTACAAGTTTAATTAAGCTGATCATTACCAAAGAAAATGGTAGCGACTATGGAAGGAATAAAACGCCCATGATCCTAGGGTTTCTTCCCCTTTTAATTTTAGTTTTAATTTTCTTCCAAATTTTAGTTTTATTTTTAATATTAGTTAAATTCCACATAAGTATCCAAGTCATTTAATGAATAAATAGGAACCCTTGGATGTTATAAAATATAAAGGCTACAAAGAAATGTAAGAATGTTTGTAAAAATATTTGTCCCTTGATCCTATACCTATATATATATATATATATATATTAGGGTTGAATGAACTGTTGAATGAGTTGTTAATTGAATTATGTGGAACTTGATGTGGTAGATAACCAGGATTAAAGATACCATGAAACCAACTGTTATAAACAAATAGAAAGAATTGAACAAATGATTGATCAGTGTTTACCTTGAATTTGAGATACTCGATGAATCGACTGTGAGTAAGAATTTTATACCATTCAAAATCAGTTGTTATGAAAATATTCTTCATAGTGAAAATAATGAATTTAAAGTAATGATGCAGATATATTTGAAAATAAGTTTTATTAAAAACTTACTTAGAAACTTACTGTAACATCCCACATCGCCCAGGGGAGTGATCCTTAAATGTATATTCCCATCCCTACCTAGCACGAGGCCTTTTGGGAGCTCACTGGTTTCGGGTTCCGTAGGAACTCCGAAGTTAAGCGAGAAGGAGGCTAGAGCACTCCCATGATGGGTGACCCACTGGGAAGTTGCTCGTGAGTTCCCAAAAACAAAACCGTGAGGGAATGGTAAGCCCAAAGCGGACAATATCGTGCTACGGTGGTGGAGCGGGCCTGGGAAGTGATTCGCCCCGAGCCGGGATGTGACAAATGGTATCAGAGCCAATTCCTGGCCGGAAGTGTGCCGACGAGGACGTCGGACCCCTAAGGGGGTGGATTGTAACATCCCACATCGCCCAGGGGAGTGATCCTTAAATGTATATTCTCATTCCTACCTAGCACGAGGCCTTTTGGGAGCTCACTGGCTTCGGGTTCCGTAGGAACTCCGAAGTTAAGCGAGAAGGAGACTAGAGCACTCCCATGATGGGTGACCCACTGGGAAGTTGCTCGTGAGTTCCCAAAAACAAAACCGTGAGAGAATGGTAAGCCCAAAGCGGACAATATCGTGCTACGGTGGTGGAGCGGGCCCGGGAAGTGATTCGCCCCGGGCCGGGATGTGACACTTACAATTGATTTACTGACAATTGAGACAGCAAATGGGAAAATAACTATGAAAATGATATTAGTGCACGCATGCATCCTTAACATTTGAAAAAGTGTTTACAATTCAGACTCTCCGTCTGAAGAAAAATCAGTAGAAAATTTAATCTTAGGACTTCTAGACAAGATAAGAATCCATAAATGGTATTCTAAAATCAAAATAATAGTTGAAGACTTTCATCTAGACACAATTGCTTTGATTGATTCAGGAGCAAACTTGAATTGTATTCAAGTAGGATTAATTCCTACTGAGTATTTTCATAAATCAACATAAATACTTAGTGATGCAAACCGGTCACCAATGCAATTAAAATATGAAATTCCAAAAGCCCATGTTTGTCAAAACAATGTCTGTTTTAAAACCCAATTCGTTTTAATCAAGAATATCTCAGACCCAGTCATTTTAGGTCTTCCTTTCATAGCCCTTTTATATCCTTTTAAGGTTCATCATAATCGTATAACTACTAGAATGTTAGGTCAGAAAATCACATTTGAGTTCTGCACGGAAACAGACCTCAAAAAATTAAGACAATTACAAAAGAATAGTATTTCAAAAACCATCAATTTAGTCACCAATAAATCACAACAATTAATTTCTTAAAGGAAGAAATTAATTACAAAAGAATTAAAGAACAATTAACAAATAAATCTTTGTTACAAAGCATTGACAATTTTCAAGAGAAACTTGTAAATGAAATTTGTTCTGATACTCCCAACGCCTTTTAGCACAGAAAACAACACATTGTCAAACTTCCTTACAATAAGGATTTTGATGAAAGGAAAATACCTACTAAAGCTAGACCAATTCAAATGAGTCAAGAAGTTATGAAATTCTGCAAAACAGAAATTCAAGAACTTCTTAATAAAGGAATAATTAGAAAAAGAAAATCATCATGGTCATGTCTTGCCTTCTATGTCCAAAAGAATACATAATTAGAAAGAGGAATCCCTAGATTAGTCATCAATTATAAACGTCTTAATGAGGGTCTTGGAATGGATAAGGTATCCAATTCCCAACAAAAAAGATTTAATTAAGAGACTTAGTCAAGCTGTAATATTTTCAAATTTTGACATGAAGTCTGGATTTTGGCAAATCCAAATACATGAGGATGATAAATACAAAACACCATGTGTCACCCCTTTTGGTCATTATGAATGGAATGTAATGCCTTTCGGCCTTAAAAATGCACCCAGTCAATTTCAGAATATCATGAATGAAATATTCAATCAATACAGTCATTTCTCAATTGTTTATATTGATGATGTTCTTATTTATTCCAAATCGATAGATGAGCATTGGAAACATTTGCATATGTTTGCTAGGATAATTAAGTCAAATGGATTAGTTGTCTCAGCAACAAAGATTAAATTATTTCAAACCAAAATCAGGTTTTTAGGATACAATATCCACCAGTCCACTATTCAACCAATAGATAGAGTAATCCAATTCGCATATAAATTCCCAGATGAAATCACTAACAAAACCCAATTACAGAGATTTCTAGGATCATTAAATTATGTTGCAGAGTTCTATCCCCACCTCAGACAACAATGCAAACCCTTATTTGATCGTCTCAAAGAAAATCCTTCACCTTGGTCTCATACTCATACTTCCATTGTCAAACAAATCAAATCCCATATTAATACTTTGCCCTGTCTTGGCATTCCAACTCCCACTTCATTCAAAATTATTGAAATTGATGCCTCTGAAATTGGTTATGGAGGTATTCTCAAACAGTCAATCTCATCCAGATCTCCTGAACAAATTGTTCGTTTTCATTCAGGAGTATGGAATCCAGTACAAAGTAATTATAGTACTATTAAAAATGAGATATTATCTATTGTATTATGCATTAGCAAATTTCAAGATGATCTATTAAATAAAAATGATGGTTACTGGCTTGGCAACTGGACTGAAGGTTTCCTTAAAATCAAGACCTTCATGTTAATGAAAACCCTTGGCTACAAGCCGAGCCATATACTTATCAATAGAACATCAAGATTTTTCTTGATCATAAACACCTATTTATAACCAACTATGTTTTGATTAGGAGTGAAATGGACTAGTGTGCAAGTGCTTGTTGATTGCAGAGCATTAAACTCAGCTTGCATTGCAGATCTCTAGTGTTCATGCTTTGGAGCTTGAAGGTAGGTTGTAGGAACAAAATCCATAGAATTTGGAAGTGGATGCTTAGTAGTTGAGTAAGCTTTAGGCTTAGAAATGCATGTTTTTGACCTTGTAACCGTTGGATGAACAGAGTGGAGTGGAGGTTGTTGCATTAGATGAAACCACTGTGGGAGATGGAGATGGAGATGGAGACACTGGACTTGAACCAATTGCAGAAGATAATGGTAGATGCACTATACTTAGACTTGAACTTTATGAAGAGACAGAATTTGGTATAGAGAAATGCCAAATCAATAAGAGGACTAACTAGATATGAGTCAGGTTGAGACTGAGTTGCAGGAGCTTGAAGTGAAGATATAGTATGAAATGGAAATTGATTTTCATAAAAAACCACAGGCCTTGGTATATAAATCCTTTGTGTAATAGGATTAAGGCATATGTATCCTTTGTGATGAAGACTATAGCCCAAAAAAAAACACAATGCTTACTTTTACTTTCTAATTTTGATGTAGTATAAGGTTTAAGCCAGGGAAAACAGCAACACCCAAATACTTTAAGTATTGAGTAGTCTGGAAAGATAAGAAAGAGTAGTTCCCAAGGTGACTTAAGTAAACTCCTAATAGGTAACCTATTGACCAAATAAATGGCAATTGAGAAAGCTTCTACCCAATAGAGATGAGATACTTGAGATGCAAGAATATGGGGGCAACTAAATTGTTGCATAATGCCATGAGACTTAAGAAAACATTTGAAAACATTGCCAGTAAATTCACCCCTTGAATCAGATCGGACAACTTTTATTTTATTTCCAAGAGTGTTCTCAACATAACACTTGAACTCAACAAAAACTGAATACACTGCAGATTTAGACTGTAAGGGAAAAAACCAAATGTATTTGCTATAATCATCAACTGTAAGCAAATAGTACCTACAACCACTCACTGAAGAATATGTGAGGGTCCCCAGACATCACAGTGCAACAATTCTAAACATTTCTAAGATACAAAGTTGGTAGAACTGAAAGGTTGCTTATGATTCTTTGCCATAGCACAATTTGAAAAGAAAAGATCCACATAGTGTTTACCCTTAACATCAACTTTATTGGAAGAAAGTACATTTCAAAATATGACAAAAGAGGGGTGACCAAGTCTATTATGCCATACCTTTGTAGTAGCAATAGCACTTATTAAAGAAGAAAGAGAGGATAAACCTATACATGTTGCAGAAGACCCTTGAAGAGGAAAGAAACAATCTCTAACTGGTCCCCGCAAAAGCATATTCCCGTAGAACAATCATTGACAGATGATCCATCAATATCAAGAGTTAATGAACAATCATTGTCCTTGATAAATTGAAATGTAGAAAGAGGATTATGCTGCATTTGGGGCACATGAAGGACATTATGCAGTTTAAAAGAATTTGAGGAAGTATGTAAAAATGAGGAACCAACATGATCTATAGACAGACCTTTACCATCTCAAATGTACACTTTTTCATCACCATGATAGGGAACATGAGATTGAATGTTGGAGATGTCATTAATGATGTGTGAGGTAGCACACGAATCGATAAGCCATGAAGGACATCGCTTGGAGGTGTAGTGAGCACACATAGTTGCAAGCTTGGGAAGAGGAATTTTACCAGAAATTTCCAAATTCATGTGATCGAAACAGTTAATTGCTTCATGACTAGTGGAACCACAAATCTGACAAATAATTTTATGGTCAGATGATGCACCACGATAACCTTGATTGTTGCCATAATTGAATCCAGAATTGTAGTTTTGACTAAGATAATTTTCACAATTACCTCGATTATTACCACAATAATTGTTCCTGCCTCGATTGTTCGAATTGAAGCGAACGAAATTTTGTAGTGGTTGAGATCCATGATTTATATGACCTTGAGCAACAAAGACTTGTGGTGTAGAGAGTAGAGGTGGTTGCAATTGCACAAAGAATGCATGAAAAGGTTCTGCAAAACTAGAGGAAGCAACTTTCTTGGGACGAGTCATTGAGAGCTTATTTGTTAACAAAATGCCATGTGATTCATCCAACGAAGTGGAGTACAAACGGAGCATAATGGAGTCGATGAACGACTCAAATTCATCTGAAAGTCCAGCAAGAGAAGCAGCAACAAGATCATAATATGAAATTGTAGCTCTCGTTGCAGTGAAAAAGTCAGAAATCTCCTTGATTTGTTGAAGATAATCAACAATGGACAGAGATCTTTTCTGAATGTTTTGAAGACGAGAACGCAATTGATGGATATGTGCATCAGAAACACCACCAAATCGCTGCTCAAGCTTTGTCCATAGATCGTTAGACGATGAAACTCCAACTGTCAAGAGAATCACCTCTTCCAAGAGCGTTGAATTGAACCAAATCAAAAGGTTTTTATCCTTCTCATACCAAACCTCAAATGCCGAATTCAAGGAACGATCAAGCAAAAATGGCAACAAGCATGGCTCAGTTCCATCAATGAGTCCAAGAAGTTTGTAATGCCTGAGAATTGGTGCGAAAAAGGTACACCATGGCAAGTAGTTCGATCGCCTTAGCTTAATTGGAACCATGCTTCCAATGTTTTTTTAATTGTAAGAGATGTATTCGATTAGGATGAATTGAGACTTGGGGAAGAGGAATTAGGGTTTGGCAGTTGAACCGACTTAATCGGAGAAGACGAGTCTAAGGGCAAAGCCATTACAAATCAAGATTATCAAGAAAGAAATCAAGATTGGAGAAGAACGCGAAATCTAAGAAATTGATCAGAGATCATAGATCAGCGGAAGAAAATCTTAGAATCGAAGAAGTCGTAATGTAAATGGCGATGGTACCATATAGAAACTCAAGAACACAGAGAAAGTTTGTTGTGCTGAATATTCCTCTTCATTTCATTACACAATAATTACAATGTATCTTTAGTATATATAGCTTTGTACCAATCATGACAATTACATAAAAGCCCATATCTAATATAATAAACTACAAGATTACTCTAACAAACTATTTTAACAACTACACAATATAACTAGCTAACTTTAATCTCTTTAAAATCTACACTTCACCTTATATTGGCGAGATTTCGACAAAATCAAAAAATCAAAAATATTCGTCAAATTTGTATGTGTACCGTTGTAGAACTTTCGATAGAGAATATGCATGTTGGTGGTCGATTCGTTTCTTTTTCACGTTTTCTTTTGATATTGTTTGCTTCTGTGATGATTGAGTTTTCAATCTGTTCTGTGTCAAGTTGCTATTTCTACTGTAGGTGAGGTTTGGAAAAATTTGGCACATCAACTATTTGATGAAATTCAGGCTTTCAACTACGTTATGTTTTCAGACTTCTCAGTAATAGATTTGGAGATTCGTTCGGACCATTCACCAGGCACACGTAATATGTGATTTTAGAATTGAATTATTTTTGGGTATGCATATGTACCATCAAAAGCAACCGATATCGCTTTCGATATATCCATCTATATTTCTACAAATTTTCATATTAATATTCCAAAGATACCGATATTTAAACACTATTACTAAGTGAATTGTAGCATTTATAATCATACCCTATATTTTTACAATCTGACCATCTCATCTTTCGCTAAGTATGATGGGGTAGGTGTTGGCTCGATTTTCAGATAATGTAGAAGCCACTTTTGCACTACATAGACAAAAATAGACAATATGAATTTTTGCCACCTTCTTAATCACATTTGTGGTGTGTATCTGGAAGTAACAACTAATGGTATAGTTTGACATAAATTATGGATGGCAACGGTTTGGTTTGGGGACGGAAATGCTATATCCATCCCCATAACCACAAAAATTAACCATATCCATAACCACAAATTAACCATCGGGGATTATCCATAACAAATCCACCGGGTAACGGATTTTCAATCGGTTATTGGTTATATCCATCTTTGTTAAAAAAAAAAAAAATTATATTCATCCAATTAACGCATTATAAATTTTAGTAGTTACTAATTCTGTCATTAAATAGCAACATCCAATTACTAAAAACATAACAATATATTTGAAGTTGTTCATGATAACATGCACCAATTTCTTGACATTGAGACTCTTGAAGAGAGATGAATCTGATAAACTTGTAACATTTGATAATTGATATATAAAATGATTCAATGAATTAATTTGGTTTAAGTATAACAATAAGAGTATTGAATTGATGAGGTTGTTGGTATGCCCCATGCATGGTGCATAATAAAGATAGTATAGGGTTTGATGCATGCATAATGAATTAGTATAGGGAGGGTTCGGTAAATTGAATAAAATTATATTATATATCAAATATATATAATATATTCGGGGACGGATACAAATTGGGGACCCCTATAACCATATCCAAAACCATAAACGAATAAAGTTCATGGTTTTTCCCCATATCCATACCATACCCGAATTTTCATATCCAAATCCAATCCATTCGGGCGGTTATCGACGGTTATCGGGTTTAACGGTTAGAATTGCCATTCCTAACATAAATAGTGTGGTTTATTTATCCGATCATAAACTGTTCGAAATCTAGTATTTATTAATTTAACAAACAATCAAAGAGATTAATAGACGAAAAACATAAATTGATACTATTTATAAATGTGCAATGTGAGAATTGCAAATTTTCCCCAAACTTGGGAGAGAATTTTTTATTTTTTTATTTTTTTTATATTTTGAAATGAAGTAGCAGAGATTGATAATCTTCAATGATGTTACAAAAGCCAATAAAGGAAGTACAATGTCCTTAACAAGTAAATTAACGATTACTCTTAGAGGGGGGAAACCAACCATTCACTTGATTGACTAGAAGTAACACCGACATGGGCAAGACGGTGAGCAACTCCATTGGTTTGGTACCGAGCGTGGGTGGATAAAGCTCCAGTGATTGAGGAGGGAAGAGCCTTGATATCGTCGACAACCTGACCAATTAAGGACAGAATGGGGGAATGATCCTTCAAAGCTTCCACAATCTAGAGAGTATCTGACTCAAAAATGATGTTTTGAAACCCCTAACTAACGCCCAAACCAGAAGTTAGCGGAAAGCCAAAGATGTCGCCTGAAGAGGAGATAAAACGTTCAAGAAATAACCACATTTTTCCACTACAAAACGGCCCCAATCGTCATAAACAACCCTGCCATAGCCGCCTATTCTCTTGTCCACATTCCATGTGCCGTCAACATTCAATTTCACTTTGCCAGATGGAGGTGCAAGCCATTTTGGGGCAGGGGGAGGGGGTGGGGGGCGGAGGATGCCAAGTAGGAGGAAAGATGGATGTGGGGAGAGAGATAAATTCCTACCACCAGTGGAGACTCCTAGCAGCAGTAACATTAGGAGAGTCACAGGAACCTGACCATAGTTTTGTGTTACGAGCACCCCAAAAAGACCAGCAAACCATGAGAAAAATATCAAAAACCCAATGCAGGAGATCATCGATAACATCCATAACCCAAGCAAGTGGAGAAGATGGATGGCGTCCGCGAAGAAGGATGCCCAGTGGAGACGATAACCACGCGCATTTAGCAAACATACAATCTTTCAACAGATGCAACGTAGATTCGTAGTGGTGGCAACTTGGGAGAGATTTTTAAGTGTGTTTGAAACACGTATTGGTGCACCACATGTCACTATGCAAGTTAGAAACACTGACAAAATAAAATTTGCGTATACTTATGCAATAATGTGTGGTGTACCGCCTTGTATTATGGCATACTTTTGTCTAAACTTAGAACAAGTCCACCCTTCCACAAATCAGCTGGGCAACAGCCCATTTTTCCCCCTCCACCCAATCCAATTAGTTGGGCTTCGATCGAGGCCAACCATCTACCCAGCCTAGACTTGACTGACCCAATAACCGACCCATCTGACCTCATGTTGTGTACGTTCTTGGTAGCATGCAGAGGGGCAAGCCCGCACTGCAGACGCACTAAGAGGACATGGGACTTTGGCCACATGGCGTGGCGATGTCCGTTGGATTTCCAATGGTCAAAAAATTTTGAATATGAATCTAACGGCTAGTGACATGGCTAAATCTAGACCGTTCGATTTCTAGATCAATGGTCCAGGTTTTTCAGCCAAAAAACTATAAAATAATAATAATAATAATAATAATAATAATAATAATAATAATAATAATAATAATAATAATAATAAAGAAAATGTCAGAAATCTTACCTTTGGCCACGTCTCCAATTTTGGGCTATTACATTAATCTTTTTGAAATCCAACGGTCCAGATTAATTAACTTAATAAAAATTATTAAACAATTATTAAAAATTGTTTAAAGATACATAAAAAAACAAAACAAAATTTATTATTTTTTTCTATAAATATCTATCATCTTCCACCTTACACAACATTTCAATATTTTCAACACATTCAACCAAAGTTTTCATATACTTTTGTGTGCAAAAAAATGGCTAATTGGACGGTCATTAAAGATGTGACGTTGTGTGAATGATGGGTTCATGTTACTCATGACCCGATTACGGGTAATGAGATTCATTTGGGAAAGAAAATTACCATATCGTTTTTCAAGAAGCTTGAAAAAACTCAAGAAGTTGTCAAGATCTTCAAGGTCGTTAGAAAAAACTCAACCAATCGCTTACTTGTTGGGAAACGCCATCTCTCAAGCTGCCAATAATCTGAGTAATGGCAGAAGTTTAGTAGATCAGGTGACAATATTTTTATTTATTTATTTGTATTACACTCAATGTTCTAAAAATCCTCGCCTAGCGCCGCCTAGGCGCTAGGTGACTAGTCACCGTTCCGATTAATGCTTAGGCGTTTGAAAATTAAAAAATGGCACCCAAACCTACTGAGGCGCCTGCCTAGGCACCCGCCTAGCCCGTCTAGACCCGTCTAGACCCGTCTAAGCACCCGCCTAGGTTGCAACTCACTTAAACAGAAAAAAGATAACTTTTATTTTGCATTTTATTTTTTCAATAAATTTTAATAGTCGTGTTGAATACTTAAATAAACACACATTATATGCTTGTTCCCCATGTTTTCATTATGTTCCAATACATCATAATATATATGTTATTCTATTTTGTAGTTTATGATGAAATTATATATATTTTAAGTATAAATAAACACTTGTTTACACGAAATATAATATATTTACTTAAGTCCGATTGGTCCGCCTAGGCCCCTCCTAGCCGTCTAAGCGCTAAGCCCTAGCATGTTGCCCGACTAGCGCTTAGAGTCTTTTAGAACCTAATTTACACCCGCATTTTATAATATTGTTTTATCCCACATTAATTACCTTGATTATAAAATTGTCTTCTCCTCCATTATATACATTTCAAGCACAAGTTTGGTACAATGCGAACAACAAAAACATTTAATTGCTGGGAATGTTGGAATGTTGTCAAAGATTGTCCCAGGTACAAAATTGTGCCAACTGGTCCAGAAGTTGTCATGCACGACATCACTCTACACTTTACGCCAGAAGCAAACTCGGGCCAATAGGAATGCGACTCATTTGAAATGCAGGAAGGGATGTCTGAAGCAGTGTTGGAGCCAACTCATCAGTCCCTAAGGCCTCAAGGTAAAAAGGCAGCAAAGAAAAAAAGGGAGTTCTTCCAAGAGTGACTATACAAAATTTATGGACAAACTTGCTCACCAAGGTGAAATGAACTTGGCGCGGGATGGGGCTAGAGATGAGGCAAAAGCTATGAAAATGCAAGCAATCTTAGCAGCTACTGAGAGACGTGATGTGGATAATGAGAGACAAAGACAACTACTTAATCAAGAAAGGGAAATGCTTAGAGAAGAAATGATGACTCAACAAGATTGTGACACTATAAACAAGCCTCTAAAAGGAATATCTCGAATTCTAAATATTTTTGGACATCGGAAAAAGAGGATGTGGTGCAAATGAGGCATGCAAGAAACGAGGGAACAAGTGGAGGGGGTCCTAGCTACACAAATCCTAGCAACGAAGATCTTAGCACCACTGATCCTAGCGACGCAGACTTTGTGTAATTTCTTATTTATATTTAGTACTTTATGTAATTTCGTATTTATTTTTAGTACTTTATTTAATTTCATATTTATTTTTAGTACTTTATGTAATTTCTTATTTATTTTTAGTACTTTATGTAATTTCTTATTTATTTTTAATACTTTATGTAATTTCTTATTTATTAAACTGGGTACTTTATTTAAACTAAGAGCAACTCCAGCATTGCAAAGGCCCCCTAGGGCAGGTCACTATTGAATAGCCTCCAATGAACAGTAACTGCCTTTTGCATCTCCACCCATATACTGAATAGCCATGGCAATAGGCAATAAAATATTAGTATTTTTTATTTTATAAAATAATACAAAATAATTTTATTTGTAATTTCGGATAAGATTTTTAATCGTTCTCGTTGCAGAACGTATCATTATCCAAGAAGACAATTTTTGGTGATAGATTTCAATAAGATATTTATCCAATGCTCTCGTGCCACGTGTCGTTAGCTTTTTAGAATTGTTGAGGATAGATTTCCGATAAGATTTTTAACCAATTATGTCGTTCCACGTGTCACATTCTGAAGACAATCTTTGAAGATAGATTTCAATCAGATTTTTAACCTATGACGGCATGCCACGTGGCATTATCTACAACCTAATCCTTTCTTTTTCCTTCATATAACCCACCATCTCAAACCAGAAATCACACACCAAAATCAAAATCTCTATCATTATTCATAGTTTCTGCAACCACAAGCTCCTTTTTAAGTTTCTTCACTGTGTTTCAATCCCACAAGTGCTCAATCAAGTCACTTTGGCGGCTTAAGTTCATGTATGGTCGTTGCATTGAAGTGTATTGTTCAATGACTAATTGATTATAACGTCTATCCCTTTTCCAATGGCTCGTGTTGCACGGGGTCTTCGGTGCAGTCATGAGCACAATATATACGTGTTCTGGAATTGTTGATCGTGTCTGATTCGTATTCATCAATGGCATCATAATCATACTCATCTTCCACAATCATGTTGTGGAGAATGATACACATCATCATGATGGATCGAAATGCCTCTACCTCAAATAATCTAGCAGCACTCCTGACAATCGCCCAACGAGCTTGCAGGATACCAAAACAATGCTCCACATCCTTCTTACACCCCTCTTGACATCTTGCAAAGAGTTTTTCCTTTTCACTTGTGGACGTGACACTGTTTTGACAAATGATGTCCACCTTGGGTAAATGCCATCTGCTAGGTAGTATGCTCTGTCGTACATAGTTCCATTGACCCATTATGTGACTTTCGGCACTTTTCCTTGTAGCACCTCGTCGAACATTGGATATTGGGCAAAGAATTTGAGGTCATTTTGAGCTCCTGGAACACCGAAAAAAGCATGCCAAATTCATGTATCAAATGATGCCACCACTTCCAAAATGATACTTTTGGCTCATTTTCTATCGCCATAAGCTCCTTGCCTCGCACTTGGGCAGTTTTCCAGGTCCAGCGCATACAGTCAATGCTTCCAATCATGCCAGGAATGCCTCACATCTCACCCTTCTTCAGAAGCCTTCGCAGATCCATTGTTGTGGGTTTCTAGAGGTACTCATTAGTGTAAATAGCTTCTATTGCAGAACAAAACCTCATCAAGGACTTTAGAACAGTTGATTTTCCCATCCTTGTAATCTCATCCACTTAATCTATAGATACTCCATATGCAAGTATCTGCATGGCAGCAATAATTTTTTGTTCAGGACGGAGACCTATAACATGAAAAGTATCCTTTTTTTGCACTAAGTATGCATCATGGTTGCAAACAGCAATCATGATTGTGTTGAACAAATTTCGTTGCATTCTAAAACAACGTCTAAAAACATGATCAGGGAATACATTGTTGGGGATAAAATAATCTTCCAAGAAATCATAACATCGTCATTCCCTCTTTTTATCCAAGTTTGCAGCATGCCTGGGTTTGAAGATCTGATCAATAGCTTGCATGACACGACTGGAATGTGAGGCTCTATGCCTTCTAAGTTCATCATCTTCTTCCTCTTCCATTACGAACGCCTCATATGCACCATCCTCGAGATTGAACAATTCTTTGTGTTCCTCAAATAATTTTTTCTCTTGCTCATCAATTTTATACAATCCCTTTAAAGAAGACATTGTAAAAAATTTATAAACTATGAAGAAGGATTTTGAGTTAGTTTGAGTTTGGTGTATGAATTAGGATGGATAAGGTTTATATGGACCCAAAAAAAAAAAAAGGAATGGTGAGGTTGTAGATAATGCCACTTGGCACTACATAATTGGTTGAAAATCTTATCAAAATCTATTATAAATGATTCTAAACAGATAGTGACACGTGGCGCGACGGGATTGGTTCAAAATCTTATCAAAAATCTGTCCATAAAATTCTTACATAATCATGACATGTGGCGCTATGAAATTGGTTAGAATTTTACATTGAAATTTATCCACAAAAAATTGTACTTTCGGATAATGATATGTGGCATGACAAGATTGGTTAAAAATCTTATCCGAAATTAAAAATAAAATTATTTTTTATTAGTTTAAAAATAATAAAAAATTTATACGAATTGGTTAGGCAATTCAGTTTAGGAATGGAGATGCACTTGGACAGTTATTATTCATTGCAATCAATAACTATTTATTTGGGTGGATTGAATTGACTGTTGACTATGGGGTTTTTAGGGGTGGAGTTGCTCTTAGAGGAGTGAAAAAGGTAGGGTTAATTACACTAACACACCCTGAGGTTTTTCGTGTTTGTACAAAAACCTCTCACGTTTGAGAAATATCACTAACACCCCCGATGTTTTAATTCACTTTCACATAACCTCTTTAAAGACAGATATACCCTAGTAATTAATTACTTAAAATAAAAAATCTTTATAAATAAATAAATAAGTCTAGAAAAATGTTAAATTAAATAAAATTACATGAAAGCATGAGCAGCACGCTTACTTCGGAGGGGACACCATTAAATAAAACAAAAGAAACCCTATGAAGCCATCTACGTATGAGATGCTTCAAGATCGGCATTCTTTTCAAAGGATCTAGTCCCCATCCTTAAGTCATCACCACAAATGGATCGCAAGAACATTCCAAAAACCCAACAACGATGCTGCACAGACCGGTCGCAACCTAACACATTTGCACGACAATCAGCCAGATTATCCATTGTTCCTTAGCCACGATCGGATCAGAATCACCCTCGTTTAGTGAAGAAAACCCGCAGACCCAATGCACAGACCATTTTTATATTAATACACCCTTCAACCTGTTGTTCTTTATCGTGCAAGATTTCCCTCGCCAACCACTGCAACTACTTCTTCAACACTGCCGCTTTGGCCACTACCGTCGTATCAGAGTGGAAAACACCCGTCTTTGCCATTCCGATTGTTTTTTGTTCTGTATTTTGGTGGATTTTTTTATTTCTGAGAATTAAAAAAGATCAAATGAAATCTTTGTTTCCGGTAAATTATAAACATTATTAGGAGAATTTTTCGTTGTCATGGTATATGTTCTTCTTCCTTCTACTTCCATTCTCGCAAAGAGAGTGTGAATCAGACCAAAAACATATAAAGAAAATAATTATGAAACTTTAAAATATTGAAGGAAGCCACCAATAGTCAAATACCAAAACCAAAAACCCAATACACACGCATCCCAGAATTCAAAGCCAAGAAGAATTCTACAATTTGGACATTTTTAATGTTTAATGTGATTCTTTTTAATTTCATTTCTTTTTCTATTTATTTATAAAGATTTTTTTATTTTAAGTAATTAACTACAAGGGTATATACGTTTTTAGAAGGGTTAGGTGAAAGTGAATTAAAACCTCAAGGGGTATTAGTGATATTTATCAATCATAAGGGGTTTTTGTGAAAACACAAAAAATCTTATGGGGGTGTTAGTGTAATTAACCCAAAAAGATAATTAGCCCTAGCATATTGAAGCTTTAGCACAAAACGGCACGAACGTTTGAATACACCTTAGACCATCTCAAAATGAGATATCAAGTTATAAGAGTCAAATTATAATCGATGGTTGATGTGGCAATCTGAAGCCTTATGTCAATTTTTGTACTTCTTCAACTGAATTGTCAAATATTATTTTATTATTTAAATAGAGTTTTAAATGATTTGTAATTATTAAAAAAAAATTAAACAAAATTTTTAGTAGTTGAAATGTTAGTAGAATAAAGACCCACCATTAAAATGAATTAAAAATAAATTTGACATTGATGTCAAATTTGACTCAAAATCACAAAACCTTCAAATCTAGTCAGCAAATAACATTTTGGTTGGAGAGACTTTTGATGTCAAATATATACAATGGCATTCCATTTTGACATCTCCCAAATTTGACTCCAAATCACAAAGTCTAAACTACTGTGCATATTTGATATCAAAAGTCTCTCCAACCGAAGTGTTATTTGATGATTGGATTTGAAGGCTTTGTAATTTGGAGTTAAATTTAACATCAATGTCAAATTTATTTTTAATTCATTTTAATGGTGAGTTCCTTATTTCACTAACATTTTAACCAATAAAAACTTTATTCCAACATTTTTTTTAATAATTACAAACCATTTAAAATTCTATTTAAATAATAAAAAAATATTTGATAATTCAGTTAAAAAAGTATAAAATTTAATATAAAACTTCACATCACTCATTATTTATAATTTAACTTTTATAATTTGACATTTATAAATGGTTTAGACGCTTTACACGGACAGTGGAAATAAGTAGATAAACGACCTGAGCCAAGAGGCAGAAAGGCGCCGCCTTTTTTTATTCATCGGTGTTTGAGCTGGAAGCGGTGCGATTCTGCGACCTTTAAAACGGCACCGGTTGGCGGAAAACATTCCCATCCCATATTCTTCGCACCGACAGAAAAATGGCTTTCGCTTCCGCGCTCGACACGCCCAAGGGGCTTCACTTTCTACCGTTACCGTCTTCATCCCGCCACGAACGGTCACCCACCAATCTTGTTGTTCTGCCACGGCACTTCCCGACTCGGTTCTCGTCCACCATCGCCTTGGCTCGCCGCCGGAACCACCGCGCCGAAGTGGCGCCCTCCAGAACGAAGATAAAGAAGGTAAGAACTAAGAAATGAGCTTGTTCAAAAAGTTCCCTTATTTTTGCTGAAATTGTGCTTTTGAATTGCGGTGAAATGTAGAGAAGTTTGGCGAATAAGGAAGTGAAGGAGGTGGAGGAGGAGGATGTGGATGAGGATGCGATTGATGCGCTGTTTAGGTTGCTGGAGGAGGATCTCAAGAATGACGACGCGTCATTTGACGACGAGGATTTAACGGAAGAAGAGCTTGCTAAGCTCGAGCAGGAAGTGGCAGAGGCACTGGGAATTGACGGTGATGATGATGACGATGAGGAAGAGGAGGAGGAGGATGAAGACGATGACGGTGTTGTTGAGAGCTATGCCGAAGAAGATGAGGAGGTGGAGGAGGAAGCGGAAGAGGAAACTCCGGTGAAGCTGAAGACTTGGCAGATGCGGAGATTGGCTGCTGCTTTGAAAGTTGGTCGGCGCAAAACAAGCGTAAGTGTTTCGGTTTCTCTTTGAATTTGGGTTTTGTATTGATGAAACTGTCCTGAAGACGAAATTGAAGATATTGGATGCTTCATATCCTGATTGATAGTGATTCTTTGATTCGAAATAAGTTTTCGATTTCTAAGGAGGCCGGGGAAATGTGGAGATTATATGTGCAGTCCTATTTATGTAAACTCCTGTTTAGTGTTGGTGAAAATGTGCTTCCCGTTATTTGGGGGTTTTTCGTTATGCTGGCAAGTATACTAGTACAATCAATTTCAATTTTCGCTTCTTCTCTTTGCTGCAGATAAAAACTCTTGCAGCTGAGCTTTGTCTTGACAGGGCTGTTGTTCTCCAACTGCTTCGTGAGCCCCCTCCAAGTCTTTTGATCATGTGTGCTGCTTTGCCTGATGAACCTGCGACAGTGGTATCTGTGTCCCAACCAAATTCTGTAGAAACTGTTGTGGAAACAACTGGAGAAACCGTGGTGGAAACGACTACAGATTCTGTAGAGCTTGAAAGCGCAGCGAGGGTGCCCGTTCATGCCAGACAACAAAAGTTTTCTGCTCAAAGGAGGCTGAAGAAAGCACAGGTTGAAACCCTTGAAGGCGTTTATAGAAAAACAAAGCGGCCCACTGTAAGTGAATAATTTTTGCTGAATGATTTCTAGATCTTGCGATATAATGCACTTTCATTTGATATTCGAGTTAAATGAACTTGTTCAGGATCTCCTCATGCTCCGTGTGCATTGATATGTGATACAGAATGCGATGGTCAGCAGCATAGTGCACGTGACAAACCTGCCCCGCAAAAGAGTTGTGAAATGGTTTGAAGACAAACGTTCGGAGGATGGCGTTCCTGACTCTCGGCAACCATACCAGCGGCCTATCCCCAATACTGTCTTGTGAACCAACGAGTAAATCAGGTACTTCAATGTTGTTTATAATGACATCTGATAGGGTTAAGTCCCACCTCCTTTTTGTTTTTGTGGCATCTGTGTTAGCCTCGGCTAGCTCGGTGAAGAAGGGGTGGCCAAAGAATTTGGATTAGGATCAGATTAGCTCGGTTTGTGGTTTCGATCACATCCGATGTACCCAAAAGGAATATGAGTTGAATGAATTATTGCCTTCGTTCGAAATGATTTTCTTTCAGAAATCGTTGGTCTAGTAACTAATGAAAAATATTTGACTTCTCATCTTCTTTTGCCTAGAGTGAGGTAAGAGAGAGAGGGAGAGAACTTTGATCTTACACTAAAAGACACAAACAGAATATTTGTTTACACCCATACAGTATAAGCAACAACTTTAAGCATAAAATTAGACTAACCGAAAGCGTGTTATTCTCTTAAGCCATCTCTGGCCATCTCCAACTAGGCTGGCCAAAGGGTTATAAGTCGAAACATAGCTCGTTTTGACACAAAATTCATCTCTAATGGAAGTCTGGGCCAAAAATATTTGGGACCCATAGGGCTAAAATCCAGCCAAATGGCCAGCAGGCTGGGCAAACATAGCTAGCCAACCTATTTAAGGGGCCCAAGCTGTCAGCAACCCACTTGCTAAGTGACGTTAGCTAGCCGTTGGATTGTGATTTTTTTTATAAGGCTAAATTTGAAAAAATAATTAAAAATTCTAATTTTTTTTTTCAAATACCTAAGCTATTCCTATACTATTTCTCAAATCATTTTCACCTTTTATACTATATTACCTCATTTTATTTCAATTCTTCACATTCTATTCACAGCAAACACCCTTTTAATATTTAAGTTGTTGTAATCTCTAGTATTTAAATTGTACTTTTAATATTTAAGGTGTATTTCAAAATATGTTTGGAAATCTTATTTTAATATGATAGTTTAATTCAATTAACAAATAAAATTAAAGAACAAATTTAAATAATAAATTATTGAGGGAGAAAAAACAAAGCCTCATTCGGTTGGAGATTGTATATAATATGGCCTAGTACCGTTCATTAAAAAATAATTTTTCGCAAGGTTATAATCTAGACAGGGTTAAACATAGTCCTTTCAGTTTGAGATGGCCTTACTTGTCCCTTTGGAATCTTCTCGTCCTCTCTTATATAAAACAGCCTAATCATCTAGATTGGTATTATCACAATTGCTGCACACACCAAAACCCAAAAATCATCACAACTTGTCGACTGATTGAGAGAGGCCATGGCAACATCAGCAAGGTCGGCCTCCACATTTAGGAGGCAAGGCTCGTCAGGGTTGATACGGGACGATAAGCCCCCGCAGCCATTCTGTCCCAACCAAGAACCCACATTCTTCCAAAAGCAAATTCTTCCCCGCAGCCATACTATTGCTCGTGCTCTTTTCAGGAAATCGACAACCCCTGCTTGTGGTGAGGACATGGTGGTAGAAGCCCATCTCCATTTGCTCATGATTTGGAAGAAAAAGACGGAAGTATTTAGCCGAAAAAGGGTCTAAAGCCCGTCTCTCCATTTCTGATATGTGCTGATAAATTGCAAGAGACCATTCGTTCATGTCATGAAGGATTTTGTACAAGGTTTGGTATAGTTTCTGGGTCCACCTCAAATATCAGTCTACCTACGAGTGATAGCATCTATTCGTAGAGTTCTCGTATACATCAATGTTTACGACGATACGTCTATGTATAGTATACATGAATTAGATCTATTCGTTTATTTTAGTTGGATTCTTCAATGCTATTGAACTGTCAAATTCAATAATATGTCATTTATATATACGTATTTTACAATTTGCACTATTGTTAGAGTAATCCATGGATAAAGTTGGTTGTGAATGTATTTTTCTTTTTTGAATACAACGCGATATAAAAAAAGAGGTAGGAGATTTTAGATAACTGCAAAGTTAGCTAGTCATAATAATTTGGTGGGAGTCCGACTAAAAATTCTTTGACAACACTTTGTTTTTTTTCTCAAAAAGAGACTTGTAGACAAATTTCTTTATTATTAAGGACACAGAGAACAATCTAGTCATATTGTTTAATTTGGTAACAAATTTGCCATCCATAAGACTTTTCACTTACAGGTGAATAAAAGAAGTACTAGATTGTAGTACCTAAACCGCATTTTCTTTGTCATTGTTCCTTATAGTTGTGATCCAACGGTTGCATCTAAGACCCAAAAATGAAGTTACATTGTTGTAAATTAGGAAGGCAACTTGGGACCTAACATCTCAAGTTGGTATCTTCGAAGGGGATATTTAGAGATTTCTAATGTCTTTTCTATGACGGTGTATTTATGTTCTAAAATCAAAAGGGAAACTCATGGTTCAAAAATCACGAATTTGCGGAGTTGTCAATCCTAAACTGTTATTGGGCCATCTTCTAGTCCTTTCCCAACACAACTCTCAAAAGATCTTGATCGTAATTCGTACGTGCTTGACAAGGAATATTCTACCATTCATCCAAAGAAATAAGGTAGCTTTGTATTCTACGACTCGATAATACGTACAAGAATCATATCGACCATCTTCATTCAGTATACAAGTTGTTCGAGCCCATGGATATAACTTGTCTATGCTCAACGTGCTCGTTAGCCCACTTTATTAGCACTGGTCTGATGGTGGCCATTTATTTTTTTGAGGCGGCTTCACTCTTCTATATGTATTCAACGACTCAATAATATGCACATACATCGTAACAACTATCTTAATCCAGCATACATGTTGCTCGAGCACATATGTATATAATTTGTCCCTATAAACTGATTTGTAAGAAAAGACGTTAAACTCTGCTGTGAAATCAAACTCTAGTAATAATTTTGAAATTACTGTTGGACTAATACTTGGCAGTCTATATCCAAAATTTATGCAGTTAGGCAATAGTCACATTAACAAGATTATAAGGTCAATAGAGGATTTTTTTTGTTTTTTTTTGAAAAAGGAATAACTTGTATCAAACTGCGGTTATCCTTCTCTTTCAGGCCCAGAAAGACTATGAAAAAGTGTTCATTCTGCTGGTGACCATAGTCAAACAAACTCATCAACTCGAAGCATCGAAAGTCGATAAAAATTAGCAAGTTATAGACATCATCATAAGTACTAGTTTGGTACTGAAGTGCTTTTATAAAAAGTGGGTATCAAAAGAGACTGAGCTCAAAAAACTGTTTGGTGAACACTTAAAAACAACTTATTTTCACAGTTTTGGATATAAAAAAAGCTGAAAACATGAAACAACAAAAATAAGTTTATTCTCACGTCACAACAAAAATAATTTTTTTCAAATCACATCAATATCAAATCAACCCTAAAAGTAAGTGGTACAAAATTCCATGGCAAACTAACCCTCTCGATGCTTCCCCGTAATCAAGAAATACATGCATTTTCCATCCAGCACACAATGTGGTCCCACACTGTCCCAGTTCACTGCACCTCCCTCGCAACCCTCCACAAAACCCGTCCGATCAAACCCCAATCCAACGGTCTTTAAACCTCCACGCTCCCTCCCTCCAAACCTTTGATTACTGCCACCCCTCATGGCTCAAAACCCTCCACGCTCACACTCCCACAACCCTCAGATCTGCACAGCCTTTGACGGCTGCTAATCCTCTCCCCTCTGTTACTTACTCGCTCAAACACTAATGTCCCGCTCTTTTAATTTTGTTCCGGCAGAAAATTCGGTTTTATTTCTCTCTCTCTCTGTTTGATTGGATTTAGCAGATAGAAATGCAAGAGCAGGCGACGAGCTCCCTCGCTGCGAGCTCTCTGCCTTCCAGCAGCGAAAGGTCTTCGAGCTCTGCATTCCATCTTGAAGTTAAAGAAGGTTTGACTTTGATTTTTCAACTTGTTTTGTAGTTTTTTCAAGTTTCTTTTCCAGAAAATATAGCTTTGTTTGTTAAATTTGTGCACTTTTTTTTTAATCAGAAGAATTTCGAGATTTCCCACCTGGGTCTTGTAAAATCCAGGATTTTCTCAGCTGGGTTGTTGTTATTTCCCGGGAAAATGCTCTTTTTGGATGAAAAGTCTTCTATTTTTACATTTTCTCAGATAAAAAGGAGAAAGCTTTGTTCAATAAGTACAGCTTATTTTGTTCGTGGTGGACTGTTTATCTTTGCAAATCGGAAGAACTTCGAATTTTCTTATCTGGTTTTGTAGAATCGACAATTTTCTCAACAGGGTCGTTGTTTGTTTCCCGGGAAATGGATTTTTTATCCGGGAAAACTCTGTCCTGCTGCATTGTTTAAGACAAAAAGGAGCTGACCTTGTATATTTGTTTATGCTTTTGTTCTTTTATTGGGTTCAAAAATTATATTTTGATTTGTCTAAATTTTAGGCATGGAAAGCGACGAGGAGATCGGAAGAGTGCCGGAAATCGGGGGCGAATCGGCAGGAGCGTCGGCTTCCGCCCGGGCAAACGGCTCGTTGGCCGGTCCAGACCAGGTCCAAACGGCTGGTGAGAGTCAGAGAAAGAGAGGAAGAAATCCAGCAGACAAGGAAAGCAAGCGGCTGAAGAGGTGGGTTCAGATGCACTGATTTCTGGATGATTTTACTGTTCTGCCCTTTTTATTGTATGACGGGGTCATTGGTATTTTGGTGAATTTGTGTAATTTTGCGGGTGCAAAAATAACAGGTTGTTGAGGAACAGAGTTTCAGCACAGCAAGCAAGGGAGAGGAAGAAGGCATATTTGAATGATTTGGAAGTGAGAGTCAAAGAATTGGAGCAGAAGAATTCTGAGCTTGATGAGAGGCTTTCCACTTTGCAGAATGAGAATCAGATGCTTAGACATGTATGTTATATCATTCCCCACATATCGTTATGATATCGGTGTTTTATGGCATGTTTACTAATCCGTAATCGGGTGAGGAGTAATCCAATTTCACAAAACCAGGAATTAGTATACCGCCCCCATCCAATAATCCAATTCCTTCAAAACTAGCGAGACTCGCTACCATACTTAAGCACTTAATACTATCACCATCTGACGGCCAGATATGCTCTTTGGACAACATATCTTATCGTTAGATGGCGATTGTACTAGTACTTGTAAGTATTGTAGCCAACTCCATGAATTTGATTCCATTACTTAAAGCTAGTGATGGTAGGTGCATACAAATCTCTGTTTTCAATCAACATAGAATCATTAGTGAGAATTTGTTAATATGTGACAGATGAAAGATCTGGGTTTAGGGGTATTTTAGGAAAGATGATTTGATGGGATAAATGTACAATTCTGTTGAGGAGGGGCCTTCTTGGTTTCATCTTATCACTTCATATCAAAAGTGGAAAGTGTAGTGAATTGGGTATTAGGGTAGGGGCTGTGGGGGTCAACTCCACCAAATCCATTACTTCTTTGCTTGATAATCAAAAAAGTTGCAGTAAGTGTTGGGACTTTATATAATAGAATTATAAATGTGATGGTGTCCACTGACTGGTGGCTTGAAAATTATCCCAGTTAACGTGTTTTGAGTAGGTTACAATGGTAATTCATAGTTAATATGTGATTTTACTTGCAGTAAAAGATATCAGAAATTCATTTTTTTGCCCATTATACCATGTTGGGACGGGAGTAATGTTCCCGTGCTTAGAGCCAAATGGTACTCTTTTTGTTATCTAAAGTTGTGATGTAGTTTATTGCCCGCGACATTCTTGTCGCATGTCAAACCAATTATAAGCTATACACATGCCGATTTTCAAAGTTTGGGCTGCTTGAACATCAGTATGAGTCCCAGATTTTACGCCTAATCATTGTTTGAATTGGAAAATACTGAGTAATACCTAACTTCTTTGCATGATTGGAAAGTGTTCGTCCTTCGAAAACCTAGACAGAGTTCGGAAACAATTCTAGAACTGCCACTAGGCTTATGCTTTTCTCTTGATTGTTTACTAGATAGAGGTTATATATATGCTAACATTTTTATATTCCCTTTTATGTAATTCACGTCGAGTTTGGTGTAATGTGGCATTTACTTACCGGTATTTGTTGCAGATATTGAAGAACACAACGGCAAGCCGGAGAGGAACAGATGGTGGTGCAAATGCGGATTGATCCTTGTAGGACATGGCGTGAGATCGGAGTGTTCATAAGACGTTGCGAGTGCAAAAGTGGAGGCGATACAACTTGAAAGAACTTAGGCATGCTTAATCTTAGATTGGATTTCCTATAAGTAATCTTCACTAGTACTTCTTGTTCTTTTCTGTCGGCGATATGGTGCAGGTTTTGAGCCAATTGCGTCGACAGCGGTGGGTATGGTGGGTAGCAGAGGTGTAAGGACTGTAAGCCCAAGAAAGGTGTTTCATGAGATGGATAAGTACACAGAGCTAATGGAAATGGTTGTGGTTTTAGCCTTTGTGAAAATGTAATGGGGTTGTTAGTGGAGTTGTCTCTAATTATTTTTTTGTCCAAATGTACTTAAGTTTTATGGGAGGTCATATGCCCATCTTCAAATGGAATGGGAAACATAAAGAAAAATTACTTTTAAAAAAAATAAAAAAATATATGAGCAACGGATATATTTATATTAACGTTTTTTAGCTAAAATGATTTTTGAGATTTGCATAACTGCTCACTTTGGTTCTTAATATTTGAAATCGATAGAATTGGTTCTTGAGTTTGTCTATAATCAATTATTTTGGTCATTTCGTGAAAAATTTCTATAAAACAAGAAGGAAATGACAAAAATGCTCTCAATTTTTGTCAAATTATTTTGGCCTATTGTTTATGAAATTAGGGTAATTTTGTCATTTTGAATCTTATTTAACATAATTTTTCACTGAAATACTAAAATGATTGATGGTGGACAATCTGAATGATCACTTCTATTGATTTCAAATCTCAGGGGCTAAAGTGAAGTGTCACGCCCCGATCACAACATACGTCTAGGATCGACACGTAACGTCACCAAATACTCGTATATCTCACATACCCCACCTTCAGGATATGGCAAATCACAACTCGAGAATCAAATTGCAAAAGTAATTTTTCGTTTACTTTATGTCTGCATCTAACATTCTCGTTAAACTGCATACGTACCCTCAATAGGGATCAAACCATTCGTAGTTCATTATCACAAAAATCAGACGTTTATTCAACTAAGTTCAAGCAGAAAAGCATAGCATTCCTCAATCATTTATTATAACCTGACAGCATGAAATTCATGGACTCATGCTACATAACAAACCCCATGAAAACATGATTTCTCTCCCATCCAACATATAAATCATTATGTCTTATCATGATATCGCAATTCACAACATACATCATATTTAAGAACCGACAAAACACAAAATCATTCTCTAGCCACATTAATTAATTAATTAATTTGATCAAAGTAATAACAATCATTCTCATATCTTCTAATTCATACCGTATGAAATCAAAATCTAATCGTAGCAAATCCGAAGGAATCAACCAGACGTCCAACATCTTTTCTAACACAATTCACAAGATTCTCAAAACCATTTTCACAAATATATATAAAACTAAGACTAGATTGACACATTTAGGTCAAGCCTACTTCTCCAAATAATGGGATTTTAGACCACTCCACGAAATCCAACAACCTAGGGTTCCGGACCACTCAACGGAACCAAACTAAATATGATCGACTATCAAATGTACCAAGTACAACTAATCAACATCACCTCTAGAATGCGTATGGTCTCCCATTGTGGATATACCAAGCAGAACCATAGGCATAATCTCATCGTACAGGCAGTGATCACCCATCGCAGATATACCAAGCATGATTACCCCTGAATACATATGGTCCCCCATCGCGGATATACCAAGCAGGACCACATCCTAGCTCTAGGTAGCGACCGCCATCACGGATATACCAAGCATGATCACTCCTAGCATGCGTATGGTTCCCCGTCGCAGATATACCAAGCAGAACCATATGCATAGTCTAATACCGTAGACAATGATCACCCATCGCGGATATACCAAGCAGGACTGTATCATATAGCTCTAGGTAGTGATCACCCATCGCGGATATACCAAGCATAATCACTCCTAGCATGCGTATGGTCCCCCATCACGGATATACCAAGTAGGACCATCCATGTACCATTACTACATGGTGTCTCATCATCACACATTATACATAATTATACGCATACACGCTATCGATTTCACATATCAACCAGCATCTAGTCATATGGAGCACAACACAAAGAATTCCCTTAATTACTATTTTTACTAAAGATCTAATAAAGTACCTAACTCATCTCCTGACTTTCATCTCCATCTCATGCTAGGTAGTAAAGCCAAGTTCAAATAGGTATTCAGTTGGCAATCATATCCAAATAATTATCAAACAATATTTCAATCCCATAATTGCCATAACATTCATCATAATTATCATTCACATTTTTAAAAAGATAATTAAACACATATATATCACAAACATCATCAGTACACAAGCCAAATCATATTTAATAAGCATAGGTCTATGGCTAAATATATAAAAAATCACATTTCAATAGAAAATCATATTTATAAGACCAATCATATTCACAATGTCATTAATATAAGAAATTAAGATAATAATCATATCTCATATATTCAAGTCACTATCTAACCAATATAGGCCCACTAGACTTCAATTAGTCCCGTAGTACTAATTCTAGTATCTAGAACATTTCGAGACATGTTGACCAAAAGTCAACTCTCGGTCAACTGTAGGGTCCACAACTCTACATAATTTGATCCGAAAGATCCGACCATCGGACTTCGGATCTGTAACTTCCTAAGGTCCTCATTATACTCATAGAACATCATACTAAAGTCTCACCACAATCCAACGGTCAGATCTCCGCCAATCACAATTTCCAGTGGTGGTCAACGTTTTATTTTATGAACTTACAAACCCAATTCGGGAAGATTCGTACTTCGGATTCCCGATCCGTAACTTCCTAGTGTCCTCAAATATTACGTATTATAACGTATTAAAGTTTGGTGACTATCCAACGGTCGGATCGTCGATTCACTTAAGGTCTAAGGGGCGGTCTCTATCCAAACTATAGGCATACGATGAGATTCCGTCAATCAAACTTCACATATGGAATCATGATATCCATATTAGTCTAGAAAGGGCAGGTGGGGGTCTCGGTCCACGCGCAGCCGCACATGGCGGCTGGCCGCCCCGACTCGCCGAAAAATTCCAACTATTTCTAAAAATTACCAAATTTTATAGGCAACTAGATCTCAGTGAGGGGAGCAATTTTCATACCTGGGCCGAAGTCCAATTCAGCTGGGAAACGCCTGAAATTGCCCACGAACCACCAGAATCCTAGAATTGGGTGTGCTCTGATTCGACCTCAAAACATGCTCTGACGCCCCAACCACTGATTAGGCTTTGTTCATGAGGTGGAGGGATGTATTTTGGTGGTGATAATCGATGGAGTGAGCTTCAGAAATGGCGGATCACCGCCTAGACGCCATCGCACCCACCGGTGCATTTCTTGCGAATCCAAGGCCAAATTGCATGAATTTTGGGATGGAATTGGTAGAGGGTAGGCTAGGAAGTTGTTTCCAGGTGGTGATTTAGCTCGATTTGCCGTGAAAAGCCATGAATACCGTCGGGAAGCATGGTGCGCCGCCGGTCGGGTCAAACCAAAACGGGTCAGGGATCCGATCCCGTGCGTCCCTTCTCCCTCATTTCCCTTTTTTCTTTCTTCCCTGATTCGTTCTCCTTCTTCCTCTCTCCTCTTCTGATTCGTCCCCCTCCCTCCTTGTTCCTCCTGTTCCTCCCCTTTTTCCCCCTCATCGCTGCCATCAGGCAGCCTCTCTTTTATTCTTTTTTCTTTTTCCTTTCCCCATAAATTAATTTATCCACTACCATATAAAGAAAAGAAATTATAGATTTATGCATGGTTGCCAACTATATATAAAATTCTTTAAAAACAAATCTTGAAATTAATAATACTAAAATACGTAACTTAAATAGTGAAATTCGGGAACGGGATTTCACATGAAGAGTTAGACAAATCTCAAAGATTATTTTAGCTAAAAAACCTTATATTAAATAGTGAGGGAATAAAATTGATATTAAACTCGTCTTCTACGAGATTTGAAGTAACATGTGCTTCTTTCATAAGAAATGTAAAAATTCGTCAAACAAAAAGAATACGTATGAGAGGATGGTACATTGTATGGTATTAGCCTTATCAAAACTTTGTTAGGGCTTTTAACCCTTAATTAAAGGAAAATTATTAATGCCCCTTAAGACCATCTCCTACCATGGGCTAAATGCCAATTTTTCCCCCTATTCCCCCCCCCCAAACCAAACCCAACCCAGGCCAAATCTTTGGGCTAAAAGCTAAAAGCCAAACCTAAGCCAAATTCCCCCCAAAATTTAGCCCAAGATTCGGTGTGGGCCTCACCGAAATGAGTGAAACCCGGCGTTTGTGCGTCAATCCCCCCCCACCCACTCGCCTAACGCGTGCGATGCGCAACCCTTAGACAGACAAGGCCCCACCCACGTGGGCCTGTCAGCCACCTTTCCCAGGCGCCCCAATGGCTACTTTGATCTGACGATCGCGATCAAAAGGTCGTTGGTTGATCCAACAACATAGATTCAAATTTATATTTTTTTGTTTTTATATTTATATATTTATTGAATCCAACGGTTGAGATCGAATATAATCAAATCTAATGGTAAAAAAAAGATCTAACGGCCCAAATTTAAATCCAATGACTAAAATAATTAAAAATATTATTTAACTCAAAATTTATCAAAAAACTCTATAAATACCTATGTATTTGTTCAAACATTCACACAAAACTCACTTTTCTCATACAATTATGCTCTGACATCACATGTGAAAGGGGTTCATTCCCGCTCACATGCACACTTTTGCATTTAGTCACTTTTAGGTTTAAATTTATTCATATTTTCCACATCACTACACTATTGGTTTCGTCACATTTTTGGTGTCAGTCAACACAGCTCGATTCGGAATCCAGGTGGACATTCTGGGTAGGGGTGTGTCATAGAATATTTTGTACAATGAGCAGTTCAACATTGCTCTAAACTTGCTAAACATTCTAAACCCCGCCCTTGGACACCTATTTTGTTCCTTATTGTAAATAGGATTGTAAATAGATTTCCACATGTATGTAAATAGTATTGTCTATCGTATACATATTTAGAACTTTCTACATATTTTATATGGTTTTAAAACTCACAGCATTGTGGGGGAATTGCTAGGTTCATCTAAGAATTAAAATTTAGTAAATTGTTACACAAATGATATTGAGGAAGAGAGATTCGAAAGAGAATCTTGGGTGCGTGGTAAACAATTTTAACCATTTAAATTACAAATTTTGTGCAAAGTTTAGTGTCATAGCATGTCCCAAATTATTATTATTATTATTGGTGATGTAAAATGACGGTTTTATCCTTGGACGTTGAAATTTTAGTGTGTGTGACATATTTTGAGACTTAGATGTTATTTCCTTGGTTGGTTGGTGACCACGTGGAGCTCACACACACAACACACACCCTCTCTCTTCTCTTCCGTGCTCTCTCTCTCAGACTCTCTCTCTCCTCATTCTTTGTACGGACGACACCTAAAACCCTTTGAAACGTGACAGATTGAGGGACTAAAGCACACCATTGTGCTCGTGAAGCTCAGACGAATCGATTGGTACCATTTTTAGGTAAGGAAACCTTCGATTTCACGTGGAAACCCTAGCTTCGATTTTGGTCATTGTTCATGTGGACGTAAAATCTTGTGTTTCAGGGAATTTTAAGGACATAGGAAGCTTTAGGACGTCCTTGTGAGGCTCGGAGAAGAAAAATGGAGTGAATTGGACGTCGGAGGACTGAGATCGAATCACTACAAGTTTGGCCGAAATTATCGAGCTTGCTCAGGCGTGATTCAATGGTTTTCGAGGCTTCAAATAGGTATAACGTCGTTCCTCTCATCTCCAGCTTTCCAATGGTTCAAGTTTCATGAAAAATGGTGAAGAAACGAAGAAGAATAAGCGTTTTAAAGATTTACCCAGAAACTGGCGAAGTCGCCGGCGTCCGGTGACTTGTCGGAGAAGAAAGTGGCATATTCCGTCAGTTTTGACGGAATATGCTAACGGCGTTAGCTGATGCTGTTAAGAATCTAACGGTATATGCTGGGATTTGACGGAATATTCCTGACGGTGTTAACTGACGCCGTCAGCGTGCCTGGCATGTGCCCACGCGTGGGCGGCGCGTCTGGCCGTGCCTTGGCCGGCGCGTGGCGGCGCGTGGGTGGTCCAAAAATTATTCTAAAAATTTGGGGATGATCCTGAGGTTGTGTAGGTCACTGTGGTATATTCAAATACCAAAATTGAGCATTGTATGAGAAGTTATTAGCTAGTTTTGCCTATGTGCTTTAAATAACGTTTTTATAGTTAATTCGCATATAGGCGAGACTTATCCCGAGGACGAGCGCGTTCAAGGGAGACTCGGGGGTTACGACCCTTCGACATACCAGTGAGTGGGCTTTTGGTTTTCAGTATATATTTATATACTTGATATTTTCCCATAAAATATGTTTAAATGAAAATATGCCTTGAATGCCATGCATATAAATTTACAATTCGTATATGAATTGATATATGATGCATTATATATATAATTGTGGTGCTGTGGACGCTCATGTAAGCTAAGGTGAGTTATGTTTGGTTATGTGAATTATCAATGGTGCGATATGTGATTGAATAATGTTGAGCTCATAAAACTGCACCTAGGCTGATTGTGATTTAGCCAGAGATATGGCACATGCATGTTTATTATGTCACCTCCCACACCATATGCTCATATTGGATCCAATTTAGGTGCACAGTCCTGTCGTATAGACCATCTTAGGTGGTTCCGACTCGTAGGTGACTAGCGATTTATCACCCAGCTATTATGTGTGAGTAGTATTGAGCATGATTATATTACACCCATTATTGTCGTACAAACCTTTTCATTTGGTTCCGACTCTTGTGCAGTATAGTGCCGTATAGGTCATTGTAGTGACTCCAGCTAGATTGACTTTTGAGATATGAATTCAGCCGTACAGACTACCACATGGGTCCCGGCTAACATGTTATATTTATATGAAATTATTCTTACCTGAATTGCTTACTTTGTTATATCTTAGCATGACATACATATGAATATGATTATGTGAAGCATGATTTGAATTGATATAATTTCATATATATATTTATGTATATGCATATATCTTGATTCTGGGAAAAATTATACATGTTTTACAGCGATGGGTTAGATATGTTGATAAATGAAATGGTTTTGTAAAACATTTGTTTTTGCCCATTCACGTTTCCTGTTTTGCGCCCCTCCAGGTTTTAGGTAAGCTTGTTGTTGGTGGCCTTGAGGATTTCGGCTGTTCTGACATATCTAAATAATAGTAGGACATTCCTGGTACTGTATAACTAGTACATGTCCTACTGGACTGCACCTAGACTTATTATGCTCTGATTAGGAGTATTTACTTTTGTAATTGACTCCAAACACTTCCTGTTTTCTAGTGCACTCTAGTAGTTTCGGTTTTTAAATATTCGTATATTTCTTATCTTAATTGCTTCCGCACTGTGCACATGGCTACGTCACCCTCACGTGACGGCCAACATGTCTTGATCTCGGTCGGGATGTGTCATTTAGTATCTTTTAAAAAATCTTGTGTTGTTAAAAATTAAAAATCTAGTTAGGAGTTGCATACTGATGAAGAATACAAGAATCTCAAGCTGAAAAGGTGAAAAGATTAAAATACAATATATAATGACCGATTTCATTCATAACGACATGTATTTTTGTAGGCAGTAAAATGCACTTTGGAAGCGATATCAGTATGTTGTAATAAATAGTTGACCTGGTTCTCTGAAATCTTGGCATGATATTTGAGCGTGTTGATTTACTGCTTTGTATTGCTTATGCACTTGAATGATCTGTGGCCAACTAGGCCACTATATAGTATATACTAGTCCCACATGAATAAGCATGTCGAAGAATATATAAATTCCACATTGGAAAATTGATTGCATAAAATACAATATATGATCAGTAACAGTAGTTTTACACCGTTGTCGTTTGTGATGAAGCTCTCACACGGACTTTTCGGTTTCTCCCATGTCCTATTGAGCTTCGGCCTTGAGCCGTTTGATGTAAGGGCTTCCAGTTCTCGTTGAAGAAGATTTACTTTGACTCCGGCGAACGAGCCGCTGTAAAAAGGGGGAGGAATTAAGCCACCGACAGCAGCCACTTGTACTCCTCCCACTACAGCCTGGTACCAGCAAATAATAAATTACAAAAAATTAAGACTAAAAATACACAACAAACGTTGATAGACACCACCTAACCGGTAGCGTACACGTGCCCCTGTTCAATTGGACGTAACATTTTGAAGTCAACAAAGCAGCTCAATTTGGAATTTTTATAAACAACTGCATGCTTGCTGTTACGTTGCATTATTACAATCACATCATTTTTAAATAAATAAAAATAATTAGGAATGCTGTTATAACTAGGCGCATCATTATTTCTCAACCACCATCCAAATTAACAAGGTTTTGTGAAATTGTTTGTGTAAATAGTAATGACCTTTTCGCCAAAAGAAACCATAATACAATTATTCAAAAGCGAATATCATCAGGGATAGTTCCATCTTAGTTAGCTTACTCCTCTCAAACTCAGACATCTTTCATGGAAGAGTTGGGTGTTGTATTTTGAAAATCTTAGATTCCCTTGAAAGTCGTCTTCTAATTGCTCGACGAATTGCCACTATGGTCACTGGGCAAGGTAGTTGATAGCCTCATGCCTTTGTAAGCAGCATCTGCTCATAAGGCTCACTCGGAATATGTTGGCATCTGCCAACATACTCACTCTATTGACATCAGTCGACATGCTCGCTCGAAATTTGTTGGCATCTATCAACATGCTTGCAATATGAATTGACAAATGGCCTTAGGCCTACCAATTAAGGCTTGATGAAATGCCAATTTGCATGCTACTCCGCCCAAAAAAATTTGTGCGATGTGCGAGTTATTCTTACTGACCTCCATAATCTTTCTTGAATTCGCCACTGTATACTATTATACGCCTATTTACTATAATCGTAATGACTATTGATGATGGAGTTACTGTCATTGTGTTAGTGTTACATAGAAGGGAAAAAAAGAAGAGATAGTCCATGTTTACTTTGTCATGCTTTTAGATAATCTAAGATTTTATTTACTAGTTTTTAGTTGTTATGAGGATTTAATAGAATTCAATTCATGGTAATTACCCTCTAACTAAAAGCATTGAACTGAATGCCAACAAAAATATTGAGAATCTACATGAAACTTATATAATTTCTTTTGGACAAGCAATAGTGAAGGGATGAGAGCTGAAAATTTCAAACGTTAAAACTCCATAAATATGTGTATAATATATGTGATTTTTAAATAAAACTCCATAAAAATGCGGGCCTGCAAAACAAAACATCAAGAGCCCAACCAAAAGATTAGGCTCACAAATAGAAAGAAACTAAAAGAAAAAGAAAATCCTATCCTTGTGCAACAACAACCACCACAGCACCTTCCGATCAGCACAAGCCATCGACCCCAACGACCACCATAAATCAGGCTAAACAATGCCTCAGAGATGGAAGGAAGGGAGACTCCATCATCCAACAAAGAAACCCTGTCCGATTGCAACCACCAAGTAGATAAAATCAAAAAGCCAGTAGTAAACCCACATGAATTTACTAATTACAAACAAAAAAAATGCATAAATGTATAAAGATAAACCAAAAATAAAAATACATTTTGATATTAATACAATTGATACGATAAAACTAAATACAATATCAGAACAATAAAATGTGAAATACTTCATTATTAAATTGTCAATTTGAATCACTAACTTTGAAACTGAATTATAACAAAGTGGAAAATAAAAAAAACATATGACGTAAGACTAAAATGCTATGTCAAATGGAAGGTGCAAAAATATCATTTATATTTAACTCCCCCCCATAAAAATAAAATAAAAAAATAAAAAAAATCTCCTAACAGAGGATAAAAAACAAGAAGAAATAAGGGAGTTTTAACGAAAAACCCACAGTACTGTTCACTTTAACGAAAAATCACATTTTTACACTAAAAAGTCAAACCTGTTACTATTCACTTTACCCTTTATTTTGACTTTATCATTAAAACTCAAAGTTTTCAAACCCTTTTCATTAATATTCCTAAGAAATAATTCCACTCAAATAATAAATAAACACGTGAATTCAAGAAAAATGGGACCAGCGAGCTGGGTGTTGTGTTATGAGTTATGACAGCGGCAACCGGTCGATCCGGTAAAAAGAAATAAATAAAAAAATACAGAAAATATAGTGATAAAAAGACACGCAAAGAGAAAGCAAAGCTGTCATGAGTAGAGAGAGAGATCAGAGATGTCGTAGTGAACGGGCGACGAATTTCACAGCTTCTTTTGCCTACACAGATCTCCCTCCTTTCTGATATCCCCAGACCACTGAATCGAAATCCCAACAAAGCTTAAGCATTGAGCGCGGCAGCTGCCATGGAAGCCAATGCGGGACTGGTGGCCGGCTCTTACAAGAGGAACGAGCTCGTTCGGATTCGCCACGATTCTGATAGCTCGGTAATTTGTGTTTATGGAGTTAACCCATTTCGATATTTTTTATTATTTATGTTGTTTGGAATGTGGGTTTTGGCTTTTGTGCAGTGTGTGGATCTGGTGGGACTTAGTTTTCAGTGAATTTTTGTGGGTTTTTTTTACTCAATCGGAAGTGGGTAGGTTTTGGAATTGGATTTTGAGTGATTGAGACTAGGGGGAGGGAATATTGCAGTCAAAGTTGGGGATTTGAGTTTGGATTAGTCGAAGCTTTGATTTTTTGTTGAAATTTGTTTGCTTTCTGAATAATTAGGGAATGGTAAATGTAATTTTAATCAGATCTTAGAAATGTTTGATCTTTGATGTTTGTAGCTGGATTTGCCGACACTTGTTGACAATCCAATCTAATTACTATTAGCTTTGTAAGGATTGTTTTGTAGTTTGATGGTTATCTTATTTTTCGACAATCAATCTAAGATTATGATGCTTCAACCTCTATTCTCGGTGATCGCAAAATCGCAGTTGAATTAAGCTCAAATCCACTAAACGAAACTCCCCCAATGAAATATCAGCTTGATAACACGTCATCCCCGAGATCTGTTTTCATAACTCAACTGAGCTTTGAGCTGAACTGCTTGTTGTGCTTTGTGGTTTACGTTACAATGTCAGTTTAACTTATATTAATTTAACATTTCTTGAAATGAAATTCTATATTATTGATGGTTTAGACTTTGATCATGGTAATTGTGTGCATTCTTAGAGTTTCATTATTTCAACATATTGCTTTTAAAACAGAACCTCTTAATTTGCTAAAAGCCTGAAATATCCGCAGAAGTATCAGATTCCTTGCTACTTTTAATGAATTGCCTTTTAACGACTTTGTACTTTGTCATATGTAATGCAGTCCAAACCCGTAAAGAATCTGAACGGGCAGATATGTCAGATCTGTGGTGATACTGTTGGACTTACAGCCACTGGTGATGTCTTTGTTGCCTGCAATGAGTGTGCCTTTCCAGTCTGTCGACCTTGTTATGAGTATGAGAGGAAAGATGGAAACCAGGCTTGCCCACAGTGCAAGACTAGATATAAAAGGCACAAAGGTTCACTTGCTTTTCTCATTATGTGAATAGAATTCCTACTGTTTTGACTTATAGATATAATTCTTGCAATGAATTTAACAAAAACTGATGTCCTTTAGGGAGTCCTCGAGTGGATGGAGATGACGATGAGGATGACATTGATGATCTGGAGAATGAGTTCAATTATACACAAGGAACTAGCAATGCCAGGCGCCAGTGGCAAGGAGAAGATGCTGATCTCTCATCTTCCTCGAGACATGAATCTCAACAGCCGATTCCCCTTTTAACCAATGGGCAGTCGGTAAGTGATTAGCAATGGAACTTCTTCATATCTCTCATTTATCACTAAAAGATTAAAAATTCAAAATTCAAAACTCTCATGTTCATGGAGATGAGTTGATTGATTCTCTAGCTCTTCTTTTAATTTGATACTACAAGTAAATCTGTGAACGGAAGTGTTCCTAGCTCCTCTATATCACTTGGGGTATTTCTATCTTTAGCTGAAATTACTGCTTGTAACTACAGCTATTATTGCAAGTCTTGTATGGTTGTGCATCTTGTTAATCTTTGTTTTGCACTTATGCTCATAATTTCATTAGGTGTCTGGTGAGATTCCTTGTGCCACACCGGACAACCAGTCTGTGCGAACTACATCAGGTCCTTTGGATCCACGACAGCCAGGTACAAATTAATTACATTCATACAAATTTCCTCTGACAAATGGTTTGTTTGATTATTTAATTCTGCAATTTATTTTTACAGTTCCAGTGAGAATAGTGGACCCGTCAAAGGACTTGAATTCTTATGGGCTAGGAAATGTTGACTGGAAAGAAAGGGTTGAAGGCTGGAAACTCAAACAGGACAAAAGTATGATGCAGATGACTAGTAGATACGCTGAAGGAAAGGGGGACATGGAAGGCACTGGTTCAAATGGTGAAGAACTCCAAATGTGAGCTTCTGGAGTAAAACTTTACTCAGAAGCATTTTGCCTTCGCATTATAGAGAATGGGAATTAGAAGTGTTTCATATGATGTACATTTCCTTGATAACAACATTGTCCTTTTTCTTTTGTCTTCATCTCAGGGCTGATGATGCTAGACAACCTTTGAGTCGCATCGTGCCTATTTCTTCATCCCATTTGACACCTTACCGTGTTGTGATCATACTCCGGCTAATTATTCTGGGTTTCTTCTTGCAATACCGTGCAACTCACCCAGTGAAAGATGCATACCCATTATGGTTAACATCAGTCATCTGTGAGATTTGGTTTGCTTTATCCTGGCTTCTGGATCAGTTTCCGAAATGGTTTCCCATTAACCGTGAGACCTATCTTGATAGGCTCACACTGAGGTTGGCCAACTTCACACAATCTATAGTTGTTGAGGTTTTAAAATTTGTTTCATTATCATTTTTATTTGCCTTAACATAGTTTCCACCATGCAGGTATGATCGTGATGGGGAACCATCCCAGTTAGCCCCCATAGATGTGTTCGTCAGTACAGTGGATCCCATGAAAGAGCCTCCTCTGGTTACGGCTAACACTGTTTTGTCCATACTTTCTGTGGATTACCCAGTGGACAAAGTCTCTTGCTATGTGTCTGATGATGGGTCAGCAATGCTAACATTTGAATCCCTTTCTGAAACTGCGGAGTTTGCTAGGAAGTGGGTACCTTTTTGCAAGAAACACAACATTGAACCTAGAGCCCCTGAGTTTTATTTTGCCCAAAAGATTGATTACTTAAAGGACAAGATACAGCCTTCGTTCGTAAAAGAGCGTAGAGCAATGAAGGTGAGTGAATGCAAGTCCAATATGTTGCATGGGTTTCTAAAAAGAAGTTAATAAATGATTATTTCTTCTATGACCATTTCAAACAGGAGGATTATTTCAATTCTTTGCAAATCTTGCCTGCTTTAAATAACATAATTCATCCTTTTAGTGGTGCATTACTTTTAAAGCAATATAAATCCCTATCTGGTTTTCGGCTTTAAAACATCAATTGATCACCTCTATAGTTTGCATTATTTATCATTCAAACAAGACGATTACTTCAATTTTTGATAGGTAGACTCCAGATTATCAATTTCTTTGTTATCAAAACTTGAGTTTGACGCAAGTGCGCAGAAGGAAAATGAAAAACAGTGTTATGCATTGGTAGTTATTTCTGCAATCTGTTCAAATAGTTTAAAATTTGAAATCGTAAGACTGATTATACCTAGGAGAGTTAAGGGATGTTTAGAGAGCAGATTGTGGTAAACTTACATACATATGTAGCACTATGAAGAGAGTCTAAATGCATATTGGTTTTGCCCACAGAGAGAGTATGAAGAATTCAAGGTTCGGATCAATGCCCTAGTTGCCAAGGCACAGAAGATGCCTGAAGAAGGTTGGACAATGCAGGATGGGACTCCATGGCCTGGGAACAACCCTAGAGACCATCCAGGAATGATCCAGGTACTTGCATTTTTATCTAGTGCTTCTGGGTTTCTACCTCCTCTTCTGTCTTTCATGCTAATTTAGTTTTCCATCATGTGAAAGAACAGGTCTTCTTAGGCCACAGCGGTGGCCTTGATACTGATGGCAATGAACTGCCTCGACTTGTTTATGTTTCTCGTGAGAAGCGACCTGGATTCCAGCATCACAAGAAAGCTGGAGCAATGAATGCATTGGTTTGTTTCCCCTCAAATTGATTAAAATATAATTGTTCTTTTCTGAGCAGTAATGTTCAGTGGTTTGACTTGTTTGGAACTATATTTTGTCAACATTTCTGCTAAAGCTGGACAAATTCTAAATTGACCAGTTAGAACCCTCAATATTTCTTTGGCCAAGTAAGGTCCTCAATGTTTTCTTTGCCAATTAGGATCCTCAAAATTTCCTTGACCTGTTAGAACCCTCAATATTTCTTTGGCCAAGTAAGATCCTCAATATTTTTCTTTGCTAATTAGGATCCTCAAAATTTCCTTGACCAGTTAGAACCCTCAATGTTTCCTTAGCCTAGTAAGATCCTCATTATTTTCTTTGCCAATTAGGATCCTCAAAATTTCCTTGACCAGTTAGAACCCTCAATGTTTCCTTGGCCAACTACACCATGACACATTTTATGGTACAAAATGTCATCGTCTCGTAAACAAGTTTTGTAAGATAAGATTGTTCCCTGATGAATTGAAGTCAGTACCAAAACCATTTTGATTTTCTAACTTGGTTCACCATATGCCATGTAGATTCGAGTTTCAGCCGTCCTGACAAACGGTGCATATCTTTTAAACGTCGATTGTGATCACTACTTCAATAACAGTAAAGCTCTTAAGGAAGCCATGTGTTTCATGATGGACCCAGCTTATGGGAAGAAGACCTGCTATGTCCAGTTCCCTCAGCGATTTGATGGCATTGATTTGCACGATAGATATGCCAATCGGAACATTGTCTTCTTTGATGTATGTGCTACTTGATTTATAACCACCAATTAGTCAATTACTAGTATCACTCTATGTGACAGTGTGGATACACTCTGGAAAATATATTCTTATTTCATCTTACTTGCAGATCAACTTGAAAGGGCTGGATGGCATCCAGGGTCCAGTCTATGTGGGAACTGGTTGCTGTTTCAACAGACAAGCTCTGTATGGGTATGATCCGGTTTTGACCGAGGAAGATTTGCAGCCAAACATTATTGTCAAGAGTTGTTGTGGTTCAAGAAAGAAGAACAAGACTAGCAATAAGAAGTATATTGACAAGAAGAGGGCGGTCAAAAGAACGGAATCCACCATTCCCATTTTCAATATGGAAGACATTGAGGAGGGTGTTGAAGGTAGATTCTTATATTATCTTTTTTTCAAGTTCTTTTCTCCAAATATCTTGCCACGTACATTAATGTTGTAAGTTATTCATGAAAGTGTGCATGATCGCATCACATGTAACAAGGAAGCTTTTAACAAGTTTGCTCATTTGACAAACCTTAAAAAGAAAAAGAAAAAATCATTCAGAGTGTTATTGACCAAAATTAACAGAAAACCAAAATGATGTTTGATGCATCCATGCTTTTGCAAATTTGACTGAGATAACTTCATCTTCTGCAGGTTATGATGATGAGAGGACTCTTCTTATGTCTCAGAAGAGCTTAGAGAAGCGTTTTGGTCAATCACCAGTTTTTATTGCAGCCACATTCATGGAACAAGGAGGCATTCCGCCTACAACCAATCCTGCAACTCTTTTGAAGGAAGCCATACATGTTATTAGCTGTGGATATGAAGACAAGAGTGAATGGGGAAAAGAGGTCAGTATAGCAATATAGGTCCTAGCCTCCCTTATTCCGAAAATACTTAATGAATGAATTTGTGATTTTAAATTCACAATAATTGACATTTTATTTTATCACCAGATTGGATGGATCTATGGCTCTGTGACTGAAGATATTTTAACTGGGTTTAAGATGCATGCTCGTGGTTGGATATCAGTCTATTGCATGCCTCCCCGCCCAGCATTTAAGGGTTCTGCTCCCATCAATCTTTCTGATCGTTTGAACCAAGTTCTTCGATGGGCCTTGGGTTCCATTGAAATTCTGCTCAGCAGGCATTGTCCCATATGGTATGGCTACAATGGGAAGTTGAAGCTTTTGGAGAGAATTGCATACATCAATACCATCGTTTACCCTCTCACATCCATACCACTGATTGCCTACTGTTTGCTTCCTGCCTTTTGCCTGCTCACAGAAAAGTTTATCATTCCTGAGGTAAGTATTGGTTCTGCGTCGTTCTTACTCAAAACAAACAAAAACATACTAATTCTGCAACATTTGAAAGAATTCATTAACATGATTCCTTAAAGTGTGCAAGGTTCGTCCCATCAATGTGGGATTCATTCTCAACAGCGCTGTCATGGGACCTTTCTTTAGGCTTTTCACACTCTAGATTATCATTCTGGGCAGTCACTAAATTTGTTGAATGTTTAATTGTTTATGCAGATAAGTAACTTTGCTAGCATGTGGTTCATTCTGCTCTTTGTTTCCATTATTGCAACCGGTATTCTTGAGCTAAGGTGGAGTGGAGTCAGTATTGATGACTGGTGGAGAAATGAACAGTTCTGGATCATTGGTGGAACATCAGCTCATCTCTTCGCTGTCTTCCAAGGTCTCCTGAAAGTTCTTGCGGGGATTGATACCAACTTCACTGTCACGTCAAAGTCATCTGATGAGGATGGGGATTTTGCTGAGCTCTACGTGTTCAAATGGACATCACTTCTCATCCCTCCAACCACGGTTCTTCTTGTGAACATAGTAGGTATTGTGGCCGGTGTTTCATATGCCATAAATAGCGGTTACCAATCTTGGGGTCCACTTTTTGGCAAACTGTTTTTCGCCTTATGGGTCGTAGCACATCTGTATCCATTCTTGAAGGGTCTGTTGGGTCGGCAAAATCGTACCCCTACAATCGTCATCGTGTGGTCTATCCTTCTTGCTTCAATATTTTCCTTGCTATGGGTGCGCATCGACCCATTCACTTCAGACAAAACAAAAGCTGCAACAAACGGTCAATGTGGCATCAACTGTTAGTTCGTTTCAAAGACTATTTTTGTGGAACCGGCATCTCTCTCCACGCCATCTGTGTGTATATACGATATACAAGAAATCAGGTAAATTCGTCTACTGAACTTGTGCGTATGGTCTCCACGTCCAGAAGGGAGTCGAGTGGAAGAAGAATGAGAGAATGTCTTGCGTATCGGTTTTGTTGCCCCGTTGTCAAGTATTTATTGTTCGCTATTGAAATGTGTTTTCTTGAACTTTAATGATCTTGGTCATTGATGTGCAGTATTATTGTTATGGTTGTTGTCAAGGGGGAGGATACAAAAAGCTATTTATTTCATTGCTTGGTCTGTATTTTTAGGACAAACTTTGTTTTGGTCGATGTATGCAAGCATTGTTACTACAATTGAAATACAGATTCTTTCATTAAACAAACAGCCTCTGTTACTAAGTTTATTTATTGAGCACATTTTCTATAATCTTACATCTACACTTATTTGGAGCCCATTTTTTATGCAATATGTTCACATGAATGATAATATGATGAAGCATGGAGAAAAACTTTGGTAGTACAACCTGATCGGTTGGACCAACGGATCCAAGCGAGTACTACGCAATACAACGTAACAACTTCCATTGCACATGAATTCACTGCTTGTTGAGAGTGATTTCACTAGCTGATCGATTGGGTTGCCTTACTCTAGTTTTTCTCGATCATACCATATTACCATCATTAAAATAGCTACAAAAAAAAAAAAAAAAAAAAAAAAAATGATATGATTCTTTTCCATGGATAAATAAATGTAGTTCACGAAAATGCGTTGTGTCATGAACATCCTAATCGATCAGTTTCAATCTTCTTCACCTAAATCGGATTCTGTTTTACTTGATTGCAGTAAATTGGACTGTGTGTTGAAGAACACCTCAAACTTGCAAACACAATAAATTCCAATCTAAATATGATCTTCTTATGCATCCAAGTTTGAATCTTTCGTTGTGCAAGGGGTATGATATCCATATATCTTTTTAATTTTGGGTCGAATCATATAAATTAAAGAAGATTAAAAGACAAAAATTAAGCATGAGTGTTTAAGAAGTAAAAATTGATGCGTGGATAACACACCCATTGTGCAATTAGATTAACAATTAGTTCAAAGTTGAAAATCGCTTTTATTATTAAAACTTAAAAAGTAAGAAATTGGGAGGATAAAAATGTTATTTCAGCAAGATGAGTTTACATGTCCCACTTCAAACCAATTATGTATAATACGACAGCGTATTGACTTGCAGAAGCCACCAGAGAGAATTCGGAGACACCGTTGGGACCAAATTAGGGTTTTATCTTGTCTCTCAGCAGGACCAACCAAGAAGGAAGAAGCAATGGAGGGTCTCGCAGAAGGAGTGAACAACTTGCGAATTACAGACGCATCATACAACAAGAAGAAGAATCGCATCCAAGTCTCCAACACCAAAAAGCCCCTCTTCTTCTACGTCAATCTCGCCAAGGTAACAAAAACCAAATGTCCACCTTTCTCCTTTTGAGAAACCCCATTATTTACAAAACCAAAAGCTACTGAGAGTTTTGAGTGATTCAGTGGTTTTATATCTGGATTTGCAGAGGTACATGCAGCACAACAATGAGGTGGAGCTCTCCGCTCTTGGAATGGGTATTGTTTTCTGGTTCGAGTGATTATTGGGTTGCCTAGGCATTGGCTTGTCCACAATTCTTTCCCGACTATGTCAATTGTTGCATATGTTCGGTATAATTGAGGTGAAGGCTTTGTATCTTTTTTGTACTAACTACTATGGCTTCCCAATTTGTTTTATATCTACAGCTATTGCCACAGTTGTTACCATTGCTGAGATTCTGAAGAACAATGGATTGGCTTTGGAGAAGAGTATGATTCTTGCGCCTTTTCGATACTCTTTTTTTTATATATTTATTTTGTGGTAATTTGTTACTTGCTGTTGTATGCAATATATATAGGAATCATGACTTCTACAATTGACATGAGGGAAGATGCAGGAGGGCGGCCCATTCAAAAGGCAAAGGTACATTTTAATCATGTATTAGCTTTGAAACTTTCTGGTATCTGCATTGGCATTTCATTAACCTAAGTCGGCAGAACGGGGACGTAATGCACCAAAATTCAGGGTCCTTGAAACATTATTTGATGTTAACAACAAATCTTTCTTAGATGTTAGCAAGGTCTATGGGAACGTACATCATCATTGTTTAAATGAAAATGGGGTTCATATTAGTCAAAAAGTGCTCATTGACGAAAATGAGGCACGTGCTTTTCAAAGTTTGCTTGTTTCTAAATCTATACAATTACTTGTGTCTGCATGATGGTCAGCCCATTCTTTGCGGGTCATGGTGTTTGAGTAATTTATAGGTGCTTCTATACTTGAACACTTAAGTGCCGGCACCAAATAATCGGACTGTCTAGATAGCTTATCCAATTTAGTTGAATTGTTAGACCTTGAAAGCAAAATGTGGGTTTAGTTTTGTTGGACCATAAGTATTTGTTTTGGTTGTCTTTTTGTTCCAGTGCTTGTTTAACCAGGGTTGATTCTACAGGGTTGTTTTTCAATTTAGTTATAAGTTTCAGGGCTGGTTTGCTCACTCTACACTTTCATTTTCTCATAACTTGGATGATGTAACGATTTATTTTGGACATCACAATGCATTACATTACTTTAGTTAAGTAATTTATTACTGTACCTTTGTCTTGGAGATTGATGATGGTATCATATGATTTTCTTTGTTATTTAGATTGAAATACTGCTTGGAAAGTCAGAGAAGTTCGACGAGATAATGGCTGCTGATGCTGATGCAGCTGCTGCGGCCGAGGAAGGCATTGAGTATGAGTAGAGTTGAAATGTGTTGTTTCTGATATATAGCTTGGTGCATGCACTAGTAGGTTTCTTTAAAACCAGTGGATGTCTTGACTTTTGTTACTAGATTCGTCTCTCTAGTGGCATTTTGTTTAGCTGCGATAAAATTTCTTTTAGGGATTGTTGTAGAAAAGCGTTATCTCTGCTACCAAAAGATTAAAATTTATTCCTAGGTTAATTATCTAAGCTAACATGTGTGTTAGGATGTTATGAATTTATTGCTTCTTTCTGCCGGAGCATGGAATTAATTTAGCTTTCGCGATTTCAATGTAATGCACTGATAACACACTATTGGTCGGGAACTAAATCAAATGATATAATCAATTTATGTGTTATAATACAAGTGGATGACGGGCTTATGCTTCAAGGTATTTTTGTACCACACAATAATTTCTTCCCTGGCAATAGGTAATAAAATATTAATATTTTATTTATTTATAATAAAATCCAAAACGACAGTTATTGGTGATGGATTTCCGATAAGATTTTTAATCGTTATCGTTGCGCCACATTTCATTATTCGAAAAGTTAAATAATACAAAATAATTTTATTTGTAATTTTGGATAAGATTCCATATAATCCACCATCCATCCTAACAAATCTCACACCAATTTTCTCAAGATCTCTATCATTATTCATAGTTTCTGCTTCATTCTTCACCAAAATCTCTATCATTATTCATAGTTTCTGTTTCATTTTTACAATGTCTTCTTCTTCAAGGATGATGTGGGAAATTGATTAGCAAGATGAAGAATTTTTTAACCAATCATAAGGAATGTTCAATCTCCAAGTGGCCCAAAATGAGAGGGAAGAGGATGAGGAGCGTAGAATGAGAGATGACGAAGCAAGAATGGGTAGACCCTCACATTCCCGTCAAGTCATCCAAGCTGTGGGTCAGATCTGCACGCCCAGCCGTTCCGGAAATCTTGATAGAAGCAGGCAACGACGAGGTACGGAACTCTTGGATGATTATTTTGTCCGTAATAGTGCATTCCTTGATACGTACTTTATACGTCGTTTTAGAATGGAACGACATTTGTGCTCATGACGCCACCGAAGAACCCGTGCAACATGAGCCATTAGAAAGGGATGGACGTTACAATGAATTGATCATTCAACGATATACTGCACTTCAAAGGCCATATATGCACAATGCCCGGCAAATTGATTTGATACAGTGGGAATTGATACAGCAAATTGGTGTGTTTTTTTTAGTTCATTTAGTGAGTTTTTTATTATTTGGTATGTTTATGTAATTTTATTTGGTGTGTTTAAATGTCTTTTGAATAAACATTCCCACCGGTTGAATGATTTATTTTTGCTTTTGATTTTGGCACCATACCAAGCTTGTGCTTGAAGTTGCTACACAATGCGGGATAAGAAATAATTATAATGAAAGTAAGTAACAAATAAATAATACAAACAAATAATTATAATGAAAGTAGGTTGTTGATGCACAAAACCGGAGGGGTCTTGGAACAACGTAAATCCGACCGCGAATCTGCAAGAAAGTAAATAACACAAGATGTATCGTGGTTCACCCTAATGTTTGGGCTACGTCCACACTGATATTGTATTTCTCTGAGAGGATTGTGAGGGAGATGGTGAGAGTTTCTGAGGGTGAGAGAGCTCTTCCCATGGCCTAAGAATTGGTCTCCCTTAATGAGGAGAGTGAGGAGTCCTTTTATAGAATAAGGGCTCCTCACTTATTACATATTTGCCCCTCCATTTATTACATAATGACATTTGAGTCCCCTGAGTATTTATACGAGATCTAAATACGGAGGCCCTAAGTATGGTACAAACAGTAGTCCCCCAAGTCTTCAGTCAAGAGAGTCTTTTGGCTGGAGACTTGAAATTCAGTCCATGTGTGGGCCGAAGTAACTAGATGTCGTCTTGAACTGATACTTGATATGAGGCGATGCTCAAAGTGAAATGATGCTCAACTAGAAGTAGCACATGTTGGGAGGCTGCTCGGCTTGTGGCTTATGTTGCCTTGGTTGGCTCGACTTGTGGCGTTAAAGGTGAGGGAGTCCCTTTTATAGAATAAGTGATCGCTCCTCAATACATAAATGATGGGCTAGAGTTGATGCTCGCGGCGAGGCGGTTGCTCAGCAGGCGGCGATGCTCTCTAATGATGGTGAGGGAGTCCCTTTTATAAAATAAGGGCTCGCTCCTCAGTACATGAATAATGGGTGCTCTCTAATGAAAGTGAGGGAGTCCCTTTTATAGAATAAGGGCTCGCTCCTCAATACATAAATAATGGGCTAAGTCCCCCAAGTATTTTTCATGAGGCCCATTTAAGGCCCAATATATGGTACATAATGTAGTCCCCCAAGTCTTCGGTCAACAGAGTCTGTTGGCTAGAGACTTCAAATTGAATCCATGTATGGGCCGAAATGGCGGTTGTTCGGAGGTGGTATTTGTATACCCTGCACTGAAGCTTTGTAGGAGAAGCTTTGCAAGTGAAGCTTTTGAAGATGGAGCTTTGTAAATGAAGCTTTTGAAGCTGGAGCTTTCGAAACTGGAGCTCTGTAAATGAAGCTTTCGAAGCTGATTGACATGAGTGATGCTCATGAATGTTGACATGAATGATGATCATGAATGTTTATGTATGATTGTCATGAGTGATGCTCATGAATGTTTATGTATGAATGACATAAGTGATGCTCATGTATAATTTTGGAGTACTGGACGTACTTTTGATCACCTAGTGGGTAATAATAGCGGCAGGCTGCCGAATAATTTTGGAGTACTGAGCGTACTTTTGATCACCTGGTTGGTGATAATAACGGCAGGGTGCCGAATAATTTTGGAGTACTGGGCGTACTTTTGATCACCTGGTTGGTGATAATAGCGGTAGGGTGTCGAATAATTTTGGAGTACTGGGCGTACTTTTGATCACCTGGTTGGTGGTAATAGCGGCAGTTTGCTGAATAATTTTTTGTAGTACTAGACGTACTTTTGATCACCTGGTTGGTGCTAATAGCGGCAGACTGCCGAATAATTTTTTGTAGTACGTCCAGTACTACAAAAAATAAATTACATCATTAAAAAATTAAGGGCCTGACTCTTTTGGGCATATGGGCTTTCACCCTCCACCTAACATTTCAGCCCATTATTTTGGGCTTGTCGTTTTTTTTATTACCCTCTGATGGGGTTTATACAGATGTCTCCGAAAGATAAGAAAAATAAATTACATCATTCAAAAATTAAGGTTTCGACAGTTGCAGATCGTTGGTGCGTACTGCATCTACTGCGTACTGGGTTGTTGCAGATCTTTGTCCATGTGTGTATTCCAGTGGCTTCTTCAGAAAAGTGGGAACATACATGATGAAAGTTTTCTTTTTCAAAAGTTGATGGCATCTTCTGCTTTGGTGGTCGACAAAAGCAAAAGTATAATCCTGGTTTTTTTCCTTTATGTATTCCTTTTCTTCCCTTTTTCTTTTTCTGTTGTCTAAACACCAGCTGGTGTACTCCAGCTGTAAAACCCCACCAGAGTGCTTTTCTTTAATAGCCTTTATTGCTTCTGCCGCTCACAATACTTTTGGTCAGGAACGGCATCTCTCCAGTATTGTCATCTCTCCACCACCGGGGCCCCAATCGAGGGCGTGCTCAGTGCACACAGCAGTACCAAATGAAAACTGCGAGGCATTGTTGGTACCGACGCCATACCATCCGTTCTGGTTCGTGCTTTCAACATGCCAGCTATCGCCCTGCAACGGCAGAGCCTGCTTTCCGTCAAACATGGAGTTTCGTATGAGTTCCAAGCTGCCTCCTTAAGGCATGAAGTAGTTCTGCTACTACCACCTGAAAAAGCACGGCGCATTTTTCTTCTTTTCCGATTGCTGCTTGTATCTGTACGATTTCAATCTGTTTCTCTCTTCCTCGCTCCCTCTTTTTTCTTCCACTTTCTGACATTTTTCCTGGAAAATAGTAGGGAAGAAGAAAGGTCAGAGAGAAACCCAGCAGCTTCGAGTAATCGGTTCTTCGATTTATGGGTTCGCTTGGGGATTTTGATCAGTGGGTAAGCCCAAACTCTTGTTGGTCGCTGGTGGTGATGTCTTGTTGGTGGGTTTCGACGGAGGAGTCGAAGGAGCAGCAGAGGTTGGCTAGGGAGCAGAAGGAGGTGAAGTGGGAGGACAGTGAGTTTTGAGCGGCGAGTTTGGAGAGAACCGTTGAGTTGATTGGGTCGAAGAAATCGGCAATTTGAGCGTGGGCGTCGTTGGTTTTGAGTCGGATCTGATCTTCGAGGTGGATCAAGGCGGCTCCGGCGACAATACCGGTGGTGCCGCTGCCGTCGATGCTGAGGATCCGAGTCTTCTTGGCGGTTTGGCAGTGGGAGAGCCACTTCTGCTCCAGCTTCGTGAAGATCTCTAAGGTTACCTTGCTCAGCTCCATTTTGTGATTAATTGAATGCTTTGCGACAAGTGAGAGCGTTAAGAGTGTGAGAGTGCTCACGCTTTGTTGCCGAGAAGCATTAATGGCGGAGAACTGCTCATCTATCTCTTCTGGTTTATTTTTTTTTTCTGTTTCTTTCTCTCACTAGAAAATGGAAAACGAAGTGGGTTTTTGGGTAGTTGGAGAGTTAAGAGCTACCAAAAACAGTGGGAGTGGGAGTGGGAATGGCTCTGAGTGTGGGTGTTGGGTTTCTGCAGACTCACGACGGACAGTGTGAGATTTGATGAAAAAATGAAAGAGAACCGACATAGCTTTTCGTGTCGATTCCCACAGACGGCGCCAAATGTTGATGCACAAAACCGGAGGGGTCTTGGAACAACGTAAATCCGACCGCGAATCTGCAAGAAAGTAAATAACACAAGATGTATCGTGGTTCACCCCAATGTTTGAGCTACGTCCACACTGATATTGTATTTCTCTGAGAGGATTGTGAGGGAGAGGGTGAGAGCTTCTGAGGGTGAGAGAGCTCTTCCCATGGCCTAAGAATTGGCCTCCCTTAATGAGGAGAGTGAGGAGTCCTTTTATAGAATAAGGGCTCCTCACTTATTACATATTTGCCCCTTCATTTATTACATAGTGACATTTGAGTCCCCCGAGTATTTATACGAGATCTAAATACGGAGACTCTAAGTATGGTACAAACATAGGTAACAAATAAATAATACAAACAAATAATTATAATGTAAATTTGGGTATAGTACAAACAAACAAATAATATATTGTTACCTGATTCGCGTAATTTTCCCCACTTCGAAGATTAGTATTAGCTTGTGCTAAGGCATCTCTCCACGTACTAAAAGATTGGCTAAGTAATTTCCAACGACTGGACATCGATTATTTGGTTCTTTTCCCACCCATTTTCTCAAGATAATTGGTATGAATAAGACTCCATATTTCTCGCAACTGCATCTCATTACCCGTAAGCAAACTATGAGTAACTTCAACCCAGCTAGTACACAATGCAACATCTTTAAGAATCGTCCAATTCGTACCTGCATTAGTAGTCATTTTGTTGAAAAAAAATTGGATTGAAACTTTGAGAGAAAGATAAGAATGTGGTTGAAAGTAGTTGAGAACATATGAAATTGTGGTGTAAGGTAGATGATAATGAGAAGCATTTATAGAAAAGTAAAAACAATTTGTTTTTTAATTTTTTAATTTTTAATTCATTTTAATTCATTTTAATTTTTTTTATTCAACTAATTAATTTCTGCTATTGGATTTAAAAAAAAAAATTAAATTCCAACACTCTAGATTGTGTCACGTGGCACAACGGTAACATTTTTTAATTTTAAAACTATTTTTTTATTTATAAAGGAGAATAATATCAACCGTTGATCTCAGATCCAACGGTTGATATTAAATAAGATTTTTTTATTTTTTTACCGTTGCAAATCTGACGGTCCACATTTTCTTGCCGTTGAGATCCAACGGACCATGGGAAGCCACGTGGCTTCCCAACGGTAACAATTTGAAACTGCACCGCGGGCCCTATTCGCTGAAAACACGTCGGGTGACGCGCCCCCATGCGCGGGTGTAGTGCACACGCCTGACAGAAAAAAAATAAAAAAAGGGGCTAACGTCAGCCTTGCGTCAGATAGCCTTCGGGCTTGCGGGCTGGCAATTCGTGACAGGCCTGGTGCTCGGGCCTGCCCTGTCCCTCGGGCTCCCACACGCTGGAGTCAATAGGCCGGGCTCTCGGGCCCTGTTTGCTGGCCTGTCCCCCGAGCTCCAGCCAACGCTGGAAGTGCTCTAACCAATATTAGGGCAACATGAGCATTATGCAAGGACATGATAGCAATGGGAATTGGTAGCAAAACCTCCAAGGCAATAAATAAGGCGCCCGACAAAGAAATGCATATGTACAATGCGCATACCATTGGAGCTGCAGCCGCATTCGGAGGACTGACTTGAACTGAGATCCACATGGTGGACTCGTTCCATGCAAATTGTTCTCTCGCTTATGACACATCAAGCCAAAACACTAAGCCAAATGCCATTTAAATTAATCCTCAAAAACATCAAGTCTAACCTCAGGAAAAACAAGGCTCCCTCAACCGAGTTGCAAAATGTAAAGGAACAAAAAAAATATCCAGCAATCAAAAAGAAAATGGGCAAGTAAACCCGTGTCGAAGATAAGTTCTCCCATATCTTTCCTCTCTGCTGCAACCATGTAATGTCATTTATTTCTCATGAAAGTATTCTATTCTTCCTCTTTTCCTTCTACCAGTATCCTCTTGCATGCTTCGTAGCACATGAATGAAATCCCTGCTGCAGGCACCAACTTCATGCAGCTCGGCCATAGCCCTTTGTATAAACCCTGAACCCCCTCATGCTCAAATATACTGGCGAGGGCGTGAAGCACATTCGTATACTGCCTCCCACCGAGGGCTCCTACCTGCATCTGTTTGCGTGCCACTTCAAGTGGGAAAGTTGCAGTACTTGAAATAGCACCGGCTGCTGATCCAATTAAAAGGGTTTCAATGTTTCCAATCTTCTCCTGTTTGAGAAACTTGCGATAGGCTTTCCGTAATGTATCATAAGCAAAGTAATTGGTGGCAGCATATGGAATTACTCCAATAAGACTAGGGGCAAGACCTCTGTAAAGCTCTCCCGGTCCCTCTTCTCGCACTATTTTTAAGAATGCATCCAAAAGGCCATCATAAACGCCTCTCTGCAGATATAACAACATTATTATGTGATGCAACAGCCATACTTGAGATAGGCACACACTCGTGCTAGTCCTTACAATACCTGAATGGTTAGCCGCGTCTTAAGTAACTCAAGAGGGTATGTGCAAATTGTCGAGCTCACTCCAGCACAAGCACCTGCAATTAATGAGGCAGGAATTGGAAGTTTGGGCTGCTCTCCAGGTTTTGGTTGCAGTTGCTTGTTAACCGTATCATAAGCAAACAGCTGCAAATAGAAAAAGGTAGCACACACAAAACCAATTAAACATGCAGATTTGAAATCCTTCAAATCTTTGTAACGAATATCATATTCATGCAGGGAACTTCCAACTGATTTTCTCGCCAACTTTGAGTTAACATAACATGTACACACCAAAACAATACAACAGCTACTGTACACTGGACAGGTGCCTTAAATCTCTTTATCTGTTTGTATACACTATAAACAAATGTTTTCTTGGCCACAAAAAAAACAGACTAGGCCAGTTCAAACACGGTACATCAAAAGGAAGTTGCTTTCTGCATGAAGCAAGCTTCATCTTTTCTGTATTGAACAGAAGCTAGATGGGTCATCTCCTTTAACATTATAGTGCTTCTCCTCAATGATCGAAGATGCTATAACTAAAAAAAGAACTAAATGGAGAACTGATTAGCACGTTAAATCAACAATTTGCAGCAGCGTTTTCCATACTATAACTAATGCAGAACACCGTACCGCGAATTCAATTTCTCCAATTCACACAAGGTTCCTCCTTGAGGTTCTGCATAAGGTAGTTTACCGTACCTTGCAGATCATTTGACTAGAATGAAAAAGCACTACCATGTGCAACTAAAAGCAGCATCATACCAAAGGATTGGCAGGTTCCGAACTATATGATCTAGCAATCTAAGCATGGGCTGACTCATAGGTGCAAGGCACTTTAACTAAGATTGTTGCATATACATCCCAGTGAAGGAAAAAAGCTGAAAACAGACCTGTGATCCCATAGAAAAACATCATGATACCTTGTGGAAGCCAAAGACCAAGCTTTTCGGATTAAATCAGAAATGTTCTCAATTATAAATTTCACAGACAGCACAATTCGTATTGGACGCACTTGATATGTTCAGAGAAACAAAATACCACATGAAAAAGTATGAAACTTGACTTACTCCTAGTTTCAACAAACAAAGGGCAAAATTAATTTACATGCAATGCTAACAACCAACAGAGGCCATACTACATCTAAAAGAACTTGTCACTAAGACATTAATTACACCTAAAAAAGAATAAGTCAAATCACTAACCATAGTAACATCACCAATATGACAAGCAAAGCACAAAAAAGTCGAAGATATCAGACATTTCTTAATCCACCATAACCCAAAACAAGTTGATACGAAAGAAATCTTCCTACCTCTATCGCCTTGCTCGGTGCAACCCGAATCACATTGACTAGATTTCCTCTAAACAACCCCTTCCACCCATCAGTCTTCATTATATTATTGAACACCTCGGTAGTAGAATGCCCACTACTCCCGACCATCAAATGCGTCCTTATCGTCTCCAAGGGCGCCACAGCCGTGCGTGAAACTGCCCCGGCTACTGCACCACTTATTAGTCTCCTCAGTGAAGGGTTTGCAATCTTAATCTTCAATTTGAGACCACCCTTCTTATTCTTCACCACCCCTTTCTCTTCCCCAACCCCAAAATTCTTAATCCCCTCCACATACTTCATGTACTGCTCGGCATACGGAAGCTTCACGGCCCCGCCATCACTGCGTGGATTGGGAGGGTCCGGCGAGACCCCAAACCCCACCCCCACTTGGCTAACGCTTGCAAATAAGCCTCCGGGATGGTAACCCCCCTCTTGCGGACTCCATTGAAATCCCAAATTTCCCAAAGTGCAAACAGAGAGAAACCCATCACTCTTATCATCGAAAACTTGAATTTGCTTCCTAACCATTGATCAAAACCTAAAGTAAAACGCTTTCTTCTAAAATTTAGTAGCAGACAAAAGCATTTTTGGCTACGGTTTCAAGCGGATTCACAGTGCTTGAGAGGCAAAGATTCGATTTTGGGCAAATGGGTAATCGAAGAATCCATTTTAATAGATGCGTACGAGGAACAACAGCGAAGAAGGAAAAATATTGGGTGGAGACAGAATTGGGTTTTGTTTTGATTCGGGAAGGAGGCGATGAAAACGAAAGGGGGAAGAGTAAAAGAGGAAGAGAAAACCTAAGAGGAGAGAGGAGAGGTAGGTGGGAACTGGATTCTCTCTGCTTGTCTCCCACACGCAGTAGCAGCTCCCTCTCTCCTTTTCTGTGGTTTGGTGGTGGGGGTGGCTGTGGGGGAAGGGGAAGGGGAAGAGGGAGTTAGTTTTGTATCCAGGTTAGTAACGTACAAAGCTACTTGTGCCACTGAACCCTCCCCAAAGAAAGAATCCTTTGTAACTTGTGTAAGCGAAGGTTGCGTTTCGGTCGCTCGAGGATTTGAATACGTTTCTTCATTTTCTTTTTTTTTTAGTTTTTTTCTTCATAAATGCTTGGCTTTTTTTTTTTTTTTTTTTGGACAAACTGCAATACTTTTTCATTAAACAAAGAGACTAAGGCCCCGTTTGGGATTGAGGTGATTTTAAAAAAAGCCACTGTGAAAAAAAGCTGAGGGTCATTTTTGTGTTTGGTAAACTGAAAAAAAAGGGCTTATTTTGGAAGCTGCTGTGAGAATAAGCTGAAAATCAAAGGAAAAGCTGAAGCTGCTATTTGCTGCTTTGAAAAAAAGCCAGTTTTTTCAAAGCACACGGAGCTACAGTGCTCCTTTAATGAAAAGACACACTATCATCCTGCTTTTTTTTTCCAAAAGCACTTTCACAAAAAAGTTTACCAAACACTCTACTGGCTTTATTTCACAGCCGCTTATTCTCACAGCACAGCCGCTTATTCTCACAGCAGCTTTTTTTCAAAGCACAGCAATACCAAACCAGCCCTAATACAAGGAAAAGATAGCCCAATAGGCATCTCACAACCGAAATACAAGCCCAGCGGGAAAGAGTAAATACAGCACAAAGCCCAAAAGGCATAGCAAAAAAGTAACAGAAACCCTAAAAATAAAGAGGAAACCAGCATCCACCACCAAATCTGACGTGCCTCCATCGGAAAGTCGCCACCACAAAAAATCGAACCAAAAGCAGCAACCGGATCAACGGAAAATGGGGGTGAGCGAGCCACCCGCGTTGTGAGCAGCGCTCCCATAATCCTACCAAATAGTGTACAAAGCACTTTAACAGTCACCCAAAACCCAAGCACGTCACCAAGGAGAAGCACCCGGGGTTGAGTAGCAGTGGTTGGTAGTTGTGGACTCACGACGGAAGGAAACATCGGAGCAAGAGAGGTGTCTATAGTAGGGATGGGCAAATACCAATTGGTTATGGGTAACCTCGGTTACCCGCCCATTTAAATTAAACGGTTACGGTTATGGGTAACCGTTTAGATAAATAAACGGTTATGGGTATAACCGTTTATCCGTGAAATTTAAATGGGCGGTTATGGATATTAACCACGGTTATAAACGGGTAACCGTTTACCCATTTATTTTATATATGTAAAACTAACACAAACCATTTTCTCGATCCAATAATACTTAGCACCCAATAAATTAGCAAGGAATTCATCGGTCATTCTCTCAATAACACTACTACATGAATGATGATTCTCATCATCAAGGAATTGGCCAAATTAATTTAAATTCCTTGCGGGTAACCGTGAAATTGACAGAAATGCTTTGACAGAAATGTCTTCTAAACAATTTTTGTAACCCAATAATACTTAGCAAATATTATATTTACCTTCATTGGTAACAGTTAAAAATATTGTCCGTAAACTATTATTTCAATTATTAGAATGGTATAAGGACTTCAAAAATTAAAATATGGAAATGTATGATGAATGTACCTATAACGGTGTTTAATTGTCAAAAAAAAAAATTATGACAATTTTTTTTTTAATATTCAAGTTGTTAAAAAACATGTAGACGGGTGAAAAAAGGGTAATGGTAAAAAAAAAGATAAACAGGTTAAAAAAGATAAATGGATAAACGGGTATTAAACGGTTACGGTTAAATGGGTATGCGGTTATGGGTATGGTTAACCGTTTATAAACGGTTATGGGTATGGGTATAACCGTTTAGGCAATTACCCAACGGGTAAACGGTTATGCGGGTATGAGCATAAACGGTTATGGGTAAATTAACCGCGGTTACCCGCTCGCATAACCATTGCCCATCCCTAGTCTATAGGTTCCAATCTGAGACAAGCTCAGAGAATTGAGACAAAGCTCAAAGAAAGCCAAAGTGAAAACAGAAAAACAGCACCGAAGGAGAAAAAACAGAGGAGGGAAAGCGAGACAGGGGAAGAGGAAGGACTAGAGGGTGAGGGAAGCGAGATGGGTTGCAGCAGGAGAAAAAAGGATGGAGGGGGAAGGAGGATGACCTGAGGGCGAGGGTATCGGGCTAGAGAGGAGAAGAAAAGGGGTAGCAGCAAGGGGAAGCCGGCCGACTCCAACTGGATGAAGGAGTCGACGGCAAATGCTGGGAAGTTGGGGGGGGGTCCTGCGAGAGAGAAAAGCAGGAGCGGCTAGGTTTTTTTTATATTTTTGAATGCTTGGCTTTTAAACAATTAATTTTGGCCATAAGTGTTTTCCTTTAAAAAAAATGCGTTGAAATTTATTAGACCATCTCCAATTATTGAGTTAAAATTCAGAAACAACTTTTCTGCTCCAAACCTTAAAACCTAAATTTTTAGCACCAGATTATTAAAGAATGAATATAAAACAAAAACATTAATTAAATTAAATGTGGACCGTTGGATAACTAACGACCATTTGAATGTGAGCAGTTGATCACAAAAAGAGCCGTTAGGCTCAACTTTATTGCCGACAAGTGTCCGACACAACCCACGTGGGTGGGGTTGCCACCTTGCAGGCGCTGGAGAGTTGGGAGAGTATGGCGCGTCAGTAGGGAAAGTGATCTCCAATTGCTGGTTTCCCACTCGCACAAGTGGGCCAGCTCACTAACTTTGGCTTAAATCTTGGCTGGAATTTGACTTTGTTTTTTAGTTCTAATACTTTTAACCCCATTTTAGAATAAGGATTGGAATGAAATGTTTTGGGGGGGGGGGGGGGAAGAATAGAAGGGAAAATTTGATACTTACTCCATGTGTTTTTTTAGAAAACACTATTATGATCATTAACCACTTTTGATTTTTTGAGATTTTCGTCCGATTTATCATGACTTTTTATTTCGGTCAATTATTCTCTAAATCTTTACAAATCGTCAATTACATTCTCACTGTCCTATTTGATTTACACATGACTCATCTAAATGCTGAACATAACGATATTATCCTATTAAATGGCTCACTTATTGTTCACATAATAAATATGGACCAAAGAATGACGGAAAGTTTTTAAGAAGAAATTAGATGATGGTGAGGTAATTGGATGTTTATAAAAAGTTTAGGGTGGGAAATCGACTTGACTTACAAGTTTATGAGGGTAAATAGGCGAAAACGTCTACATTTTTTTTTACCAATTGTAGTCGGAATCTATTTTGGTCGTTAGAAAGTGATTCCAGCCCTTTCAAAAGCAGTCCCATGAGATATTAGTTTCATATCCCTACCTAACAGCCACATCATCCCATTCACTCTAGAGGACTTACCAACAACCTCAAGACGACACGGTGACATTGTGGACTAATAACACAACACAACATGTTTAAAGTTTCAAACATGACATAACATGACTGGTTTGCGAATTGATTTCAGATTTACTTAGATTAAGAATTTCTCATATCTAAAATTTTGAATGCGAATCTCACATTCCCGTTGCAAAACCAACATGCCATAGCCTCCTCCTCCTAGGTAGAACTAAACCGATGTTGAACTGTTTGGTTCTCATCACTTAGTTAATCAAAATGCGTGATCACACGATTTGAATCGAATTATTTGACAAACAGTTCGGATTTTTTTGACATAATTAATCAAAGGAGAAAAGTGAGGCACAAGTTGAGGGAATTAGGTAATTAATAAAAAATTTGAATTTGTAAAAAAAAAAAAATTGATTCAGCAGCGAATTGGGCAGGCCCAGGCCCAATGCAGTCAGGGTAAAAAAATTGGGGGCACCAAAATTATTAGGGTGATATATTTATATATGTTTTTATAAGAGTATAAATTTATAAAATTTGGTTTAGTGACAAAGAAATTTAACTAGAACGGGTGGTTTTGTTGTTTAAAATTAATGAGGAGGTCTCAGGTTCAAAACAGCATGTATACTTATTTACATTCCATTTTTTATAAATTTCTTTTTAACAGTATAAATTTATAAAATTTGGCTAAATGATGAAGAAGTTTAATTAGAAGCAATGATTTTTGTTGTTTAAAATTAACGACAGGTCTTAAGTTTGAAATGCTATGTGCATGTTTATTTTTTTCAAATTTTACAAATTTTTGTTTGGTTGTTAATTTATTTACTAGCTAGTAGCTATGTAGGTTGCTATTTTTAAATATATGTTCCAATTCAAGTCTAATCTTCAATAAAGAGTAACGTGTAGACTAAATTTTTAGACCAAATTTGCAAATAATATTACGTGTTATCAAAATGTTTAATTTTGTGACATCCCACATCGCCCAGGGGAGTGATCCTTAAATGTATATTCCCATCCCTACCTAGCACGAGGCCTTTTGGGAGCTCACTGGCTTCGGGTTCCGTAGGAACTCCGAAGTTAAGCGAGAAGGAGGCAAGAGCACTCCCAGGATGGGTGACCCATTGGGAAGTTGCTCGTGAGTTTCCAAAAACAAAACTGTGAGGGAATGGTAAACCCAAAGCGGACAATATCGTGCTACGGTGGTGGAACGGGCCCGGGATGTGGTGGACCCGAGCCGGGATGTGACAAATTTAGTGTTCATTCATTACTTATACATATCCTTAAAAACTCGAAAACATTATTATTATTTTAGTATTATATCAACGAGGTTAGTAAATAAGAAAAAAATACATCACGATTTATACAAAAACACTTTAAAAGTTCAGATGGAAAACAAAACTCATAATCTATCTACTTGTAAACCCGAAGTTTTTTTGTTCCTTTTTCTCGATACAAAATAAATTAGTTATTTTGTGTTTCTAAATTATTGAGTTTGAAGTGTTTTTCTAAATATAATTTTATCGATATCTTACGTGTGAAAACAAATAATTTTTTTATATGAAGTGATGGCACATTTTTTAGCGTTGCCCCGAGTCTCAAAAATCTCTGGACCGACCCTGGATTTGGGTTTCCAATAAAACAAATAAATTTTAAGAGGCACAATAAGATTGCAATTAATTAAGGGAGCATATAAATAATTAATCGCTTTATAGATAATCCAATTTTATTTTCATTAATTTAAAATTGTAGTTAGTTACAAAGTTTAATTTTTCGTAATTACTCATTAATTAGACCTTTCACGGTCAATCTTAGTATTTTTGGATAGAGCTCGATTCTACAAATGCGTATGCAAAAACCATCTATGAAACGAAGTTGCAACGAAGGATAAATAAGCGAGCAAAGGCATTGGTAAAATGGTCATTTGGACCTCTATAAATAGAATGCTTCAGCAAAGTTAGAGCACACTTTCTTGTTTTGGAAAGCTGATATGTGTGTGTTGACTCGACCAGGCAACGCGACCCACTTAAGCAAAAAGTTTTCAATGTGGATTCACGACTTTTTTCGACGAATCAATCGTCATCACCACCACCGCCAAATTATAGTCCTCGGCTTCCTGATCACAACCCACCCAAAAGTTAACTCTGCTGGGCCTTCGTTCGCAGTGGTTCATGCTGAGTTTTTCCTCGACAGCTGCCGGTTTCTCACCACTTTCTAGTAATTTCTCTTAACGGCGATGGTCACCACCACCGAGGTTGGACTCGCTTCGACACCAGCTTCAAATCCTAGGTCTTAGATCGTCTATTGGACGTTGGATGGTGGTGCGCCGTGGGTGCATCATTCAAGGTCACGAGGTTTCACCGACGATTTTCATTGCCTTCCAACCACAACCAGGCTCTAGCCCAGGTATAAAACTTACTCCCCTTGTTGTTTGCTAAGTTTTTGTGTATTTTGAGCATGCTTTGGATTTGGCTGGATTCTGGTTAGGGTTAACCAGCCCACTGCCGCATGCAACGTCGTGTGAGCCATATGGGCTAACTTTGTTTTCCTAGGCTAATTTCGATGACCTAAACTCAATTTTAATGTCCATATGATAAGATTCCATCATTTGACCCTTGTTTCGTAAAGGGCCCTCACTTGTCTTGAAATTGTAGTATGTTGTTGTGGAGTGACGTGACGACCTTAGAAATTTATGGATCAAAAATCCAATTTGTTGATCTTCCGGATTTGGGTTACGTAGTGCTATGACCCTACCATTGACCATGTTAACCAAGAGTTGACTTTTGGTCAACATGTTATGAAGTATTCTTAAGAATTGAAGTTAGCATTACTAGAGATACGATAAATCTTAGTGGGCCTATTTTGGTTAGCAGGCCACCTGGGGTATGAGACCTCAGGTTGCGTGTGAGTGGCACCTTACCTGGATTTACGGGTTTATTCAGTTCCTAGGTGAGATAAATGATATGTGCAATTTTTAGTGTGAGGAAATGAGTTGGAGACCATTTAGTAGAAATTGTACGTTGTGTGACTAGTTAATTGGTTATGATCATATGACGTATGATGTATTATGTGTGATGAATTGGGTATGTTCTTGCAATGCAAATCTTGTGGGTGATGCATTTTTCATGATGTATGATGTATGATGGTTAATGGTTGATGCGTGATGTGTGATAATGAGATTGCACCATGTATCAATATGGTACATTGATGATCTTGCCTGGTTAATCCGCATTGGGATCATACGCATCCTAGGGGTGACTCTGCCTGGTTAATCCGTAATTGTGGATCACTGCTTACTTGGTCACATTACTTCTGTGGGTAGTCTCACTTGATTAATCCGCAATGGGGGATCAAACTATTGGACCCTTGCTTATAGTCTCGCCTGGTTAATCCGCATTGGGGGGACCATATGCATTTGAGGGGTGACTACACTTGGTTAAGGGATCACTGCCTACTTGGTTACTTGTTTGCATAGGTGATCCTGCCTGGTTAATTCACATTCAGGAACTACACTATTAAATAGATGCCTATGAACCTGCTGGTTAATTTGCATTGGGGGACCATACGCATTGAGTTGGTTCGAAATCCCACTTCTTATTTGGTTCCATTGAGTTGGTTTAGAATCCTGGATTCTTGTGAATACAGTTGCTTAAGGTGGATTCTTGTGTTTGTAATGAGATTACAATGTCATTGTTTTGGAACCCAGGTAAGGAAATGAGGTAGATCTTTATGGACATTGGCTCTATTAATTTTGTGAGGTGACATTTGATCGTATTGGCTGATCAATGTTGTTAGATGTTAATATTGTACCGCTTTGGATCATTGAATTGTTAATTGTTGCTGATTGTCGAATTGTCGGTAGAAAGCATTGTGACGTATGTAAAAGATGAAATGACATTTGTAGCATCACTCCACATTGGGAGTTGTCTAGAACTTAATGTTTCCTGCTAGTTAATATCATGAGAAGTCTTGAAAGCCATCGTGAATACAACACTTTTGAAACACCCCAACCCCCTTTTATATTTTAAAAATAGTTTTAATTCTTAAATGGTGAGCCACATGGGGCCCACCTTATGTTTTTTTTCCCCGGTCTCTCTCTCTCTCTTCTCTGCTTTCCCCGTAACCTCCTCATTCTTCTTCGTTTTCTCCCTCTGCAACCTCCTCTCTCCGCCTCTTCCTCTCCTGCACTCCGCCTCTTCCTCTCCTGCACAGTGATCACACAAACACCATCTACAGCTGCATTCCTGGCTCGAGATCATCATCATCATTATCCTCACTCGGACTTCTCTCTATTCCCCATTGCAGTAAGATCGGCCAAACAGAGAAAAGGACCTCCGACGAGTTTTTCTAAGTTTTCCGGTTGGGTAAGTGTTAGATCTCCTTTTAATCGTTGTTGACGATGCATGCATGTAGTTTGATGGGTTTCATCTTCTTTTTAACAAGGTTTTGGAACGAAATCAATTTGGGTGTGCTAAATGTTGGAAATATGCCCTGAAAGTCAATATTTGGAAGAAACCTTTCAGGACAAATGAATGGATGTATAGATGAGTCTTATACATCAAATGGCAAAGACACGAATTAGGACTATCTCAATAAACGATATATGTCCTAAATAGTGTATCCATGGACAATTGATCGATTGAAGAAGTAATCTAATGATGTTAGATTACAGAGACCTTCTTCACATAACCATTATGTCCAAAAAGGTTCCTGGTCATTGGATTGTCGGAGGGAAACTGGCAATGCTTAGACCGGTACATACTGTGTCTGCTTCAAATGGAAGAATGGAAAGTCTCATCCCATTCGTGTTGTGACACTAAGACAAGTATGTAGGTGCTCATTAAGGGAATGAGTTCACTGAACACAATCGAACGAGAGTACTTGCATGGAGGTCTACTCACGTGTCAAGCAAGTAACTCTAATGGTTGGAATAATGTAAGTAGTCCTTTGACCTGAGGCATCGTCGTTGTCTTGTGGTTAAGTACTTGATCTTTGATTATGTCAAAAGTCACTCTATCAGAATGTCAACGGCATAGTTGGGGTTAAGCCACTTAGTCATGAAGGCAAGTGAATGCGCAACAAGGAATCTCTAATCTTCGATAAGAAAGGAAGAATACTCTAAGATATGATTCGAGAATCTTCGGCCGAAGTATCGAGCGTAATAAAGGAAAGCGTTCCTATACGACTCAATAGAATCATATAAGAATGAATAATCACATTAGGGGTTTGACATAATATATCCATACCCTAGTAATGTGATTGAGAGTATTGTTTTAGAGAAGGATCGAATTACATTGTAATTCCAACTGAATAGGTTCTCCGAACCACTTCTACATTAGCTTGGGTAGCTATGACATATGGTTAGATGTCACTCATAGCTTGTGAGTTCTTCTAGATGATTAAATGTAGTCATCAAAGAAGAAAGGTGAATTAAAATGAAGTTTTAATTCACTAAGTGATTGGATTAAATATAATCAATTTGATTGATGCCAATCACCTCACCGCCTTGCTAATTAGAACCTAAAATGATTGTACACTGATACACTATTGTAGTGAGTAATTACTGGATGAAGGAAATAATTAATTGGATTAATTAAGTGTTTTGATTAATTTAGAAAGTCTAAAGAAATCATAAAAGCGATAAAAGATCGTTTTGGGCTTAAAGAAACGTTCGGGTTTAATTGGGCCCATTGAGCCTAAACCCATTGGGCTTTTATTCAAGCATTGGATGACTTGAAATATATAAAAGCCCAAAGCCCAAATCCAACATAAAGAGGCCGGCCACTTTAAGTGGAAAGGGAGAGATATTTAGTCAAGTGGTTGACTAGATTTCTTTTTGTCTATATAAGGAACTTTATAGAGTTTTTGATCCTTAGGGTTTTTGTGTGTTTTTGAACAACAAAGAGGCAAAAGAAAATAGCTCTCTAAAACCACAAAGGCCGACCACCTAGAGGGTGTTTTAGCTAACAATCTTTCACCCTTTTGGTTATTCCTCCATCCATCTCACTACACTAGTGGGTGTGGATATTTAGAGGTCTTCTCCTTTGGAGACTTAAGGAGAACCTTGGAGCACTCTTACTAACAAAGTGGAGGAGGCAAGGAGGGAGGCTAGGCTCAAGGACTTCAAGGAGCAAAGGGCTTGGAGGTGGTCCATCCTTGGTCTAAAATCAAGATCAAGAGGTATAGATCTATTCCTTGACTTTGTTCTTAAGTTAAATGTTTTAGATGCATTATATATAAACCTATGAACCTTGAAGGGGATTTGCATGACTATAGCTTTGATATTATTTGATAACATGCTTCCGTTGCTTATGTATATAAATTTTGAATTGTATATGCATGCTAGTCATTTAGAAATCCCATGTGTTAAACTCATAATTTTCCCTTCACTAAACTCATCTGTCCGGCGAACCTGTGAGTGTCAGGGGATTTTCCGATCATCTCAGGCCGTTCTACGGCAAACCAAAGGTATAAAACAACTCATTTCATCTCGTGCTTCATTTTGGTACCTAGTTCGAAGCCAATGGTGTACGTTTGCAGTCGGCCGGAGCTGTAAAAGCTCCGACGTTCTTCTCTGTCCGTCCCTATTGACACCAGGCCTTTAGGCCGTTCCCAAGTAACCCACGGGCCTTAGCCCGTTTTGGACCAGCCTAAAAACCCAACCCGTTTAGTTGTAATTATTTTGTTATTAGTTCTTATGACCCAAATGGCCTTGGGCCTTTATTATTTACAAAGGACTTGATGGTTAGCCCGTGCATGTGTGTGTGTGTTATATGCATGTGGGCTACATATAAGTGTGTGTGGTGTGAGTGTACAGTGTGTGTGGGTGTACGTCCGTACGTGTGAGTGTGTGCATGCCGTGCATGCTGTGCATGTGTGTGTGTTTGTGTAGTATGTGTGTGTGTGTGTGTGTGTTGTGTGCCGTGTGTGTGTGTTGTGTGTGGATTTGGGTTTAAGCCCAAAACCACCTCTTTTCCCTATATCCTTTTAACCCAAAAACCCTTAGAGACCTAAAAACCCAATAGGTCCTAACCCTTTTTAACCTAAGCCTAAACCCTAATCCGGATTTCAAGACAAAAACCCGTTTGACCGTTGACCCCCAGTCAACGTTGACTTTAGGGTTGACTTTTAGGGTTTTCGCTCAAAAATCTCTCCTAGGCTAACTTCGACGTCTTGAACCCGTTTCCAATGTCCGTTTTCCCAAATTCAATCGTTTAAGTAGAGTTTGACTAAATGTGCTATTTATGTGCGTATGGGCAATTACTGTGATGCTTCCGTTTCGCTAGTGGCGCAGTTTTTGGGGGCTAAGTACTGTGAGTGGACCCCTTCTAAAATTTACATGATTTCATAGTTTAATTTCATAAATGAATAGCATGCCTTACGAGTTTATGATTTGATTTATGATAAGCAAGTTTATTGAATATGTTGATTTTCGTCTCGTGTTTTTTGTGAGGAATTAATTGTTGGCCTATATTGAGCTGTATTTTGATATATCGTATTTTCTATAAAAACCATGAACTGGTAGACTATCTGATGGATGATGATAGGATGCTAGAACATGTTTTTGAAACCCCTCTTTATAGTATAGACGATTGATGACTTTATACTATGAAGTAATTATTTTTTAGAGGCGTAACTATTTGTGCGTACCTAGTGGACACTATGCCGCCTGGGGCGAGGATCTGGTGTTGGCAGTTAGGCCGGGAGAAATAATCCCTAGCGAAAGGCTGAGGGACACGGAGACAGGCATTGGGCCAGGAGGGAGTTATCTCTGGCTACGGGCACAGAGACTTAGGTGCAGGCATTGGGCCGGGATTTATTATTATTATTCAGTGATCTTACTAGCAGCACACCGCGCTTACGAGACGATCTACGAGATGATTTACGCGATGTATCTTTTGTGATGTTTTCCGCGTTATACCTCTTGAGATGTTTTATGGCATGCTAGAGTTTCAGAAAACCTATCACTTATTATGTTAGTAGTTTCTTTATATATATAAACTGTCGGGTTAATATGTTGATAACTGTTTTATTATTATTATATATATAAACTTGGTCCACTCACCTTTGTTTTGCGCCCCCATTCAGGACTTAGGATCAAGGCACCTAATCCCGGCGTCAAGACACTTCAGCAGCAGCATCTTTGAATCCTCTCGATGTAGGACCCAGTTCTTTATTCATTCAATTTTATCTTAATTCTTTTTAGTGATTAGGTTTAGTTGTATGCTCTGAACCTGTTCCTAAATTGTTAATTCATTGAATTTAAATTCATAACCCGTATTTATTTCTTATTCTTAGCTTTTGTATCAATTAATGGCTTTCGTCACCCTCGGGTGTCGGCTAACACGTGTCTATCCTGGTATTCGGGGAATATGAGGGTCGGGGCGTGTCAACTTTGGAGCTGAACAAAACGGAAAATTATGAATAACTTGATCCTGTCTTAGGGTATATAGATAGTCTAACCTAAGGGTTAGATGCAACCATAAAATAAACAAGAGGATGCTACGTTGTTGAATTACTGGCTTTGTTAGTCAGGTGCTCTGGTTATGTATTTATTGAAGTACTGAACCTAGCTTGGTTATTTGTGGCTGTCCCAATACGGCTCGACGTCACGAATCCCGAAAATTGGTGTGAACGAATCATATAACAAAAGCAAATGTTTTACAAACCTGAAGAATCTAACCAAACTTTTGTTCATTCCAAGTGTTGTTCCCTTTAATATACACAATACATAAGTTATACAAGATACTATCTCTAATCTATGTGAAATTTATTATACAAAGCACTCTATTCTATCTATTTTGTTTATATAGGTGCTTTTATCTTAAGTTAGAATAGAAACTGAGAGTGTCCCAATGCCTACACCACATTCCTAGTGTCTATTTATCCAGTTCAAAGGCCTGAACAAACTTGGGTGCAACTTGGAATACTGACGAAATTCTTACCGGAACGCCAGGTATAGTTTCAGCCCCGCCGGCTGTTGCATTTTTCACTTCTACTTGCTTTCGTTATTGTATCCTTCATCTATAATACCAGGTAGATCCAATGCAATTTTTTTCTGCAACACTTTTGAGCAAGCTTATTTTTTTCAGTTCTCGCCGGAACTTTAATCCATATTTTTCACTGATAACTTGAAACTTTATAAAACCTAAGAGGAAACAAAAAGGTGTCTGTGTGAGATTATGATGAGAAAAGAATGAGACTATCAAACAAAGGCTGGGGAAGGAAGCATTAACTTCAAAATCATTTGAACACCACTTATCGTTTTGAGTTGTTTTCACAGGGAGTTTGATGATCAGAGAGAAGCTTCGAATCTCGATTTTTTTCCTATTTTAATATTTCTCCACAGCAATATAAACCTTATATTCAAAAATTAGTATTTAAGACTACAAATTTATTTAGATATGGCCGCAGTTTTGAGCTTCCATATAGGGAAGAGCAAGTCAAGGGAGAACTCCCATATTGACCATCAGTAGTTATACATAACACTTTATATACCTTGCAGAAAGCATACACATCGTCGAGCTTAGTAATGCAAGCTTGTAACCCGAGTGGGGCCATCAGGGTGTTGGAACGTTGGTTCGGCCTCAGCGGGTTGGGTTTGTTTGTCATGGCTTCATTCTGGCCCCCCCATTTCAAGCTGGGAGTTGGGCCACGGGGTTTGGGTGAAAGCTCATGCTTCACGGATCCTAGAAAGGAGGGCACCGCGTAAGGCTGGTTTCACAGAGCAACGATCACCTCCCCCTCTCAGCAGTGGAGGGATAACGGGTCGGTTTCATCCGGATCCACCATGGCCCGCTAGACTGGCCCAATTGGACCAACGTCTTTTATATTTGCTTGTGTGGCATATACAGTAATATATACCGACTGTAGAAAATCGTAACTGATAACAACCATTAAGGGAAAATAAAATTAAAAAAAAAAGTAATTTATTTGAGCTATTTGGTACTTATTTATGCTTTGGTGGAGATGGTCCTGCTGATTTTGGCCGTGCCAGCGAAGCTAGCAATTGTGCTGCAACAAAGCTTCGAACAGGTAGTTAAACTTGCTGAAAACATATAATTTGCACAATCATCTTCCATTTCGACAATGGCCTTGCAGCAGTCTTGTTGAACGGCGACTTTTCGAGTCCAGTAAGATACGCAAATCTCATGGTAACAAGGTGCAGAAGCAGTGTGGTAAGCTCCAAGGCAGTTTACAAGCTTAGGATCAGAGTGCCAACATGAGTACACTGGAGCAGCTGCACGCGTTTTGGGTGGTGCAGGAGCTTTGGAATAGGAAGCGGCCGAACATTGTGCCAATGCTAAACAAAAGAGAAAGAAAAACGCAGCAACTCCTCCTCCCTTCATCATGTTTGCTAAATTCGATTAATCACAAGTGATGAGAAATATAAGTGATCAACGTGAGTGAAAGACGTGAGTTGCATGCATGGGATTGTTAAATCTGTTTACTGGAAGTATATTAATTATCGGCATATATAGAAGAGTAATTAATCATATCACTACGTCATGGAAATATACTCATAATTACCAGTCCTAAAATTGAACTGAGTAATTAATTTCATAAAGAGACGAAAACATATTACCTCAAATCTAGAATTAAAGAGGTTCAAAGGCCTGCACAAACTTGGATGCAAACCGGAACATTGACGGACATTCTTACCGGAATACCAGGTTGTTTCAGCCCTGCTAGCTAGTGCCAGCTGCACTTTTATCTCCCAACTTGTTTTCCTTGTCGTGTCCATATCATCTAGAATACCAGGCTGGTCTAATGGTGATTATTTTTTTGGAAAACACTTCCAAGTAATCTCATTTCTTTCAGTCCTTGCTGGAACTTTAATCACGATATATCACTCATCACTCGGAACTTCACAGAAAATAAAAATAAATAAAATGGTGTTCGTGTGAGCATGTGATGAGAAAAGAATGAGGCAATCAAACAAGGCCGGGGGAGGAAGCATTAACTTTCATAGGGAGTGTGACGGTGGAAGATGGAGAGGCTTCAAACTCTCGATTTTTTCTTATTTTAATGTTTCTCCACAACAAGGTAGATATGGCCATAGTTTTGAGCTTCCAAATAGGGAAGAGCAAGTCAAGAGAGAAGCACCAACTACAATTAGTCCCACATCGACCATCAGCGGCTAAATACTGCACCTTATATAACTTGCGCAAAGCAAAGGCACCGTCGAGCTTATTAACACAAGCTTGTAACCCGAGTGGGGACATCAAAATGTTGGAACGTTGGTTCGGCCTCAGCGGGTCGGCTCTGTCGTGGCTCTATTCTGACCCGCCCGTTCCAAGCCAGGAGTTGTGCCGTGGAGTTTGGGCGAAGGCTCATGCTTCACGGTTCTTAGAGCGGAGGGCAACGCGGAAGGCTGGCTTCACAGAGCAACGACCACCTCCCGCTCTTGGCAGTGGAAGGATAACGGGTTGGTGCCACTCGGATCCGACATGGCCCGCTAGACTGTCCCAATTGGACCAACATTTTTTCAACCTCTTTTTATGGTTCTTATCATTTTTTTTTTGGTTTAAATAGCCAATGGTTCATGAGATTTGCATAACTTATCACTTTGGTCCCTAACATTTCAAATCAATCAAAGTGGTCCCTATTGGTCTACCATCCATCATTTTGGTCATGTTAAAAACTTCGTTAAGTGTCCCGGAGCTGTTGGCCAGAAGTTTAGGCAATTTTCAAAGCTTCGTAACTCAATCGTTTCTTAACCAAATTCGACCCATAATATATCAAAATGAAGATAGGAAATTGTAGAATAAGATTATACCTATTTAGAAGTCCAATGGTTGACGGAGATGGCCGGAAAATAGACTCAAAGTTGACTGGTCCGGGAGAAAACTGGAAAACTCGTCGGAAACTGGGTAAACTTTAAACTTCCATAACTTCTTCAATACTCAACGAAATCAAGTGATTCAAAAACGAAAATCATACTTCTCGACGAGATGAAGAGAATGGTACCTTATTCTACACTTTCCTATCTTCATTTTGATATATGGGTCGAATTTGGTTAAGAAACGATTGAGTTACAAAGCTTTGAAAATTGCCCAAACTTCCGGCCAAGAGCTCCGGGACACTTAACGGAGTTTTTAACGGAATGACCAAAATGATGGATGGTGGACAATCTCAGGGACCACTTTGATTGATTTGAAATGTTAGGGACCAAAGTGATGAGTTATGCAAATCTCAGGGACCATTTTGGCTATTTAGCCTTTTTTTTTGTTGCTTTTTTAACGAGTAAGGGCTTTGAATTGGTCGGAAGAGATTCGAATTGGTCAATTTCTACTTGTCCAACGGTACGATATAATTTGTATAACTACTACTTTTGACATTGTTGAATTCCAAGTTGTATAAACAATCATTGACAAATGTTTTTAACGAGTTTGAGATTCGAATTGGTCGGAAGAGATTCGAATTGGACAATTAAACTTGTCCAACTGTATGATAGAATTTGTATAACTACTACTTTTGACATTGTTAATTCCAAGCTACATAAACTATCATTGACAAATGTTTGTTAGATCAATTAGTTAAGTTAATGCGCTCGCTCCGTTGCACTCAGTTTGAGTTTGTTTTCTTGTAAATTATAGTTTGAAATATTGTTTTGTTAATTAAAAAAGAAAGTTTGATCGGCTGTCTTAATTAGCGGGCTTGGTCATTTGATTTCTAAGCAATTCATAAAGGAACATTCTATCACGTTCATTTGCGGTGCTTAGTCAACCAAGGTAGGAAATAAAATGTCCAATTTGTCATGAAGTGCAAAATTTAAGCCGGTAAAGATAACAAGCAGGTAAAGATAACAATCACCAATTAATGGGAGGTGGATTGTCTGCCCTCCAATTTTCATACTCTTCTCATCCCCTCCTGTTTGTGTGGTCACGGTTAAGCCAAGTCAACATTTTATATTGATTTTTTTATAAAAATAATAAAACAAAAAGTAATAGGAATATAAAATGTTGACGTGACTTAACCGTGACCACACAAAATAGGAGGGGATGAAAAGAGTATGGAAATAGGAGAGCAAACAATCCACCTCCCAATTAATGATGCAATTTGCATTTACAGCCACAATTTGCGTTTCCGCCGATTAATATCGGCATTCGCAAAAGCAAAATATAAATTTGTAAAGTGCTTCTCAATTTTTCACGCGTTTTTTTCTTCTTAAAAAACAGCTTCTCATTACTTTTATGTGATTTTTTTTACTTGGCGTGATGAGACTTCGCACTTAATTAGCTAATATTTTCTTAGGTAATTAATACCCTTTTCTGAAACAACCCCATGACAACTTTAAAAGGCTCATCTCCAAAAGGAGAATAAGGACTACATGCACTCGCCGGATGTTAATGTCATTACAAAGGAGAATAAGGACTACATGCACTCTCGGGATGTTAATGTCATTACTGGAATTCTAACGGGTGCATGTAAGTTTCTCGCATCTATAAGATATTAAACTCTTTGACTTGAATTTCCAATTATGTACATGATTCTTATCCTTCGCCGAAGATTTTTAAAAAGTAGTTAAACTTTTTGACATCTAGAGAGAGAGAGAGAGAGAGAGAGAGAGAGAGAGAGAGAGAGAGAGGAGCCCCAATACCATTATATATGTAGTCATGCCCCTAAACAAATGCATATATTTTCTAACTTTGTTGTGAACATGAGACTCTTATTCATGTCAATAGTGTTAAGCTTATTATGCAGAGAACTAAGGCTCGTTTCCGGTGATATCGGCACAGCAACGTCTTATGGTCCTCCTTACATACGTGAGCAAACAACATATTCTTCTCTCTATATGCTTATATAATGAATATATAAAGATATTTAATATATTATGTCGTCAGAAATTATGAGAACTACGTACACATTCATATATATATATATATGGATTACAGTTAATATTTTTCAATGCCATATTGTAATTGTGGTGCAGCTACAAAGTGCTTTGGAAGTAGGCAAGACCAGTTTCCTCCGGGGAATCTGTTTGTGGCGGTGAGTGAAGGGTTGTGGGACAATGGTGCTGCGTGTGGAAGGCGGTATAGACTGAGGTGCCTGAGTGGACGTAATAAGCCCTGCAAGGGTGGTGCTACCGTGGACGTGAAGGTGGTTGATCTTTGTCGAGATTCGACCTGCCCTTCTACCGTAGCCATGTCAACTGATGCTTTTGCAGCCATCTCACACTCTCCTTCTACGAGAATCAACGTCGAATATGTCCAGTAAATAACTATATAATTTTGCATTCTTTTATAGTTCTACTATTATTTTCCTTATATCTACATATATACTAATATGTCGATCGTTTGATCTACAGGATATGAAATCAGCTGAACCAGATATATGATGACCAATTACAGCTGAGAATATCATCAATTATATTGACTTTGTAGTTCATGTTGGACTCAGGTTTATAATGATATCGAGAAGCATTGTAATAATAATTAATATGATACTACATTTTCTTAATTTGTACTACACTAGTCTTCAATAAAATGATACGCAGAGTTTTATTTTTTATTTTTTTATTTTATTTATTTATTTTTTATATCCAAGAAGCACACATCTACATGCCAATAAAAGAAAAAATAACATTACTTCTTTCACATTTACTGATCATATATAATGTAAACTACGCTCCCGATTTTAGTTCTTTTAATTTGCTTATAATTAAATAAGAAAATGATAACAACACACCTCGCACATACATTCCTCTCTTTTTTTTTTTTTGGCCCTCAATTATGATAGAGATGTTTCCGAGCCTTTGCATTTGGAAATGAGACTAGACTACAGTCTACAGATGCAAAATCTAATTACCTCTTAGTGCATGCACTTATATTATATTGCAATGTTCATCATTATTAATGTAATGGGAATTACTCTCTTCTTTTTTTCAATTAATTCTGAGTTGGATGTCTAGTTAGTTGAATATTAGAGTGCGCAACGAACAAGACTAACAAGAATAATAGAAATATTATTAAACAAACGAGAATGCCGGAACGGCTACAAAAAACCTAAGAGACTACATTGTGAATAACTTGTTATTCTATAGAGTTACAAAATACCATATATATAGAAAACTAACCTAACCCTAATAGGCAAGGAAACAAAACCCTAATACTAACGGGCTATATAGAAAACTAACCTAACCCTAATAAGCAAGGAAACGAAACTCTAATACTAACGGGCTAAGCCCAAAATACCAAACATTAAAATAAATCTAAATAATAATATTTTCCAACATAGTTATGTTCTACTCAATTGTTTTGTAGCCCTTAAATACGTTTCATTTAGCACCTAATCAACAATACCTATTCGAGTTACCCATTATAGTCATTATGCAGTATTGACTTTCCTTCGTACATACAAGTGAGTTATCACAGTACCATATTTCAAGTCAATCACACATTATCATGTGTTATAATTTTTTTTATATAAATAGTACAATTAACTTGAAATACAACAACAGTAACATCCCTTAAAGTTTTTGTCTCCACTTTGAGCCATGAGTGGGATCTATCTATTTTAGCCAACTGCACCTTATCGAAATGGAACCTCCACTGAGTCAAGATATAAAAAAAATAATGGTTGTTAACAAAACGGAATGTGCATGGTTTTGTAGCCTTTTCAACCAGCCACGCGTTTTATTAGAACTCAACAACTGTATCATAAGTGATGAGTGGGCTGATGTGTAGTGTATTATCATGTCCACTATTGCAACTAAGAACTAATCGATCTCATCAACTTACAAATTATTTTTTACATCTCTTCTTCTGGTATATGACCACTAATCATGAACTTTAGATGCATGCTACTTTTTCACTAATGCTTGAATTAATTAATTATGTAATTTCACAATATTCGAAAGACTATGTACTCGTACTGAATGTATTCGATAATATACATATAAAAGTGTAAAGCTGTACGAGGATGTCACGTACAATTGAATCCCTATTATGAGAACATTGAATTCCTATTCTAGGTACATTAACTCAGGTCAACATACATTAAATCTATGTGGTACATTCATTCACGCTAACATATATACATGGAATCCCTGTGGTATTGACTCACGCCAACATATACAAGATTTTCTTTCACACAATCCCTACTCCCAAACATGCCGCTCCTTGCTCGTGTTGGATTGGGTTTAGGGCCAAACCTGTTGTACTTGGGATAGATGGTTGTGCTTCTTTAAATAAATCATTTTTTTTTTCGAAGAACTTCAAATAAATTGTTTGTCGTATTTGTATCGTTCATGTATGTATAATAGTATGATTTGGTTTAGTTAGTAGCATCGCAGTCCCAATGCAAACTGAAGTCAAGACAAAATTGAAACGAGGAATTCCTATAGTACCTTAATAAGGTTTTATTTACAACAATATGAATTTGAGATACATTAGATTAGATTTATGAAAATAAGAGATTTATTTTTTCCCTTTTTAATCAAGAATATGATGAATGATGAAATGTTTTAGATATATAATAAGGATATGAAGAAGAGCCTAATTTAAAGTGAAGCCCAAAGTACATGTTTTGTTTGTCTTTCCTCTATGCCGCCTTTGTGCAATCCAAAAATCTCAATTGCTTGATTATCTCTTACTTAAACAAGGTAGTGGGAAATCTTCTTTCTTGACCTTGTAAGTTTGATATTGATCTGAAGAGGGATATTCTATTATAAGTGGAGAGAGGATTGAGCCAGACTGCAATAGGTCAGCTACTTATTATTGAATTCATCACAAATATAATATGCTATTTTCATCGATGTCAGTCGAATATGAGATATCTCATTTAATAATGAAGAAAAATATTACTATAGATTGTAGTTTAGTTGGTAAAGTATATAAAAAAAAGTTGTTCGTACCATTCTTTTGTATCATCTGTCTAATAAAAACGGAATCCACATGAGTTCATAAGCCCTACCTCTATTTAAGAGAAAATATAAATGATGATATAAATAGATGATAAGTGTAACATTATTCAAAGTATAATTACTCATCGAGCCGCCAAACAATTAAATAATGGAGACAAATCATTATATCCTATTAAATAAGGGAAGTGTTATTAGCACTCTAAAAATTACACTCTTCACAAGTATATTTTTCTTTCCTAATATAGAAAGTTTAGAGTGTAGAATGAAAGTTATGTAGTGCTAATAACAATTCCCTTAAATAATTGAGATTAACTTGAAGTCATCATATTCAGAGAATCATGATTCAGCATAAAAACATGGAAAATGTCTTATCGACTTGGAAAGCAAAGTGGCATGGTAGTTATCTCGTAACTGAGGATCAATCATCTCTTAGTAGTCATAAGAATCCTAATAAATAATTTATTTATTTATTAATTTTCTTATAAACTGCGAGTTCAAAGAGTCAAAGATGATACCAACTCAAGAGTGACAAAGCAAAACAAAATTTCTTTTTCTCATCTACTTATAGTTAAATGAAAATAATGTGTAATTGAAAATTGTCCAAATGTCCTCTATAACTATTATTCTCCATTCCTCTTTCTTTTCATCTTTTATTTTTTGGCCATAGGATAATGTTCTTATGACAGAGTTTTGGACTCTTACTTTTTGTGCAGATAAGTTTGAGTCACACGCAAAGGCAGAGCTAGGAATTTAAGACAATAGGGTCAAAAAATAGCTTTCAAAAATCTATCATACTTATTGTCCACGACGTGTTCTCATATTTTGGAAACGTCGTATTACAACATCATTATCAATAAAATCAAATACCTCTTTCTCAATGTACACAACCAAAATATCATTCAACCATTGATCACCCATCCTATTACGATGTGGATTCTTCACAATTTTCACCACCGAAAAAGCTCTTTCAACTAAAATAGGAGCAACAAGTAAATCAATACTAATTTCACTAGCAAGTACACAAACTTGGATCACATGTGGGCTCACATGTTCCATGTTGGGTGAGCCAACTTGGGTCAATATTTGTTGGCCATTGTGGCCCACGCAACCAAGATTGCTTACAATAGCAACTTTCTATTGCGAGTGATGTTGCAGCGCTGCTACTACAGTGCTATTACAAGGGTCAAAAAAAAATTTAAAGGGTTTCGTTCACAAAGTTATTGGGGTCAAGGGAGCCCAATGCCCCACCCCCCCGGGCGCCCGCGCCCCCTGAATTGGCTCCACTAGTGGTCACACAACGATTCAGTTGGGTGGTTATATTCTAGAGAGAACAAGTCAAGAAATAACGCACTGGTTTGTGAAATTTTATCAAACCGTAGTGTGCTCTCCTTAAAGAGAGTGAGATACTCACGCCACAACCTAATTGTCTACGCGCTTCTTAGAAAAAAAATTCAATTTTCTTGTAATTTTCCCAAGATAACCTAAATTGTACCAAATGACGATAACCTAAAAAATATTTTGTAATTAATGACAACATATTTTTTATTTTTTTATGCTTTAAAGGGACAATATATAGTTTTAACATTAATCTAAGAGGATTCAAACTTAGTTGCAATGAATCATTTCAGAACCAAGGTCCTTGTTTCGTTATTTTATTTGTTTTGTTGAAGATTTGTATGACACTGTGTTGTAATTGTCACTCCAAAAATGTCATACGCACCGTTCCCTTTCACGTACAAATTCCCTCCTCATAAAATTATGTTGAAATTGATACCAGGCAGAATATTGTATAATTAAAAATCAATATATGCTAGATTGACTAGTCAACGACACCGGTCAACTAAGTTTAGATTTACTAGTTTACCAAAAGCGAATTAATCAGTTAAACTTAGATTACTGAAGTGATCCAAATTAACTAAAGTCTAGTTCAATGCTCATGGTAACTCTGATAAACTTAGTCATAAACATAAATATATTTGCAAGCCATAGAAATCATATATCACAAGCAAATGAACAAGATATGCGAACAAGAAAAACAATTAACAACACACGAAGTTTTTGGCCGAAAAAGCCCACCTCTGGATTAAAAAACAAGGGACTTTACTGAGTCCAATTTGCTAGTGGAAATAAGGTTCGTACAAATTATCACATCAAGCTCATTTCCTAGATCTAATCTAAGGAGCAATTTTACCTTTGTGCAACCTTATTTTGCACATGATGGAGATGTCTTTAGTCTTCACTAGGAGGCAGCTCTAACCTTGAACTCTTCTTCTTGTGGCACCGAGACAAACACAATCAATGCAAATGATATTATGATGATGATAATGTGAAATATGGATACAAAAGATCAGTCAGTTACTCCAGTCAAATAATTGAAGGAAGAAATCTATATGAATCTGAAAACTAGGTTTAAATGAAGATTTGAAACTTAAGGTACCATGAAAATAGTGCAAATCTATTTCTCAATGATGGGGAGTTTTATGCATGGAAATCAGTTTGGCAGATAAGGTTTCAAGTGAAGAACACAAGAGGAAGCTTAAAGGTTTTTAATGCAATCTTAAAAAATCTAGACTTTTTAACCAAAAGAGCAAATGAACCCTAGGACCTCTTTTTAAGGAAAGCATGCATGTTTCAAACAAAGAGAACCCGGAGACACGCGTCAAGAGCAAAAGCAATCTTTACAGATCTAGGGTGGAAAATTCACTCTCATGAAAAATGTGTCAGTTGGCTCATGTGGGATGTCTTAAAGTGCGTGCCTAACTCGCGTGAAAGCAGTGATCAATTCTGATGAGACAACACAACTAGACAGAATGGATTGGAAAATTAAGCATGAAATGCATATGCATGAACAAACCTTTGAGGAGAGAAACCAAACGATTGAGTGATTATTTCCAGCAGTATGATCACATAAGTGACAACGATCGTCGTGCTGGAAATTGCAGATAAGAAAGAACGAATGAAATACCAAATTTCTTTATTAAAACACACTCACAACCTTGACATTGTGTGTTAATTGTCAAGTAATGGCCAGTTCAGACTTCTTGGGATTTTCTCCTTAGTTCATACCGTAAGGAGATACAAATGAAAGGAAAATTATAAATGGACAGGAAGAAGTAACATTGGTACAACAATTCTGCTGCTTAATATGACAACTGCGGCTGTATGTTTCGTGAAGATATACTTTCAAATCCTCGGCGTTGTTTCTGGAAATACGGATGAAGACTGTGGACTCCCTCCAAATATACGGGTGTCTGCATTTCAATCAAGCGCGACACCTACACATACGGACCATCCATTCAGAATATTGGAAGATCAATCTGTCTGGCCAGAAACCACAAGAAAAACCAGAATAAATAAAAGCCCTGAAGTTTCTACATTAACTCATCGCTGTCATTGGACCGCCTAAACTGTTATGAGGGCCAAAGAACGAAATCAGAAACAAAGTGGTCTGGAGAAACAAAGAACCACTTACTGCTCTGCGGAAAGCAAACATCTCTTCTTGACCAGATAGCATGGATATTATACCAGTTGGGGCAACTCCTGAACTAACATTACCTTCTGCTAAAACATCGCGACGAAGCTTTGAACCTTCTGTCTCTGTTTCAAACTGGAAACTGAAAGCAAGCAAGTACACATGTTTAGACTGAAATATTGACAACCATAACAATACTAAAAGAACCATTCAATCAGAATTGCTAGTACTATTAAGCAAATGTATCTCCTTAAGCCCTTGACGGTACAAGAATCTTTCAAGAATGTATCCAAGTCAATTGATATTTCCTGCACGTTGCGCTCTTATAACTGAGCTGATATTTTGATGACAGTTTCCCCAACCGCTGATAAATTTGCACAAATGCAATAAATTGTGTGTGCAAGCAGGAGAAAGTAATTTTTACATGCATCTACTTGAGGATATGCAAAACCTATCCGAGAGAATCGGGCAAGTATCGGATACGGGATACGGGACCAAACAGAAGTATCCGTGCATCATAGTGCAAAACATATGCGAAAGGAATACAAGTCAGAAACAAAGCAATGAGCGGTAAGTCCTGACCCAGAATGATGAATCTCAAAGCCCCGAGATTTCTTGATATAAAATTAATAAGAAATGAACAAAAACGAACTCTCACCTCTCCAGATCAAAAAGAGTACCCTCTTCAGTTCCTTGAAATAATTCATCAATAGAAGATGCTGCAGAACAAAATAGACGGCAATGATGATTGTATAATTCATCAATGAGGGTAATAAACCGCCGTGCCTGAAAAATTGGAAGAAAAAAATTCTTTAGTTTATGTCAAATGTGTACTCATTTGAACTAAAATTAAATTTGAGATATAGTTTTTGAGACATTTGGATGTTTGTATTGATCTCGTACATTACATATGCATGCATGTCAATCCAGTTATCATTGACAGGATTGGCACATGATGACTACTTAATGCTTTCATTTTCTGTTTCTTTTTTTCAAGCATTAACCTGAATAACTGCAGATATATGTTCAAAGCGGAGGAAAGTTCACCCCCCCCCCCGCGACTCACATTACCAGATATAACTAAACCCACTTTGCATACAATGTTTTAGTCCTTATTGTCCGATGAAGCTTCACCAACTTATGTGGAACCTGAACATGAAACATGCCAAACAAAAAACTAGAGAAGTTGAGTAGTACCTTATCACGGATACGCATACTCATCATTGGAATGTCAGATATAAATATAGTGTGATAATTTTCTGCAACTGCAATATAATCAGCTGCACCTACCTAAATTCAATAACAAAAGCAGAGAGAAAATATAAAACAATCATCAGATATAGAAAATGGATGTAAGATATAACACGAAAATCGCAAACACAGACAAAGGCGAGAGTAATACCGGCCGACCACAGAGATAATCAAATGTGAACCGTGCCACTCCATTAGAGCATTCGGGAACCTCCAGTGTTCTGATTTACGAACCAAGTGTCTTTAATTACATAATGGATTATGACAAATAAATTGTTATTTCAAATTTTAGAAGTACCTCCCGAACATCACTCGAATAGTATCCGAGGCGATCTGTCCCCCTATTTGGTTTGTGACTTCATGCCACTTCTTCTCAAATTTCTCCATAGCAACACTGTCTGAGGGCCAGAAGTAGTGAACCTGTATGTTTAAGCTGGTAAGGTTTTACGCAACAGTATTTTCTATATGCCATTTCTAACTACTAGATGGAAACAACTACTCCAAAATGCAAGAGAGTAGGAACTCTGCTTCTATAATTTAAAAAAAAAAAACAAGATACAGAATTGTGAATAGACTGATGAGTCAGTGAAGCATATCCATCAAATACATGAAGAACAACTAAAGAATGACGGGAAAATAGCCATGACTTACAGCACTCATATGAAGCTGTTGTCGACGAGTGCAACGTAATAGAAGTAATATTTCACATGTATTTGCCAAAAAAGAAAATGCTTCATGCTTACCAGGTCTGCAGATCTTTGACTTTGAGCTATAACACGACGATAATCAATCTCACTTCCAATGAGAACAGTCTCACAGTGCTCGTTCAGTTTGCGAACAAATTTTTGGAAGATCTCCCGCTGCATACCATCCTGCATAAGAAATTTTTGTTTCAAAAGAAAAAGGTAGAGAAATGTTGGTCCAAGAAAAAAGGATGAAAACTTCTTATCAACATAACAATCAAGTTGCTAAATAATTCAAAGATCGGTTACAAAGTATTGATTTTAGGCCATCTTCATCACTCCTTACCCATGAAGTTACATGAATAGGCACAATGCCAAAGGATTATCGAGAGAAATAAATTGGCAGGGAATATGGATGGTTTATCACAGTATTAAAGAAACACACATGTGCACCTGATTTAAGTCTGTTGGCGCTCGATTACTGGTGGCAACAAAAACAGTTCCGGTACTTAACAATCTGCTAACAATTCCAGATAAGGCCACAATAGCAAATACATCAACAGTCTGAAATAGAAAGAAAGAAATTCAAAGTCACAAGATGAGCAGCAGAACATTTAAGCTAGGTTTTCCCCCAGCGTGTTGTAGAAAATACGGAACCATTATTGATACATGAATGCCAAGTTGATCCTATTTAAGTTTAACTTAACAAGTTTAATTCAACCTTCCGATTAGAAAAAAAATGATCTCAAACTGCAATAAACAATAAATAAAGGACAAAACAGCAAGACCTAAAAACATTAAATCTTGACTGACTGATCCATTAGAAACTTTACGATCATTTCTGTAAGGCATTATAGGCTGCATATAAGCTATGGACTAGGATCCTTCAAGCTTGATTTGAGACAGCAAATACTAGCTCTATTTAATTGGTAATAGGTTACAAGTCATACGTGTGTCCCCGATTAAATCTGTTAGCCCACATTAATCTGACCTGTATTTCGTCAAAACAGAGAATGCTACCACCCTTTTGATTTGCCTGCCGGTCTATGAGCAGCTTATCTGCTACAGCTGGAAGGATGTTTTTCATCTGAACCTCTTGCTTATATCTCTCTTCTGCAGCGACCCACTCCTTCACCCTCGAATCAAAGGGAAGATTCATTACCCAATTGGAAAGGCTTGAATGCAAAGACTTTTCCTCCACTTGGCTTTTCCAAATCTGATGCATTTGTTCGTTAATCTTTAACATTGCCTGCAAGTAAAGATGTTAAAAGAATAACTTGCATTCTCATGGTCAACTTGGGAAGAAGATGATCCACATATTTCAAGGACGTACGGTTCAAAATAAAATGGGTATGATCAGTTAATGTCATCCAAAATTTGTCGAATCACACTCAAAAGCTCACCTCGTGAAAGTGATATCTCTTTCGATGCTTAACTATTCCTTCAGTGGCACTAAAAAACATGTCCATAAGCATCGTCTTTCCTGAATAGAAGTACCGTATTTCGATTCAAGCTGGCACACATTTGCTTTACAGACAATACACATATACAAAAAACATAGAAACATACCACTTCCAACATTGCCGTAAATATACAGTCCCTTGGGAGCCGGAGGAGCAGTTGGGCGGCGACCAACGCGTGAATCTAACTTCCTCTCTCGATTAAGATACGAAACCCATTTCCCCACTCCGGGTTCTGCTTTATCAGGTTTCTTCCTGAGCCAAACAGAATCACAACATTGACATTCAGAAAACAGTAAAAAGAAACCGAAAATCTCTCAGCTTTTTCGACAAGCAATGGTATGCCTATGCCTTACCGGGACAGCCATCTCTGCACAAACTTATTGCGCTGGTTGGTGACTGATGTCCATACATCATCTTTCTGCTGGCTCTCAGCTTCCTCCATTAAAAGCTTCCGCCGCTCGTCCTCTCTCCGCCTCTCCCAAATCGCAAGCTTTTCCTGCAAAATGTGAAGAAAATTTCAAAATTCTCCGACCAGTTCTCAAATTACAACTTTGAATTCAAATGTAGGAGCTGAAAATTAACGATTTTTTCACATGATAATCCTCCATTTCTCTCTCGTACTGCTCCAATCTCCCGAGCAACTCCTCCAATTGAAACGCCACCGTCTCTTGCTTCGGATCATGCTGCAGCTTCCCTTCCTCGACGAGGCTCTTGTACTGCGTTAGTGGCCCTGAAAGCACAAGGATTCCAATTGAATTTCTAGAGAGAGAAATTCGATTTGAAATTCTAGAGAGAGAGAGAGAGGAACCTGGACCTGGAGGCTTAATAGAGGAAGGTTGGGCTCGATCACAGTGAAAACGCACCGCATTGAAGCACCGGAGCTTGGAGGTTGTTTGGCCTCGAACAAACCCTAGAAACAAACGCGCTGAGATCGACGATGCTTTTCTCATTCTTCCACCCAGCTACTTGGATTGGAATTATCAAACTCTGGAGTGGCGTTATTGATTTCTCACCAACTGTAAACGAAACATCAGAAACCAGAAAAGCGTACCAGTAAGTCGAGAGGTAGACGACGACGTGACGTGGCCACAAATTCCACCAGCCACGTGGAAAAGCGGAAAGTGCGGGAGGATCCATTGTCGTTTTGTTAAATCCTGCTTTTGCTTTTATGTTTTTGATTTACCGTTAACCGTTGGGAGCTTTTGAAATGCAAAGGCTCGTCAAGACCGCCATTTTTACCGCCAACAGAAGAGAAGCAGAGCAGAGCTGCTTGGCGCTCCTCCAAGCGTGCGACGCCGTTTCAAAGCTCTCCCAGATCCACGCCCACGTTTTGAAATCGGGGCTCCAAAACAATCCGCTAGTACTCACCAAGTTCGCCGCCACTGCCTCCGACCTTAAAGCCATCGACTACGCCTCCTCCTTCCTCTTCTCCGGCGATGCCGATACGCATCTTTACGATTCGTTCCTCTTCAATACTGTAATTAGAGCTTACGCGCAGACCAGCCATGAAAAGCATAAAGCTTTGTGCTTTTACAGTGTTATGGTTCAAGGTTCTGTTTTGCCTAATAAATTCACCTACCCTTTTGTCCTCAAGGCCTGTGCTGGAATTGGGGACTTGAATTTGGGGAAGTCGGTTCATGGGTCGGTGGTGAAATTCGGGTTCGATGCCGATGTTCATGTTTGTAACACTATGGTTCATATGTATTGTTGTTGTGGAGGAGGGATTGAGTTTGCCCGGAACGTGTTTGATGAAATGCCCAAGTTGGACTCTGTTTCATGGAGTGCGATTATTGGCGGGTATGTGCGTGTGGGGTGGTCGACGGATTCAGTTGAGTTGTTTAGGGAAATGCAGATGGCGGGAGTTAAGCCGGATGAGATAACTATGGTCTCCGTTCTGTCTGCGTGTACGGATTTAGGTGCACTTGAGCTTGGGAAGTGGGTTGAGTCTTACATTGAGAAAGAAGGGATTCATAAATCTGTGGAGCTTTGTAATGCGCTTATCGACATGTTTGCGAAGTGCGGGAATGTGGATAAAGCTTTGAAATTGTTTAGAAACATGAGTGGGAGAACAATTGTGTCTTGGACTTCTGTGATTGATGGTCTGGCAATGCACGGCCGCGGAATGGAAGCCATTGCTTTGTTCGAGGAAATGATTGGGACTGGGGTAGCACCTGATGATGTTGCTTTCTTAGGGTTGCTTTCTGCGTGTAGTCATTCTGGGCTAGTTGAAAAGGGTAAGAGGTACTTCAGTTCAATGGTAGAAAAGTTTCAAATTGTACCTAAGATAGAACACTATGGATGCATGGTAGATATGTTTTGCAGGGCCGGACATGTCAAAGAAGCATCGGAGTTTATCCAAAAGATGCCGATTGAGCCAAACCCTATAGTCATGCGAACCCTGATCAGTGCTTGTCATGCACACGGTGAACTCAAGCTTGGAGAGAGTATCACCAAGCAGTTAATCAGGAGTGAACCTATGCAGGAGTCAAACTATGTCCTGCTTTCCAACATTTATGCAAAAATGAACCATTGGGACAAGAAAACCAAGATTAGAGAGGCGATGGACAAGAAGGGGATGAAAAAGATCCCTGGGAGCACTATGATCGAGCTAGACCATGAAATTTACGAATTTGTGGCTGGAGATAAATCGCATAGACAATCCAAAGAGATTTACGAGATGGTAGAGGAGATGGGGAGGAAGATGAAGAAAGCTGGATATGTTCCCACTACATCAGAGGTCTTGCTAGATATCAATGAAGAAGATAAAGAGGATGCTTTGAATAGGCATAGTGAAAAGTTAGCCATTGCTTTTGCCCTCCTGAATACGCCTCCAGGAACTCCTATTCGAATAGTGAAGAACTTACGAGTTTGCGATGATTGCCACTCTGCTACTAAGTTCATCTCTAAAGTTTATAATCGAGAAATAGTGGTGAGGGATAGAAACAGGTTTCACCATTTCAAGGATGGTATGTGTTCTTGTAGAGATTTCTGGTGACAAGCATATCAGAAATGGTTCCAAATGGGAGCTTATGAGCATATTTTACAATGAAAATTCCTTACAAAGAATGGCAATTGATCACAGCCACAAAACAACTTGCTGTTGGTATAGCTCATCATTTTGCTTTATTAAGTGAAGTTTTAACATCTAATTAGCTGTAAGGGATTGTTTTGTTTATTTTATGTACTATTGGATCACCTTTTGCTTTACTAAAAAGCTAACGCATAAAATCAAGCTCCGAGTGACTTAATTTTTAAAACTTGTTTATCTTTTATGTTTGGAAATCTAAGCCTTTTCTGGATGAATCTTAAGCCACTTGTACTTGCACAGAGCTCACCATTGTGGTATGTATTATTGAGAGAACTTGTACTACAACTAGCGGAGGAGCATACAATCTGCATTCAGCTTTTCTAGTCATAGCAGGTGCGAATCCATCTCCTCAATTTTTTCTCATCTTTTATTTATTTTAATTTCATAATCACTTGTTTTGTTTTATGTTTCCACATATCCATTTGCTTGAAGCTTTTAGTCTCTTATGTTTGGTGGTTATATGTTTTGATTGACGAATACGATTTAGGGATATGGATATATAAGACCATATGTGAATCTTAACCTATAAAGAAACAGTCTCCTTCTTGCCTACCAAAAAAAATAAGGGAAGTGATTTCACCCTGTTTGTCCCCCTGATTATTTCTCGTGAAATATGAGAAAATCATTTACCTAAAATTAAAAACGTCTATAAATTTTCACATATGGTTATACAGAAGATATTTACTACTCATAACTCATGGCAAGGCCTTTAGAATTAGCCGTTGGATTGAAAGGCGGTGGTTTCAAATTCTTTTCTTTTTTGGTAATTGTTTATTTACTTATTTTTTTAGTTTTCGGTCATATCAAATCTTGGAATGTAACGAACGAAAGATAGTTTGTTGACTGTGAGTGAACAGTGATCAGCTGTAATCATCCTTGTGGTCGTAGCACATCAAAAGGAAAATGGAAGGAAGCAACCAAGTTGCTCCGGATGAAACAAAAGCCGCATACATTCGATTAGAAACTTCCATGAAAGAGAAGCTGGGTAGCTTGTGTCCCCTGTCCTGTTCGTGCAGTATCTACAGAGTTCCCGATCGCATACGCAATGTGAATGAAAGGCCTACACACCTCAGACTGTCTCCATAAGCAATAATTACATAAACGATTATGTTGGAATTATTCATGGCTTTCTCAAATCTCCAGAAGATGTGGAGTTGCTTGTTGGATATTGAATTGTAGAAGCTCAGTGTGTACCTACGTCGAGGCATCCTCTATGATTGCGGAACTTGCCTCTCAGATAGCAACCTTCCATCTATTCTATTATTCGACTCTTTGTAAAGACCTGAACACGCACTGCAAGTCGTCCTGGAAGTCTGGAACCTGTTTCCAAGGCAAATTTGAGACAGAATTACTTCAACACACCTTGGGCGGCTATTTCTGTCAGTGCAGCTGTTTTTCTCCTCCTCCTCACTATCATGCAAACCGTGTGCTCTGTCATTTCTATTACTTAATCAATCGGCAGTAAGTCTTTCCTTCTCTGTGTCTAGTCTTGTTTCTTTTTTATCAACTCTCTCTGTCTAGTCTTTGAGAGAGCAATCTGTATTGAGACCCCGAGTAATTTGTGTACGAACCCGCGTACGTACATGGAAGTACACGCGTATCGTACGTCGAAGAGTAATAGCTCTTTAATTTTTCTGTGAAAGTTGGCTGTGTGTATTGAGTGAACATTTGAAGTAATAATTCCACTGCTTGATTTGTTGGTTTCATTCTTTTCTTTTTGGTACTGGATTACTTCACGCGTTTTCGACGAGGAAATCTTGAGGTTGCATATTAGAACTCATTAAGGTCCAATTCGCATCATTAAGCTCGATAAAAGGAGATAAAAATCGGAGACAGATATCCTTCGAAGCCCTACATTAATCTATACTAACTGAATGAGCAGAGGGTTTGAAAATGGCCACCTTACAATTTTTTTACTATGTCCTTTTTTACTCAATTTTTGTTAACATGATACGAAACGGGCCCTAAATTGTCGGATGAATTTTGACGAGTATCTCGCCAGTTGGTAGAGAGTTCATCACATGAGAATTTTGATAGTGTTCACGTGCATACTATTGTTTGTTTAATATGTTGATATCGTCATGTTCTCTTAGGCTCTAGTGACCAAGAAAATGGTGGTCACTCACCTTAGATCTTAATGCAACGCTGCAGAAAAAAGTACAACAAAAAGTTAAATGGGAACCAATTGTTGGATTAAGATCTAACGGTGGGTGACCAACAGGTTCTATTGGAATCTAGGAGAACAAATCTGTACTGACAATATCTTTAGCACAACCTTGTACAACCATTAGTTGAAGACAATCAATTTGCTAATTGTGAGTGACCATTGAGCTGCCTGCCTCCAATCATCAACAGGAAATTAATGGAAGAAGTTAATCCAGGTGCTTCAAAAGCCAACTATGTTCCATTAGAAAATCTAATGAAAGAGGAGCTGGATAGCTTGTCTCCCCCTTCCTCTGAGTGCAATATCTACACAGTTCCCGATAGCATACGTCATGTGAATCAAAACATTTTCGAAGAAGATGTCAAAAAGTCGACGTCAACAATAACAGTAAAAAAAATAGACAACATTAGTGAAAGAACATGTGGCAGATAATTAAGTGTATGACCCGTTCATTTAGACTGTTTACTGAAATACACTTTCCCTGACAATAATAAAATAGCAGTAATCCCCATGATGCACCTGATAGGCTGATAAAATCACTCTGCAGTTTCAATCTTATTTCTTAGCAATTCATATAAGGGTAATGCTAGGGAGATTACACATGTAGATAAAATTTTGTAAACTAAATGACATGTAGATTAATTATTAAATTATTAATTAAGCATTGATTAACGTGCTCAATTCTATTGGTGACACATTATTTAGTTTGCTAACTTTGTCAACAAATTTAGTCTCTCTAGCATTACCCTTCATATAATAATAACATTGAGGAATGAAAGTGTGCATACGTACATAGAAGTACACATGAATCAGAATATCTTCAAAAGAGATGTTAAAAAGTACACGTGAAGATTTGTCTCCCCCTTCCTCTGAGTGCAGTATCTACACAGTTCCCGGATAGCATATGCCATGTGAATCAAAATATCTTCAAAAAAGATGTCAAACAGTCGACTTCAGCAATAACAGTAAAAAAAAAAACAACAATAGTGAAAGGACACGTGATAGATAATTAGGTGTATGGCAGTTCGTTTAGACTCTTTAAGGAAATACACTTTCCCTGACAATAATAAAATAACATAAGCCATATCATGCACCAGATAGGCTGATAGAATCGCTCTGAAGTTTCAATTTTTTTTTTTTTTTAACAAATGATAGTATCCACACTAAGAGGGTGGGGGAATAGACTAAACCTTACAATGGACTTGTCATAATAATGTGATTCAACTTTGCTTTTGGCAAGAATTAAACCTAAAACCTCTCACTTAAAAATGAAGAGAAATACTACTATACCGTAATAGTGACTCTATTTCTTAACAATTCATATAATAATAACACTAAGGAATGAGGAAGTGGGAATTTGATCATGGGCCTCTAGAGAAAGTAGCTTAATGGGCCTTGTGACCATGATGGGCCCAAGGGACAACATATAGATATGTTGGGATCCACAAGGCCCGATTCCTTACTTTGTACTGATATTGTGTTCATTCAATTACCCATTTGGCCCTACAATTTTTAATCACAAATCGTTGCCTTACAAAGTTCAAATAACCGGCCAAATGAAGCCGGCATTCCAAAATTATAATATTGCTCAAGACGTGACACCTTACTTCATTTGTATTGTTGTAAGCATCTAACACAAAAAAGCATATGCTTGTCAATGTTACATTTTTGGGAATACAGAGTAATGTTTCGTAGTCGGCAAATGATATCTAAACTGTCAGGGCATGAGATTAACGTATTCATTTTAGTTTGATACCATGTTACAATTGGAGCTGAAATACACATTCATACATATTCTTTGAAAAGTACCTGCAATTGTAATAAAAATTTCAATTTGTTTCTTATAAAAGCGTTTTCACCAAAATCGCTTATGGGCAAAAGTCATCTCCAAACCCTAAATTAGCACAAACAATGCACATATTCACGCTGAATTTGTAGCCAGTGAAGTGCAAGGGAAAAAAATACCAAGATTGTCTGCCCTCCCATTTTTCATGCCCTTCCATCCCCTCCTATTTTTCTAACCATTGATTTCATGTGAGTTAATTTAATGCTCCAGATTTTGTCACGTCATACATTTTTGTACCCGAGACCAAACACCTATCTTCTTCACCATCTTCTTTCCTTGCCCAGCCCAATCCTTCTCCTTCTTCGGCGACAGTGGCGAAGCCACGTGAGGGCGAGGAGTGGCGGCCGCCACTCCCCTCGCCGGAAAAACAAGACTGGAGTGCTGGTTTTGCCCCTCCCCTGCCGGAAAACCCACTGGTTCTGCTGCTCTGTTTGCTCTGGTCGTCTGTCTGGTTGGTTCTGCTGTTTAGGCAGCAGAGCTGACTTAAATTTTTTTTTAAACAACTAGGCCAAAACGACGTCGTTTTGGTCCTGGTAAAAAAATTTAAAAAAAATGAGAAAATGAAACGACGCCGTTTTGATAAGTTGGAAGAAATAAAAAATTCATATAGGGGGAACACGTGGTCCCCCATTCATTCAATCTTTCTGTCGAACCCTTTACAACTTCCAATCAAACCAGCAGCAAAGCAGACGCTGCTCCCCCATTCGAAGCAGAAAACGGAACAGAAGTCAGAAGGCCCAATCAAAACAGCACAGCACAGCAGCACTGTTTGGCCTTTTTTGCTGCGCCAGCTTCAAAGTTTCAAACCCACTATTTAGGTAAAATTTTTAATCCCTAAATTTATAATCCCTAACCCTAATTAATTATTTAAAACAAATTTTTTTTAATTAGTATAGAATCATATAGTAAAGCACTAAATGCACTAATATGGTTATTGATTATTGATATGAAATTATGAAATTATTTTTTAGGGTAAAAATTAAAATTTGAATTCTCGATTATTGAATTGAATTATTACATAATGTATTATGTATACAATTATTCATATGATTAGTTGAATTGAATTTTTATTTATCGAATAATTTGTATGCTTATTGGTATTGATTAATTGAATTGTTGGTTGGATTAGTTATTATGCATACTATAGTATAGTCTACTCTAGGATTAAGAGTCAAAGTATTTTTTTTTCTTTCTATTTTACAGTTACGTAATGGAACGATACTATAAGAAACAATGCTTAAATCCTCCTTCAAACATTTTGGGTAGTCCTTCTCCTTCAAATATTCCGAGTAGTCCTCCTCCTCCTTCAAATATTTCAAGAAGTCCTCCTTCGAATATTCCTAGTAGGTCACAACAAAGTGAGGCCACTGAGTTGGATGAAATATTGGCTAATCTTCCTGCAGACCCTGGACATAGACGTCGAATGCTTGATTATCCACCTAATTTTCGTGAAGCAATTCGTAGACACTATCTCCAAAATGATCCTTGTCAACCTAGAGACCACATCATGCCAAGAAAAGTTAGTGACAAAAGATGTTTTATCATCGGTTGGTTTGATAAGTTTAAGTGGTTGGAGTATAGTATATCAAAAAATGCTGCATTTTGCCGTTATTGCTATCTTTTCAAATGTGATTTCGATCAAATAGGTAGCACTGGAAGTGATGTCTTCACTGAGAAAGGGTTTACAAATTGGAAGAAAGGACCCCAAAATCTTCGAGTCCATGAGGGAGGTGTTGGAAGTCTTCATAATAAAGCTATACAACAAGCTAGAGATTTGATGGCACAAAAATAACACATTGAAACATTTGTGAGTAAGCAAACCGATGAAGCGCGCATTAATTATCGTACTTTATTGAATGCCTCACTTGAGTGTACAAGATGGTTGTTGGGACAAGGTTTGCCTTTTCGTGGCCACGATGAATCGTTCAAATCAAGCAATAGAGGTAATTATTTAGAGCTTATGCAATTTCTTTCCAAGCATAATGAGCAAGTTAGAAAAGTTGTGTTTGAGAATGCTCCCAAGAATCTTAAGTATACTTCTTCCGATATTCAAAAAGATCTTGTCCGTGCTTGTGCCATTGAAACTATAGATGCAATCACTAAAGATATGGAATGTGCATTTTTTTCTCTTTTGGTTGATGGATCACGTGATTCTTCAACTAAAGAGCAAATGACGGTGGTATTGCGTTATGTGAACAAAAAAGGAGAAGCAATTGAAAAGTTTTTGGGTGTGCAACATGTCACCTCTACAACTAGTAGCACACTTGAAGAGGCTATTGAGAGATTCTTTGCTACAACAAATTTGAGTATGTCCAAGTTACGGGGACAAGGCTATGATGGAGCTAGTAATATGAAGGGTGAGCTAAATGGCCTTAAAACAAAGATTTTGAACAAGTATCCTCAAGCATTTTATGTTCATTGTTTTGCACACCAACTTCAACTAGCTCTTGTAGCCGTTGCAAAGGGAATTAAGGGTGTCGCCATTTTCTTCAACAATGCTAGTATCTTGGTCAATACTATTGGATCATCGTGTAAGCGTCGTGATGCATTTAGAGAGAAACAACTAGAACAAATTAAGAAAGCTCTTGATGTTGGTGATCTTGAAACGGGTAGAGGGTTAAATCAAGAGAGTAGTCTCATGCGTCCTTGTGATACACGTTGGAACTCACATTATGGTACTATAGTGAGTATTATTGTCATGTTTGAAGCCGTGGTGGATGTGCTTGAATGGATTAAAGATGATACCAACCAAGACAATTTAAAAGAAGCAAGTAAGTTATTCCATGACATACAAACTTTTGATTTTGTGTTTCACATTTTTTTAATGAGACTTATATTGGGAATTACAAATGAGTTATCACAAGCATTACAAAAGAAAGATCAAGATATTGTGAATGCGATGGCGTTAGTGGAAGTATGCAAGCAAAGACTACAATCCTTGAGAGATGATGATTTTGGGGACTTGCTTAATGATGTACAAAAGTTTTGTGAAGAACATGATATTGTCGTTCCTAACATGGAGGATTTGCATTTCGTACCCGGAAAATCAAGGCGTAAAGCTCCAAGACTCACAAACTTTCATTGCTATCGTGTGGATCTCTATTTTCAAGTCCTTGATACGCAATTAAAGGAATTGAATGATCGCTTCAATGAGGTAAACACCGAATTGCTTCTTTGTATGACATGTTTGAGTCCGGTGAATAATTTTACATCTTTTGACAAAGAAAAAATTGTTCATCTAGCCCAACTTTATCCTCAAGATTTTGATTGTATGGATCTTATAAATCTTCCCATTCAACTTGACAATTACATTCACGATATGAAGATGCATAGTGAGTTTTCATCATTAAGAGGAATTGGTGATCTTGCAAAGGAGTTGGTGAAGACCGGAAGGTGTGCAAGCTATATGTTAGTGTATAAGCTTCTTACATTGGCTTTGGTGTTACCGGTTGCAACCGCTTCGGTAGAGAGCTTTTTCTGCTATGAAGATTGTGAAAACACCATTACGTAACAAAATGGGAGATCAATGGTTGAGTGATAGCATGCTTGTTTACATTGAGAGAGATGTATTTGCTTTTATTGATAATGAGCTTGTTATGCGACGTTTTCATGATATGAAACATCGCCGGCAACAATTGTAATTTGTTTATATTGATAAATTATGGAAGACCTTACTATATAAAAGGATTTGGTTGTTGCTATTCTTTTGAACCTTACAATCTTTTAACTTCGCCCCTCCCCCAGTCAATTCCTGGCTTCGCCACTGAATGTACCAGAAATAGTTTGTACGTCTAAAAGAGCAAGTAAAGAGCGTTGTACTAAAAACATCTAAGGTTTCCAAATCCAAAACTTAACCTCACTAATTGCAGTTAGGACTTCACTTATGCTAAAAGATAGAGATCAAACATTTTGAGACAGATGTTTCAACCATAACGAACTACAAACAGAAATTCCGTGATTTCTGCCATTCGATGTTTCTACCAACAGAAAATAATCGCTTAGACGATTTCAAGTCACCATTTCGACAAGGTTTCCTTGAACGACGTACTGATACGAAGTTCTTCAGACTCAACAGAAAAGATTGAAGCTTCAGGTGTTAAAGCAAGGTACAACACAAAGAACAAGCAAACCCGCCCGGTAAGAGGATAACCCGAATCTACGCTGTCCTGGTCTATTTCGATCGACCAGTCAGTCAGGCGTTTAAGTAGTAATAAGGTTTCATATACCCACAGGGCCCCAATTGCCATAACTAGCGTGACAAGATAAATGTGACATTTTCAAAGTGCTCTGACAAACTCTTGTCTCTGCTGTATGGTATGCATCGAATAAAAGTAGGGTTGGATGTGCGATGATGAAGGATCCAACGGCCAAAAACCCCGGTGTATAATATACTCTGTATCCCAACATCCGAGAAACCAAAATGTGATCAAAATTATGATGTAGTATTATTCATCCACAACAACCCATTGAGACTGAAAAGATGATGAATATGAAAAAATAAGCATTAAAGCTAAATAAATAAATAAAAAAACACAAGGCATCTGAGATTCTTAGTCTACTAACATACATGATTTGGCAGTATCAGCAACAGTTGCAGAATCTCAAACCCCTTAAACATCACTAAATATTGCTAATCAGAAGAAACCCGAAATCTAGAACAACGTACCGAAAACCCGAATTCTTTCTTCATCTTCAGGAAGGAGAAGGAAGCCGAATTTCCTCCGCCTCCGAATCGAACCCGTTTTAAGCTCTTCCACCACCCACATTCCCATTTTTGTTCTTATTATCGTAATCTAGCTCAAATCAGATGAGGCTCTGGATCAAATCCCAGGACTTGGAAAGAATCAATTCTGCGATTCGTTCCTCTTCCCAATTCCTTCCCCTTCCCTCTCCTCCATCAGCCTACTGGCCTCCTCGTCGTGCTGCGCCGTCTTCTTCTGCCCCTCTTTGGCCTTCAGAGCCTGCAATTTGGAGTGGTTGTAGTAGGCAACGCCCAAAAACGCCAGGCCGTAGCCGAACAGATTGATCGGGGTCACGGTGTCCTTGATCACGGACCACGAAAAGCCGATCAGGAGCCAGTCTTTCACCACTCCGGCCACATTCATCGTCAGCGCCGAGGTCTTTCCGACGAGCAAGAACACGGCGAGATTCAGAGCAAATGCGCAGATAGAATTGGTCCCAAAAATCAAGAAATCGAAATGGAAGCTCGACGAATCGCGCAGAACCGGGTACTCGACGAAGATCCAGGGGACGAAGAGGAAAGCCAAGCAGCAAGGTGCGACGTAGTAGAGAGATGTGATGGGGTTAAGGGTAATGCCTTTGGATGTGAGGAGGATCTGGATCAAGACAAGGCGGGTGGCCTCAAATGCGACGGCGCCGAGCTGGAGGATGACGCCCCAGGTGTCGAATCGGGCCTCGCCGTAGGCGGCGATGGCGACGCCGATGGAGATGGAGATCATGTTGACCATGGTGTCGGTCTTGAAGGACTCTTTTTTGAAGGAGACGCCGATGGAGTAGACAGCGACGGGCATGAGGGCCTTGAGCATCTGGATGAAGGAGACGGAGAGGTAAATGTAGGCGGAGTTGGAGAGCCAGAGGGAGAGGGAGTAGAGGGCGCCGATGGGGACGACGGAGGAGAGGTAGAGGTCGCGGGACATGGTGACGGGCTCAACGAGGCGGAAGACGCGGACGAGGAGGAAGGCGAGGGAGGCGCAGAAGGACATGTGGATCATGGTGAGGGAAATGGGGAAGGGCCAGTTGTACATCTTCTTGTCGAGGATGTATTTGTTGTAGACGATGACGCTGAAGGAGAGGAAGATCCAGATGGCGACATAGGTGTAGGAGAGGAGGATCTTTTTTATCACGCTCTCGCTCAGGGAGCCACCCTTGCCCATTTTTGAAGTGGGTTTTCGGCGGTGGTGGGGGTAGTTGCGGTGGCGCCGGTGGTGGTGGGGAAGAAGGGGAGAGAAGGGCGGTGTGTGGGGGGGGGGGGGTGGTTAAGGAGGAGGAGGAAGAAGAAGTCAGATTCAAAGTGATAAGAGGAAGGGAGTGAGAGCTGGGCTTTAGTGAGAGAAATGGGGGAAATATAATATTAAATTTGGGAGTGTATTTGGTGTGGGAGTTTGTGGGAGTTTGATGGGATGGGGTCATGGGTATACTGAGGTTTATATGGTGTGGAGTTAGATGGGGAAGGGACCCAAGGGTTGAAGTGGTATTTGGCCTTTCAAATGGATTGAATTTTGTGATTTTTATTTATAACAAACGATAATATTTATATTAAATATATTAAGAGTTGACTAAATTTTACAATAAACTTGTCTTAAAAATGTGATTCAATTTCTCTTTTATCAACTTAAAACTTCTCACTTACAAATGAAGAGAAATGTTACTGGACCGTAATACTAAGTTGTGAATTTCTTGTTCTATTAAGTAGGAAAAATAAAATGTCCTATATTTTTGTTTGTTATCTACTTATTTGAACTTTCATGGAATTTTTTAATTTGATCCATGTGCACTTTTTTTTTTCTACAAACAATATTGTTATTGAGTTAACTTGTTAATTATTAAGAAGGAAGTCGATCGAACTTGCATAAGGGTTTATGGACATATTATTTTTTGTCATTATGGTAAAATACGTACGAAAATGTTTATTTATTTATTGTACATTCGATGTAGTCACGATTTTTGGGGATTTGGATTTAATTTGTACTTTTATCGTGGGACTGTGGGAGGGTGGAGAGTTGGTGATATGAAACTTTGAAACGTATATATAACTTTGAAACGTATATATATTATTATTAGGGTTGCATTAATCTAAAGATAACATATTATATAGTGCAACTGCTAATGGGATTTTCTGCATCTATTAGTGGCATGTATATATAAACTAACATAAGATATTGTCATATAAAATCTAACATAACATGTTTTATTTGTTTGTATTGATGCATCTTATGATAAATACAAAACAAAAATAAAAAATGCTACACACTTTACGATTTGTGATTTAATTTGAGCATCTTGTATCTTTTTCCCAAGTAAAAGCCTCCTTGTTATTATAATAATAAAGTCAATATTTCTTGTTCATAATGTGGATGTGTTTTTAAGTTTGTAACCTATTTAGTACTACGGTCTAATGATTTTCCTTTAGGTCGAATTTGAACTACATTATTACTAGCCTATTGTGAGGCTTAGCCTACTCTTCCACTCTTTTAGTGTAGATAATATCGTTTGTTTTAAAACAAAATTCCACTTAATAATACGGTTTAATGGTTTTTTTTTTTTTTGGGATATTTTGGATGTTATCTGTCACAGCCCGTCCCTGATTTTACGAAAATGCACTAGAGGTGAAGGGTTTTTGACTTTCGTTGACCAACGTATAGTGAGAAGTACGAAATTATTTCAGCGTATTCCTGAAATACTCGACAATACAAGCAGAAGAGGATTTGGAGTTACGGTTAAAGTTTTACGGAACTCTAACCTGAGAAGTACTTTTACTTTGGTCAATATATATATATATATATATATATATAAGTATTATTATTTTATTAGTTGTTATTAGAATGATTAGAATATGGGGAAGAAAGAGGGCAGTCGGGAAGGAAAAAGAAAAGAAAAATGGGATTGGGCAAAACTGCCCAATCTGAAAGAAGAAGGAGGGGACGAATCAGGAGAAGAGAGAAGGAGAATATGACCAATCAGGAAGAGAAGAAAGAAGGAGAAAGGAGGGAAGGGAGAAACGGGGAATGACGACCCGCAAATGGGTAACCCGACCCAATCGGTGTTCTTGCCATTTCCGACGAGTTTTGGCCCATTTTTCCGACGAATTGCATCAAACCAACCCTTGTAAAACCCTCCACGACCTTCCCTCTATCCATTCCATCTCAAATTTGGAGATATTTGGCCTTGAAAATGGAGGAACAATCAAGGAGGGGTGCGGCGGCTTTGGCTTCGAATCACCCAATCCCGAAGCAATTTCTTTCAATTGCCACCACTCATGGCGCCTAGAACAAAGCCCAAGCATTAGTTGGAGCATCAAAGTGGTTTGTAGGTCGAATTGAAAACACCCATTTCTAGGGTTCTTCACAGGTTTGATGAAATTGGAGCCGTTCCAGGCCAAATTGGCCTTGGCCACAGGTATAAAGTTTGCTCTGCTCTTTGAGATCTTTATGTCTGTATTTTTTTGAGAATTTTTTGAAATAGTTGGATTTTCCGGTGAGCCGGGGCGGCCGACCGCCACCCACGGCGGCCGACCGCCACCCACGGCGGCCCGTGCGGCGGCGCATGGCCAGTGGCCCGCCAATGTCATTCTTAGCATGTGTTTAATGTTCTAGGTTCAGTTTTGATAATTGATTGACGTAAATTGAGTAATTGAACCTAAGTTCATTACGATTCGTGGTTAGGTGAAAATGTGAATTGACGATCCGACCGTTGGATCGTCACTAAACTTTGATACGTTGTAATACGTTATATTTGAGAATTATAGGAACTTACGGACTGGGAATCCGATTTACGGATCTTCCGGAATTGGAGTTGTAAGTTCATAAAATATAATGTTAACCGTCACTTGGTTTTGACAATTGACGGAGATCCGATCGTTGGATGGTAAGGAAATTTTAGGATGTTGTTCTAGAGATATATTGTGGACCTCTGGAAGTTATGGATTGGAAATCTGAAATGCAGATCTTCCGGATCGAACTACGTAGCGACGTGTTTTATATAAGTTATATATTCTATGGATAAGAGTTCTGAGATATGGTTTGATAACTATTTTAGGCACCGAGCGTTCGAGATGCCTTGGTTCTGATGTTAGGGAGTCGTAGCGCGGACCCCAGGTGAGTGGGTAGTTATTTTCTGTATATACCTATATACTATTGATTTTTCCCAGAAATTGAATTTAAATGAAAGTATGTTTTCAAATGCCATGAATGCATATTATATGAAATATGTGAATTAGTATTTGATGCATATATGTGAAATGGTGCTGTGGACGCACAGGTGAGTATCAGGTGAGTTTTATGTTGTTCATGTGATTTATTGATGATGTGAATTGTGTTGAGAGCTCATAACCTGCACCCCTGGTGTTAGTGCTTATATTATTCACCCCGCACCACACGCTCACCTTGGATCCAAGTAGGTGCATGTCGTACAGACCATGAGAGGTGGTTCCGACATGTCGTACAGACCATTAGAGGTGGTTCTGACTTATAGGTGACTTTAGATATTTATACAGCTGTAGACATCGAAATTTTGGTAAATAAATGTTGACCGATAAATCAAAGTTTCAACGCTCATGTATTACATAAATTTTACACGTAGCGTGTGACTCGACGAAAAATTGAAATGAGTCGGAAAAGTCATCAAATAGGACACGTGTCAACACCTGGCAGAAACGACTTATTTCATCTGGAATATTATATTCAAAATTAGGCCTTGGAAAAATCTATAAATAGAAGCCAATTTCATTCATTTGAGGACACCAATTCATATTACACTTTGAAGCTCTGAAGCTCTCAAGCATCCAGGTTCCCGAAGAATCAAGAAAGCCTTCTTCGTTCTTCGTTCATCGTTCTTCCAAGATCAAGCCCTGACGGTTCTTGGATCAACAATCATCCACCTTCAAGATCAAGCCCCGACGGCCCCTTTGAACTTCCACCAATTCAAGATCAAGCCCTGACGGCCCCTTTGAAGAACTTTCACCAATTCAAGCTCAAGCCCCGACGGCCCCTTGAAGAATTTCCACCAATTCAAGATCAAGCCCCGACGGCTCTTGAAGAAAGTGTTCATTGTTCATCATCCGTTTATCCTAAGATCAAGCCCCAACGGCCCTTTGGATCAACAACGTCGACAAATCCACACATCCAACCGTCCTTCAAGATCAAGCCCAAAAGCCCTTGAAGATCCGTTCATCATTGTTCTTCAAGATCAAGCCCAAAAGCCCTTGAAGATCTGTTCATCATCGTCATTCAAGATCAAGCCTCAACGGCCCTTGAAGAAACTTTCAACCGTTCATCCAAGATCAAGCCTCGACGGCCCTTGGATCAATCGCACATCCACAAATCAACACCTTACGGAGATCGAATTAGAGGATCAAATTTGAGAGAGATTGTAACCCAAAATCATCAAATACAAATATTATTTTGTGCACGTTGTTCTTGTCTATTTCGTTTCAGGAAATTTTCGTGTTCACAAATTTGGCACGCCCAGTGGGACAATCTCTACCTCTCATCTCTTTCTCCGTTCAAGAAAATTCAAGCACACTTCCAAAATCAATGGCATCAAGCAAAGGACAAGCCGTTCTGACAAAGGGAAGAAGCCTGATCACTTCCGCCATGAACGGAGCATCCATTGGCGCCACAACTACTCTTCAACAAACCACTTCAAAGTCAGTGCCGTTGAGGGAGCAAGTGGAGCATCAAAGACGCAAGCCCGTCATCAACCTAACCTCGCTGGGGGCATCGAAGCATGCCGTTGAGGCATATCAGATGACATCCCAAAGCGGCCAACGGGGTCCTTCATCAGCACCCTGGATGCCTGAAGAGTCGCGTATGATGGTTGCACAAATCATGACCATCGGCGTTACCTCCATCGAAGAACAACTGGCTCAAATGAATGAAGCGATCGCAAGGCTAACACGGATTGTGGAAGAAAAAGACTTACAAATCGTTGCACTCGTCAGCCGACTGGAGCCACAAGACGGCGAGAACCCCGACCCAGAGAATGATCCACTAAAGAGAGGAGCTGGCGAAGAAAATGAGCCTCAGGTGGAGAAAATCGATGTGAAGCCTGAGCCAGACCAAGCAGCGACATTCATGGGATCTCTTTCTATCTAGCAGCTGCAGGAGATGGTCACCAACACCATCAAAGCGCAGTACGAAGGGAGCTCAAATACCTCCGGGTCATACTCGAAGCCTTATTCAAAGAAGATTGATGCCCTGAAGATGCCAATGGGATATCAACCACCAAAGTTCATGCAGTTTGATGGAAAGGGAAACCCGAAGCAGTATGTCACCCATTTCGTTGACACTTGCAACAATGCAGGGACCGAATGAGACTACCTCGCCAAGCAGTTTGTGCGCTCACTGAAAGGAAACGCCTTTGAGTGGTACACGGACCTAGAGCCTGAGTCCATCAACAACTGGGAGCAATTGGAAAGAGAATTCCTTAACCGCTTATACAACACCCGCCGCACTGTAAGCATGCTGGAGCTGACAAGTACGAAGCAATGGAAAGATGAGCCAGTCGTGGACTACATCAACCGATGGCGCACTCTAAGTCTTGACTGCAAAGACAGACTTTCGGAGACCTCCTCGATCGAGATGTGTGTTCAAGGCATGCAGTGGGGATTACACTACATCCTTCAAGGCATCAAACCACGAACAGTTGAGGAGTTAGCCACCCGCGCCCATGACATAGAGTTGAGCATCGCCCATCATGGGAATAAAGAACCGATCGCCGACTACAAGAACGACAAAGTTCTTGGGACAAAGGTGGAGAAGGCTGCGTGGAAATCCACCAAGGAAGCAATGACGGTCAACACAGCTCCCGTCAAAATCTCTACACGAGGCAAGGCGATTCAAGCCGAAGCTTTTCGTGATCAAGAGATGAGTAGACGTACTTTGAATGAGCTTGAGGAGAAGACTTATCCATTCCCCAACTCTGATGTGGTTGCCATGTTAAAAGACTTGCTTGACAAAAAGGTGATCGACTTACCTGAGTGCAGACGACCGGAAGAGATGAATCATACTGACAGTCCAAGGTACTGTAAATTCCACTGTTTCATAAGTCATCCAACGGAAAAGTGATTCGTACTGAAAGATCTCATCATGAAGCTAGCTCAGAAATGAATCATTGAGCTAGATCTTGACGATATGGTGAAGTCAAATTATACCACCATCAATTATGGCTCTGTCGACTCAAAATCTTCACCTCAATCGCTGAGGGCATGCTCCAAAACCATGCCAGTCAAGCAAAGTAAAGTTGAGGGATGGACTCATGTTACTTCGAAGAAATTGCACATGAAACCTACGTTATTCCACAAGTTCACCAATGGGAAAGGGGGCAAAACAGCTCCTGTCAACCTCCAGAACAATGTGAAAGTGTTGGAGATAATGAAACTTTGACACGAAGATCATCCATCCCCATCACGATGTGTGACATCTTCCCAGAAGACTTCTTCAACTACTCAGTCAAGGCTCCTTGCTATGAAGATTGCGAGGAACAACTCTCCCGGATCGCTTGACGAACCACAAATGCTCCTTGTTCGCACGAGCCTAAACTGCACGAACCAATGCTCTTGGCCCGCAAGAGCATAAAATGCGTACGGCACCAAAAAAATGTATTTGAACTACGTTACGACTTGATCTCTTCTTTGGAGGGGTACGTAGGCAGCTCGAATATTCAAATTTGAGTTCAGTCACACCAAAATAAGGAATAAAGATTTTATTAAAAGTTTTTGATGCTATTACAATTTCTTTGTACAAAAAAAAAAAGAAAAAAAAAGAGATGCATGTTTTATGTATTTACAAAAAAAAAAAGAAAAAAAATACATATGTTTTATGTATTAAAAAAAAAAATATATATATATATATATATATATATATAAGAGGCTACAACCACAACCTCATCAATGGCTAAGAGTGCTGGTGGAAGCCCCAGGACAACTAGTTCGACTTCCACAGGAAATAAAGCTGGCCAAGTATCGTCTTTGTCATCTCAGCAGGCCAAGAACTCACCAACAGTGCCCAGTCAGAAGTCATCTCCTGTTGGCGGAAAGAATGTCCCTTCGATCCTAGGCCACACCCATATTACGTCTTCGAGCGCTGGTACTAAGCCACAATTGCATCAATTGCATCAGCAACAGCAGCCGCCTAAGCAGCTACAGCAGCAGCAGTCGCCGTCACAAAAAAAAAGAGCCCGACGACGAGGTCAGGACCATCTGGGTTGGCGACCTTCATCATTGGATGGATGAGACTTACCTACACGGATGCTTTGGGCACACTGGACAGGTTTCCTCAATTAAGGTAATACGCAATAAGTAAACTGGTCGGTCAGAGGGATATGGATTTGTTGAGTTCTATTCACGTGAAGCAGCCGAGGAAGCTTTGCAGAACTATAATGGAACTGCAATGCCAAATATAGAGCAGCCTTTTCGTTTAAACTGGGCAACCTTCAGTGCTGGTGATTCCGAGCATCCACACACCCAGCGTCTATTTCTGTAGGCCAAAATCAAAACAGTGGGTCCAACTTCTTCGACCCGGAGGTGCTCAAGCACGCAACAGCCACACCGTTCGTCGGTAGATCTCTGCCGTCTATCTTCCGCCGTGAATCGTCACAGGAGAGAGGACCGCATGATAGAGATCGGGAAGGGCAAGCTCGAAGAAAGCTCGCTGAAATAGTATCGTGAAGGACTTTAAGCCCAGCAATTCGCACCATCTTTCCAGCCATCAAATCTCGCCAAGAAGTTGGAAAGTCTGCCTGTCATGGTTGCTGGGGTTTGATCTGACAACAACAGCCTGCAGTTTGAGTCTGTATCACAGTCTGTTGATAAAACTGAATAGCATAAGCAACTACACCTCTGTCCACTTCAAGCTTGAGTCCATCGGCTTCATCTTCACCACCGCCTGACTTCTCGACAGAGTCGCCATTAAAAAGGGTTGAAGGGATAGCTTGTTGCTGATAGAGCTTGAGAGCCTGCGCAGCGCCATTGCCAACGAGCTTGGAAGATTTTGTGAGTGCTTTTGAGAGTGAGTCGGAGAGTGCGGTGGATGCTCCAACGATTGATGAGAGAGATCTAGAGAGCATGGACGTGAAGCTGGGGGACTTAAGGCATGGAATGGAATCTGCCATTAAACGCGAGGTCGCCAAAACAAAGAAATTGGTTCTTCAGCATCCAAAACACCACATCTCCTCCAAGACTGCACCGCTCCTCTCTTGGATTCTCCGCCCTCTCTTCCCATCATCCACAACAACAGCGCAAGCTCCAACTCTCCGCCACCTCTGACTTTCTCTACTACACGCGACTGGCTCGATCACGACTGCTCCGTGTCCTGGGTCCATGCCTGGATTGTCTCCCTGATTGGTGGTTGCATCAAGATGAGGGAAATCTTTTCTGCTGCACGTCAGGGCACTGAGAAACCTCCATGAGTGCTTGTATCACTTGCTGTCAAATAAAATAAAATAAAACTCTGGTTGAGGTTTAGTTGTCTTGAGCACAAGGTATGATCTCAATAGGGCATCTTTGACAAACGATGACACGGGCAGAAGTGTCATCTGAGCATAAGCTTCGTCTGTTTCGGTGTCTGCATGCAAGATGACATGGTGAAGGAGACATAGTAGCTTGGATAGTTCGGTATTTGATCATCCACATCCTGGAAGCCGCAACCTGTTCGCTGCTGGCTCCACCCTCCCGCATCCACTGCGTCAAGCTCCAGACCCTCCAGCACCAAGACTCCTCCCTTGCAGCATGCAACGCTCAGCCTTCCTTCACAGCAGCGAGCAAAGGGCAGCGCGACAAGCAGTCACGAGCAGGGCTCTTCAGCTCCAAGCTCGACCCCGTACCCTCCATGGCTGAAACACCGGTGCCCCGAAGCTCTGCTCCATCTTCTGCCCATCATCAAAATATATATATTAAAAAAAAAGGACACACCATTCTGAAAAGAAAAAAAAACATATATAATAAAAATGTTTAATCTTTGGTGCGTCTGGCACCATGATTAAAGGCAAAAACTATATATATAATAAAAATGTTTGATCTTTGGTGCGTCTGGCACCATGATTAAAGGCAAAATATATATATAAAAAAAAATGTTTGATCTTTGGTGCGTCTGGCACCATGTGGAAAAAATGGGTGCACCATGATTAAAGAGAATATATATATATAATAAATGGATGGTGCATCAGGCACCATCTGCAAAAAAAAAACAAAAAAACAATAATCTTTATGCTTTTGGCACTAAATACACACACACACACACACACACACAAATGTACACTGAGTGAAACAAAGCTCGTTTATTGATTTCTCTAAAAAAAAATTTCAGAAACGTACGTTTACGTGAAAAAAAAATTATTACAAAAAAAAATGTGCAAACAAACAGGAGGGAGCCTTCACGAAGGTTGCTCGTGTGAAGCCTCACCACTCGGCGAAGCTTCAGGAAGAAGAGGCGCCAGAGGTTGACTGTTTGAAGCCTCACCACTCGGCGAAGCTCCAGGAAGAAGAAGCACCGGAGGTTGACTGTTTGGAGCCTCAACACTCGGTAGAACTCTAGAGGACGAAGGCAATAGGTGCCTCTGGAGTGAAGCCACAAACATCTGATGGTCACTCTGAATCCGACCTTCAGATTCCTGCAGCTGGTCGAGCTTTCTCTTCATGCTCGTCGAGTAACTATTGGCAAGCATGTGCAACTCTCTGTTTTCACGCTTAAGCCCTCTAATCTCTTGTTTGAGACTCATCACTTCAGCTGCCAATGATTCAACTTGACGGGTTCGAGCAAATAGACGTTGGGCCATATTAGACACAAAACTTGCACACTGCACATTGAGAGCCAGAGAATCCTTAACAGCCAACTCATTAGACCGTTTGGAAAGTAATCTGTTATCTTTGGGAGTGACAAGGTTCCTGGCCACCACCGCAGCGGTCATATCATTCTTCATAACCGAATCCCCAACGGTAAGAAGACCAGTAGGGGATATGAAGGATGGGCGCCATATGTTGTTTGGAGAAGGCGGAACTGCCTCTTCACCAAGGTTCAAGTCAAAACGACGGTCGGAAGGTCCAGACATTTTCAAAGGTGTTGAAGAAAGAAGAGGTCGGACAAATCAATATCTTAGAAGTGCAAGAAGGGAGTTTCTACAAGCAAAAATTCAAGTGTGCTTTGAAACGAACTGCGTGCCTCTATAAAAATCAGCACTCGACGGGATTTCAGAGATCGAAGAGGCGAGCTCAGAATTCGAAGAGGCCAATTCAAAAAATCGAAGAGGTGCTAGCTTTCTCAAAAGCTGGGCTTGCTCAGAAACCACGGGCCAATCTTCCTTTCCAGACTTGTTCGCACTTGTCACATGCATACTCAGCTTGGCGGAAATTACGGACAATTTGTCGAAGATTTCTGATAAAGAAGAAAGCACGTGAAGCCATACTGATCAATCACTCAATGGTTGCCGACACGAGTGAAAGAATAGTGCCTCTACAGGTATTAAATAACTTCCTATAACTGCCCACCTTCACCCTCCATAGCAAGGCAGACATACAGAACCTTTCTTCATCTCCGAGAATGCCTTCCCAACGAAGCCTCTCGAGTCACTCAGTGTTCCTTATTCCTTGGGGTACCTCTGCAAACAAATGACACCAAAGTAAAAGTATCTCATATCACCATGGTAGAAAGCAAGAGTATCTCATATCATGATTTCTTCCTGTCCTTTCCTTTGTCCTTGTTCTTACCTGCAAAGACAAGGATAAAGAAAGCAATATGCCGGAACCTCCACTCAAACTCGGGTAAGGAATCGACTACCTGTAACCTTTGCCTGATTGCTTACCTGGCATTGCTCTCGAGTACTCGTCTTCAGCTGCTGATGTACTTCCGAAGAAGATGCCACATTTGCCTGGAGAACAGATAAGGCAAGTGAAAATGATACCTTGCAGCATGTGGAGACAACGTGCAGAAGGAACAAGCAGAGAAGAATGCGGCATGCACAGTCAACTCAGCAGAAGGAGTCTGAGTTGAGGAACTCAAGAAGCTGCCACATCTGCCTGGAGAACAGATAAGGCAAGTGAAAATGATACCTTGCAGCATGTGGAGACAACGTGCAAAAGAAACAAGCAGAGAAGAATGCAGCCTGCACAGTCAACTCAGCAGAAGGAGTCTGAGCTGAGGAACTCGAGAAGATGCCACATTCTGCCAGAAGAACAGATAAGGCCAGTGAAAATGATACATTGAAGCATGTGGAGACAAGCACAACAAAGCACGTGCCGATTCATCTGCTACTTCTTCAAAATCAAAAGTATCTCATATCATCAGGGTTGCAATCACTTTGGGTGGAGGACTCGTTTTGACCCTCAAATTATTGGGTCGACTCGCTAGGCGTTGTAGGCTGCACGTGCCGATTCACCACCCTTGAATCAAATCCTTAAAGATCAAGTCACCAACTGGAAGAAGAGCCCATCAATCTTGAAGATCATACCGTTAACCAAACTGCTCAGGTGTGAATTAGAAGGATTGAACAAAGCAACAAGTCGTCACCTTCACCTCGTGCCTGCTTGCCATGTGTTCGAGTCAACCTTCAAGAATCAAGCCTCAACGGCCCTTGAAGAAGCTTCCAGCCAAATTCAAGATCAAGCCTCGACGGCCCTTAAGGAAATCACAAGTCTGATTCAAGATCAAGCGTCCACCACCCTTGAATCAAATCCAGTTCAAGAATAAGCTGAGGAAAGTCAACAATTGGAGAAATCCAGAAAATTCTCCAACCCAGTTCAAGATCAAAGCTGTGGAAAGTCAACAAAGCGCAAAAAACAATACGTGCCAATTCACCCACTACCAAAGCCAAAGATCATCTACCATATGAAGCTTCTTGTGGTCTAATTTCAACATTCAAAATCAAGCCTCGACGGCCATTGAAGAAATTTTCAGCCCAATTCAAGATCAAGCCTCAACGGCCCTTAAAGAAATCTCCAGCCCAGTTCAAGATCAAGCCTCAACGGCCCTTGAAGAAATTTCCAGTCCAAATTCAAGATCAAGCCCCAACGGCCCTTGGATCGACATCTACAATAAGGGACTTCAAAACGCATCTCCTACACGTGCCAAGCATATGTATACGACACGCCTTGAAGTGGGGGCATTTGTAGACATCGAAATTTTGGTAAATAAATGTTGACCGATAAATCAAAGTTTCAACGCTCATGTATTACATAAATTTTACACGTAGCGTGTGACTCGACGAAAAATTGAAATGAGTCGGAAAAGTCATCAAATAGGACGCGTGTCAACACCTGGCAGAAACGACTTATTTCATCTGGAATATTATATTCAAAATTAGGCCTTGGAAAAATCTATAAATAGAAGCCAATTTCATTCATTTGAGGATACCAATTCATATTACACCTTGAAGCTCTGAAGCTCTGAAACTCCGAAGCTCTCAAGCATCCAGGTTCCTAAAGAATCAAGAAAGCCTTATTCGTTCTTCGTTCATCGTTCTTCCAAGATCAAGCCCCGACGGCCCTTGGATCAACAATCATCCACCTTTAAGATCAAGCCCCGACGGCCCCTTTGAAGAACTTCCACCAATTCAAGATCAAGCCCCGATGGCCCATTTGAAGAACTTCCACCAATTCAAGCTCAAGCCCCGACGGCCCCTTGAAGAATTTCCACCAATTCAAGATCAAGCCCCGACGGCCCTTGAAGAAAGTGTTCATCGTTCATCATCCGTTCATCCTAAGATCAAGCCCCAACGACCATTTGGATCAACAACGTCGACAAATCAACACATCCAACCGTCCTTCAAGATCAAGCCTAAAAGCCCTTGAAGATCTGTTCATCACTGTTCTTCAAGATCAAGCCCAAAAGCCCTTGAAGATCTGTTCATCATCGTCATTCAAGATCAAGCCTCAACGGCCCTTGAAGAAACTTTCAACCGTTCATCCAAGATCAAGCCTCGACGGCCCTTGGATCAATCGCACATCCACAAATCAACACCTTACGAAGATCAAATTAGAGGATCAAATTTGAGAGAGATTGTAACCCAAAATCATCAAATACAAATATTATTTTGTGCACGTTGTTCTTGTCTCTTTCGTTTCAGGAAATTTTCGTGTTCACAACAGTTGTTGATGAGAGAAGCACTAGAGCGTATTCTTACACCATTCTTGTCGTACAGACTACTTCAGGTAGTTCCGATTTATGTGCAGAGTAGTGCCGTACATGTCACAGTTGGTGACTCCGGTTGGATTGGATTTTGAGCTATAGAATTAACCGTACATGACAGCTGCAGGGTCTCCGGTTGATTCCTTATTTCATCTGTTATATTGTTGCATCCTTATTATGTTTTGATGCATAACATGTCATACTTTTTGGTTTTGATAAAGATTTGTGAATTGAGATATTTGAAGATTTATATGCATATTATATACTATTTTCTGGGAAAGTATACAGGTTTTACAGCGAGGGGTTAGAAATGTTATTAACTGAAATATTTTCGAAAAGCTTTGTTTTACTGACTCACTCAATCTTGTTTTGCGCCCCTCCAGGTTCTAGTTAGCAGTGTTGGTGGCTCATGAGGATTCCCACGGTGTTCTGACAGAATTCACAAAAGTAGGACTCACCCTCTGGTGTTACATCTTAGTAATTGTATCTTTAAAGCTTCCGAACTGTGTAAATGGTTACGTCACTCTCACGTGACGGCCAGCATGCCCTCCTTTGGGACGGGGTGTGTCATTATCCCTAATCCTTAACATTCTTTGATTAAAACCTTAATAATATTCAAAGTTTGATCAAGGTCCATTGGCTTTGTACACCTCATTATATTATTATTAATATTTATATTTTTATAGTTTTGACATTAATTGTTTGATATTTTATGAGATTTATAATCCTATAAATTTTAAATCCCTCATTATAATACTATCAGAAACGGTTACAATAAAAAAATTCAAACATTTTAATTGAATAAATGGATAAAAACTATGTAAAAATAAGAAATAATAAATGGCAAAATAATGTATCCATAGTGTTAAAAAAAAATTGGTACATTTCACATATAACAAAGTGGTACATTAATAAAGAAGAATGGGTACATTAGAAATAAATTAGGGTACATATAAAAGATTAAAAATTATGAATACAAATGAATTTTAAAAAATATAGACGCTAAAAGAAATTAATACATGGGTATAAAATAAAACTAAAAAGAAAATACTACAAATTTTTAAAAAAATGTTGCAAACTAAAAGTGGGTACAAACTAAAAATTTAAATGTATGATACAAAGTTTAGGCATAAAACATAAATATACCATATGTAATTTTTCTATCATTGATTAAATATACAATGTCACGTGATGGTATATACATGGGTACAAATACAAATAAAACTTTAAAAAATATGGGCACAAAAAGAAACTAATATATGGGTACAAATTAAAAATGAAAAGAAAATTGGTACAAATTAAAAAATATTTGCAAATTAAAAATAGGTACAAACTAAAAATAAAAATATATGATAAAAAAATTTAGCCATAAATATAAATATACTAATTGTAACATTTTTCACATTAAAGGAATATATTTAAAAATAAAAATATTTTATTATTCAAATAATTAATGATGTTATTAATACCCAAGGACCTTGATCAAAATTGAAAATGAATAGGATTTTAATCAATCGAGTAACAAAAAGAAAGACGTGAACCTAATTTTCCTTTTTTTTTACTTGTAAGTAAGATGTCTTACGTTCAAATTTTGAAAATAGCAAATTCCCAACCAATTTATTATCACATCCTCTCAGTGTAAATATATCGTTGTATTAAAGAAATTTGTTCTATCATTGCTATTATTCTTAACATTTATCCTTTTGTATTTATCTATAGCTATCCTTTCAACAAACATAAAATTACTTTGCAAAAGTATGTGTCCAATACTCTAGTAGATAGGGTGTTGAGTTTCAAACCATGCCAACTGACACACTCCGATCCAGAGGATCAAGGCGTGCTGGCCGTCACGTGAGTGTGACGAAACCAATAGCGCGACACGGAAGCATGAATATAGAAAATACGAAGGAATTTAAACAAATCTCTAGATGAACAACCTACTAGAGTAACAGGAGAGTTAAGATAAACACACAAATTCAGAGCATAGGTTTTAGTGCAGTCTAGTAGGACTAAAATAATAGTACATCACCCTCGGGTGAGTCCTACATGTCAAGTGTCTGTCAGAATGCCGGAAATAGACCTCGAGAGCCACCAGAAACCGCTAACTAGAACCTGGAGGGGCGCAAAACAAAATGAGTGGGTCAGTAAAATCAAGATTTTCCAAAAACATTTCATTAAAATCATTTATATCCCCTCACTGTAAAACCTGTATACTTTCCCAGAAAATAGTATATAAACATATATACATATCTATATCATCAAAACTCAACTCATCATTTATCAACATAATATCTCAAATATGATATGCCATGCCCAAAATATAATATGAATGCATAAACGTCAATCAGGTGAATAATAAGTCAACCGGAGACTCTAAAATGGTCATGTACGGTTGATTCTAAAGCTCAACATCCACACTAACCGGAGTCACCTCAGTGACCTGTACGGTCTAACTCTGCACGTCACTCGGAACTACATAAGGTAGTCTGTACGATGACAGGTGTATAATTACGCTCTAGTGCTTCTCACATCAATCAACTGTGCACATAATCTAAAGTCACCCACCAGTCGGAACCCCTCTAATGGTCTGTACGACTGGCATGTCGGAACCCTCACATGGTCTGTACGACATCCACCTACTTGGATCCAAGGCGAGCGTGCGGTGTGGTGAATACTAATATAAGCACTAATACCTAAGGGCAGGTTATGAGCTTTCAATGAAATTTCAATATAAATAACTCAGCTGGAAATAAATAAACTCACCTGAGCGTCCACCGCGTCAATTCACGCACATATATATCAATTATCAAATCAAATATTCCAATGTTTTCATGCATGGCAATTTAATTTCATAACTTTCATAAAACGCGTATTTTCTGGGAAAATAAATGTATATAGGTAAATACGAAATCAAAACTGCCCACTCACTGGTATGTCGATGGGTCGTAACCCCCGCGACGTCCCTGGATACGCTCGTCCTCGGGATACTCGTCACCTATATGAGAAACAACTAAAATAACATTATTTTTAAGCACATCACCAACATTTCGAAATAACTTCTCATACGATGCTCAAATTGGGTATATGAATATACCACATCGACCTACTCGACGCCACGAGCGTCGAGAAATTTTTAGAAACATTTTTGGAGCCCGCACGCGCCCGCACGCGCCAGAACAGCCACGGGGACACGCGCCCCCACGCGCATCATCTCCTACCTCGGCTCGCCGGACTGGTTTTTCCGGCGGCCGGTTTCCGGCCAACTTTAAAACTTCTTGTTCTCCTTCGTTTTTCACCCATTTTCTTCGTATTTTATATCAAATTGAAGCCCCAAACATGTAGAATCACGTTAGACTAGTTTAAGGCTCTAAAAACAACTAAATCTCACCGGAAAAATTCCAAGGAATTCGGCCAAACTTGAACCACGTGATCCCGACGTCCAAATCCTTCAAACGAAGCACTCCGAGCTTCCTTAGGACCTCACTAAGCTCATTATAAGCTTAGAATTCCCTGAAACACGACATTTTACGTTCGCATGAATAGTAACCAAAAATGGAGGTTTCGGGTTCACGTGAAATCGAAGGTTTTACTTCCCAAAACTGGTACCAAACGACTCACAACGTCTCAAGGATGAAGATACATACCTTATTTGCTTCGATCCGTCGAGATTTGCAAGGTTTTGAGGGTGGCCGTACATATGGGTGTATGTGTGGGTGTGTGAGATCGCGAGGGAGAGGGACAGAGGAGACACGGGAAGGAGAAGGAGAGAGGGAGATCTTGTGTGGTCCAAAACAATCCACACCACTCATTTCTAATTCCCTAATCAACAACAATCCAAGCCTTCCAAAATTATAGTTAACCAAACAATAATCCAATTCACAATATTTTCTTTTATCCTTGCATAATATTTGAACCAAAATAACGTCACATACACACGTACCTTAGTACCCGTCAAGGGTAAAATAGTCATAAAAAGGTACTTCCGGGACGGGCTGTGACACCAACTCCCCCTCCTCTAAATTAAAGAGAGAATAGAGTGAGAGATGTCGGTTTTGTAGATGATGTATTATTTCTCTTACGCAGTGCCTTTATTTATAGTAATAAGGGAGGGAAGAATCTTTCTCCTCTAAAGAATACAAGTCCTAATAGAGAATAATAACTAATATCAAATCTAATCTTGGATTTACACAATCACACTTTAATACAATGTTTATAACATATAATACTTTCGAATCCTCTCGCCCATTCCCAACTTTAGCTCATGTTTTTTTTTTATTAAAAAAAAAAAAAAAAAAACCTTAGCTCATGTCTTACGTTCGTTCTCTCTTCCCCAGTATGATTTGTATAAAAAAAAGGAAACTTTAACAAAAAGCTCCCAGTATTGTTCACTTTAACGAAAAACCACATTTTTATACTAAAAAGTCAATCATGGTACTATTCACTTTACCCTTTATTTTGTCTTTATCATTAAAACTCAAAAATTTCAAGTCATTTTCATTAGTTTTCCTTAAAAATAATTGCATACTTCAGTAAATAGAATTATTTATTCATTCTTAATATAAATCACAATGAAAAAAGGATATTTTTCATTATGGTGTAAGAAAAAGGTTTTATTTGTAGTTTTATTATTTGTTGCAAACTTTGTTACTACCTAAACTGCACCAATAAAAGGTTAAAGGTTTAATTTAAGACACCATGAGTTAAAAGAAAAAAGACCTTGTTGAATTGGGCAACCCACCACTTCTGGTTTTCAAAAAGTTCATAGTAAGTGCTATTGGACATAAAAAATTTGCCAAACAAGTTTGGTATATGGTAGAGTAGCATGGTACAGAAAATAAAGAAAAGTTACGGGACCAACAAAATATTATAAATGGATTACCTTGATATAAGTAATTATTTAATATTCGTCACTTGGTACTATGATCTAGTGATAATCTTCTTCATTTGTAAGTGAGAGGTATTAGGTTCAATTCTCACCAAAGACGAATTTGAACTACATTATTGTTAGCTCATTGTGAGACTTAGTCAATTTCCCCACCTTATTAGTGTAAATATTATCGATTATTTAAAAAAGATTATTTAATATTCGATTAGAAAAATATCTAATGAATACCAAATGTCCAAAACAAAGGAAAGAGATCATCTCCAGATCTCTTCCATCAAAGTCATCAGATCAGGTGATCCGGACCCTTGAAATTTGATCAAACGACTAAAGTTATTATAACTTTTAAAATGATCCCTGTTTTTCGCCGTTTTATCAAATTTCAAGAGTCTGGATCACTTGATCTAGTAATCTTGGTGAAAAAGATCCAGAGAGGATCTCTTTTCCAAAACAACAAAAATAAAAATAGAAGCAATTTTGTAAAGAATATCAAACCACTTTAGAACTACTTTTCAACAGCACGTTTCGACTGTTGAATATTTTCATTACACTTAAAATTAACATAATCCAAACTATGGTTTTGTCATATAAATTTTCACTTGTAATTGAGATGTATCAAATTCGAATCCCGTAAATAACGAATTCAATACTAACGTATTCTCCCTCACTTTAATGTAAATATATTGTATCAAATAATAATAATAAATGCATTATAAAAATCATTTTATGTTGTCATTTTTTTAAACAATTGATATTATCTACACTAAGGGAGAGAGGTAGGTTTACCCTAACAATGGGCTAGCAATAATGTGGTTCAAATTCGGCCTTTAGCGATAATCGAATCTAAAACTTCTCACTTGTAAGTGAAGAAGAAAACTACTAGATTATAATACTAAGTGACATTTAATGTTGTCACTTAATATTGCAATTTAGTGGCATTTTTCTTACTTTTGATTGAGATATCTTGAGTTTAATTCTTGTCAAAACGAATTTGAATAAAATTATTACGGCTTCCTTATTGTGAAGTTTAGCCTACTCTCCTACCTATCAAATGCATTAGAAAAATCATTTAGTACTACGGTCTAGTGGTACTCCTCTACATTTATAAATGAAAAATCTTAGGCTCAAATCTCGTGAATAATTAGTTCGATACTAGTTATTTTATCACCTAATCGTGTAATTATATCGCTATATAAAAAGAAAGCATGTCTAAAATCAAAAGATTTGAAATATATATATATATATATATATTGTTGTAGACCTATTTCACTGAACTATTCTAAGGAACTAGAGAGAGGGAGGCCGACGGCAATAAGAGAGAAAAGAGAGAGATTTAATTGTGAAGTGTGTGCAATATCACCCCATTGTGCCTTTATTTGTAGTACTAGGATATGTTAAATCCTTAACCTTTTAGAATTACAACTCTAATAGGATATTAACTACTAAAGGGAATATTCAAAGATATCCCTAGATGCACTATGATCTACATAATCACATTCCTATTCTAAATATGACTGCAACATATATATATATATATATAGGTAAATTACATAGTAGCCCATCAGGTTTGAGGTCTATTACAACCACATACAACATCTTTAAAACATTTCACTTTCATACCTCATGTACTATTTTATTTCAAAATAATACATCAGTTACATTTTCCATCCATTGATCCGTTAAGCGTTGACGTGGCTGCCAAATGTGTGTCACGTGGCAAAAAATAATAATTTTTTTAATTTTTTTAAAAAAACCTAAATCTTCTAAATAAAAATTATTAAAAAAAACCCAAAACAAATGCTAAAATCCGCAACCCAGCAAACCCACTTCCTTTCTCCCCCCCCCCCCGCCCCTCCCCCGCACCCAGCACCCAGCACCCAGAACCCAGCACTTCCCTCCCCTCCCCCCTTAGAAACCTTTTTCCCCCTCCCGTGGCAAACCCACACCCTCCCTGAATGACCCACCCACAGAGCCACCTCCGACAAGCTCCTATAGAGCTGCAGAGCCGCCTCCCGTCACGGAGCTTCAAGGTATGGTGGTTGTTGTCCTTAAGCTTATGGAATGTCCCAAAATTTCACCACCCTCGCACCCGCACCCACCCTCCCTCCACACCCACCATCTTCCCTCCTCTACACACCACACTTTTTAAATCCACACCCATTCCTCCCATTTTCACCTCATGAACCCAGCGATGGAGGCGTAGGACAGGATCTGGTTTTTTTTTTTTTTTTTTTTTTTTCTGGGTTGCAGGTAGGGTTCGAGGGAAGAAGATGAAGATGGGGGAGAATAGAGGGGAGGAGGAGGGGGAGACGAACTGAAGGGTTTTTTTTTTCCTGGGTTGTAGGGGGAAGAAGATAAAGATGGGGGAGGAGGAGAAGGTGGAGGAGGGGGGAAGACGAACTGAAGGTTTAGGTTTAGGTTTATTTTATTTTATTTTTTTAATTTTTATTTAGAAGATTTAGGTTTTAAAAAAAAAATTAATTTTTTTGCCACGTGGCACAAATATGGTAGCCACATCAGCGCTTAACGGATCAATGGATGAAAAATGTAACTGATGTATTATTTTGAAATAAAATAGTACGTGAGGTATGAAAGTGAAATGTTTTAAAGATATTGTATGGGGTTGTAATAGACCTCAAACCTGAGGGGCTACTATGTAATTTACCCTATATATATATATATATAATCCTTTTGATGTGTACTTTAATTCATATTCATATTCGTTTAACACATATTCATAAGAAACATATTAAATAATTAAATTTATTAATATACACATTTTCATATTGAAACATGATTGTAAGATCCCACATCGTCCAGGGGAGTGAATCCTGTAAGCCTTATATGTATATTCCCATCTTTACCTAGCATGAGACCTTTTGGGAGCTCACTGGCTTCGGGTTCCATCGGAACTCCGAAGTTAAGCGAGTTCGCGCGAGAACAATTCCATGATGGGTGACCCACTGGGAAGTTCTCGTGTGAGTTCCCAGAAACAAAACCGTGAGGGCGTGGTCGGGGCCCAAAGCAGGTAATATCGCGCTACGATGGAGTCGAGCCCGGGATGTGGTGGGGGCCCGGGCAAGATGTGACAATGATGCTAGATTATGTATTTATTATAATTGTGCTTTAATGTGTATAATATTCAATATCTTTCATTAAATAATTAAATTTATTAAAATACACATTTTCATTTATTAACTTTATTTAAATTCCCCCAATTATAACTTTATAAATGTACCTAAATAAAAAAATATTCAAAAATAAATAAATAGTGAAACATAGGAAACATATGTAAATGCATAAGTGTACTGTAATAAATTGGAAATACCTAAATGTCTATTTCGGAATCCATGTGGGTTACCACTCATAAATAATGAAGAATTAGGCTTGGTTATTTATTTTACAAGTGAGTCTTACAATTATTAATTAAATAAGAAAAAAATATATGGATTGAAGCAAAAGGAAATTTATCATTGCTACATTGGCATTCTAACTTATATTTGACATTTTTTTTAACACCTCCACTGAACTTGCTCTTATATACATTTTCCTATATTTTTTTTCAAAATCATTAATTCTCTGTTTCACTTTGCATAGTTTGAAAAATATTTCATGACTGTTATTCATATAATTAATAGTAGATAACAAATAAGTAATTACGAGTATATTAGACATCTAAAAATACAACTGTCAATTAGTACTATGGTCTAATGATATTCCTCTTCACTTATAAGTGAGAGGGTTTTATGTTCGATTCTCGCCAAAGGTAAATTTGAACCACATTATTGCTAACCCATTGTGAAGTTTAGCTCACTCTCTCACCTCTTAGTGTAGATAATATCGTTTGTTAAATAAAAAAACATATTGTGTAAAATCAAACTTAATAAAAAATTTTAGGGTAAAGTACAAAAAACTACCTCAACTATTGGTGTCACGACACTTTCATACCTCATCTTTTAAAATTGACAATGTCATACCTCATCTTTAGAATTTGGTCCAATGTTATACCTTCCGTTACTTGGCAGTTTATTTTTCAGTTAAATGCTGACGTGGCTTGATCCAGATCCCACTTTCTATTAAAAATTTAAAAAATATTATTAAAAACTAAAAAAAATCATTTAATAATTTCTAAATATTAAAATAATAAAAAAAAAGTTAAAAAAAAAAAAAAAACTTACGTTCGTTCCCTCCCCCCCCTTCTCTCTCTTCTCCCCATCTTCATCTTCTTCTCCCTTCCAGTTCCCTTCTTGCAACCCAGAAAAAAATGAGGAAGAAGAAGAAGAAGAAAAAAAAACAAAAAATACCGAAACCGAATCTGCAACGAAGAAAGAAGAAGAAGAAGATCCCCCATCTTCATCTTCTTCTCTCTTCCAGTCCCCTTCCTACAACCCAGAAAAAAAGGAGGAGGAAGAAGAAGAAGAAGAAAAAAAAGAAAAAAAAACGAAATCGAATCTGCAACGAAGAAAGAAGAAGAAGATCCCCCATCATCATCTTCTTCTCCCTCCCAGACCCCTTCCTGCAACCCAGAAAAAAAGGAGGTAGAAGAAGAAGAAGAAGAAGAAAAAAAAAAACGAAACCGATCTACAATGAAGAAAGAAGAAGAAGAAGTTCTTCTTCCTTCTAGTCCCCTTCCTGCAACCCAAAAAAAAAGGAGGAAGAAGAAGAAAAAAGAAAAAAAAAAAGAAACCGAATGTGCAACGAAAGAAGAAGAAAAAGGAGGATGAGGAGGAGGGGGGATGAGGAGGAGGAGAGAAGAAGAAAAAAAAAAAAAAAAAAAAAAAAAGCCCAAATCTGCAAAAGAAGGAGGAAAAAGAAGAAGATGGGAAAGGAGAGAGAAACAGGGGGGGGGGGAGAATGAGGAAGAAGAAGAAGATGGGAGAGAAGAGAGAGAAACCAGGGGGAGGGAACGAAAATAAATTTTTTAATAAGTTTTTTTTTTAATAATATTTTTTAATAGAAAGTGGGATCTGGATCAAGTCACATCAGCATTTCACTGAAAAATAAACGGTCAAGTAACGGAAAGTATAACATTGGACCAAATTCTAAAGATGAGGTATGATATTGTCAATTTTAAAAGATGTGGTATGAAAGTGTCGTGACACCAATAGTTGAGGTAGTTTTTTGTACTTTACCCAAAAATTTACTTAGGTGAATCCTAATCACTAAGTGTTAGTAAAAAAACTAATTCACGTCAGGTTTTAAGTGAGAAATTTAAATTTCAAAAGCCAAAATCATTTTTTTTTTCTAAAATCATATTGTGATTATAAAAAAAATTTCCCGTGCACACAATTAAACACCCTCCCAAGCAAGTGGCTCTCTACCAATAATAGAGAGGAGTGCTGCCTTTGTATCACGGTATATATTCATACTCTGTTGGTTCTTTAACCTACTAATCTATCGTTTGACATAAAAAAAACAAAAACAAAAACAATAACAAAAAAAGAACGCCCTCCCAAAACTGAAAACTGAAAAACAAACGACGCCGAGCGTGTGGAAGGAATTCTGAACTGAACAAAGAGAGAGCATAGATTCGGATATAAGGAAGCAGCACAAGTACTGTAAAGTCGAGGGAATCGTCACGTGGTCCTGCACGTTGACGATCTACGCCACGTGACCTCAGTATTCAATTCAATGTACAAGCCGCTTCGGTTCCTCTCTAATTTGGGTCGGTTGGCTTTCGGGTATGGGCCTTCGTTTTCATTTTTTTATTTTCCTTTTTTCAGGGTTGTCGGTGAGAAAATTCCCAAATAATGGGAGGGGACATATGCCTCATTAAAGATTTGTTGCATTCTTAGAAAACTAATGAAAAATGAGTTTTAACGATAAAGAAAAAAATAAAAGATAAAGTAAATAGTACCATGATCGATTTTTTAGTGTAAAAATGTAGTTTTTCATTAAAGTGAACAATATTTGAAGTTTTCCTTAAAATTCTATTTATTCTTCTACCTACCCCGCATAAAATAAAAGACAAATAAAATTTGTATTTTCTATCAAATTTTGAAAAAAAAGTGCCAACCAACAAAATTGAGAATTTCATTTCTTTGGTCACTCCGGTGATTAAGAATGGTTGCTCATATTGAATTGATATCATGAGTTGCGATTACAACATTTGCATACTAATTTATTTTTTACTCTAATATCAAATCCAAAAGTAAGTGACTATACATTTTTTGGTCACTTGGTAACCAATAGAACATTCTTAACAAAATTGAATTCATAATGTAGTGTGTTTTTTTATGTACAATAAACCACACAATGACTTGGTCATAATTTGGTATCAAATTCATCGTATTTGAGAGTCGAAGTTAAGATTTCTCACTTATAAATGAAGAAAAATAATACTACAATATAGTACTAGTGACAAATACATAATGTAGTTTAACTTATAAGATTAAGTCCAACATATTAGATGGTTTTGAGTCTTCCGAGTTGAGTTTTGTGGGCATTTTAATTATAAAACAAGGGCCAAATACAATGATTAGATGAGCGTAACAGTGATGAAAAACTCTAATCTCAGCTCACTAGAAGTGGAAAATATGAGCATCTATTTAACAATATATAGACATACCTTTCTTTTTAGGTCTTGGATTACATAGAGTTGCACCTAGTTTGGTCATTTTATGTAAGGGTAAAAAGTTAGGGTTTGAGTGGATTCAGAAATTTTTCGATTCATAGATCATCCTTACAAATATTCAATTCAATTCGAAATCATTTGCCTATTGAATTATCACAATGAAATTTTATTGTTTCTTATAGAACAAAGTGTTCGTCAATTTATTTGAACTCAATTAAATCTCTCAAATATTTTCAATTTGGCTAGTATTTTGTAAGGATGATCGAAGAGGTGCAACTTGGAAAATAAAGGATTCGGATCGTTGAAATTCGATGTGGTGTGAGTCTCACAACTAATCCCTATTTAAAAATATATATATATATATATATATATGGGAATCCCTTCCCTTGGGAGTTTTAATGAAAAGCCCGCGGTACTGTTTACTTTAACGAAAAACCACATTTTTACACTAAAAAATCAAACATGATACTATTCATTTTACCCTTTATTTTGTCCTTATCATTACAACACAAAGTTTTCAAGTCATTTTCATTAGTTTTCTTTATTTATTACATGTCACCTGATGAAAGAAGATAAACACAATATAATTGTCTATAAATGTATTTTTTATCATATACATTGTCTTATCTCGCTTTTGCTCATTAATTTTTTTAGAACAATTATCGTATACATGCTAGGAAGAATTGAGTGTGGGTGAAAAGTTGCATACAGTAATCCCACCAAAATGGTGCTACAACAATAATTATATACCCCAAAAGAACACAAGAAAATGGGAATTGATATTTTAGTACAAGGCATGGGTTTAGTATCAGCTATCACAATCGTTGTTGCAGTTGGGAGAAAGTTGGAATTTTGGTTCAAAGTACAAGACAAGACATTGGTTCCTATGTTCAAATAATCTTTAAAGCAATTTGATGCTCATTGGAGCTGCATGTAATGGAAGTAATACTTTCAAAAAACGTGTCAAAAGACAATTGGTACATGCATTGTGGACATGGCTTTAGTTGCCCAATTTACAGGTAAGTTGAAATACCATGTTCATAAACTTGCTAACTAATCAATTCATTGTTTCCTCTTATTTTTGGTTGATGAATGTTCGGAAAGCCATAATTTGGTGGAAGTAGAAAATATGTGGGCTGTTTTATTGTGTATATATAAAATTTGACTTGGTAGTTAGAGGGAAATATAGGACCCGTTTGGTATTGGATTTTTTTTTCCACAAAAAACTACTTCATTTTAAAGTTATACAATAAAAAAATATTTGGTAAAAATGGAATATTCTGCTTATTTTAAAGTAATGACCTTCCGAAGTAAGATTTTAAAATTAGATTGTATGTTGCTTTTAAAAGCTACTTTTATAAAAAGAGGAGTTGAGTCACTTAGTACTACGGTTTGGTGGTATTGCTCTTCAATTGTAAGTGAGAGGTCTTAGATTTGTTTCTTGTCAAAGGTAAAGTTAAACCACATTATATGGGAAATCCACTCTCTTATCCCCTTAGTGTAGCTACTATAGTTTGTTCAAAAAAAAAAAGAAAAAAAGAAGAAGGGAGTTGAGACTTTAATGCATATCATCAATTCTTGTAATACCCCCATTAGTTTTTGAAAATTACATTGTTTATCCTTCTATACAAAGTCCATTTCTTGGAGAACAAAGTGAAAGCCATCACCTGCCACTACAAACACCAACTTTACACCACAACTGCAACTACCATCATTGGCGCCACCACCTACCACTACAACAACAACTTTACACCACAACTGCAACCACCATCATTGGCGCCACCACCACCATAACCACAGCCTCTACCACCATCGATCCCACCGCCTGTACCACCATTATTACCTTTGCACCCCGACCACTATAGACTATTAGCACCACCATTATACCCCCACCACATCCGCCACCAACACCACCACTACTGCCCTGTTGCTATCATCCTCCCCAACAACCTCATTAACATATCCATTATTGTCATTATATATAGCGATATCACTTTTACATTAAAATTTACAAAAAGCTTTACACTACTTTTCATACTCAGAACACTTTCAAAACTATAATATCAAATGATCATGCTTTATTTTACAATTGATTATTCTTAAAGCTCATTAGAAGTAATTTTTATTTAAAGCACAACAATTCCAAACTGACCAATAGTGTAGCATTGGGTTGAAGTATTGAAATAATCACATTTTCAAATGTTAAGATATTATAAGTAGAGTTCTATATTATTATTGTTATTTTTTTTTTGAAGTAGATAATATTAAGAATGTATTAGATGAAGCTGAAACTGAAATGTTCATGGATGCATGACAAAATCAGAGATTGTTCAATTAGTTAATTGACCATAATTTCCTAATGACTAGCTGCCCACCAAAACCCTTGTATTCTTTCTCCCATTATTTCATTTGAAAACTCGAACCTGGATTTTGACATCTAACCAATTTTGTGATACGGATCGATCCCTAGTGCTTCTTAGTTATTAAGTTCTCAATTTAGGATTATTAATCGTCGAGCAAATATGTGTGAATTATTTGTGTCTTTCTGAATACTTTTTCTAATACAGTTATAATAGATGTGCTTAATCCAGAAGTACTTTTAAACATACTATAGCTACTATAAGTGTAACGACCCGTACTGGATTTTATGAAACATCGAGGGCAAGTTTGTAATTTCATTTTGGTTGGGAGATATTTTGTCATGGTTTTTTTTTGGTCTTATTTGGTGTGCCAATGGGGCCCACCCATTTGGTTTTGGTTCCCCGGCTCACTCCCTCTTCTCCTCTCCCTCTCCCCATGTCTTTCCCCAAAAAAAAAAAAAACCTCACAACTCTCTCTCTCAAACTCTTTCACAGCTATCTCTCTCATCTCTCTCTATTATTCTCTCCTTCCCTCTAAGCAACACCCACACACACAGAGACCACCACCATCACCTCACCCTTCTCCACACCTACTCAAGGCTAGGAACCTCAGATGGAATGCCGGATCAAACCGAGAATCAGGCACTGTGAAATCCGTTGGCTTTCGAGGCATTTTTCAACCAAACCACAACGAGTTAGCCGTCGAGAAAGTTTACCCAGTTTCTGGTGACCTCCGAGGCTTTTGAGGCGTTTTCCGGCCAAACCACGACGAGTTAGCCGTCGTGCAAGGTGCATTTGTTAATGGCGTTTCCGTCTTCTCTAGTTTGCGTGACTCTTCGACGATGGAGTAAGGTGAGTGGACCCCTTCTAAATTGCATATTTTACTATTAGAAATGCATACATGAAAAGCATGATTTAATGGTTATGTTTTATGAAACGTTTATGAGTAAATTGGTTTTATGCCTTATGATATTTCATGCATTATTGAATTTACGTTCTTTGTGGTATATATGATGAATGACTATACACTATGAAGATGTTTTAAGATATGATGTTTGAGCTACTGAGCTCCGTTGAGATATATGTTGTTATGTTTGGAAATATTATGTTCAATGCTTTTTGTGCTTATCTAGTGGGCACTATGTTCTGCCTATGGGCGTATGATCTGCCAACGGGCGAATGACCTGCCTTCAGGCGATATTGATACCACTATTTAGCACTCTAAATACGATTGTTGACCTTAAAAACTACCAAGCCTACGTGGCGCGCAGGCCGAGTAATCTATGAGCTAACTACGTCATTCAGTGAATGCGGGGCGTGCCAACTCGTCGGCTGAGCTCGGCCGAGGAGTAAAATTTGTTGATGTTGCGTTGGGTGCGCGGCTGACTTCTGCGTCTTGCGATTGCGGTCGAGGAAGGAACACGTCTCGACCTCTTGGGTTCTCGAACCTGAAGACAAGGCTACTATTCTTACGAAGTTCACGAATCGTCGTCGTCGGATTTGGTCACAGTGATGGTATTCATCAGAGTAAACTCACGCCGAATCGACACCAATGTGGAAGGGCACAAATACTCAAAGCGGATATAAGTCTTAATAGTGAACGTGGTTCGGCCGTCTGAATGCCGAACTCTAAATCCCACTTGAGAGTATCCAATCATAAAATAACTCGGCGTGCAATGTGCCGAGCTCAGTAAGCTGTAACACCTCACTTTGCCGAGAAGGCTAATGAGATGACCTCAATCAATAAGGATTCGGAAACCCTTCTCGACCGAGACTTGGATAGGTAACCAACCGTCCTCGCCGCAGTGCTGTTGATGCCAACGGAAGATGCTGCAAGATCGGCTGATTCTACGGCGACAGAGCTATCTATGCCGACTAAAGATATCACCGGTTGCTTTCACAGTACTGTTGATGCCAACGGAAGATGTGTCAGCGAAAAGAGAAAATAAAAAATCTCAAAGTTGTTGAGAGAGTTTGCGCAGGGCAGTTGTGTGTTGAATTGGAGGGGCTTTGAACGATGCACAACCTCCTCTATTTATAGCACCGGATACCTTCTAGGTCGAGTTAAAACCCTACTCGGATTAGGACTTCTTCTTCTAATCAAACACCATCTCAAGTACTCCTACTCCCATCAGGATTTTGAACCTAACCTTTCTATCAGGCTGTATTCAAAATGTGTCTCGACCTCCTCATCTCACCGGGACTCCTTATCACACCAGGATTTCTGTTAAACGTAGAATTTCCACGCCTCTTCCTTATCCAGGCCGCTCATTTTCCCAATGGGCTCGACCGACTCTAATTAAGCGGCCCATTAACAAGACGACCCCTAACAATAAATCCTTCCGGGCCGAGAATGATTCCACACTCGGCCTAAACTAAATATTTTGGGCCCAAACATTGCCCCCTCGCTTCTGAGGTCTTTGACCTAAATTCTTTAGTTGAGCTCCGACCTTGAAGAAGCGAAACTAATACTCAAAATCCAAATACTTTATTTCCAAGGCGCATTTATTGAGCACGATTGCACAATCTTGATCCTGCTGACCAATACACCACGTGGCATCCTTTAACACGGCTAACCCCTAATAATGACGTTTAAAGCGTGCAGCTCCCTGAACCGTCATACCATCATGACCTTGTTGCTGAGCACAACCATGCCACCTTGATCTGCAAACCATTCAACATCGTGCAAACGCCAAAATGTCTTTCACCATAAATCTCGCCGCCACACGTAATCGTGCGCCCCCCAAAACACGAAACCTTCGTTCTTCTCAACTGGATTATCTGAATGTTTATAATGATTAGCGAAATCTTCGGTCGATTTTACCCTTCATTTTGAATTTCGAACGATTGCCATTCCTTCCACAATTCTATAAATACCGAAATTCTCTCATTTGTACTTTACGCTTTCAAATTCTCTGAAATTTCTTGCCATCGCTCTCCAGTGAATCCCCTTCTTCCAAATCTTCGTCTTCAAACCCCCAACCCAGAAAACTATTCTCGTGTCGCATTTTCAACCCACTTACAATGGCCTCCTTCATCTCCAAGCTTTCCAAGGAATGTGACCAATGCCAGAAAATTATTGATCGAAGTTCGATCAAAACCATACATTTTGAAAGAGACATGAGCACCCCTCATCAAATCCTGGGTCCTCTTTTCAAAGCGACAGTACCACCAACCATCATTGGACTTCTCAAGGAGCACTGTCTATCACCTTTGCTGCAAGGGTTTGAATGGTCGAAGTGGGACTTGGCAAGGCCTCAAGGTTCATGGTCCTCGACCACTCCAACCTGGGCAGCTTGGGTCGTACGAATGGAAAAACTCTTCGGCGAGCAATGGAAAGCCCTAGGCATCTACAACGCCATTCACCTCTCATCCATAGAAGTCATCCTGGACAAGGAGCTCCTCCTAGCAGCCTTATGCTTCTGGTGTTCGGCCACCAACACCATGGTCCTCCCTCTCGGTCCCATTGGTCCCACCATCCTTGACATTACTGCCATCTTGGGGACTTCCCCGACTGGAATCCCAATCGACGCCTCCCTCTCTCTGGTACCCGTCGAACCTTGACCTGAAGGAGTTTTTCGACAAACGGGCCCTTGAGACGCTGAGCGGTGAAGGCCAAACACCATCGAAAGAAGAGGTTCACAAACTTCACAAGAACTTCTTCAACTATAACACCCTCTACCTCCATTTTGCCGGCCGAGGAGAAGAGGCTTTGCGAGAAGGGGAACACGTCCTCTTCTATTAGTACAACAATTTTATCTGTTGTACCAAATCCAATAAGTGTCTGGTCGAGAACATGCCAGTGGCCGAAGCCCTAGCTAGCGGTCATGCTCTAGCACTCAGCCCGGCCATTCTCGCCAATCTCCTACGCTGTTTGGCTGAAACAACCCTAGATAAGGTCGACCCGTACCAGAATGGTCCCCTCTGGGTCTTCCAACTCTGGCTGCAGGTCTATTTCGCCTCTCTTCGGCCAACGATTGCTGATTTCTCGCATACGGAAGCGCTCGGCCCTCAGCTGGCTTCTCGGCCAACACCCCCTCACCAAGCTGAAGAGGTGTTCAGATACTTTTTCGCTCTCGACGATCTTTCTAATGACGAGGTCTTGATCTGTCGTCGTCGAGAATACCCTTCGTCGATCAGGCTTCCTACATCAGCGTGGGGCGCAGATGAAGATGCTGACCTTCGTCAATCCTGGGGGTCTTTCGTGCTTACCCGCGACCTGCCTCTCGGCTGTGATAGTCGTCGAGCGGGTTGGGAAGTGTATCATCCCAACTTCCTTGCTCGGCAGCTTGGCTAGCTCCAAGGTTGCCCGGTCCCCTTTCTCTCCTCACGGTCCGTCCTAAGCTGCGGACGCGAACCTGGTTCTTCAGAGAAGGAATGCAATGAAGCTAAAAAAGAGTTCCAGGAGAGATGCCAAAAATTTCGCCTTCGACCGGTCACTCCAGAATCTCTTAGCACCGATACATTCGGCGATTGGTAGGAAGAATACATTCATAGCTTCTTCAGCGCACCGGTCGAAGACGTCATTAACAAGATCTTCGACGATCGTCCCCACAAGGCTCCTGCTCCCCAACCTAAAGAGGCTACCCATGGTATATAACTTCCATTATATATTTAGATATATATATCCTTATTGTTATTGACTTGGCTTTCAATTCTCAGGCAGCCGAGCGTCGAAAAAGGTAAAAGCGGTGGCTGCAATTGCAGCCAAGAAAAAGGCAATCCCCTATTCCAAGCCGAGTAAACGACCCCGACAGGAGACTGAGATGGCCGCCGCAGTCCCTCGTCCTACAAAACGCGTCAAGAAATTGGCAAACAAAGGGCATCGAGAAATTCATGTCATCTCTAGCCAAATGACGGGAACAACCACTCCCGATGCTTCTCCTTCCACCCCAGCAGTACGCATCCCGACGGTCGTGCAACCGGCTCCGACAGGTCAGGCGCCCAAAGCTCATCCTAACCCTCCAGTCGTGACCGGGCCAAGGACTGCTCCACTGGTCGAGCCAACGACTCCTCCGCCACCGGCCGATCCAACCACTTATCCATTGGTCGAGAAAATGACAGCTTTGGAGCCAATCGTTGCCCCTGTCTTGGAGAAAATGACTTCGGTGGCGAAGAAAACACTCTCCAAGATTCCAAGACAATCAGCGATCATCTTGGAGGTATAATTGTGTGGTTGGTAATTTTCTTTTTCAATTAATGTTAGAATTTCTAACAAACCTTATTCCAGGATGACGAGAGTGACGAAATTTCGCTAGAAAGTCATCCTCAACCAACCAATCCACCTCTTGCGGTCGAAATGATCGGCCAGGTTGATCCCTCTGCAGCCGATCATGGGAAGGGTCTTGCCGTTGAAACTGAAGCAACGACGGAGATGCCAATTCATCCACAGGATCAAAACCTAGGCATCCCTCCCAAGGAAGCCACTTCTGCCCACGTAAGCACCCTTATTATTGATCTCTTAATCACTCTCCTGCCTAAGAATTCTAAACCAGAAAAATATTAAATGTCAGGTGCCCACGTTTTCATTTCACCGAAAATTTTATGCGTCGATAAGCGTTATCTATATCTCTTGGCCACCACAGTGGCCGTCAAATGTAGATAACCTTCATCGACCGCGTGAATTAAGAAGTAGCTTAAAACATTGGGCTCGGCCATTGAGCTATCTGGGTTCGAGCAACGAACCAGCAGACATGGCCGAAGTCTCTTCTCGGCAGGTCTATCATTTCCCCCTTCTTATTTTCTGAAGGTTGACAATTGTTTCTGATCTTGCAAAAGACTTTGAGTCGGGCGGCAAATCTTGTTTAACCGAATACGCGGCTAAAGTCAAGGAAGTCGAGCAGCTAAAGATGGATAAGCGGAATCGGCAAGCTGAAGTCATAATGGGCGAAGTGAGATGGCTAGAGCTGAAGGCTGTTCTTGAAACTCTTCTCCCTTCTTCGCCCTGAATTTATTTGAATGTAACCTGATCGACCTACTCAATCTGTGTATTCTTTTATCAATCTTAATGAAATGAATTTCTATTCCCGCATTTCCCATGTGACCGGATAATACTTCTTTAAAAACTTCCCATTGATTGGTAATCTGTGAACTAAACCGGTCCGGTCTCTAAGATGATATGCGCCTTTGCCGAGAACCTTATGTATGACGAACGACCCTTCCCAATTTGGCGACCATTTGCCGAACCTGGGGTCTTTAATTCCTACGGGCAATACCGTTTGCCAAACTAATTCTCCTTCGCCAAATGTTTTATGTCTAACCTTTTGATTATAGGCTTACTCAGCAATCTGTTTCTGTGCCACCAGCAGGTTATAAGCGTCAAGTCGCGCTTCTTCTAAATCTTCTAACTCCTGTCTCATGGACTGATTATATTCGGCGCTGCACAGACTACTTTGTTCAATCATTCGCAACGAATTTATGCTTAACTCGACTGGTAACATTGCATCGTGTCCGTAGGTTAGTGTATACGGGGTTGTCCCAGTCGCCGATCGGAGTGATGTTCGATATGCACATAAAGCCTCATTCAACTTTAAGTGCCACATGCTAGGCCTTTCCTTTATTATTTTCTTGAGAATACCGATTAACACTTTGTTACTCGCCTCGGCCTGCCCATTTGCTTGTGGGTAATACGGTGTAGACTGTTCAAGCCGAATTTTCAGACTTGCCGTATATTCTTTAAACCTCTCGGCTGTAAAAATTGTGCCATTGTCAGTTATGATCGTTTCTGGCAACCGAATCTGGTCACGATGTGTTCTTCCACAAAGTCGCAAACATCTTTCGACGTTAACTCGGCATACGATTTTGCTTCAACCCACTTAGTGAAGTAGTCGGTTGCTATCAGTATCCAAGCATGCTTGGCAGCCCTAGAAGATGGTGTGATTTTGCCGATTACGTCCATAGCCCATCCTCTAAACGGCCATGGTTTAGTGACCGAGTGTAATGACTCGGCCGGGACCCTTTGTATAGAACCATGAATCTGACACTGTATGCACCATCGCGCGAACTCAATACAATCATTTAGTATAGTTGGCCAAAAGTAGCCGTGCCATCGAAGCAACCATCGCATTTCATGTCCGGACTGATGAGCTCCGCAAATCCCTTCATAGCAGTAATAAACCATCCTCACCTTTTCGGTATAACTCGTTTTGATACACGACATAGTTTGTGGCATGAACTCTTGTCTTGCGATCGTGTTTGATATTGGGGTTGTCAAGATACCGCATAATGGGCCTTCGCCAGTCATCTGGTATCGCCTCGACATCGCAAACATCTATAAGGTATTGTCGGTCTAACAACAAAGGTAAGGACATGACTCTTGTGCGTATCACGTTGTCGTGTCGGAGGACTTGCTGGTTAACCAAGGCTAGGTATAGCTGTCGTAACACGGGTATTTCTCGGCCTAGCTTGCCCATCAGGAGTTGTGCACCGGAGGCGATTCGAGCCAATTCGTCTGCGTCGGTATTATGAATCCGAGAAATATGTTCAAATGTAATACCGTCGAAGGATTCGGCCAAATAGCTGGCAACCATGTGGTAGGGTGCCAGGGTACAACTCATGCATCGAAAATAACCATTAAGTTGGTTAATCACAAGTTCGGAGTCGCCGAGGATGAGGGCACGGGTCGCCCGCAAGTCGTGAAGGATTCTAAGGCCGATGATAATGGCTTCGTATTCGGCTTGATTATTTGTGCAATCAAAATCCAGCTTGAGCGAAAAATACCAACGATCGTGATTTGGGGATTGAATGACAATTCCAACGCCAGCCGAGGATGAAGTACTTGAGCCGTCAAAGTACATCGTCCAATAGTTATCGCGCGTTTCAACTATGCCTATTTCGACGTCGTTGCCCCCAAAACCATATGGGGAAGGGTGTTGAGCAAGGAAATCAACCAGTGCCTGGCCTTTGACAGCTTTCTGGGGCACGTGTTGCAAGCTGAATTCGGACAGCGCTATTGTGCATTTCCCAATTCGGCCTTTTACTATTGGCCGAGTGAGCATGTAGCGGATGACGTCGGTTTGGGCAATGACTTGGGTGACCGATGGGAGCATGTAATGCCTAAGCTTGGAGGCGGCGAAAAATACGGCTAGGCAAAGCTTCTCGACAGCGAAATAATTGATCTCCGGTTGATTGAGATTTCGACTTAGATAAAAAATAGTCTGCTCTCGTCCGGCGTCGTTGTCTTGCGCGATGAGGCAACCGATTGACTCTTCGGCCGCTGAGATATATAGCTTAAGAGGCTTACCGCGCTGAGGTGGTACAAGGACAGGTGGTGTCGTGAGGGAGACTTTGATTTGCGTAAACGCCGCCTGATGCTCGTCTTTCCACTCAAATTTATCTGAGTCCTTGAGTTTCAAAAGCGTAGAGAACACTTTCATTTTACCCGCCGAGTTAGCTATAAATCGGCGGAGGAAATTTATCTTACCGAGTATGGACTGTAGTTGTTTCTTCGTCGTCAGGGGTGGGGCATTGATGATTGCGCGTGCTTTATTTTCATCCACTTCAATCCCACGGTGATGCACGAGGAAACCGAGAAAATTACCGGCTGACACACCGAAGACACATTTGGCAGGATTCATTTTGAGGTTGTGTTGACGCATGCTGAGGAAAGCCTGTTAGAGATCCTCCAGATGTGTCTGCCGACGTGTAGATTTGATTACAACATCGTCAATGTAGATTTCGACGATGGTTCCAATTAAATCATGAAATATGGTGTTCATTGCTCGTTGGTACGTCGCACCGGCGTTCTTGAGGCCGAATGGCATGAGAACCCATTCGTATGTGCCGAGTGCCCTCGGGCAGCGAAAAGCAGTCTTGTGGACATCGGCTTCGGTAATGAAAATTTGGTTGTACCCGGCATGTCTATCCATAAAAGAAAAGATCGCATGATTCGGCGCAACATCGATTAACAAATCCGAAATCGGCATTGGATACTCATCTTTGGGAGTTGCCAGATTCAGGTTTCGGAAGTCGATACAAATGCGCAATGCACCATTTTTCTTTAAAACAGGAACGATATTTGCCAACCATTCAACGTATCGAGCTGTCCGAATGAACCCTGCTTTCAAGAGACGAACGAGTTCATCCTTGATGCCGAGTTGCACTTCGGTTGAGAATCGTCGAGGTGGTTGACGGAAGGGTTTACACCCAGGTTTAATACGTAACTCATGCTCGACAAGAGTGCGATCTAAGCCAGGCATCTCGTGGTAGCTCCAAGAAAAACAATCTTTGAACTCCTCAAGCAGAGCACAAAGTTTGGCTTTCATAGGTTGGGAGAGCAAATCACTAATAAATAAAGGCCGTGGGTCATTGGTCGTCCCAACATTATTTTCCTCCAATGGGTCATTGACTTGAGGCCGATGGTCTTCGAGCTCGGCTGGGGCAGCTTGAATTTTGTCAAGAGATAAGACAGGACCATTATCTCTTTCGGCGAGGAACTCTACGAGGTTAACGCCTGAATTTGGTTGCTTAGAGATAGTATACCAATGGGCCAGCAGTCGTTCCATAGTAGATGAAACCGCGGCCTGACGTTTTTCCCGATCGGTGTCAGACATCGGGATCGGGGATGAAGTCAGCTAACCCGAGTCTCGCCGAATCTTGGTGGACAGTTTCAGTGCCAACCTCGATAGCTTTCTGAACAGAAATCTGAGTCGGCTATCCTTCATCATTGAAACCTTGTAGGGTGATGTAGCCGACGTGGTCATCATAATATCGTGCTTGGATCATGTTAGCTTCGAAGGGCTAATCATCTGTCAGGTGAACAATGATCGAATTGCAGTCCAAAAAAACAAGCACTTGATATAATGACGAAGGAATACTACTGGTTTGATGAATCCAGTTTTAACCGAGCAGTGCATTATACTCGGTCTTGGAGTCGACGATGAAAAAGGCGGTCATGTGATTACGGCCGGCGATGTTTACCGCTAAAGGAAACACCCATTTGGTTTGGGATTTGTCTCCGACGAAACTGCTCATTGTGTTCCCAGAGGGGATGAGTTCGTCGTTAGAGCGACATAACGTCTTCATGATGTTTACAGGCATGATATTGATGGTGGCTCCACAGTCGACAAAAACTTTAGAGACTGGATACCCTTCGATATGGGCCGTGACATACAATGGCTTCAAATGATGAAGTTTAGCCGATGATGATCAAGGAAATAATTCGGCCAAAGCTGCCTTGAGGTTGTCATCTTTTGTTGTTGACTCGACTTCGGTAACAGTTACAAAATCAATGTGACCGGTTTCCTCGGCAACTACGTCGCCGTCGAGGAAATTCGGTTGAGATATGCTCGGCTGAAAATCAGTGGGTAAAACATGGATTATACTGATTTCCATGTTATCCAGGACAGACGGGCCCATCGGGTTACGATCATCCTCTTCAGGCTCTTCTCTTTCCTGGTCACCGACTGCGGCATCTACTTCCGTCGGAGTTGTACTAAGAGACTCATCGGTTCCTTCTTCGATGGTTTGTTCTCGCGGTGTCTCTTCGGAAGTCTGTTTATTCTGTTTATGTGCCTCAGGTTCGTCTGAAATCGGAATTGTGCCTGAGATTGGTGACAGGATACGAGCTTGCTTTTGGTACATTATACCGGCATCCCTGGTGTCGAGATAAGCATCCAACCGTGCGACTCGCGTTATTTCATCAGCCGTAAGGCCGAAGAGAGAAACGGCCGAAAAGACTTCGAAGTGGTATCGTAAATACTGAAGGTCCTCCAATGAGAAATGAAGGTCTGCCGCATTGATATCAGTGTATGGGTCGACTTCAAAGCCAAGGACTCGAGCTTCTCGTATGTGCTAGAACCTAGCTTTCAACCTTGGGTATGAGGTCTTTTGAATAATCCGCTCGGCATCCGAGCAAGTTAGGACGAGATCAATTGTATCTTGACATGCTTTCGGCAAACCATATAGATCGTTAGCCGAGTGCTTTTTTTGAAACTCTCGCATATATTCCAAGGCCTTCCCGATGAATGGTGGATGTAAATTTCGTCGAATTTTGATCAAAGGTTCTTGTGGGGTTAGCAGGGGGAGTTTGCTTTCAGCTTCCTGCCTGAAATGCTCGAGGCGTGCCTTCATTTCCCCGGGCCGATGAAGAAGTTTGATCCGTTTATCAGCCTCCTTAAATGTGGTTTCAAAACCTTGATTGACCAGCCGTTTCCCTTGAGCCAGTTCTGTCATAATAGTTGAGGATGGTCGTTCATCATCATTGGCATTTGTTTCCTTCGGCCGCCATTTAGGGACCAAAGTTTGTTGGGCTGCCCATCGGCGGGCTATGCAGTTTATTCTTTGGTGCCGACGTTTCTGGGATTTGGACAATGCAGTGTAGACTCCTTTTGAAGAGTGATATGTATACCAACGCTGGTCTCGAGGTTCGGGAGGTTTGAAAGTTTTCTAGCTCTGCAATGATTCCGAGCTGCTAGAATTGCGTATGTAGTAATCTTCGTCATAAAACGAAGCATCGAAGTCGAGGCGCCGCCTAACTGAAGGTTTCTCTTTAACCAGCATCTTAGGGTCGAGCCTATCAAAAACCTCTTGATGTTGACCTGCGTCGAGCACCTTCCGCTCTGTTGCGGCTGTAGGTTGTTCCATCATAGCCGGAGATGACTCTTCCTTCGGCTCGGCGTTGACATTTGCTTTACACTTTCTGCATAAAACCGTCGACCCACCTTCTTCATCAGTGCTATAATTTGTCATGGGCTTGACAATAGCGGGTCCCGTGAGAGCTATATGTGGTTTGTTTAATCGGAAATCAGCATTGAAACGTGGCCTAGAATTCTGATTTAGAAAACGTTGCGTTGTAACAACCTCTGCCTTCTTTTTTCCTTTGTCCCTAGGTAGGCGAGCATCTACCATATTTACTGTTGCCGTGGGAAATGGGTCGGTATCGACACTCATTTTCTTCTTCGGAAATCTGAGTTTGCCGTTATCAATCCAGCTTTGGACGTTATCTCGAAACACGACGCAGTTATTTGTCGTATGTTTGCTTGAATTATGGTACTTGCAATATATCTTTCCTTTAAGCTCTTCGGCCTTGGGAATGTTATGCCCAGGCCGAAGTTTGATGATCCTCGCTGATAACAATTGATCAAAAATTACGTCGGCCTTTGTAATATCAAAAGTATAAACTTTTGACGTTTCCGTTATTTCTTCAGTGGCCGAGCGGGTTTTGACATCCTTAGAGTCAATTTGAGTCAGTGCCTTGAAAACTTATGGCTTATCTATTACTATTTCAGCTGCGTCCACGCTGACGCATTGAGACTCCTCACCTTCGGTCGATGCGTAACTGACAGTGGGATTTTTGTAGATCGTCCATCGGGATGGGGCTTTCAAGATCTTCTCTTCTCGGAGCAAATAATCATATTGCTCGACATGCTGGGCTAGTTCATACATATCCCGAAAGTTTGCCCCCAAGAATTTCTTTTTGTATTCTACGTCAAGACCGTTCAGAGCAAGTCTAACAAATTCGACTTCGGGGAGAGGTACTCGGCACCAATTCCTGGCTGATTTAAATCTGGTAAGATAATCCATTGGTGACTCATCAGATGCTTGAGCCATCCTTGCTAATGAGGACACTGACATTTCCATCCCTGGCCGATAAAACTGCTCGTGAAATTTCTCGACCAACTCCTCCCAACTCTGGACGGAATTCGGTGGGAGGTTGATATACCAAGCAAATGCTGAACCGGTCAACGAAAAGTTGAAAAGTCACAGCTTGTGAAAGTCACTATTGACATCTCCGCATTGCGCGGTGAAACGAGCCACATATTCTAACGAGGATAAGGATAATTCTCCAACGAACAGGCCAAAATCTGGAATTTTGAAACCTTTAGGATATTCGAATTTTTCCACATAAGCCGGGTATGGATGGATGAACTTAGGGAATTTCGGCCTTTTTTTCATGGTCGAATCGATCATCTGCTGGACCTCGGTCATATCAACAGATGTTGATTCCCCTCTCTGGTCGGATCCATCTGACCGACTGCTTGATCCTCCTTTGTCCAAGTCAATTTATTTGAGCTGAGCAGGGATTGGCTCGGCCTGTACTATTGGTACCAGATTATTTCTTAGTGGCAATTGCCGGGAAAGATCGAATGACTTGCCTTCACAAACCTTACTAACCAATATTTCAAGTAATCTGGTTTGCGTCTCACTGGTACCGTGTATCACGTCATGCAGTTTATCGATTCCTCGACTAAGCGTCTGTTCAACCGTTCGAGACTGCTCGTCAAGTCGTTTCCGAATAAACGATCTTGTTGGTGGATCAGATCCTTCACCACCATCCTCGTCACAATCTTCCACTATCCCTTCATTGAGAACGCATGTGTTTCTGTTAGGGATTTCTAGACTGCGAAGCTGACCGCCGAGATTAACTTCCCTTTCTCGACGAGTCGCGCTTGTGGACTCAGGTGTCACGGCGTTAAGGGGATTCTGCGCCTATGGCACACTTTGTCCTATGTTCTGAATTGGCAAATCGGCTGTTGATTTCCACATAGTTGTTTTCTTTTTTACCGATCGCGTTTCAATTGGCATGAACTTCATAGTTTAGCACTGGGTCCCACTGGGCGTGCCAAAATGTTAACCCTAAAAACTACCAAGCCTACGTGGCGCGCAGGCCGAGTAATCTATGAGCTAACTACGTCCTTCGGTGAATGCGGGGCGTGCCAACTCATCGGCCGAGCTCGACCGAGTAGTAAAATTTGTTGATGTTGCGTTGGGTGCGCGGTTGACTTCTGCGTCTTGCGATTGCGGTCGAGGAAGGAACACGTCTCGACATCTTGGGTTCTCGAACCTGAAGACAAGGCTACTATTCTTACGAAGTTCACCAATCGTCGTCGTCGGATTCGGTCACAGTGATGGTATTTGTCAAAGTAAACTCACGCCGAATCGACACCAAAGTGGAAACGCACAAATACTCAAAGCAGATATAAGTCTTAATAGTAAACGTGGTTCGGCCGTCTGAATGCCGAACTCTAAATCCCACTTGAGAGTATCCAATCATAAAATAACTCGGCGTGCAATGTACCGAGCTCAGTAAGTTGTAACACCTCACTTTGCCGAGAAGGCTAATGAGATGACCTCAATCAATAAGGATTCAAAAACCCTTCTCCACCGAGACTTGGATAGGTAACCAACCGTCCTCGCCGCAGTGCTGTTGATGCCAACGGAAGATGTTGCGAGATCGGCTGATTCTACGACGACAGAGCTATTTATGCCGACTGAAGATATCACCGATTGCTTTCATAGTGCTGTTGATGCCAACGGTAGATGTGTCAGCGAAAAGAGAAAATAAAAAATCTCAAAGTTGTTGAGAGAGTTTGCGCAGGGCAGTTGTGTGTTGAATTGGAGGGGCTTTGAACGATGCATAGCCTCCTCTATTTATAGCACCAGATACCTTCTAGGTCGAGTTAAAACCTTACTCGGATTAGGACTTCTTCTTCTAATCAAACACCATCCTACTCCCATCAGGATTTTGAACCTAACCTTTCTATAAGGTTGTATTCAAAATGTGTCTCGACCTCCTCATCTCACCGGGACTCCTTATCACACCAGGATTTCTGTTAAACGTAGAATTTCCACACCTTTTCCTTATCCAGGCCGCTCATTTTCCCAATGGGCTCGACCGACTTTAATTAAGTGGCCCATTAACAAGAAGACCCCTAACAATAAATCCTTCCGGGCGGAGAATGATTCCACACTCGGCCCAAACTAAATATTTTGGGCCTAAACAACGATAAATGTTTTATTGAAAGGTTTTATGGCATGCTAGGGTTTTCAGAAAACCTAATACTTATTATGCGATATGAGTTTTCAGAAACTTTGGGGGTTAGTACGTTGTTGAATAATTATGTTAGTATTACTTATATATCAACTTGGTTAACTCATGTTTTGTTTTGTGCTCCCTTAGGACTTAGAATTGAGGTATACAATCCCGAAGTCAAGACACTCCTGCATCGGCATCTTCAAGTCCTCTCAATGTAAGTCCCATCCATTTGTTAGTTCGATTTTATATTATTCCTTTCTAGTGTTCCGAATTAGTTGTATACTTTAAACACGTTCCATAATTGCATAATCATTGTATTTAAATTTATAAGTATTGTCTATATTTATTATTTCTCATGCATCCTAATATGGCTTCATCACCTTTGGGTGTTGGCCAGCACGTGCCTATCCTGGTGTTTGATGAATATCAGGGTCGGGCATGTCAATTTGGTATCAGAGCGTGGTTTGTTCAGAGCGAACTTAGGATGTTCTGTTACTGTAGTTGTGTGTCGGTCATGACATCATTTAGGTGTTAAGACTTCCGAATTTGATGCTATTCGACGCAGTCGTCTAAACCTTTCTCTGTTTGAATTGTCACCTTCTAGTTGAAAAATAAGAATTTGTGTTGGGATTGTGCCTCATCGGTGACGAAATGGATTGTTGGACGACTTTCAACATCGAACTGATACTTTGCAACATGAATTCCTTAGGAATTGCGAGCAAAATCGGTTTTGCATTGAAGTTACATGGATTAGAAGTCTCAATAAGAGGAAGTCTGGTTAAGACCAGCTGAAGATCCGAGATAGCGATGCCACTCTGCGACATGCGTTCCCTAGGAATTACGAGCAGAGTCGGATCTACATATGAGTGTTTGGAAACGGAAAGTTTTTTTTAATGGTATGAGTTGGTTAAGACCAACTCGAGACCCGAAATGGTGATGCTACTTTGCAACATGCATTCTTTAGGAATTGCGGGCAGAGTCGTATCTATATAGGAGTGTGGTGAAACGTTAAAAAACTAAGTGGTTTGAGTTTGGAAGATCTGAATTGGTGATGTCATTCTGCGACATGCGTTCCCTAGGAATTGCGGGCGGAGTCACATCTATATGGAATTTGCTTGAAACATTCGAAGTTCGTGTTGGAGAGAGCGAGTAAGCGCTAGATGTTGTGAAGTTTAATAAGTGTTAGTTTGGTAGGATCGAATCAATGTCCTCGAACTCGCTTTTGCCGAGAAAATTCGTGTGGTTCTTTAGAACAATTCTCGTCGATTGTTCTATCGATAACCTTCTTCCATACTCCAACCATGAGGTCAAGTTCATAAACATCGACATTCAGCTGTACGTCAAATTCTTCAAGTGTTGTTTTTATTTTAGAGTAGATACTCTTCTTGGGAGTTTCTTTGGTAGCATACGTTATTCTCATCAATTTCCAAAAGGGGTTAGGTACTCTTCAATTGAAAATCCTCACAAGATGTTGTGAAATATGAAATGTCTTTCATCTTGTCAAATTCTATCAGCAGTTCTTAACTATTATTTGAGCTTAGACCTACTTACTTTTTGGCTAAGAAACCAGTCAACCTTATGCGATGCTGACGACGAACAAAGTTTTTGACAACTGGGTATTGTCTCATTTGATCGTAGCATTTACACTTTCGAATTTCTGCGGTGGTGTATTATTAAATGTTTGGCTACACGCTGATGCAGCATGATCAAGTCACGATTGAAACTGCATGATGTGAACCATCCTATCTTTGACGTAGAGCTGATAATGATTTTTCTTGCTGTAAAATCAGGTGACGTTTTCTCTACAGTGATAAATGTTGTATCCTTTTTTACCAAAAAAGTTGTAGTGTGTTTTCACACAGAAATAATTGAGTTTGTGACTAAAGAGGTGGATGGAACTCATCGGTGAATTGATTGCACCTTTGAGTACCATCATGGTCAAACAACTGTCGTAGATGATGCTCTTAGTCAGAAATCCCATGGACAGTTTACCTCTATCCGAGCTATCCATATCCCACTATTGTTTTCTCTCCGAAGAATTAGTTTTACTTTGGCTTTCGATCCACGGTGAGTATTGTCAGCTCACATTTCAGCGTATGCCATGCATGCTGGTAGTATTCAATTGTACCACTATTTTCATCCACTTTATTACTGGCATTGTATGAATGGGATGTCATTGAATATGTGAGTAGATGTCTGATTTACTGGTAAGTGGAAACGGTGAGATGGAAGCCATTGGATTTATCTCAATTTCCTTCTATTCTTGTTTGGAGGTGGGAAGAAATTCCCATGATTGTCCTTCTTGGGTTGTGGATAACCCCATTAAGGATGCGAATGGAAATGGGTGAATGTCACCATAGATTTCCGATACAAACCATCTTGTACACGTGGAGACTATGATGACGTTTCGGTATTTGTTGATCAACTCACTCGTCGTATTATCTACCAGTCTGTGAGGACTACAGTTTCGACCACTTGGCAAAAAATTTCATTCTAGTCTTTGTTAGACCGACGTCTCGATTACCATCGATTTCGACCTTGATCTCAGTTTCACCTCATGGTACTAGAAAACATTTTAGTCAACTTTGGATTCTTGCTTACCTTACGACACTTCATATATTTTCACTTCATATAGTTTCTATAGCAGACAAACTGTTTAGGAGAACCACTAAGATCCGAAAGTTTTAACCGGAACCATCAGTCATTCAACCACCCATTAACATTCTATCGATCGAATCATTACCACTGGTGTTTGATCATCCTTGAGTTTATCGTTGTAACAAGTTGTTGTGAAAGTTAGAATGGGAAAAAAGTTTGAGTTCCCGTCTATCAGATTACTTCAGACTACCACCCAAGTCGAGTCCACATTCAACCATCTCGACCTGCCACCACAAAATTAAGTTAGGTACTTACACGTATTCTTGCATCAAAGCTACGCTTTCATTCCAATTATCCTATGGTTTAGATTTGTTGGACTTGTTTTGACCCTTAAATTTGTGAGTGTTCACTTAGCCTTCTCGGCATAGCTATTCGCTAAATCAAAGAGAAAACTTTTCAATGAATCATCTTGCGTAGGCATTGTGAATTTCATTGTTCTGGTTCTCGATGTATCGTCACTTTTGTACCTCATCGTGATGCGCGTTTCACTTATAAGTCTTGTGAAGTTTTCGTGAAGGTCTTAAGTACTAAGTTGTTTATCTTGTATCGCATTTTTATTTGCAGACTGTTGGACAGTCTTGAACAAACTATCTAGATCTTGAAAGACGTGTAGCATTTTTTTAAATTTATTTATTGTTTCTGATTGATTAGATTTTGCACCAAGTTCTTTTAGAGTAGTTACGACAATAGTTTTATTTTCAGTTTGTGTATGGCACTATTTTATACTTGGTATGCTTGCGCCATTAGGAAATTACTACTTGCTTATCGAGACAATAATGTGTTGTCGATATTGCGGGCGATCAACTGTGATATCGATGGCTTATTTGTTGGATTCGTCAAGCAAGTGGACAGGTAGACCCGTCTACGATAGTTGGTACTGTTTAGTTATTGTTAAGGCTCGACCTAAAGACGCACCTGTTCTCGGAGTACGTGACGTTACGAATGCTTGGGCGAGACCCCACTTCCACTCTCGACTTCAATTTTCAGTACAAGTATTTTAACTTGCCTTATTATAGTAATATATTTGTATTTTTTACGTTACAAATGTTTGGTCAAGTCTTTTCCACTTTTAGTTCTAAGTTAAAGTACTAGTTTTCGACCTTTATGTTAGTATGTACCTATTTTGACGTTATCGTATTATACTTATCTATTCTTAACCTTACGTCATTATGTATTTTCGACTTTATATCTTTATAAAGTATGTTTCTACTCTTATACTGATAGGGGAATAAGGTATGAGCCTGGATGCATCAAAGAGGAACCATTGCAACCTGCTCGCGACGGTGTGGCATTTTCTCTTTGATGCAACCGCTTTGACTTGATTTCTTCTTATATTTATATTCTTCTTATCTTCGATATATTTATGTATAGCAAGTTATTTCAAAATTCGAGGATGAAATTTTCTTAACAAGGTTAGATTGTAAAGACCCATACCGGATTTTACGAAACATCGAGGGCAAGTTTGTAATTTCATTTTGGTTGGGAGATATTTTGTCATGGTTGTTTTTTTTTTTGGTCTTATTTGGTGTGCCAATGGGGCCCACCCTTTTGTTTTTGGTCCCCCGGCCTACTCCTTTTTCTCATCTCCCTCTCCTTGTGTCTTTCGCCCAAAAAAACCTCACAACCCTATCTCTCAAACTCTTTCACAGCTATGTCTCTCATCTCTCTCTATTATTCTCTCCTTCCCTCTGAGCAACACCCACACACACAGAGACCACCACCATCACCTCAACCTTCTCCACACCTACTCGAGGCTAGGACCCTCAGACGGAATGCCGGATCAAACCGAGAACCAGGTACAGTGAAATCCGATGGCTTTCGAGGCATTTTTCGTCCAAACCACGACGAGTTAGCCGTCGAGAAAGTTTATCCAGTTTCCGGCGACCTCCGAGGCTTTCAAGGTGTTTTCCGGCCAAACCACAACGAGTTAGCCGCCGTGCAAGGTGTGTTTGTTAGTGGCTTTTCCGTCTTTTCTAGTTTGCGCGGCTCTTCGATGACGGAGTAAGGTGAGTGGACCCCTTCTAAATTGTATAGTTTACTATTAGAAATGCATACATGAAAAACATGATTTCATGGTTACGTTTTATGAAACGTTTATGAGTAAATTGGTTTTACGCTTTATGATATTTCATGCTTTATCGAATTTATGTTCTTTGTGGTATATATGATGGATGACTATATACTATGAAGATGTTTTAAGATATGATGTTTGAGCTACTGAGCTCCGTTGAGATATATGTGCTTATGTTTGGAAATATTATGTTAAATGATTTTTGTGCTTATCTAGTGGTCACTATGTTCTGCCTACGGGCATATGTTTTGCCTACGGGCGAATGACCTACCTTCGGGTGATACTGATACCACTATTTAGCACACTATATACGGTATATGTTTTATTGAAAGGTTTTATGGCATGCTAGGGTTTTCAGAAAACCTATTACTTTTTATACGATATAAGATTTCAGAAACTTTGGGGGTTAGTAGGTTGTTGAATAATTATGTTAGTATTACTTAGATATCAACTTGGTCCACTCATGTTTTGTTTTGCGGCCCCTCAAGACTTAGAATCGAGGCATACAATAATGGCGTCAAGGCACTCCCGCATCGGCATCTTCGAGTCCTCTCGGTGTATGACCCATCCTTTTGTTCGTTCAATTTTATATTATTCCTTTCTAGCATCCCGGATTAGTTTTATGCTCTGAACATGTTCCATAATTGCATAATCATTGTATTTAAATTTATAAGTATTGTCTATATTTATTATTTCTCATGCATCCTAATATGGCTTTGTCACATTCGGGTGTCAACCAGCACGTGCCTACCCTAGTGTTTGGTGAATATCAGGGTTGGGCGTGTCAATAAGGTTATTGATCGTGAAATATCACTTGCTACAAAATTATATGATAACTATTGCTCTTTGATGGGTTTTTAGGGTAGAGATTTTCAAAGAAGCAATGTGAATGTATAGTAATGGCTTTCTAATTAAGAATTTTAAGTATGGTTTATAGACTTAATTAGTGCTTCTCGGAATTAATGTGGAATTGACCAGACATCCGTCACTCAAACAAATCCAAAATTTTATACGTTAGAACAAATGAAAGTGAAAGATACGCTAAAGAAAGTTGCAGAGCTTAATTAATTAGACTTTGGAAATGTGTGTTATGTAGGGGAGACGAAATGGTAGTATTCTTGGGTTAGAATTTGGGAACTTTAACAAAAAGCTCTCGATACTGTTCACTTTAACGAAAAAGCACATTTTTACTCTAAAAAGTCAGTCCTGGTATTATTCACTTACAACACATTTTTGTCATTTTCGTTAAAACTCAAAGTTTTCAAGCCATTTTCATTAGTTTTCCTTTAGAATTTTGGGTTATAAGTTAAATATGTAATAATATATGGGGAGTTGTTATTGATACTGTAAAAAAGTTAGCTTAGACTCATAATAGTTGCGAAGATGTGAAGACGTAAGGAGAAATTACACTTTGTATACTGAATTTTTTAAAGTGCTAATAGCAATTGTGAATATGTGAAGAAATGTCCTACATCAGAAAGTTAAGAGTATTACAACGACTTAAAAGCTGGTCAAATTACCAGACTCTGTTGTTCTGTTCTCTAATTATTTATTTGATTGTATTTGTAAGAAGTTACAGTATGTACAAGGAATTGATTTGTAAGAAATAAGCAATGATTTCCGTTCATGTGTTTACTAAAGTAATGGCAAATATAAGGACACATTACTAGGGCTGGTTCGGTATAGGATACCGAACTGAAAACCATATCGCAATTCCCAAACCAAAATTTTTGGGAATTCCAATTTCAAGACCGATCCCAAACCAAATTTTTGGGAATCCCAAATTTCGAGAATCCTGAAATAGTTTCAGGATTTTGGGACAAATTGGGATTCAATTTTGATTTTGGGCTATTGGGCTAAAACTTGACATATTGGGCTTTTGGGCTAAAATTTAGCCTTTTATATTGAAATTGTCAGCCCAATTTCGTTAATACCAATCTGTCATACATACAAATATGTCATATGTGCGTTTGTGCAATCTATTTTGAGCCACCAATGCAATCTATTTTGGACCTTTAACTTCATACATACCAATATGTGTGATCATATATTTATAGCCCTAATTGAAATATGAAATTATGAATTGTATTTGAATTTTTCAAATATATTTTACTACACCTGCATGCAACAAAAATAAATTAAGTAACAAACCCAAAAGCAAAAAAATTAGTTACAAGTCAAAGTTTCAAAATAAATTAAGTTACAAACCAAAAGCAAAAAGAAAAGCTTAAAGTTTATGAAGATTGTTGGCCTCTTTGGCCACTTCAGCCCCTTGATCTTGTTGATGGTTGTGGTTGCTCCCTTCTTGTTGGTACTCTTCCCCTTGATGTTGATGGTTGAGCCCTTCCCCTTAAAATGGGTGCTCGTGGAGGTAGTGATTGATTTTGATGTTGTTGAACTTCAACTTGAGGTGGTCGAGGAAATGGAGGTGGCATTTCATTTCCTTGTGTTGTATTCTCCTCACCTCCCAAATTAGCCGTGCCTAAAACAATAAACCACAAATCATTTAGATTGAATTATAGAAATAGATAATAAATACTAAGAAAATAAAAGAGGAAATTAAATTATTTACTTACTTTTTTCTAAGCGTTCAAGTTCTTTGTAGAAATTGAATTCGTCGAGTGTAGGCTCCTTGTAGAAACAAACTTCATTTCCTCTAAGCCAATCACTTGTACACACTAAAGCCTCAACCATTTTAGGTGTTGAGGAAGCTCTAAAAGGATCAACAACTTTCCCACTAAGACTAAAGGCATTCTCACTAGCAACGATGCTACTAGGAAGGGCCAATACATCCTTAGCAACTTTACTAAGAGTTACATATGTACCACTATTTCCTTTCCACCAATCCAAAAGATTGAAACCCTCATATGTTATGCTTTGATGTAGATCATTGAAGTACATATCCACTTCATTGGCTATCTTATTTTATTGTGCCATCGCTCTCTTTTGATGGATCCTCCACATCCGGATCATTATCCCAACAATCTTCATAATAATCATCATGCATATAATCTTGAGGTGAGGGAGTGCCTAGTTGAAGGTACCACTAGGTTGGTTTTGTTTTCGTTTTCCTAATACCGAGACCATAGGTGTACTAGATTGGCTACTAGACCCATCCATCCTAACAAATATAATAACAATGCACATTAATATATCACAACCACAGTTTAGCATATATCCAAATTCCAATACAATAAATCACATATCCAATTCAAATGCAATAACATATTCAATATGTGCAAAGTAAGCACAACATTAAATTTTAAATCTATGCATGCTAAATGGAATTTCTTAAGAGGAAACAATTAAAGAGAATTCTCAAATCATATCTATTTGGATAGAGTACTAAGGAAACAATTAAGGAGAATTCTCAAATCAAATAATATATATTCTCAAATCAAATCATATTACAACAAACTTTCAAATACGCATAGTTAGAACAGATCAAGGAAGAAAAGGACATTCAAAATCTATTGCAACTCCCTAAACCTTCTCATAGCGACGCAAAAGAGATTCTTCTTCAACAAGCGTTGCTTGCATTCAAAGAATGAGGTAACAGATGGTGACCTCACTTTTGTCAAGTAACATATGCATTTCTAGTTTCTAATATAAAAGACATCAACCCAAAGCAACATCAAACTCGAATTCCTTTAAATTCAGTGGTATTATAGACTATCTTGGCACAACCATGATCAAGCCAATAATTTCAATTCTCTTTTTATGCAACAAATGAAGGATAACTTATCCAACCTAGTTACTGTGTAACTCAATGATAGGGATTTTACTACTCATGTGAATGGGATAAAAACTCCTATAATACTTGCAAGAATTACAAGGTTATTGTAGTATAAACGGATCTCGCAAGGTCGTTCTCCACATGGATTATTACTTAATTCAAAGCTAACCAAATTCCAATTAATTATTGTAAAGTAGAAATTGAGATGATTGATTTTTATGGCCTAATTTAATAAAACGAAATTAACTAATAAAAATAAGACAATCTGTAATATTAAAACTAGAGGGAAAAGAAAACAGTTTTGGGATAAATCAAATTAAGAAAGCACTAGGGTTCCACCATCACCTAGCAATCTTATGAACTTTTACCAATTACTTATGATCTACACATGCCACTTTGAAGGTTAGGTTTTCCTAATTTATATTCTACTTGGAACCTCCAACATAGAATGTATATCTAACTTGCAACCCGTCCGGACGTTCGGATCAAATCTGAACATGAAAGACTCATTATGCTTTATGAAAACCCTTTGAAAAACCATGCAATCCTTAAGACGTGGTGTTCATCCTAAGTGAAATTACAATTATTAATCACAAGAAGCCAGCGTTAATTTCAGGGAACCTTCCGACCAAAATTGCATCAAATTACTTTTCTAAAGATCCTAATGGTGATCAGGCATTAAGACAATTAGATAGTTTTTATCCCGGTGATTAACAATTCAAAGTATGCATGCAATCAATTATAAGCAATTAAATAAAAATCACATATTCATGCTAAGGCTCAAGGCTTTTGCCCTAGCAAAAGAAATTAGTTACACATATTCATAATTAAAATCATGGAAAATATTATTAAGAAAAGGATTGAAAGCACCTTCAAGTAGAAAATCTCCAAAACCCTAGCAATTCTCTCTGTCTCCAAAATTTCATAAAATAAAGCGTGCTAAAAAAATTGTAGACGGCCAAGCAATATATCTGCTAAGCCCCCACACAAACCCTAAAAACAGGTCCTTTATTCCCACTAGGAAACTAATAATAATAATAAAATAAAATAGGAAATATAACCCTAAATTAAATGGTAAAATTCGCCTAAAATCTGAACAGCCACGTTTTGGACCCATAAGCTGCTCCAAAACCGGTCCAATATAGCTGTATTTAATGTTTGAAACATTCTGAACACTTCTCCAGAAGGCCACGAACCCATCAGATGTCATATCAGGCTCCAAAAACATAATTAAGCCCAAAAACGTCATTTCCAACACTGCGCACTGCTTCTTTATTCCATCGCCCGAAAATAACTGCTTGGTGGAAAAATCCCAAATTTTGATACAATCAAGCTAAGTGACTCACGGACGTCCTCCAACTAGAATTACTCCAAAATCCGTCCATTTGGTCCTGTTTTGCTCCAGAGGAAGTCGAAAGTCCTATATTGAAAATACAATTCAAAGTATCAAAATTCTTCCAAAATATTAACCAAAATATACAAAGATTAGGGTAAAACATATAGTATAAAATTTACTCATCACTCAACACTATAAAATTCACTGAAACAAATGAATTGCTCTACCCACATAATAAACAATGAAGACTCAGAAGCCAAAGAATTTCAAATGCGATTATGCAAACAAGAAGGAAGGGAGAGAAAAAATCTATACAAGAATGTATTATCAAACATATAACGTATACAGGTTTTCAATTACCTACTAGCACTAAAATTTTCAATAAAGATACCATAAAACATCAGAAGTTTCAGCAAAAGTTTCAACTTCCAAGAATCAAAACATCGGAGCCATGTACATCATTGTTTAAGCATAATACAACATCAACTGGACTACACTAGACTGCTCAACCCCCATTACATATCTTCTACTTCATGACCCTCAAAACAAGAACTCGGCAACACAAACTCAGCACATCTATTACGCAAAATAACAAAATCTAAGGCTGCAATTCACCCAAGCACAATTCTTTTCAATGCTAATTCAACCACATCAGCAACAAAAATGCAAGAATTCTTCTTTATTTTTCGATGTAATTATCGAACAGATATCATATACACAATCTAAAATATCCTCCTCCACATCTGGATATATACTCAACATTAACATCAAATCTTAATTTCCCGTAACCAAACAAGATGCTAAATCAAATAATGGACCAAAAAAAAAGTTGAGTTTGAGAGATGATTTTTGACATACCGGATCATTAACCTCAAGTTCAAGTTTCAACAATCTCTTTCTTTACTCTGTTTGGTAAAGGCTAACTGTATAAACCATAAATCATCAACCTCCATATCAGTATCTTCCAAGTGCTAAATTTCACAAACCCTAACTAAAATTCGAACCCTAAATTAATATCAAAATTTACCTGATTTGGGGGAGAATTGGTGCACCATGGATGAAGAAGTCGAGAGACAGAGAGAGAAAGAGATCAGAGAAGTGAGTGGCATTGGTGGCCGTGGCTCTCCCTCTGTGTCATGAAAGAAGGCTCCTCTATAGTGAGGGATGAGAAGTCGAGAGAGAGAGAGAGAGAGAGAGAGAGAGAGAGAGATCAGAAAGGTGATAGGTCAGTCGAGAGAGAGGTGAGTCACTTGTGTGATGTGTGTATGGCCAGATTCGAAGACGGAGAGAGAAATCAGCGAGGGTGATGAGGTGAGGTCGAGTCAAGAGACGAAGAAAGAGAGTGACTAAGTTCTAAGGGTTTGATTTGTATTCAATGGTTGAGATTAAATCTCAACCAAATCCGACAGCTATTACAATTCCAAATATATATTTAAAATTAAATAATATATATTTTTTATCTCGGTTATGTTCGGGATTACCGAACGAATGAAAATGTGAGACTGATTCCCGTATCGAAATTTCGGGATTGGTTCGGTATTGGGTACTGAAATTTTTGGTATTTTCGGTTTGGAATATTTGGTATATTTTTCCACCCCTACACATTACGTAAGGGTAATCGGAATAGAAAAGCGGAATTGAATTCCGATTATAGGATACTCCGGTGTTTATCAAATATTGGGAAATCAAAAATTCAGTGGACTCAAGTAAATTTTGGAAATTTGAGGAACTGGATTCCCTACAATTTGATGGTACTTGGATTCCGAATTGCTGGGATAATTGGAATTAACTTTCTCTCCCAATTATGCCTTCATTTATTCTTAAATTTTCAAAATTGCCCTTCCTATTAACCCATCAAAACCCTAGGGTTATCTCACTTTCTCTTTAGTGCATCTCCATTTCTCTTCATCCGCAACTCTTATCAAATTTACGTACAGTTTAACCCTGTTTGTCTTCTGCGTTTTCATCTCTATATTGATTATGGTTACGTAAACAGGCCATAAATTCATCTATTACAATTCCAAGGGTTTGATTTGTATTCAATGGTTGAGATTAAATCTCAACCAAATCTGATATCTATTACAATTCCAAATATATATTTAAAATTAAATAATATATATATTTTTATTTCGGTTCTGTTTGGGATTATCGAATGAATGAAAATGTGAGACTGATTCCCGTACCGAAATTTCGAGATTGGTTCGGTATTGGGTACTGAAATTTTTGGTATTTTTTCGGTTCAGTTTGGAATATTCGGTATTTTTTTTCCACCCCTACACGTTACGTAAGGGTAATCGGAATAGAAAAGCGGAATTGAATTTCGATTATGGGATACTCCGGTGTTTATCAAATATTGGGAAATCAAAAATTCAGTTGACTCACGTAAATTTTGGAAATTTGAGGAACTGGATTCCCTACAGTTTGATGGTACTTGGATTCCGAATTGCTGGGATAATTGGAATTGACTTTCTCTCCCAATTATGCCCTCATTTATTCTTAAATTTTCAAAATTGCCCTTCCTATTAACCCATCAAAACCCTATGGTTATCTCACTTTCTCTTTAGTGCATCTCCGTTTCTCTTCATCTGCAACTCTTATCAAATTTACGTACAGTTTAACCCTGTTTGTCTTCTGCGTTTTCATCTCTATATTGATTATGGTTAAGTAAACAGGCTATAAATTCATCTACTGGGTATCTCATTCTTTCTCATGGTAAGTAAACATGCACTTAAAAGATTAAACCTGTGATCTACCACTCCGTAATGTTACTTGAGTTGACTCTTAAACATATTAAAATACATTAATTTAGAGTAATGTTAGGTAGATTAAATTTGTAAACTAAATGATGTGTCACCAATTAAAAATAAGCATATTAATCAATACTTCAGTAATAATCCAATCGTCAACTTGAATGTCATTTAGTTTATAAAATTTAGTCTTCCTAACATTACCCTTATAACTAATGTAAATACTAAACCTTAGATGCAAAAGTACACACTGTCAACCCTCAATTTAGAACTTAGAAGTAATTTGCAATACAAAAATGTATATATAAGCCACTTAGTACTACAATATAATGATATTTCTCTTCACTTATAAGTGAGAGGTTTTAGATTCAATTTTGCCCAAGTTAGCTTACTCCTCCATCCTTTTAACGTAGAGAATATCGTTTGTTAAAAAAAAAAAAGTATATATAAAAAAGAAACTTTTTACACAAGTCAAATTTCAATGGACCATCACTAAATTTATTAAGTTTGGATCCATTAACAGATGCACATTGGTTAGAACGAGACATTGACCATAGCCTATTAATTGGAAAATAAAGTAACTTCATTAACTACAAAGTAATGTACATTATACGTAAATACTAAATATTAATACCTTTTTCCAAAATCAAACACACAAACACATGCAAAACATAATACCCCAGAAAATACGTTACCATTAACATTATAAAATCACTGACAGTTAAAATACGTTTTTCTTAGGGACTTGGTCCAAACCGACCCTTATTTTTATGTCACATTTTTTCTTACTTTGTTCTATAATTTATTGTCATTCAGTTTATGAATTATTGACTCTTGTTGTTGGACTCCCTTCACTTGTTTTGTTCTGCAGATCTTGCAGATCTCTCACACTGTGAGGTCATTGCATGAATTGAAGCTAACATGGGGATGACTGAGTTTGTTACGGCAGTTGCCTCATTCTCGGCTCCCCGGAGCCGATCTTTATTGTTGTAATTAAATTATATTAAAATATCGTTCGAATAAATAAAATTGAATTTAAGAAAATAAAATATTCTTTGTTTACAATGATAATTATTCTAATTAAGGTCGATCGTACAACAAAATTCTACACAATAATAGATATATTTGTATAATTGCAATTCATTCACAATAATTATCCCTTTTATTATTATTTGGTGAAAAATGTAACTCAACAAGTAATACTTTATTATTGTAAAGTTTTTTTTTTTTTTAAGTGTAGAACAATAGAAGTTAGTTATGTCTGACCAAAAACAAAAAAGTTGGATGAATATCCTCTCTAGATCCTCTTTGTGAGGATACTAGGGATCAACTCCTCTCATTCTTTCATCGTACATCATGCAGTCAACTTTATTAGGTACTGTTTGTGTTCAATTTTATATAAAATATTCAAAATAATTTATGATCGTATGATGACTAATGAATAGATACGATAAACCCTTCGGATTCTCACAAAGAGGATCCAAATAGCACCCTGTTCCAAAAAAGTTGGCTATGTTGACCAGATTGTGTTAAGCAACCTACCTTTGTACAGTAATGTAGACGACCCAAATGCCCCAAACCATGAAAGCCTTTGAAAGGTCCTCCTCCTCCTCATAAAGCCTCTCTCGCCCCCTCCCCCTACAATATTTTGTGGTCTCCCTATTTATAGATATATAATTCCTATACTAAAACCCAAACTCTCGGTTATTGTTCACGGACAGTGGAGTGGCGAAAATGCCCCCCAAAATGATCTTCTCAGTGTTATTTTTCCCACTTTTGCACAGAAAAATGGCGATTTTGCCCATCGTCTCAGCCGGGTCGACCATCGCTGGGATTTCTATCTCGCACTCCCTTTTTTCCTTCTCCAGCCTTTGCATATTTCTGGCCTCCGTTACCAACTTCTGTTTGGTAAATTTTCTCAATTCTACGAATTTATTTGTGCCCTTTTTGGATTCGATTGGAATCTGTTTTTTACCCACATAACCTAACGTTTTCTGGTAAGCTTTCTAGCGTTTTCAGTCTACTCGATTAATTTTTTATGGTGGTTTGCATGTGGCTATCTGATCTAGTTTGATTTTTGCTTGCAGGAAACATTGGTCTTCGAATTTTGGGGTTTTTGTATGCAAGCTTGCACGCCCTTTGTGATCAAGGTATATAATTTTTGTTTTTCGTATTGAATCTTTCGTTGAACAAGTTTTTTTTTTTGTTTGTGTGTTTCATATTTCTGAGTGTGGGTGTATGATTTTGTTGGCCGTGTTCTGTTTGCAAATTCGTTAGCTGTAAAAGATAAATAAATAAATTTGGGGTTTTTGTTTGTGTTTTCGGATTTGAATGTTGGTGTATGATTTGGTATGCTTCCAGACTTCCAGTCCACAGTTGAGCGACAAGGAAGTTTCAAGAGATGAAAGTTTAAGGTTTTTGTTTCGCCACGAAGTAAAGGTAAGTCTTTTCTGGATTTTACCATTTGTGTGGTATTACTATTTTCTTCTCAATTTTAATTGTTTATAGCAATCAATTTTCCCTAATTTTCCTTCGGTTTTCTCTCATGAGTATTTTTTATTAGGCGTTTTGTGTCCTAATTCCTTAGTCACCTTTCACCAACTAATTGGTTTTGCTATGGTAGTCCTTCGTCTATTTATATATCCTAATCATTTTTTCTGTTTATCCTAATCATTTTTCTGTTTATCCTAATTATTTTTGTGTTCTATCTTTTCTTACTCGGATCATATTGACGAAATTACATAGCAATACGACAAGTGACCACATGAATTACAATCTGATGAAATTACACTGATTCAGATGATATTGATCGAATGAATGAGTTAGAAACGAAAAATACATTAGTTTCATCAATATGTTGATCAAATGAATGAGTTAGAAGCTGAAAATTACATTAGTTTCTTACTGCTTTTATTACTGAACAGATTTTGTGTATATGTAGTGCTTTATTTTCAAGGTTTTTTCTTTCAACACCATGTGAATGTATGAATGGTGATTTGAGGAAAATGTAGACATGGCTTTTACCATATTTCGATGTTTAATTATGCAGTGGTATTGAAGCTAAGCAACCTAACTCAGCCATTAAAAATTGTGCTCGAGTTTAGTGTATTAAGAACGGGGAAGGAGTTTAAGGTCGAAGTGGAAGCGAATGGCCATGTTCGCCATAAGAATTTATTGAGGTTGCTTGGTTATTCAACTGAAGGAGCTCATAGGTAATTTTTATATTCATTTACTATATCCTGTAATCTTTCGAGTTTCGATCTTTTACTAAGTTGTGTTTTGTTTTTTAAATGCGTCAAGTTCATGGTGATGAAAGCTACTATATTTAAAATCGCCACTTTTTAGTTCTTTCCATTTTTCAATGTATCAGACAACTTGGTTCTAAGATTAGTACATAGTTATGTTCTTTTTTATCTTGCAGATTTAAAAACAACGATTGGGTAGTTCTCTCTGGTAATTGTGTGGGTGAAGTTGGTTTCCTTTCTCCACTTTTAGTAATTTTATTTAAGTTCATCTATGCCATATAATTGTTTTGGGAGTTATTTGGAATTTAATTCAACTCTTCTGTGTTTCATTTAACGAAGATTCGAAATTTATTCAATAGTTTACTAATTTTGTGTGTATTTTTCCTTAAAACATGTGACCCAACTTTTTCTCTTAGAGCAAAGAACATGCATTCACTTTACTTAGGGTTGTCCGCAAGAGAAACTTACAGGTTAGTTCATTTCATTAGTATTTCATTTTACTTGAAACATCTCGACATTATATTATTTAGCGAGATAACACATGCTTTGTTTTTATGCAGAAACCTTAGGCCTAGGCTTGAAAATTTTGTCTTTGGCTGACTGATCAATGCTCACAGGTAAAGTTGTAGTTATTTATAAGAACTTCTTGAATATTCTTAGATCTCAGGTCTATTTGGGGCGGGTGTTTTACCAGTTGGAGTTCATTTTGGGAATTGATTGACGGTTTTGGTTTTAGGAGAGAGCGGCCCCTGTTTTCTGGGATGAATCCTCCTGCCTTGCCGTATTCATTGCAATATCATTGAAGGGTCAATATTTCTAATATTTTTGTTTTTATTTTTGCTACATGTTGATGCATGTTAATCCTGCTTTCTTCCAACCTTAAATACATCCTCTTTTCTATTTGACGAACTATTGATTTACACACACACACACACACACACACACACACATATATATATAATTTTGCTTTGACTACATCATGATGCATGTTTGTTCTTTGCGATTTTTTTGTTGGGGGTAAGGTAAGTGATTTGCTGAGTTGTAATTTTTGTTGGGGTGAGTGATTTGATGCTGGTATGTTCGTGTTATACAAACAGTAAAATCACAAAAGACTATATTGTAAACCATTTTAATAGTAGATTGTTACTAGATTTATCTAATTGCAAAAGTTTGAGATTTTTATTTTCTGAGTTAAGCATTTAGCTCCTGGATTCCACAAAATCAGTATTTAAATAATTTTTTTCTATAAGAATGCGGTGATGATATTTTTTTCCCAACAAATTTACATTTGTATGTGGTTGTGATGAATATGCCTTATATGTCGTGTTGTAGATTATTTGTGTCGGTTTTGGAATACATCTTTTGTAATCTGAATCCTATTACTGATTTAGCATTTGCAAATGGGTTATTCTGCTTAAATTTACTTTATGTTATTTTATTTTATTTTATTTTATTTTATGATTTTGAATGTTTTCTTTGTACCTTCCAATCTTGCATGTAGGTGTATAATTTGGTTTTGTCATTAAGATGAGCAATTTCAAATGCTTCCTTTGGGTTTTCTCAAACAAATAGCTGAAATATCTTATATTAGTTAATGTTATTACGTTGATTGTTGTTCATATTATTTGCTTGCATTTCCTATTCTTATGATTTATTTAAAAAGATAAATTTGCTTAAATTAGTTTGGTTACTTTACAAGAAATCTTATATGGATTTTTAATCGACGAATTCCAGTTTCTAACACTGCATTTTCTTCAATTGTAGGTATTTGAACGTTATATGTCTAAAATTTGTTCAATAATTACAAAGAACCTTTTGTTCACTAGGTAAAAGCCTATTGCTTGTATAGCATAAAACTATTCTTACACAATCAAAGTATACAATGTATACATATGCAGCAGATACGTTGGAAATAAAGTACAATATAAAATATTTTTGTTTTATTGATTAATTGACTAACTTCGTGATGGTCATTTGAGGCCATACAAACTAAATTTGTTGTAGGTAAGCTCATATTTAGGTAAGAACCATGAATGTTTCATCGTTTTCAATTTTTGTTTATTCCAGCTTCACATTATTCTAAAGCCGTAATTATGGAAAGAAAAAAAAGTTTCCAACTATGACACCCAAGAAAGGTAGTAGCTTCTCTTTCTTTGTTAACTTATTAAAAATGATTTCCTAAACATTTTTTTTTTTAATTTATTCATTTGCAGTGTGGAAAATTTGTGATTATCTCATTGACCACGCCCTTTACTGCCTGCACAAGTGGTCGACGTTCCGAATCACTTTTTGTAAGTAATGTCTTAGTCTTTGTAATATTCTACTCTTTAAATTATTGTTGTGATGTTCTAAATCATCAAATTAGGTATAAGATTAGTGGATCTGCTGAATTTGATAATATTATGCAACAATGTGGTGAGCTTTTTCACATTGCATTATAATATTTAATATATAGAATTAAGCATTGTAACTTTCAGTAATCTTTTTCTTTTGAGTGATGTATTTCAGATATTGTCTCCTCCAACTAAGCTCTTGAAAAGCTTTTCTATAAAACTTATAGTTGTGTAAAGTGTCTTATCCATCCATTAATCCTTTACCAAAATAAGCAAATCATTTTAATTAGTTTATGCCAGATCATATGAATTATGAGGTTACTATTTTGATTGTTTAATTACCCATGTTTCTAACACTGCATTCCTTTTTTTTAATAAATGCGTTTCATTTTTTGTTCTGAAATGTGGTTTACAAAGGAAAATCCATATGCAAACTAATCTACTACAACTCAAAGTTAAAGATCAGGAAGAGTTCATGAAAGAAGCAGTGACAAGCATTTTACAAACATCTCTTAGTTTTCATTCAACAATCCAGGCGTATAATAGTCACTGGGTTGGGGATTATATGCATCTCATGTTTCTACTCCCTGGTTTGGTAAAGAAGAAACTTATATTTTGTTTTACATTTAACTCAGTATAAATTTCAGGGGTTGTGTTTTTAGTATTTTCGGGTCTGAGTTCTGTATATATCAGAATAACAGTAACTTTTTGTATGTTTTGTGAATTTGTTGTTATTCTAGCAGGAACTGCCATGGTGGCAGGGAACAAACATAAAAGCAGTGTTATTCCAGAATTTGATAATATTATTCAACAATGTGGTGAGCTTTCTCATAACATTGGGTACGATTGTTAAAACTTTCAATTCATTGTACCTAAATTGAAACAATTTTTTATGATACAATCTTTTTATATATTTCGAATATAATCTTTCATACAATTTCTAATTCTGCAGCAACGCGCTGGTAGTAATTTGTAGTATATATCTAAGTGTTATTTATTTTTTTATGTAAATTGAATAAATTTTACAAAAATAAAGAAACAAAAATAAACGATATGTGCAGAAGAACAAAAACCATTTATTTCTCTCTTTGACCAATTAACCCTGTAAAGTTGTGTTTGAATGGTATATTTTAGTTTTGTGGCTTTTGTTTTGTCACCACAGTCATTTTCCATGTACTGAGTGTTTCTTTTTACCTTAGATTTGGTAGCTTTTTTGAAAAGAAACCTATGAGGAGGGTCCATTTGGATAAACCAGGCACTTTAAAACACAAACCAAATTATAGAAATTTACTGATTGTTTTCCATATAAATTCCATGTAATCTGGGAGGATTCCAATTTCTCAGTTACATGTGTCTAGAATTATAACATGTTTACTTCTCAACACTAGTGGAGGTAGGGGGCAATGCATACGTCTGACCCCAACAAAATGCATGTGTTAACTACAATACTCTTAGTTCATCTCATTCTTGGTTTTGAGAGTATTTGATTACTGATTAAGGTGGGTTTAGGAAAATTAGGGCTCGTTTGGATGTGCTTTTAAAATGACTGAAAGTGCTTTTAGAGAAAATGTTTTTTGGTTCCAAAACCACTTAAAGTGCTTTTCCAGAATTTACTTGCATTTTTACTAAGGATTGGTTCAAAAAAAAAAATTCACTAAAAACGCTTTCAGTCATTTTAAAAGCACATCCAAACGAGCTCTTAATTGTTATACTGATTTTACAACATTTAAGCATTAAACGAACTAATCTAAAAAAATGGTGGGTCTATAAAATCATATAAGTGTGATATCATGGGTCTAATAGAGGGTCAGATCCGATTGGCAATCAAGATTTACTTTTTGATCATTTGAGAGCATCTCTAAAGGAGATATCAAATATAATATGTTAAAATTTTGGTTGATGGCTGATGTGACTAATTGAATACAAATGTTAAGTCTTCTTCATTTTTAATGGATGTGTCAAATATTTATTTTATTATTATGTTGGACCACATAATTACATTATGTCACAGCCCGTCCCGGAGATACTTTTGACAGGAATGTGAAATGACGGAATTAATATTGACGGGTATTAAGGTATGTGTGTGTGTGATATATTATTTGGACTAAGTAAATACATCCCTAAACTTTTGGATAAAATTAGTAAGTGAGATTTAAAATGTTGGATTGTTTGTGGTTAGAGAATTAGGAAAAGAATTGGATGGTGAGGATTTGGGATGGACTACACACACACTTCCTTCTCTCTCACTCCCCCCGTGTCTCTCTCTCTCCTCCCTCACGGTTCTCTCTCTCTCTCACCCTCGAATGTACGGACGAAGCCCAAAATCCCTCAAACTTCCACGGATCGACGCCAAAAAGGTATGCATCTTCATCCTTTCAACCTCCTGAGTTGATTGGTGGTAGTTTTAGGACGTGAAACCTTCTATTTCATCGTGAAACCCTAACCCCGAAAGTGTGCATTGTTCATGCACACGTAAAATCTTGCGTTTCAGGAAATTCTAAGTCCATAGCAAGCTTAGTGAGGTCCCAAGGAAGCTCGGAGTGCTTCGTTTGAAGGTTTTGGACGTCGGGATCGTCGGGTTCAAAGTTGGCCGAATTGGAGGAATTTCCCGACGAAATTTCAGAGGTTTTTAGAGGTTTTTGAAGGTACGGACTTCTTCTTCTCTTGATTTAGAGCATGTAGGAAGAAATTTGAGTCAAAATGGTGAAGAAATGGCCGAGAAAACCCGAGTTGCAGGTTTCCGGCGCCGGCGTTACTGTGCCGGCAACGCGAGGAAGAAGAAGCGCGCGTGGGGGGCGCGTAGGTCAGTGCATGTCCTGGCGCGTGGGGGCGCGTGCCACGTCAGAAAATTATTTTAAAAATTTGTCGACGTTCGTGACGTCGAGTAGGTCACCGTGGTATATTTATATACCCAATTTGAGCACCGTATGAGAAGTTATTAAGATTTGTTGGTTAGGTGCTTTAAATAACGTTTTATAGTTTTTGGCATATAGGTGAAAATGTGAATTGACGATCCGACCGTTGGATCGTCACCAAACTTTGATACGTTGTAATACGTAATATTTGAGGATTATAGGAACTTACGGATTTGGAATCCGATTTACGGATCTTCCGGAATTGGAGTTGTAAGTTCATAAAATAGAATGTAAACCGTCACTTGGTTTTGTTAATTGACGGAGATCCGACCGTTGGATGGTAAGGAAATTTTAGGATGTTGTCCTAGAGATATATTATGGACCTCTGGAAGTTATGGATTTAAAATCTGAGTGGCAGATCTTCCGGATCGAACTACATAGTGACGTATTTTATATAAGTTATATATTCTATCGATATGAATTCTGAGGTTGGATTTGATTATTGTTTTTAGGCGCCGATCGTCATGACGCCTTGGCGTATTGTGCTAGGGAGTTGTAGGGTGAACTCCAGGTGAGTGGGCAATTTTGTTTTCGTATTACCTATATACTATTGATTTCCCAGAAATTGAGTTTTTGATGAAAATATGTTTTTAAAATGCCATGCATAGAATTATTTGAAGAAAATATGAATTGTTATACGAATTATATGATTGATATATGATGCATACATGTGCATGGTGCTGTGGAGGCACAGGTAAGTCAGGTGAGTTCATTATTCATTGAATTGTTTGATGTTGAGACGTTTAAGCTCATAACCTGCACCCTAGGTGTTAGTGCTTATATTATTCACCACACCGCACGCTCGTCTTGGATCCAAGTAGGTGGATGTCGTACAGACCATGTGAGGGTTCCGACATGCTAGTCGTACAGATCACTAGATGTGATTCCGACTAGTGGGTGACCTTAGTTATGCGCGCTGATGATTTAGCACTAGAGTGTATTTTTACACCTTTCATCATACAGACTACCTTACGTAGTTCCGAGTGATGTGCAGAGTAGGGCTGTATAGGTCACTGTGGTGACTCCGGCTGAGTGGGATATTGAGCTATAGAATTAATCGTATAGGACCAACTGTAGGGTCTCCGATTGATTCCTTATTTCACCTGATTTATATTTTGATTCATGGCATGGCATATTTTTCTTGAAAAATGTTAAAGACTTGGGATTTGAGTTTGAGATTACATATGGTTTTATGTATACTATTTTCTGGGAAAGTATACAGGTTTTACGGAGAGGGGTTAGAATTATTTTTGGCGAAATGTTTTTGAAAAGCTTTGGTTTTACTGACCCACTCAATTTTGTTTTTCGCCCCTCCAGGTTCAAGTTAGCAGAGCTTTGGTGGCCACGAGGAACCCAAAGGCGTTCTGACAGAATTCACAAAAGTAGGACTCACCCTCGGGGGTTTCCATTTAGTAATTGTATTTTAAAAGCTTCCGAACTGTGTAATTGGTTACATCACTCTCACGTGACGGCCATCATGCCCTCCTTCGGGACGGGGTGTGTCACATTAACTATTAAAAAATTATTAAAATTAATTTTAGTTTTTATTATATTGATTGTCAATGAGACTCATACATTAAAAAATTAAATAAAAATATTTCATTCGTTCGTTCATTGTAAAAAAAGACAGCTAGAAAGCAATGAGTCAAATAGCTTAGCTGCCATGTCATATATGGCATCTTAATTGGAGAACTGTGACGACCTGTCCCTAATTTTCTATGTAATTTCTCCCCGAGTGTGTAAATTGACATTTTTTTCCTGGTTGGCAATGTGACGTGGATGTAGTATTCAGCGTTTATTTTATTTTTCCTAGTAGCATAATTAAATAGTACCCGTTGTTACGAACGCATGAGTGCGAGTTAGACCTGAATCGGAGCTATAACGAAAAAGTTGCGCTCAGTCAAAGTACATTAACAGCTGGTAGAATTGTGCACGCATGTGTGCTAATTTATCAGTGTTGGAAACATTGTTTTTGATAAGGAGACGGATTTTTGTGTACGACTTACTGTACCAAAATCTGAAAACCTTATCATTTTCTTCTTTTAAAAACTGTCCCGTGTGCCCTAAAACTTCACAACCAATCTTTTTCCCTCATTTCGCTCTTCACCAATCAACATCTCTCCACAATTCCCTCACCAATCAGAGAACCCACTCCTCTCACCTCTCCGCCAATCAGAACACACTCATTCTTTTTCTCTCTTCTCTCTCTCTCTCTCTCACCCCGTAACCTCTTTTCTCTCTGCAACTCCCTTAAACAAGCACCAAATCTCTTAGATCGAGCCCACAAACACCACCATTGTACTCCTTTCGAACCCGCGAACCCAACCGATGGTGAAATGATTGAGTTTTGACTTGCCATCACGGAAGCTTCGACTTAGTGAGTTTTCCTCTGATGAGTTTTAGGCCGAGTTACAAGGTTTTAGGATGTATGGAAGCTTCTACACAACTCCCTAGGGTCCCTAGACTAAGTTTGGAGTCGAGTTGACATCAAAACAAGCGAGTTCGAGGAGTTGAAGTTTAGGCCAAACCTTTCGAGGCTTTTTCAAGCCATTTCCCGTTCATTTTTAGACTTTTGAAAGGTACAATCTTGTTCTACTCTTCATAAGCTTCATTTCCATATAAAGTGCATAAAAAATGGTTGAGAAATAAAGAAGATATGAAGCTTTGAATTTTTTTCCAGTTTATGGCAAAAATTTCCATTTTCCGACGAAACCAGACGACGGCGACTGACAGAAGCTCATTGGAGAAGACGAAGAATATTCCGGCAAAGTTGACGGAATATTCTAACAGCGTCAGGTAACTTCGTTACTATTTAACGGAATATTCCGTCAATTCTGACGGAATATTCCTAACGTCTGTCAGTCACTGTCAGGTGCATGGCCTGCACGTGTGGTCGTGGGCCAGGCAGCGCATAAGGGCGCGTCCGTGACTTCGTGTTGATCATTTTCGTATATTCAAACCTTCCATTTGTGCAAAGTATGGGAGATTTACCTAGCCTTTTTGAACAAGTCCTATTTAATTTATTAGTTTAGTTATTTCACATATAGGTGAAAATTATCCCGAGGACGTATGAGGTCAAGCAAGGCTAGGTGGCTACGATCCAACAACGTACCAGTGAGTGGACATTTTATTTTCGTATATATATATACCTTATAGTTTCAACAAATGCTTTTGAATTGATTTATGCATATCATGCCACTATGGTTTTTAGATTGATATTATGCCTATTATGCCATGATTAAATATGTTATAAGAAATGTTATATTGCTATGAAATGCCAAAATAATCCTATGGGATGCACATGTACGTTTATTATGTTGACTAGAATTATTGAATGGTTATGGCATGTTTATATTTATGCATGTAGTTTGCTCATCATTGCTGCACCCTGGTATTAGTGCTCGCTCAGGGCCAGGGCTAGTTTTTCACGTGTATGTTCACCTCTACACCGCACGCTCCCCTTGGATCCAAGTAGGTGCCAGTCATGTCATACAGGTTGCATTAGGTAACTCCGACTTGTAGATGACTGCGATTATCGCTAGTCTTCACGTGATTGTAGCACTAGAGTGTACTTATACATTACACCACAGTCCTGTTCATGTCAGAAACTATCTGCATGAACTCGTGTGCTAGCGTAGATTGATGAGCAACCTGTTTTCATTATGCTATTGTTGAGATATTGTAGTTTGACATATTTCTGGCATCATTGTTATTTACAGTTGTTTTCATACTTATACGTAGTATGATTTTCTGGAAACTATACACGATTTACAACGAGAGGTTAGTATATTCGGAAAATAAATGTGTTTTATAAACCTTTGTTTTTGTGCCCACTCACCCTTCTATTTTTTCGCCCCTCCAGGTCTTAGACAGCCGAATTTTGTGTGGCATGCGAGAAAACTTTGGCCGGTTCTGACATATCTAAATAAATGTAGGGAGCCTTTCTTGGTTGTGTATTAAGCACTATAATTAGTTCTGATTGCACTCCTTCGTTACCTATGCTCTGAATATTTGTATTCTTTGGGTTCTACCCACTACTGCGCACTCACTTTATTAGTTAAATAAGTTCTAGTTTCGGTTTTAAATTATTCACATTATTTCATCACTTATAGTTTTGGTTACATCACCTTCGGGTGACGGCCAACATGCCTCGACTTCGGTCAGGGTGTGTCAAGAACACAAATGTCTTTTAATCTTATTTGGCATATTTGACATCTCCTTTAGAGATGATCTAGGCTAATTGCCTTTTTTATTATTGTTTATTAACTTGAGGGAAGTAAAAAATTAGAATAAGGCTTATTAATTGAAATGCCCCCTGAATTTTCATTTAGTCTTAATTTACCCCCTAAAACTGGTTTTGTCTCACTTTGCCCTGCAACTGACATTTTTCATTCTTTTGGTCTCACTTCACCCATTGTTTCGTTAAAGAAACATTAAAATTGAAGTGCATTTTGGACACTTCATTTTTACACACCTCTTAAATTTTCATTTAGTCTTAATTTACCCCCTAAAACTGGTTTTGTCTCACTTTGCCCTGCAACTGACATTTTTCATTCTTTTGGTCTCACTTCACCCATTGTTTCGTTAAAGAAACATTAAAATTGAAGTGCATTTTGGACACTTCATTTTTACACACCTCTTAAAAAATGTAAGTTAAAGTCGAAATTCTAATTATTTATTGCCAATTAGAGTAAGTGAAGCAATGTGAAGCCTTTGGTTAAAGAATGTGCACATTTGCCTAAGATAACTTTTTTGTTTAGGTTTTTGGGTTTGCATTAGAAGTATTTTGGACATAGTAGCTTAATGGTTTTTTTATTTATTACTAGCAAAGGTCACCCACTCTGTGTGTTGGCAAATATATTTTTTATATTTTTAAATATTTGTTTTTTAATTTTTTTATGAGAGGAGTTATTTGTTTTTAATAGGTTGGTAAACATCAAAAAAAAAAAAAAATAGGGTTGGCAGTTGGGGGGGGGAGAGAGAGAGAGAGAGAGAAAGAGTTGGGAGGGTATTGATAAAGTGACATAGTTGTGAGTTTTTTTTTTTTTTTTTAAAAGTAAAAACTTAGTTGTACAAAATTACTTTAATGCCCACATTGTTTTCTTTTCTAATATCTTCTTTCAATTTTGTATTAAAGGGTATAGTAGTAATTTTATTAGTTTTTGGTTATCAATTTTTTATGGGTGAAACTTGTGATTAGGCCAACTTTGATTAGAAATATATTTTTGAATAGGTTGATCATGTTTTCTTTATGATAAGTATTTTTCAAGTGCAAAATTTCCATTGAGCCAGTACATGGATGTCTGGCAAATGAAGCGACTCTAGGAACAAAATTGTAACCTTTATTTTGGTTGATATAATGATTATGCTGCATTAATTTTTTTCTATTGATTGAATAATTTTTTTAAAAAAAGTGAAATGTCCAAACCTTTTAATTTAATATTTCTTTGACGGAATTGGGTGAAGTGAGATCAAAAGAGTTAAAAATGTCAGTTTCAAGGGTTAAAGTGAGACAAAATGTTAGTAAATTGAGACTAAATGTCAGTTTCAGATGGTAAACTTAGACTAAATGTTAGTTTCAATGAACATTTCAATTAATAAGCCATTATGATAAATTAGTTTTCTCATACCCATTATGGGCAAGTAAATATGTTATATTACTGTTGTGAGCCATAGTGCAATATACGTATTTTCCACTTGGCAGTTTATCTTGAGTGGTGCTATCTACACACTTATTTTTACATCTCACACACCTATATTAATTTTTGTTCTTTAATCTTCTTCATTATTCGATATGATAGATGGTAAATTAAGAAGAGTGTGTAGAAGATCAAAAAAGGTGTGTGGATAGCACCACTCTTTATCTTTAGGAGATGCACCCCTAATCAATCTGGCCTTGTTTTGTCGTTAAATAAAACTATGAATGCTTTGTAACACAAAGCGTTTGTAGTCCAACGGTTAGGATAATTGCCTTCCAAGCAATAGACCCGGGTTCGACTCCCGGCAAACGCATTATCTCATTTGTTTATTTTGTTTATTTATTTATTTATTTTTATCTCAACTTCGCATGTGTTGAATCGGGTTCCATATATTCCCCCAACAAAAAGGAAAAGGAATGTTCCGCTGCCAGGAGTAGACCTGATATTCGTGTCGTGTTTTCCGTGTTTGTGTCGTTTTCGTGTCATACCCAATATCTTAACGGGTCGTGTCGTGTAACAACAGTTAAAATAAATGGGTAAAATGACCCAACCCAAAATCGACCTAATAATATTAATAGGTAATATGACCCAACCCGTTACCCGTTAAGAAAAATATATTTTAAACCAATAAATAATCAAATGAAAAACATAATACTAAATAAGTATATACATACCATATTATCACATTCAAAACATAAAAACGCATTTGTCTTTCAAATATTACATATTTACATACCCAAAATAAGAGCATAAAAAAAAAACATTAGAACATTACAAAATATCAAATGTTCAAAAGATTTGCAAAATTAAGGGAGTTATGTTTCAAGGTTTGGAACCTTGCACATTTTCTTACAATCAAATTCTTCAATTTTCATCAATCACCATGGGAAATGGTATTGGAACTTTGGCTTGATATATTGTCTTCAAGAGTTATATTGATGATATTTTCAGTGAGGCTTTCTACATTAGCACTCTCTTCTCATTTATCCTATGACTATTGTTTAAGTAAAGTCTTTAATAGTTTTTTAATTAATGTAGAAGTGTGAAAAATATAGAAAAATATATATAAACGCTCGTAATGACAAACTTTACAACTTTCATGAAGGGCTTAACTTTGAAATGTGTCACTATAATCATATATATCATAGATCAAAATTTAACCGTCGATTGTTGTTTACATTTATTCTTCATTTTTCTCACCAAATTTTGTTTTTTGAAAACATGATGTATTAGAGGATATAGGAAGATGAACAGTTCGGATCGTTGATATTATGTTCAGAGTTTTACCGTTAGTGAAAATATTGCTTGGTGTTTATAAAGTCTCTACAAACTATATAGCATCGACTCATATTTCAATTAACCGTAAATATCGGGACATGATATCAAAGATCTGAACCGTTCATCTTCCTACATCCCCTAGAAGATCATGTTTTCAAAAAAGAAAATTTTAAAAATGAAATTCAATATAAAGAATAAAGCCTAAACACTACTACAAAAGGAGATATCAGTGGTGCTATAAAAGTGACAAAAAACACCAATTAATGTCGGATTTTTGGTAAAAATCCGACATTAAATAGTGCAATGTCGCATAGTGAAACCGACGCCAATACTACCGTCACAAAAGGGTATTGGCGTCGCTTATCCCCCTTAATCTGCCACCAAGAAGGAAAGTATTATAAAATAAAAAAGAACAACAACGTCGCTTAAAAGCGACATCGGTGCTTACGTCGCTTAAAAGCGACATCGAAATCTGATATGATGGCGGTCCAAACCGACATTAACTAACAAAAAAATAATTAAAATATCACACTTACTATCAGTCCAAACCGACATCACCTCATTTAAATAAATAAAATAATCTAGCTACTGTCAGTTGTAATCGACATTAGCTTCAATCTCGATAAATAAAATACTTAGCTGCTGTCGTCCATAAGCGACACCAAATATATTAATAAAAAAAAATTCCGTTTTTAATTAATAATAATTAGTCCAAAAGTAATTTTTTAGTTAAATATTTGTTAATTAAAGGATAAACGCTTTTGGACTCAAGCCTGACAGCCTGGGATTACCATCCTGTGTACAAAATCAAAAACCCAAATGGTAAATAATAAAAACAGATAAACTTGCAATTCACATCCTCACTGAAAGTCCTTGTGTTGCATTCCCTTCTACTCGATTATAACAAAAAAAAAAACACACACACACAAACAAACAGATTAACCCCCAAAAAAGGGGTTAGCAAATCAGGAAGGAGAAGAGGAAAAACTGAAAAGTTTGTTAAAATTTCTACTAGAAATCCTTCTCAGCTGCATTTAAGAACACACAATGTTATAATACACAGCTCCAAGCAAACCCATATCTTAGAAATTAATGCACTATAACACCAGATACCATCTTATCATAGCCTTCAATCAACTTGGAATGATCAGCACTGCCTCCATTCCTCTCCTTCCCCACTTTACATTTGCTTCTCTCCGAACCCCTCTCCCTCGGTGACGAGCTCCGACTCCTCCTCCGCTCATTTCTCGGATCTTGAGGCGACGGACTCCGACTCCGGTTTCTCCATCTCCGTCATCTACCTCTATCGGAATCGCTCTCAGACCTCATCCTCCTCCTCTCTCTATCCCTATCCCTATCTCTTTCTCTATACCTATCTCTGCTCCTACTTCTCCGCCTCGAATGCCTATCTCTGCTCCTACTCCGCTTCCTCGAATGCCTATTCTCTCTCTCTGAAACCCTAGCCAGTTGCCTATTCTCTCTTTCCTCCGCAGCGTTGGCCTTCTTCCTCTTCAGCTTGTTCTGCTTGCTACTGGAGTTTCTCATAAAATTTCTAAAATATTTGGTTAGCAAATCGGGAAAGAGAAGAGGAAAAACTGAAAAGGAGGAAGAAAGGGACGATCAGATGAAATGGGGAAGGAGAAGAAGAAAGATTGAAATTGGGGGAGAAATGAAAGCACGAACGAAATGGGAAAGAGAGGTGTTTAAATATGGGTATTTAGTTGGCGTCGGTTTAAACCAACATGGATTGACTGACATCGAATTAAAAATCACTGGTGTCAAATTAAATGTACATGGCGTCGGTTAAAACCGACGCCAACCTGACACACTTTTCTACCCAGTCAACTTTCTAACATTCTTTAATAAAAGTACTGCGTCGGTTTAAATAAATGTTGGTGTCGGTCTTAACTGACACCAACTTCTGACACACTTCACATAGCGTCGGTTGAATGAAACTTTTGTCGCATTAAATATGATAGTGTCGGTTAAAACCGACACTAAGTTTACCAAGCGGGAAATTTCCCGCCTAATATTTCATCGAATTCATCCTTTCCCGCCTAGAGTTTCCCACCTAATATTTCATCCAATTCATCCATTTCCCGCCTAATATTTAACCTAAATATATGGGGGGTTTTGATACAGATGCCTAGGTTTTAAAATTTTGAGATTAAACATTTATGCCTTTTAGAGTTTTGATTAACCATTTTCCTACAATTTAGGTGCCAATTGGATTAGAAGTACCTTTTTATAATTTAAATTACCCAAACTTGCCATTATATAAATATACCTTTTAATTCCTAGATAATACATCAAAACTCCTAAAATCTTGTAGATAAATATTGTAGAATTTAATTTCAATAAAAAGTCTTTCAAAATACCCATGAATGCGACTTGCCATTATATTTAATATACCTTTTAATTTTCTTAGATAATATCTCAAAACTCCTAAAAACTTGTAGATAAATATTGTAGTATCCAATTTTAATAAAAAGTCTTTCAAATTACACATGAAACTTAGATTTCAAATTACACATGAAACGTAGATGTCTTCTTGGTGCATATTTGATACGTTATTTAATATATCTTCTTGGTACATATTTGGTATGTTTGTTTTCTTTTTTGTATGTATTTGGTACGTTTATATTTATTTAAAAAAAAACATATTTGGTACATATATTTCCTCTTGATTAAACATATATTTCTCCTTGGTACATATTTGGTACATTACTTTATATATCTTCTTGGTACGTATTTGGTACATTCATATTTCTTTTTTGTATGTATTTGGTACATTTATATATTATTTTGGTACGTTTAAATATATTATATGAACGTACTAGCCTCAAGCCTCCGAAAATAGAGAATACGTATAATTATCTCACATGATATCAATATAAAATAGTGAAAACAACCACTAATTGAAATGGATAAGTTCATTCAAAATTCAAAAATGAGGATCACATAATTCTAACATGGGAGAAGAAACCATACGGCTCAAACGTAGGAGAAGAAACTGGCTTCCTAAAAAAAAGGCCACATACAAAAATATATCAACCTAAAAGGATATTTATGGAATTTAATAATTAACATTTAAATTTAAAAAAAACACAATAATTACATGTAATCTAAATAAATATAAAAATGCTGACATGGCTATTATTTAGGCGTCCTAATCAAATTTCAAAATAGAACCAATGTTTAATCTAAAGAGAATTAGAAAAGTGCAGGGAATTCTAATTTTCCCAAAAAAATAACCAGCTTTTTTTTTGTGTGTTATCTCATATAACATTTTAAAATTTTAATAAATAAAATTTAACTTGAATAAAATATGTAATAAAAAACATAAGTATAATTTTATTATAAAATATCATCACATGCTAATTGAAACATAGTCTAATTAATAATTACAATATATAAAATAATTAATATATTTATTCCAAGTCATCATCTGTTAGGTCGTCGTCGGTATTGGCATAATTAACGAACTTAGTAGGCAACGGTAATGATTCATGAAAATGAGTCCCTTCCACGTTGTAAGGAAATTTTCATTGTCAAGTATCTGATCTGAAAGCATATACAAACAAGTTTGAAGGTTGGATTGTTGAAATTAGTTTCGTAGAATGCGTATCCCATCAAAACAATAGATGTAACACTTATAGTTTATTTATACTTTTAATTAAGTATAACATAAGATTTGTGGTATCCATTAGTGTAAATATTTTAAATTGAAGATCGAATTCATTCATTGTATTCATATAGGGTCAAGGAGTGTAGCTGTAAAAAATCATCAAAATCGGAGTTAAAATAACCGTTAAATCGTGATTTTTCGTTTCTAATCGTCGAAAAGTTTTGTCCCGTTACTTAATCTCTGAATGTTTGTTTTTTGTGATTCTTTGCTGATGCGATCTCGAAGCATATACAAACAAGTTTGACGGTTGGATCGTTGAAATTAGTTTCGTAGAATTCGTTTCCCATCAAGTTCAATGGTGTGTATATATATATATTTATATATATATATATTTATTAAGTAGATTTAAATTTATTTATTTTGTACATATAACACTTAAGAAATTGAATGGTATGTATATTTAAGCCGATCCAATGGTCACCAATTGTTAATATATAATTTAATATATATATATATATATATATATAATTATTATAGTTTTTAGGGGTATAAAATTGTTAAATTAATATATATAATTATTATAGTATTTTTTTAGGGTTTAAAATATTTAAAAACAATAAGTAGTGTCGCCTAGAAGCGACACCAATACTTTATGTCGCTTAAAAGCGACACTGTTTTGTTTAAAGCGACGTCAATATTTAAAATTATTAAAATATATGTCAGTTATAAGCGACATTAAATGTTTACGTCGGTTTAAAAGCGACGTAAACATTTTATGACGCTTATAAGCGACAGTAAATCCGACGTCATGTTCAATTAGTGTCGCAACTGTCTTATGCGCCACAACGTTATATTAAACCGACACCACCCACTGACACTATAAGTCCCTTTTGTAGTAGTGAAACAACAATCGACGGTTATATACAAATTTAAGGTTCATGAATTATAGTGTTGGATTTCGAAATTGACCCCTTCACGAAAGTTGTAAAGCTTGTCAATACGAGTGATTGTATATATATATTATTTTTTTTTTACAATTCTTACACTTCTACAATAATTTATTAATTTTATTACTTTTACACTCAAATAAAAAATACTATTCATGATGGTTTAGAGGGTTTTAAAAATCTAAACGATAATGTAAGTGTAACCATTGTCTACTCGTGGAGGAATGATGAATCACGAGTGTTTATATATTTTTTCACATTTTTCATACTTGTAGGGATGTCTTATTGCCTATACTAATACCATACTAGTTGATTTTAATTTTGGACAACAACATGTTAAGTAAAATTTATCCTATTAATGATAATAAGAAACTCTCATAATAAAAATAAATAAATGAATAAAACTTAATTTTTTTTAACTTATATAGAATAATAATACAAAATATATTTAATATAGAATATACCAATATATATAATATGGCTATTGTATTTTATAATATTTTTTTTAGTAATTAAACTTTAAAATTATAATATATTTTTCTTAACGCGTTACCCGCGTGTATACCTGTTAATGGGTCATCCGATAATGACCCGATTAATTATCGTGTTGACCCGAAACCCGTTATTTTCGTGTCGTGTAAGAAAATGTTGAATCTAGCCAGGAGTACAAACCGGATGTTGTTTAGACAAATTCCAAAAAAATTTCTGTTGCCGGGAGTCGAACCCGGATTAGACAAATTCCGATTTAAATTTGCTACAACGGATTGTTGTTCTATTATCTTCAATTATTTAATTTATATTATCATGTAAGCAAAATAGTTTTTTTTTCCTCATAAAGAAAAGAAATAAATGAAAAATAATTTTCTATTGCCAGAGTCGAACCCGTATTAGACAGGTTTTCCAATTTTAATTTTCTACAGCAAATTGTTGTTCTATCATCTTCAATTGTTTGTTTATAGTTCCTCACACCATTACATAGGCCCGAACTCAAAATTTATAAACAAATTAACTGTTCAAAGCTAGCAAGAATCCGTTGTAGAAAAATAAAACTGGATTATTTGATTAAAGGGTAAATCGCCAAAATGGTCCCTAAGATTTGCATAACTCATCACTTTGGTCCCTGAGATTCCAAATCGATAAAGGTGGTCCCTGAGATTGTCCACCATCCATCATTTTGGTCATTCCGTTAAAAACTCTGTTAAGTGGAGCTCTTGGCTTGAAGTTTGGGCAATTTTCAAAGCTTCGTAACTCAATCGTTTCTGAACCAAATTCGACCCATAATTTATCAAAATGAAGATAGGAAAGTGTAGAATAAGATTATACCTATTTCAAGCCCAATGGTTGCCGGAGATTGCCGGAAAATAGCCTCAAAGTTGACTGGTTCGAGTGAAAACTTGAAAACTCGCCGGAAACTGGGTAAACTTTAAACGTTCATAACTTCTTCAATACTCAACGAAATCAAGTGATTCAAAAACAAAAATCATACTTCTCGACTCGAAAAAGAGAATGGTATCTTTTTTGATGGCTAAATCACTGTGGTTTGATCGGAAAACGGCTCGAAAGTGGCTGTCTTGGTCTCGAGTTAGTTACATTCGAGCCATTTTCCGGCAAAAACACCACAAGTTAGCCATAAAAAAGGTATCATTCTCTTCATCTCGTCGAGAAGTATGATTTTTGTTTTTGAATCACTTGATTTCGTTGAGTATTGAAGAAGTTATGAACGTTTAAAGTTTACCCAGTTTCCGGCGAGTTTTCAAGTTTTCACTCAGACCAGTCAACTTTGAGGCTATTTTCTGGCCATCTCCGGCAACCATTGGGCTTTGAAATAGGTATAATCTTATTCTACACTTTCCTATCTTCATTTTGATATATTATAGGTCGCATTTGGTTAAGAAACGATTGAGTTATGAAGCTTTGAAAATTGCCCAAACTTCCTGCCAAGAGCTCCTGGACACTTAACGGAGTTTTTAACGGAATGACCAAAATGATGGATGGTGGACAATCTCAGGGACCACTTTTATCGATTTGGAATCTCAGGGACCAAAGTGATGAGTTATGCAAATCTCAGGGACCATTTTGGCGATTTACCATTGATTAAAAGGCGGGTTTGACTCCCGGTAGCGGAATTATTTTTTTCATGAAATAAGACTTCTCTTTAGCTCTAATGTCAATCAAGATGAAAGATATATGGTATTCTTTTTTTTTAATACACATTTACATCACTCTGTCTTGAAGAAAAAAAAATGTACATCACCAAAGTATTGACGAAATATACCAAAAAAGTATAGCTTAAAAAACCTAATCAAATTGAAAAATTGGACTTCAATCTTATGAGGCAGTGTATGAGGCACTTCTAGAGCCAAATTCAGTTGTTGGAGCAAAAGAAGATACTGATAAGTAAACCGCACTCGCCCTCGGCCCTGGCCTCGTATCCTGCAATTCGAATAGCTTCTCATTAGGATTCATAAGAATTTGCGCCACCTTCCTCATCTTTGGTCTCAGCATAGAATATGTGTGCAAGCATGCAAGCCCTACAATCAATGTCCTCTTCACTTGTTCTTTCTCAAATTTTCGTCCAACGTTTGGTCCACACAATCAAGCAACGCATTTTTCGAATACGAATTCCAAACGTGTTCTACTATACTGTAATCGTCCATGAACCCTTTTGATCTTCTCCCACATACTACTTCTAGTACCACCATTCCAAAGCTGTATACATCTGATTCTGGAGTAGCTTTTGCAGATAACCCTAGTCTTCCGGGGCAATGTACGCGGGAGTTCTTGCCAAAGGGATTGTAATTGATGAGTCTTGGAGCATTAGTCTAGCTAGCCTGAAATCGCCTAGATGAGCATTGTAACCAGAGTCCAACATCACATTATTTGGTTTAATGTCTCTGTGCACCACAGGGTTGCCACACTCTTGGTGGAGGTAGAGTAATGCTGATGCCAATCCTGTTAAGATCTTGTACCTTGTTCTCCAATCAAGGTATGGTTTTCCAATGTATTGATCAAGGCTTCTATTAGGCATGTATTCGTAGACCAGAAAACGATGGCCGTATTCGTGACACCAACCTTGTAGTTGCACTATGTTCTTGTGCCTTAGGCGCCCAATGGTACATATTTCTGCTAAGTGCTCCCTTTCACCTGTTGTGGGTTTTTGACAAAAAAATTGTCTCAGTAAACAGAAATCGAAAGAAACTATTAGGAAAATAATTGCAGTACCCAAACAAAAACGTGTTACATTGGTTATATTCGTGTACCATATTGGTGTAACTTTTTGTGAATTATAAAACAATGCAAATAGAACAAACCTTTTTTGGAGGCTGCTGAAATCTTCTTGACAGCAACAATTTTAAGAGGATGTGATGAGAGGATGCCTTTGTAAACAACTCCAAATGCACCTGCACCCAGCAGATTTTCCTTACTGAAGTTCTGAGTGGCAACTAAAAGCTGTTTGTAAGTGAACATTTCCGGAGCATTTTCAGCTGTTCTTGACTGGCTTTCTATGTCCTCTCCATCCCTATGATTTCTCTTTACAACTCTCGAAATCAAGGGGTAAGTGCAGGCTATCAAAATTGCTACACCCAAGAAAATAGGAAGATCAACAACCCATATGTTCTTAATATTTTTGTGATGACCTTTCTCAGCAGGCCCTAAGGGTATTCCTGGCAATTCAACTGATGTGAAAACCCAATCAAGGACTTGATGGGTATCTGGGAGGGCCCAGTGGAGGCGGTGAAGCCAACATAAATTGTGAGCTTGGGACAATTTTGGACATGTCAATTGACTGGTTGAGGATGCTTATCAGTGCTGCTGGGTTATCAGTGTACCCAGCAGAAATTTGGAGGATCTGACTCCAACCATCATAGGCAATTGTGAATCTGATGTCTCTTCCACTTTTGAGATGAATTCCTGAGATGTTGAGACTCTTTGCCACAACTGGGTTCATTATGCTTGTTGTGTCAATCACTTTGTGATTCCCATCTGGATCATCAAACGCATTGTTCATGAAAGTATCTATAGCTCAATTGCCATTTGTTTAACCACCCCACCTAATTTTTAGACAACATCAAATAAATTTGAAAAATTAATATACCAAAGTTGCCAAATTTAGCAATTCTAGCAATAAATTATGAAACGTTAAATGTGGTTAGTAGTGGTATGAGGGTGGGTAGAGTGATGGACATGAATATGGTAGGTTTAGGTTCGAAACCTTCCGATAAGACAAAAGAAGAAAATCAATCATGAAATGTTTAGTAGTAAGCCACATTATGTGACTTGCAATGAGTTTCATTAACAATTGACAAACTAATTTAACTAATAAATGTGGTCATTCTAGCATTAGTTTAAAAAGAAATTATGTGTGCCTTGCCAATCAAGAAATAGAACTTTAACAGGAAATATTAACTAACCTTGAGTTGATCTATCAAGGAGTCCAAGCAATGAGCCATAGCTATCAGGAGGAGAAGGACTAGTGTCCTGTGCAAAAATAAAAGTCATTCCGTCTCCAGCTCTAGTTGTATTTGGAAAGGCAGAAATCCTAACAATGAAGGTGGTGGAGATAAACGCCGGCCATGCGAGCACCGGGAGGCAATACAAAACCCTTCCAATTAGGGGTGGGTTGGAAAAACCGAAAACCGAAAAAAACCGGACCGAAAACCGAACCGAGGCCGAAGAAACCGAATCGAAAAAAAAAACCGAACTGAATGGGGTAAACCAAACCGAACCTAATCTGGTTGGTTCGGTTTCGATTTCTGGGGTTCGAAAACCGAACCGAACCGTGTAATTATTTTATTAATTAATAATCCTATCCGAGAACGTCGTCGTTTACTGTGTAACCCTGCGTATTCCTGATTCCTCTCTTCCATTTTCTCAGTTCGACTTCGCGCAGCCCCCTGACCCTCATCTCTTTCTCTCGATCTTCAATCCCTGATCCTCCTATCTTTCTGTCTTCAATCACTTATTCAAAGACTCAAACTCTCTGCCTCTCATTCCCAGCGACGACCCGTGACGACGCGACCCTTGACGGTGCGACCCTTCTCAGTTCTCACTCTCAATCTCTCACACCTCACCGTGAGTCTATCATCTCGCCGTCAACTTCTTCTTGCCGTTTCGAGTCTCAACAGAAAAAGGTTAGTCTCACACTCTCACTTCTTGTAATTTAGATTAATGCATGTAGAATCGGAGAATACCCATGTTTCAGAAATTGTAATATTTGATTGATTATTCTCTGTCTTGATTGAAGACTTTGATGGTTTTCTGAGATTTTGAGAACCTGTTTGTGGGTATTGCTTTGAATTTTAGATGTATATATACACAATAAAACTATTGGTGGTTACTATTATCTGATTTCCTGCTCTGCACTCTTGTTTTAAGTTCATCCAAATCATTCCTTGAAATTTATACTCACGGGAGAGGTTTACAGTTTACACTATGTATTTTGGAATCCTATGGGAATCTGTAACTGGTCTTTTATTATGCAATTAGGTGGACCAATATGCAGAACCATAATTACAGTAAAAACATATTGATTCGACCACAATATTACCCACCAACAACAAAATTAACAAGCTTATCTTGCTTAATTGTTAAAGAAATAATAGTAATAATGCGTCTTTCAACTATTTTTGAGAAAATGGAAGACAATTTTATCTTATTTTTAGCATATTTGATCTTCCAAGAGAGAATTAAGATATAAAATGAATGACGGTTTGTATTGAGGGCATTTAACGTGAAGTAATCACAGAGATATGAAATGTAGAGAGGTGTGAACAGATGAGGGCATTGAACTGTGCTAGTTGTGCCTACCCAATTTTGGGTTCGACCTTCGACAAACGATTTTCTTTTATGTTCTTTCCTTACATATTGATTTTGATTTGATGTTAAAGTTACTTTAGTATAAGAACTGGTGAAGTATTCTAGTTATGGAAAGTTCGATTAGCATGGGGTTAACTACAAACTGCAAAGCAAATGGTGAAGTATTATATGAGTTGTCTGTCTGGTAGATATGTTAAATCAGAGTGCTGTCATTTCTTCGAGTCAGATTTTGTGAGGGGGTTTTAGTGTTAAGTGGATTTTACATATCATTTGATATATGTTTGATTTCATTTGGTTTATCACGATATACACCTCGTAGGTTTGTTCTGTCTTATTCTTGCGGCATTTTTATATAAATTTTATACCAATAACCGAATCTGCACCAGTAACTGAATCTGCACCAATTTACTTTTGTATAAGTTTGTAGTACTAACTACTATCCTCTTATTATTTTGTGTGAATTAGATGAAGTCAAAGGTCTCAAGGTCCTCAAGCTCAAGTTCAAACTCAATGTGATCAAAATCAAATAGCCCTCAGGATCAAACGAACTCATCTTCGAGTAGAAATTTGGAATGCTTATTTTATCGATTATGTTGAAATGGGATTTTGATTTTATTTATACTCCTCTGGAAGTTGTATTACAAAATGGCTGCAAGTTGTTTTCTTAGATTTTTTTTTTTTGCTATTGGAAAAAAAAAAAAAACTGAACCGGGCTCAAACAAAACCGAGAAAAACCGAACTGAATACAAACCGAACCGAACAGTAATTTTGGTTCAGTCTCCGGTTTTGACAAAAAAGCTAACCGAACAGAACCGAACCCACCCATACTTCTAACCTTATACAATGGTGAAGAAGAAGATGATGAACTACTTAAATTGTCTTGTTGTGGGTTGTGGCTCTGGTATGAGGCTCAAATACCCATTACTTGCTGTCACTGAGCCCATGCATAATAGGTCACCAGTGCTACAGCTTTGGGGAGTGAAGGTGGGGAACGAGAAAGTGGTACGTGTTTGATCGTTCATGGAGTGCACAGAGGCTTGGCTGCTGATGAGAAAGGTAGAAACGTGGGGAACGAGAAAGTGGTACGTGTTTCGTTCATGGAGCGCACAGAGGCTTGGCTGCTGATGAGAAAGGTAGAAAGGTGGGGAACGAGAAAGTGGTACGTGTTTGATCGTTCATGGAGCGCACAGAGGCTTGGCTGCTGATGAGAAAGGTAGAGAAGAAGAGAAGAAAAAACATGGTTAACTGTAAATTGGAGGGAGCCATAGAGGCTTTGACTTAAAATTGTGTGGATACTCGTAACATATGTGCATAATTATATAGGAAAATAAAGTTAATTGCTATTTTAATTTGGAGTCATATACTGGTACTGAATTTTATGTTGTTTTTAGTTAATATTTTCTTTCTAGTTTTGTGACAGGGAAACTTTGAATGGAGTTTTGGGTAATATTAAAATATTCCATTGTTTGTATGTGGTTTACTAAATTCTATTTGTACATGGTTTTTTCATGATTTGGATTCCATCCGGATCCTCTTTGTGAGGATCCCTTACATTCTATCCACTCATCGTATATCGCACAATCATAAATTATTTTGAATTTTTTTATTTAAAATTAACACAAACAGTACCTAACGAAAACTGATCGCATGATGTAAGATGAACGGATAGGATGTGAGGATCGTAGGATCCCTAAGATCCTCACAAAGAGAATTCGAAGAGGATGCTCTTCCGTTTTTTCAACTCAATTTTTATATATATTTTTATGTTAAAAGGATGTTACTAGCCTTTTTATTATTCCGACCTTCTTGTTTTACCTCTCAACTTTTATGTTCATTTTAAAATGTCGCTTCATTTCATAATTATCTAATTGCTAACTCATTATTTAAAAATCAATTATTCAAAAATTAACTAAAACAAAAATATTTAGTTGAACTCTTTGATTAACATTTTCAAAATTTCGATGTTAAGTCAAAAACATCATTCATATATTTATTGGATAACAATTAAGTGACTAAATGATTTTGAATCTAGGTAATGTTTTTGTAAAGATAATCGTTAAAAAGTGTCTAAAAAAATTAACAGTTTGAATTATCATTTAATATTACAAAACAAGGATAATGAGTTGTAAATTAAAACGAGAAGGTTGCTAATAGTTCCATCTTTCAAATCCTCTTTGTATATGGTTTTGGTGGGTGCACATAGAGGAGACAAATTAATACATTGAGTTGTTAATAGGTATATGTTAAAACCCGTTTAACTTAACATCATCATAATAGAGAGTTAAGTTGATAATAGTGACGAATGGGTAAGATGAAATCAAACCAAATAGTTCTTAATAGATGTCTATTAACAATTTAATAGATTAATTTGTCACCTCTAATTGCCAATACAACAAGATTTAACTGTTACATTGAGTAAAATTTTGACCAATGAACAAACTTTTGAAAAGTAAATTTTTGACTAATGAACAAATTTTTGTCTTACTCACTAGCAGAAAAAGACAGACGTTTGTTCAAAAGTAGCTTCAAAAACTTTATCACCAAATAAAAGCGGTAAGACCCCGCTGGTAATACAAAACAAGCCAAAGAATAAAAAGGTCTTATTCTATCTTTCATTTTACTTTCTTGAGTATTACTACCTTTATTATTTATTTGTATTATTATTTGTATTATTTTTTAATAAAAGTTGGGAACCACTAAAACATATGGTTTTCATCTCTATTAAAAAAATAATAAAATGATTATACTAAGAATATAGCATTTTTGTTTTCTTTTTCCTTTTGGTTCTTTGATGGTGGTCGTACTGTGCCCACCTGGTTTACATGCAAAAAACCTGAAACATGATAATCACGACTGTTAAAATACTTAGTTAACATGCAAAAATGTGTGAAAAAAGATGATCCAACTTAGCACATATAATTCATCACACTTGGTATATACATACAACCATGACTTTGTATGTTCTTGCAATGTTGCGAGAGATGCCGGGGCCACGGGGGAGAGGGAGAATTAAAATTAACACATAGATGAAGAGTACTTTAAGTGGTATTACTATATCACATAGTTTGTTTAACTGCTCAAAAGAAGGGCATTCAAATAATGATGTTAAAATTTTGCTTGTGAATTGATAGATAGAAGGAATTTGATATATCATGTAGATTGAAGCCCAAAAGCTTATTTGTTGTTCGGTTTCAAAAGATAACATTTCTTTGAACCATTAATCATATCACACTTCTATAGTATGATAACGCGGTATAACTGTCCGTCAAAGGTTTTTCATACGTATTAATGATTATCGTTAGATACAGTTGCTATTCGAGAAAGGGAAATATGCCATTTTATTTTTTATGCGTTGTTTTTGTATGCTGTGTCATATAGAAATTTGAGCGCTAAAATGCACACTATTAAATGAGAAATTCCTAATATCGTATGTCTTCGCTAGCATTACGTTATATAGAAAAAAAAATATATAGAGAAAGTAAATTCTAGCATTCCAATGAATGATATTAATTCTAATCCATAATTTTTTTTAAACAAACGATATTATCTACGCTAATTAAGGGGAGGGGGTGGGTTTAGCCTTACAAAGGGCTAGCCATAATGTGGTTCAAATTTGCATTTGGCAAGAATCGAACCTAAGGCCTCTCACTTACAAGTGAAGAGGAATAATACTCGACCGTAGTACTAAGTGTCAATTCTAATCCATAATTAAGCAAATAAAAAAAAATGTCACACTAACAAATAAGAGACTATGAATATTAAAGTTAGAAGTTTAAGTCTTTAGTTTGTAATTTTTTGTTTTCTTCTTTCTTGACATCATTAGCATACAAGTTAATTAGATGTTTGTGAGGGTTCAAAATATACTACAATTCAGAATATGGTAGAACATGGGGACGTAAAATCAGGAATTGCATAGACTAAATCTGAAAAACTTAATCCATAAACAAAGCATTTTATTTTCATCCTTATATGACTTAAGTACAATGTCACAGCTCTCATGGCAAAAAGATGCAAGAAAAACCAGTAAACTTAAACATCAGAAACTGTGGCGCTTTGTCCTTTGGGGTGATCACCTCTACTCCCTTCGCTCATACTTCCTCGCCCAAATGTGTTTTCTGTTGATCCTGAACTTCGAAACTCGAGTCCCTCTCAGAACACGATCAACATAAACGACGGTACTCAACACCAGTTTAGCATACAAAGGTTGTTTATTAGGAGGAACATTTGCCATTTGCACACGTTCCACACAGGTTTCAGATCCCAAAAGTTCCATGAATAACTCCTTGACCTCATCCTGTGACACAGGGAAGCCTCTCGAAAATGTTAGGAACATAGTCCTATCATCCACTGACAGTTCAAGGAAAGGGCTCCAACCCCATATCCCTCCGGTAGGAACACCGTGGTTGATGGAGCTGTTGGGGTTGACTATTTTCACGCTACCAAACAGCCGGTTAGGAAATAATGGGATTACAAAAGTATCCTCCGGACTAAAATGTACGTAGGAGCGCGGAAACAAAATCCGCTGCAAAATGTCAGTAAAAATTCTAGCACAGACATTGGTAACGAAATTTTTTACCCCACTGATTAATGTGTATCGGTTTATGCTGATGATTTGGAGTGAAATTTCCTTCCCCAGGAGCCTTATAGTGAGGAGCAGGCTACCACAATTGGGTGCAGTTCTTGAAATGGTTCTAGGGCAATTGGTAGACTCTAAGCACTTCAAGCATTGGACAGCTTCATTAGCTAAACCATTGAGTACAGCGTTTGAAAGCCTCACCATCTTGTACACGAATTTTTTGTAGCCCTTCTCCTGGAGAAAGAGCCACAACGCCATAATCATCAAGGATTCTGCTAAGTCACGACGGAGAACGAGTACCAATCGAGAAAAAATTTCTCGATTGGTGGTGTTGATAATGTGGAGCGCCTCTTGGCTAATTACAACGGAGGAGGACATTTTGACTGTGAGGTGGTATGTATCTAAGAGAAGAACTAAGAAAGTTGTGTGGTAAATGACTGGTACAAAACTATATTATATAGGAGAAAAAAGTGTCAGGGTCCTTCATGTCACGTGACAATGCCTCATTCACGTGACACTTACATACACCAAATAATTTAATTAAAAGATGTCATGTGTTTAAAGTTGATAGTCACGTTAGGTAAGTTTTGTAACACCACGAAGCACACTAAGATATTTCCTAATTTCAAAATTTTCGATTGGGATTATGCAAGCACATGTAGATGCAAGACAATTGTTCTTCGAATGCAGAAGCTTATATAACCTCCCGTATATGATGTTTTTTGTGGCATCCGTTCTTTAAACTCACAACAACTCCTATCACTTTGATTGGATTTCGTTCACGACATCCATATCCGGTGTGATTAATGTATTTAAATCACCTTTGGAGAGATGACATGCCAAGTGAGAAGCGTTACTGTTGTTGGACGTATAAAATGACAAAAATGTACACAGATTCATGTAAGAGATAAGTTGTTTTTCTTATTTTTTATGAAAAAAATCTTAAATTTAAACTTGCGGCTTTGTTCAAGAACTAGTTACATTGACCCACCAAAAATGTTAAATTGACTAACCAAGTTTAAATGGAGACCAAGATGCTGTAGAATAGTGAGTGATTCACGTTCAAACTAATATTTTGCAACTCTATTTCAAGATAATCTTCCTAAAAATTGGGGTATTTAGATTTTTATCACTGGATAAAATTGTATTACATTAAAACCAAGTGTTATATTGAATTTCGATTGAGTGTTACTAGACCCACCTCATTGTCCTATTCCCACCCCCTTCCTCTTCCTCCATCCCCCCCCCTCCCCTCCGAAAAAAAAAAACCCCTCCTCCTCCCTCCCTCCTCAATCTCACCCACCATACAAAGTGAAAAAAAGTTAAAATATTATTTCCTACCCATTATTATTCCTAAAATAACCTCTAATATATAGCCCTTTATGTTAACCTAAAGAAATGTAGTGAGAGAAAGAGGGAAGTCGAGAGATTTGTAGAGAGAAATAGAAGAAGGAAAAACTTTATGTATATTCTGTTTTCTTAGCAGTTAAGCAAATACATCTCTCAGTATTTATATGTTGAGCCATACACACCTCAACCTCCTTAACAGACTAACAACTCGACTAACTTTCTAATCGTCATACAAGTGGCAATATCCTAACCTTACAATGTAATCTCTATCACTTTAAGCAAAAGAATAAAAAATGAGGAACACATGCCCAGCTGTTGGTTCTCTCTTTCAATGAGATATTGCGGCTGTTAGTTAACCATGCCTTTTTACTTTGTCTTTTCTTTTCTTTTCTTTTTTCTTCCCCTCTCTCTACCTTGCGAAGGAGGTGCACAACCATAGCCAAAGCTTCAATCGAACCTCAGTATTGTCCTTGATTCATTAAAGTTTTTGTTTTGGATAATCCGGAAGTGGTTTCTCTTAAATTTCAGGTAGACGGGTCATGGGCCCACTCCAACAACACCGATACTGTCCCCACTTAGCCACCTGCTCAATCCGTCAGGTGTGTGGTTTTAATACAAAAGGCCTCGGTATTAGTTAGAGTGGGGTAATTCTATATAAATGGCTTGTTTTCAAGCCTTCTGGCCGATGTGGGACAGAGGAATTCTAACATCTTAAATTTCAGGTAGACAGGCCATGGGCCCATTCCAACAACACTGGCCACCTGCTCAATCCGTCAGGTGTGGGGTTTTAATACAAAAGGCATCGGTGTTAGTTAGAGTGGGGTAATTCTATATAAATGACTTGTTCTCAAGCCTTATGGCCGATGTGGGACAAAAGAATTCTAACACTCCCCCGCACGTGAGACCCCATTTTATGGGTCACACGTGGAGTTCCACACATCGGCAACCACGTAGAGCGAAGCCGGGGCTCACCCGTTCGCGCTGGGCCAATGCACGTGGCATCTCTTGGCCTACGTGGAGCCAAGTCGGGGCTCACCCATTTGCGCGTGGCCAAAGGGGACCCACCCCTTCACGTGGATGTACGGACCCTTCCCCTGGCTCTGATACCATCTTAAATTTTAGGTAGATGGGCCATGGGCCCATTTCAACAACACTGATACTGTCCCCACTTGGCCACCTGCTTAATCCGTCAGGTGTGGAGTTTTAATACAAAAGGCCTCGGTGTTAGTTAGAATGGGGTAATTCTATATAAATGGCTTGTTCTCAAGCCTTATGGTCGATGTGGGACAAAGAAATTCTAACAATCCCCCGCACACATTGATCAATTTCTTCTCACCCAGTTTCAAATGCAAACGGCAGCTTCTTTAAGAACAGAAAGTCCCCAAAATATTCAACCTATATCTTTAAAAAACTAGAAAGAGAAAAAAAATTCAAATCATTGGTTGCCAAAAACTATAGGGTGGAGAAGGCGCATATCTCATTCAAAGACAACACACAAGGATCACCGATTCTTCTTAAGTTCGAGATGATAGCTGATTGATCTGCGTCTGCTCGCGAGGCAATATTTTATTAAAAGATGAGTAAAAAAATAGGACAATAGGGTGGGTTTAACAACTCTCTTTAGATTTTAATCACTATTCTAGTTTGATTATTTAGGTACAAATTGTAGGTACATCTAAAATCAATCTAAAATTCAGATTTACTAAAAAAATCTTATCTAAGGTAAGGATGGCAATCTAATTTACTATAATAAATAATGACAAGTAATTTACTATAAAGGGTTATTTTCAAGTTCATATGAGTGCGTCTGTTGCACCAGACAATTTGGATTGGATTGACTTGGCTTGGATTAAGTAGGACAAGAATACTAAGCAAGATACGAATAGTGAAGTGTTTGGTCTAGTACCGGCCTAAAATAATTGAACGCAAATTAATTTTTTTTATCATTTTTAATTCACTTATTGCAACCAAATGTTTTTATTTCGACTGCCACTCTCCCCATCAATTCAAATGTTTCTCTATTCAAAAAAGCTTTCCTTGCCATAGTTTACTCCATTGCCTGAATTCCCTTCGCCCTGCAATTCCCATGCTTATCTCATTGTGAAACTTTTCTTTTTGTCAAACAATAGATTTTGTTAGATTATATGTTAGATTAACCACTGACGGGGTTCAAACTCACGCTATCATATGTCTCATTGTGAATTTGGCACCACAATTCATATGCCACACATCTGTAACCAAACCAATGTTCCAAAACAAGTTTGAATTAACAACACAATAAAAAAAACTGAAGAAATGCAACAAAAAACCTAATCGAAATCCAATTAAGAGTATTGAGGAAAATGAATCTTTCTCATTAATCTAAAAGATAAGTTAAAACTGTATATACATGCTAAGGAAGAGGAAACTTATAAAGGAAAAAGGTAAAAACATTTATCACAATAACTAAAACTTCCCTAACTAACTTTTAACTCTTGTGAGTTATTTACATTGTTGGTTACTCTAGTATTCTCTTCACACTCCCCTTAAGCTGAATGGAGAAGGTTGAAGAGATAGCTTGGACCGAAGTTGAAGAAATCTTTGTCCTGGGAGAGATTTGGTGTGGATATCTGCTAGTTGATCTTGACTACATACAAATTGAACTGCGAGTAATTTAGCAAGGACTAGATCGCGGATGTAGTGATAGTCAATCTCAACATGTTTAGTTCTTGCATGGAAGACAGGATTTGAAGCCAAAGCAATGGTTGAAATGTTATCACACTAAATCTGAGGCAAAACTGGTAATTTGAAACCAATATCATTGAAGAGAGTGCAGATCCAAGTGATTTTAGCAGTAATGTGGGCTAAAGACCTATACTATGCTTCTATCGATGAACGAGCAACAATATGTTTCTTCTTGGCACTCCATCTTATAATTGCAGGACCCAGAAAAATACAAAAGCCTCTAGTAGACCTTCTATCCTAAGAGCAGCCGGCCTAATCAACATTAGAAAAGGCTTTGATGGGCAGAGAAGATGAAGTTTTGGGAAACCACAAACCATAGCCAAAAGAACCTTTCAAGTATATGAGAATTCGTTTGACTGCTTGAAGATGTTGTTCTCTAGGACAGTGCATAAACATGCACACTAGATTAACGGCATAAGAGAGGTCTGGTCTGTTGGAGAACAATTCAGAAATAAACAAAATAACAGAAATAAACAAAACTTGAAATTCACAATTTTATTTCACAAAAAGTACTTGCTGTACAGAATGAAAAGTATACAATAAATACAGAAATTAATATACGAATATCAACAGTACTAACTTAATTACAGAAGGTAGAGGCTAGCGTAAAAGCTATGTCCTTCGAACAGTAATTCCGTCCCACTCTTGTGCTTGTGGTTCTATAACATCTGCTCGACCATGATACAACTACCTAATCCTACAACCCGCACTGGATTATAGAATTCTAGCGAATTGCTTTGTGTGTTTACTCTCTGGAAAGTTTGTACGGAAGAAAAGGAAGAAGAAAAGATGATTGATGATGAACTGAGGACTCCAGTTATATAGGCTCTTTCATACCTCTTCAAATACCTTTTGGATGTATCTGAAGCTTTACAACTTTCTACAAAAGGTTGTATCTTTAATCAAAACGTTTTTAATTAATTTAATTAAAAACTTAGCTTCTTCAGTCTACTTTTCCTTCCTTTGTATAAAATATTCTCTCATGCACAATACAAATTCTGTAAATCACTAGAGCAAAGACAGCAGCACATGTTGTTCTCTTATACCCCAGATTCATATGAAAATAAGCATTTGACATCACCAACAAATTCGAGCTGCTTTCATTACATTTATGCATGTACAAGACATCTTCTTCATTGATTCCCTTTTTTTATTTTTATTTTTTTTATTTTTTTATTTTTTTGAATATCACCACTTGCAGCTCATGCTTTTCAACTTTTAAAATACCAAATTAAAATACCGTACCTCCAAACTTGAATCGAACATTGTCCTCAATGTTCAAAGTAAAGAAATGCAATGTAATTGGGACACAAAGAAATATGGAATAGATAAAACAAAGAAAAGAAAAGAAAAAGAAGTCAGGGAACTGCCCTGTTTGTAAATGCAGCTCTTTGTCGTATCTTGAGACCACCAGACACATTACATGAACTCCACGATCAGAGTATAATATCAACCAAAATCTGCAAAAACATAACTAACTACAGGGAGCAAACAGTAGCAGAGAAGCAATCTAATAAAAACTAAAATAAAATAATAAAACTTAAAGAAAGAGAACTAAGGAAAAGAAATTGGGTTGTCTCCCAATAGCGCTAAGTTTACTGTCTTCAACCAGACACTGCTTTGTGCTAGTCGTTCTTGTACGCACGAACTGCAGGACGAATACTTTCAACATGATCAACACCAGATTAAAGGCCAGGAGCAGGATACAAGTCAAATTGAGCCTTCATATCCCCAAAACACAAAGTTAAAACTCCAGTGTCACATTGAATATTAGCCTTTGCAGTAGCTAGAAAGGGACGTCCAAGAATAATCGGAATTTTAGTAGATGAATAATGCACAGGCCCTGTATCAAGAACAATAAAGTCCATCGGATAATAAAATTTGTCAATCTGCTTCAACACATCTTCAATAACACTGATGCGAAAATAAATTAACGCACAAATTTAACCCTATTTGTGACAGTTGTAGTATATGGATAAGTATGGATCGTTCTAGGCCGGGGATTAACTAGGGATGCTAACCAAAGTAAAATTAAATTAAAAACGTAAAAACAAAATTTAAAACACTTAAATAGAATCACTCAAAATAAAACTAACAAATAAACTAAAACAAATCAAAAGACTCAAAATAATTCAAAACTCAAGAAAACACAAACTAAATTAATTTCTAACAAACCTAACACTTAAAATAAATGGGGGATTGATTTTTTTTATGAAACGTAAATTAAACTTAAATAAATTACAGAATTGACAAAAACATGAAATTAAGGTGAATGGATGGACGACGGACTGGCTAGAGGATTATTCTCCACACATGACACATATGCAACCTAAATTGATTTTCAGTTGTTCTTTCAATAAATTGTAAATTCTCAACGCCCCAAGTTAATTAGGTCCGCTTAAATTAATTCTCAGATTTTCCTTAAGATGAATTGCATAATAGAGATACAAGCAAGAATCATTAAGTTCTATGAAAATCATAAGCATTGACGAGGCACTTGTTACTATGAATTGCATGAAACTTATGCCAAGAATTTACTTAACACGATTGTGGTCAACAACCTTTACTACTTGTGAATATAAATTCATAACGATTAGGTGAAATTCACTTATATTCTAGCATCAAATTCATGCATGTAAATTAAGTATGCATCCTTAATCGACATACAAAAATAAGTTATCAATCAAGCAGTTAAGCAAATTAAATTCACAACTCAGAAATCACAACTGAAGGTAATCAATTCATATTACAAATATATTCATGGTTTTGAATTAAACTCTAGCCAAAATAAAATTAGTTACACATTATTAAAATTTAAAACAGAAATAAAACGTGAGTTTGGAAAGATTTAACCGAATGAGGAATTTCTTCCTCTGTCCCGCGCGCCAGCTCTGTTGCTGTGCTCTCCCGTACTGACCTCCTTCTTCTCGCAAGCTGCCACAACACTCTTTCCGCTTTCTGTTCCTCCCTTCGTTCCCAAGTTCCACGTTTCCCTCGACTCCTTCCCCGCTTTGCCTTCTCCTGCTGTGCTCGCTGACTTCCTCGCGACTCTTCTCTGCGTTGGCAGCTACTTCCGCGCAAGCCTTCTGCCCGAGGCCTGCTCTCGCAAGCTGCCAGGTGCCCTCGTCCAGCTGCACAGCTTCCCGTGCCTCGTGCTTCTTGCGGTCTTTTTATTCCTTCTCTCCAGCTGCCCACAAAACCAGATTTAACAAAGACAAAATATTACATCTTGCAGCTATTGGCGAGACTTGGCCCACAAAACCAGCTGCCCACAAGCAGCGACCTTCCCCAAAGCCTCCTTTTTTTATTTCTCCTTTTTTTATTTCTTCTTTTTTTTTTCGTCCAATAATAGCTGCTTAAGGCCCCTGCGTCAGTCTCCATTCACACCCTTTTATTATTCTTTCACGTAGCTTTTATTATTCCTTCCCCCCACTATTTCCTTCTTTATTATCTCCATGTTCCCTCTTTTTTTTTCTTTTCTTATTCTTTCTGCGTGCTGACTGCCTTATCTTTCTTTCTTTTTTATATTTTTCTTCTTTTCACCTGCCAAGGCAGGCAGCACCCACATGCGCATCCTCTTCTTTTATTATCTCATTTTATATAAAACAAACATGATATGAATTATTATTATTATATATATATATTTTTTTTTTTATTTAATTTAAAAGCTAAATAGTTTTGACACGAATTTATTACATAAAATCACACTTATGCTATTTTTATTTTCTTAGCTAGATAAATTCGATAAAACACAAAAACAAAGTAAATAGCACAAAAATATAAGAAACTAACTAAGAAAAGACGAGAGAATTTGAAGTAAAAATATATATAAATATGATCCGATCAAATACCCCACACTTAACTTTTGCTAGTCCTCGAGCAAAACAAACGAAAATAGAAAAAGTAATAACATGAAAATATTAGCTTCCCCCTATGTGACCCTCATAGTATTTCATTCGAGAACACAAATCATCAAAAACCATAGCTAACATCAACAAGCAATTCAAGTTCATTTTCCTTATTCAAATATTAGCAGTAATCTTTGAATCATCCTTGAAGTGTAGTGTGTGAGATAGCCATGCTAATGCAATTTCAAATTTTTATTTTAAAATCACCATATGCAAACTAGCGACCTTCTCACTGGATATACGCTCAATCACACATGTGTTTAGTTTTAATGTGTTTCTCTCAAAGAATCAAATGTGAAAGTTCTACCATAAGCTTGCATAAAGATCACTTCTCCACAGTCATAATTGCAAAACTTAAATCAAGATGACTTTTATTGGATGTAATGAGGCTTAGGGATAGGGTTATTGAAACGAAAGAATAGGAAAACACAAGTTCCAAGCTACATTACAAGCAATTCTTTTCTTTAGATTTATAAGAACTCAAGCTCTCCAACTATTCTTCAGACATCTCCAACCACACCCATAAACTGAAACTTTAAAAACTTTTTATTTTCTTTGTATACAATCTTTCTTTTTCTTTTCCTTTTCTTTTCTTTTTTTTTTTTTTTTTTTTTTTTTTTTTACTTCACAGAGACAAATATGAAAAACCCCCACACTTATTCTATTGCCAAAACCCCTTCAAAGTACTTCACAAACATTTTTCATAAGACAATTTCACATTGCTCAATAGCTCGCTTGGAAAGGGTAAGGAAAATTATTTCGGGCATAAGGGTAGACATATCTGGTGATAAGAAATAAAAGGTTCACATATACGGCTCAAATTGGCAATCTAATGATATCATTTTTCTTTGGGAAACAAGGTTATTTGGGCCATGGTGGTAAACCTAATGCCTCTATCATTTTCAAGTTCATGCAATCAATGACAAAAATTTCGAAAGATCGTTATGCAAGTTCTAGAGAAGTATCTCACATAAGTTCATCACACATGAAAGAATAGGAGTGTATGAAAAATGCACACACTTTCAATAGGCTCAAAAAAAACTCACATAGGATGTATATGGTCACTAAATTCACATATGGAGCTTTAAATCATGCTTTAATTTCACATCAACAAGGCTATGTGCATTTGGTTTTTCAAAGATGAACAAAAATGTACAAAACTAACACGAGAATTAGGAATTTCACACAACACATGTTAACTAAGTTCTTGATAATCATGGTTCAAATTTTATCCAATTATATCATTGGGTCGGGAAACTAACAAAAATCTAATTCAAAACAATAAGGAAAACAAGGAAATATTTTTGGATTTTTTTTTTTATTTTCCGAATTTTTTTTATTTTTTTTATTATTATATTTTTTTTTTAAATAAAACAAAACTAATTAAGAAAACAAAGCAATAACATGGAAAACAAATGAAACCAGTTCAAAGTCGAAGGTACAAAAAATTTTTAATTTGGTCATTTTTATACTATTTACCCCCACACTTAAACTAGACATTGTCCCCAATGTCAGAAAATATAATAAAATGCATATAAAATAAAATAAATAAATATAAAGAAACAAAATAAAGCAATAGGACTGAAAACTTCCCTAATTTGCAGAAAAATCAAGCGATGACCCCCAAGCTAAAATTCTGCAATCAACTTCAAGGGTGGAAGTAACCAAAAGTTCCTGCAAAGAAAAGAAATAAATCAGTTAAGCACGCAAGAAAATGTAGAAAATGCAAACGAAAAATTAAAAATGAAAATAAAAGACAATGAATAAAACTAATAAGTGATCATTGGTCCTGTTTGGTGACATTCCACAGCTTTGAACTCGAACTGGCCTCGGAACTTCTTAGCAAGGAAAATGAGACTTGATTGGTGGTGTTGTTGAAGCTTCTCGAGCTCTTGGTTTCAACTCGGACTCCTTCTGCCGGGTTGATTGAGTCTGCAGGCTACATTCTTCTCTTTTTGTTCTTCTGCATGGCAGGTAGGCACGAGGTAGAGGTGGTGGTCTGCTTCTTTGTTCAATCTGTCCAAGTGCCGACCGATTTCCTTTCTTTCACCTTGTCCCGTAACCAAGAGCAAGGGTAAAGGAAAAGCATGCCATGAGAAATCTTTGCCTCTGACTCTGATGATATGGGATACTTTTGCTTTTGAAGAAGTATCGTTCCACAGGTGTATTCTTGAACTGGGCTGGGGAACTTCTTAGCAAGGAAAATGAGACTTGATCTTGAAGATGAAGCAGCACCTTGTCTCCACATGCTTCAAGTAACATTTTCACTTGCCTTGGCTGTTCTCCAGGCAGATGTGGCGTCTTCTTCGGAAGTACATCAGCGGTTGAAGATGAGCACTCGAGAGCAATGCTAGGTAAGCAATGCTAGGTAAGCAATCAGGAAGGATTTCCAGGCAGTCGGTTCTTAGATCGGAAGATTGACACCGAGTGCTGGCTGATTGCCCGCTTTCTCCTTATCACAAAGACAAGGACAAGGACAGGGAGAAAGCGTGATATGAGATACTCTTGCTTTCAACCTTCATGATATGAAATACTCTAGCTCTAGATGACTTGTTTGTAAAGGTATCCCAGGGAATGAGAAACACAGAGAAACTCGAGAGGGTTTGTTGGAAAGGCATTTTCGGAGATGAAAAATTTCGGAGATGAAGAAGTGCTGAGAGAGTTTGCCTTTGCAATGGATGCGAAGGTAGACGTTTATAGGTCTTTTCTTCACAACCGAAACTATTCTTTTACCCCTGTCGGCAGCCGGTGGATGGATGAACAGTACAAGTTACGCGCTTTCTGAAAAAGTCACCCGTAATTTGCGCAAAGCTGACAGCGCGCGTGACGAGTGACGACAAAATTGGAAAAACTGTTCGCCTCGTGATTCCTGACCGCTCCGACTTTTGAGAGAGACGCCCGACTTTTGAGAGAACGGCGTCCGACTTTTGAGAAAGGAACCGACTTTTGAGACGGAGACGCCGCTTTTGAGAAAAGAATCCGGCTTTTGAGAAAGGAGCCCGGCTCTTCGATTTGCGAGAGGGCGTCTCTTCGACTGCTGAGTGATGCCTCAACGATTTCTTCTTCTTATAAGAACGCTCATTTTTGTTCCACAACACACTTGAGCTCCCCTTGTAAACACTTCATCTGGTAAACGTTCCCTCCTGTAAACACTCCCTCTTGCATTTTCTTTTAATCTTGATCAGTCCAACTCTTCATTCTCAACACCTTCAAATATGTCTTGCCCCTCTGACCGTCGCCTTAACTTGAATGTTGGGGAAGATAGTGATATATCTTCTCCAACCAACATTTGGCAGCCATCCTTCATATCCCCAAATGGTCCTCTTACAGTTGGGGATTCCATGATGATGAACGAAACAACCGCATCGGTGGTGGCCAGAAATCTGCTCACTCCTAGAGACACTAGGATACTTTCCAGGCGGTCCGACGAACTGGCTGTTCAGGACTCTATGGCCTACAGCGTCCGATGCGCAGGTTCAATATCAAACATGGGCCAGCGCCTTCTTGCACGAACTCGTCAGGTGGAGTCGTTGATGGCTGAAGTGGCTAGTCTTCGGCAGGAGGTCAGAGTGCTTAGGCATGAGAACAAGGATTTGCACATGCTCGCAACCAATTACTCCACAAGCATGAAGAGGAAGCTGGATCAGATGCAGGAGTCCGAAGTGCGGATTCAGAGTGATCATCAACGGTTTATGGCGTTACTCCCGAGGTTTATGTTGCCTTCGTCCTCGGGAGCAGCACCAAATATTGAGGCTCTGAATGATCCAACTCTGGCGCTTCGTCTTTCTAGGGCTCCGTCGACCTCCGAGGCACCACCAACCAACGACCAATGAACGAAATTAGTTTACAAGTTATTGTAAAATATTTATGCAATTTTTTTTTTTTTTTATTATTATTTTTTTTTATTTTTTTATTTTTATGTATTTTTTTTATTTATATGAATGTTTATGTTTTTAAGTTTTTTTTTTTTTTTTTATTTTTTTTTTTAAATAACAATGTAAAATAAGTAAAACAAAGTAAAAAGACTAAGTTTAACTTTCTAAACAAAAATCACAACTAAATAAACAAAACAAAATGAAATCAACGTAAAAAAAAAATCAACGTAAAATAAATTCACACAAAAGCCAACAAACAATGAAAGAACTAAATAGAGTAAAATAAATTCAGTAAGGAGAAGGGATTAGGAATGCAAATCTGATTGTGGGTGATTCCTAGGCCTCCCTTCATTATTCAAATGCATGGGTTTATCCTTGAACGGACGGTGGTACTTGAAATGATCCGGCAATGGTTTAAATTCAAGAGTGGGTGCCTGAATCATCAAAATCAGAAAAAAGTTAGTATAAATTAAAATTAAAAATGGAGAAGATGGCTTACATTCTCGATCAAACTCAATCACAAACACCACATCTTGGAATGTTTCAGGGACTTTGCACTTAGCCAGATTGCATGTGATGATTGTGACATGGCCCCTGTTATCAAACTCAACTTCCTTGGCATTTGTCTCATGCACAACCTCTTGGATGTATTCAACAAATTCTCCGGCCACCTCATTTTCTGGAATAATTCTTCTTGGTGTACACGTCTCTTTGAACGTTTCAATACCATCGGGAACTTGATTTGGTACACCAAGAATTTGGATATCACTTTGCACCTTGGGAAGATCTTCCACAACGTATTTTTCATTCACTTCTTCCTTGGGATTTAAAAACCTGCAAGGAAAAAGGACATTTGGTGGAACGATGTCAGAATGAATTGAACTTAGAACCTCCTCACCTGAGTTGGATGGCATAAGGACTTGAGGGGTTTGCGATAAGAATTCTTCTAAACTGCCCAAGTCGTCATCCTCATCTTCTTCTTGAAGCGGCAATTCATCCATGTCCGGGCCATGTTTGGATGGTTCTGGAACAACTTCATCCTCCATCACTTCCCAAAGTGATGGCTTCATTGATTTCCATTTCTCCCCTTGAATTTGCAAATGTGGAGTTGGAGAGTTCTCTTTGATCTTGAATTTGTGCCATGATTTCCAAAATCTGCCCAACTTGCTCCTCCAATTCGTCCACTCTTCTGACTCGGTCTTGCATCTCCTGGTTTTGATTTTCTACTCCCTGATTCAAAGAGGTGAGTAAATTATTAAGTGTATCATTATCTAAGGATGTACCTGAATTGAATTGGGGAGATTGTTGTGGTGGATGTGGTGGTGCACATGGCCATTGATAGTACTCCTCTGATGGCTGTAATTGTTCTTCGTTTTGTGAGCCCTGCACCAAAGAAATTAATTCATCAAGCCTTTGATTATAATCCACTGGCATACTTTGATTCGATTGGAATTGTTGTGGGGGATGCTGTGGTGGCTGCATAGGTCTTGAATAGAACGCGTCTTCTTGCTGCCAATATCCACCTTGTTGGAATTGTTGAGGTTCTCCCCACATGTATTCTGAATAATCTCTCCAATCTGAATTGTAAGCATTGGAAAACATGTTGCCCCTTGATTGGTTATGGCCTTGATATCCCCACACATCTTCATTTGCAGAAAATTGAGGACCTTGATATCGTTGCCCATAGGGCACATCAAGTGTAGGGACACTTGGCATTGTTGTCCGTTCGGCATTATGAGTTAATTGAGCAGTGAGCTGTGCCAATAGATCTTGAATGCTAGTAGAATCCAGGTCTTGCTCCATTTGAAACTAAAATCAAAGAAAGAAAACTAAATCAAATATCAAAAGTAACATACACAAACACAAATAAACATAAGCAAAAACAAAAATAAAAGGATTAGCAAATTTGCTAATCCCCGGCAACGGCGCCAAAAATTTGATGCGAAAATAAATTAACGCACAAATTTAACCCTATTTGTGACAGTTGTAGTATATGGATAAGTAGGGATCGTTCTAGGCCGGGGATTAACTAGGGATGCTAACCAAAGTAAAATTAAATTAAAAACGTAAAAACAAAATTTAAAACACTTAAATAGAATCACTCAAAATAAAACTAACAAATAAACTAAAACAAATCAAAAGACTCAAAATAATTCAAAACTCAAGAAAACACAAACTAAATTAATTTCTAACAAACCTAACACTTAAAATAAATGGGGGATTGATTTTTTTTATGAAACGTAAATTAAACTTAAATAAATTACAGAATTGACAAAAACATGAAATTAAGGTGAATGGATGGACGACGGACTGGCTAGAGGATTATTCTCCACACATGACACATATGCAACCTAAATTGATTTTCAGTTGTTCTTTCAATAAATTGTAAATTCTCAACGCCCCAAGTTAATTAGGTCCGCTTAAATTAATTCTCAGATTTTCCTTAAGATGAATTGCATAATAGAGATACAAGCAAGAATCATTAAGTTCTATGAAAATCATAAGCATTGACGAGGCACTTGTTACTATGAATTGCATGAAACTTATGCCAAGAATTTACTTAACACGATTGTGGTCAACAACCTTTACTACTTGTGAATATAAATTCATAACGATTAGGTGAAATTCACTTATATTCTAGCATCAAATTCATGCATGTAAATTAAGTATGCATCCTTAATCGACATACAAAAATAAGTTATCAATCAAGCAGTTAAGCAAATTAAATTCACAACTCAGAAATCACAACTGAAGGTAATCAATTCATATTACAAATATATTCATGGTTTTGAATTAAACTCTAGCCAAAATAAAATTAGTTACACATTATTAAAATTTAAAACAGAAATAAAACGTGAGTTTGGAAAGATTTAACCGAATGAGGAATTTCTTCCTCTGTCCCGCGCGCCAGCTCTGTTGCTGTGCTATCCCGTACTGACCTCCTTCTTCTCGCAAGCTGCCACAACACTCTTTCCGCTTTCTGTTCCTCCCTTCGTTCCCAAGTTCCACGTTTCCCTCGACTCCTTCCCCGCTTTGCCTTCTCCTGCTGTGCTCGCTGACTTCCTCGCGACTCTTCTCTGCGTTGGCAGCTACTTCCGCGCAAGCCTTCTGCCCGAGGCCTGCTCTCGCAAGCTGCCAGGTGCCCTCGTCCAGCTGCACAGCTTCCCGTGCCTCGTGCTTCTTGCGGTCTTTTTATTCCTTCTCTCCAGCTGCCCACAAAACCAGATTTAACAAAGACAAAATATTACATCTTGCAGCTATTGGCGAGACTTGGCCCACAAAACCAGCTGCCCACAAGCAGCGACCTTCCCCAAAGCCTCCTTTTTTTATTTCTCCTTTTTTTATTTCTTCTTTTTTTTTCGTCCAATAATAGCTGCTTAAGGCCCCTGCGTCAGTCTCCATTCACACCCTTTTATTATTCTTTCACGTAGCTTTTATTATTCCTTCCCCCCACTATTTCCTTCTTTATTATCTCCATGTTCCCTCTTTTTTTTTCTTTTCTTATTCTTTCTGCGTGCTGACTGCCTTATCTTTCTTTCTTTTTTATATTTTTCTTCTTTTCACCTGCCAAGGCAGGCAGCACCCACATGCGCATCCTCTTCTTTTATTATCTCATTTTATATAAAACAAACATGATATGAATTATTATTATTATATATATATATTTTTTTTTTTATTTAATTTAAAAGCTAAATAGTTTTGACACGAATTTATTACATAAAATCACACTTATGCTATTTTTATTTTCTTAGCTAGATAAATTCGATAAAACACAAAAACAAAGTAAATAGCACAAAAATATAAGAAACTAACTAAGAAAAGACGAGAGAATTTGAAGTAAAAATATATATAAATATGATCCGATCAAACACTACATGACTTCTTCACAGATCCATCGACAAATTCCAATGTAATTGGGCTTCGTTTCAGTTCCCCGAGACCCAATTCCACATAAACTGAATATGGCACTAAATTCACGCTTGCTCCATGATCAACCAATGCTTCTTCGAATTTATGACTCCCAATGACACAAGATAGTGTAGGAATTCCAGGGTCCTGGAGCTTCGATGGATTTTTCCATAGATAGATATCACTCAACTTCTTGGTAAGAAAAACCTTTTCTTCGCCATTCAACTTGCGCTTATGTGAACAAAGACCCTTGAGAAATATGGCATAGGAAGGGATTTGCTTGATAGCCTCGAGTAGTGGAATATTGATATGGACCTTTTTGAACAATTCCATGATCTCACTAAAATGATGATCTTTCTTTGGCCTGATCAAAGCTTGAGGAAAAGGAGGCTTGTCCTTATAAGCTGAAAAAGGATCAAACTTTGATGAATTAAGAGACTTTGGGCTATTTACTTGAGCATTTTTACCCTTTACATCCACCGCTTCATTCTTTTCCAGGTTGGTCTCTCGATCCTCCTTTGCCATTTGAACTTTATTATCCACTTGTGTGCCACTCTTGAGTGTGGTGATGGACTTGACTTGCTCATGTGATGGGTGATGATTCGAACTAGAGCTGATCTCATATACACCTTTCGGATAAGCTATGGGTTGACTTGGAAATTTGCCTTTCTCTCTTTCATTTACTGTACTAGCAAGCTGCCCCACTTGAATTTCCAATTTCTGAAGTGAAGCTTGAGTAGTCTGAATAACAGCTTGTGTTTGTTGCTGGAAAACTTGGGTACTTTGTTGAAACGCAAGCTGACTTTGTGCAAGAGCAGCTATGCTATCCTCCAAAGACGACTTCTTAAGTTTGGAGAATCCTGGAGCAGTCCCTTGAAGTTGTGTGTTCCCTTGTGAAGGATTCAATACATTCCGCTGATTTGCATAATTGAAATTAGGGTGATCCCGCCATCCCGGATTATATATATTTGAGTACGGATTGTGCTTCGAAGAATACCCTTCTTGTCCAACAAAATTGACTTGCTCTTTATCTGAAAAAGAAGTTATCGGACAAGTATTAGTAGCATGATCATTTCTGAACAGATTGCACATACATTAGACTTGAGAGCTTGTTGAGAACTCTGAGGCGATAAAGTCTTGATTAGTGCTTCGATATTCTTGTTCATGGAAGGCATCTCCACTTGCAGACCATCGTTACCACTTATTGCATATGCACTCCTTTTAGCCTGGCGTCCCCTTGTATTAAATTGCTGCGAATTCTCTACAAGTTCCTCGTACATTTCAATTGCTTCCTCATGACTCATCTTCATTAACATACCTTTGCAAGCGGAATCCACAATGGCTGTATTTGAATCATTTAATCCCTCATAAAATGCTTATACCTGTTCATCTTCAGGCAGATTATGATTAGGACAATTGACAAGCAATTTATTAAAGTGATCCCACACCTCATGGAATGAGTCGCCATCTCTTTGAATGAAGGATTGAATCTTTCTTTTCAATTGTTTTTTCTTGTGTGCAGGGAAAAACTTCTTTATGAAATTTTTAGCCAATTGTCCCCAAGCAATGATGGAATTGGCAGGTAATGAACGCAACCACTTTTTGACATCTCTTTTTAAAGAAAAGGGGAATAAAAGCAATTTAATCTCATTGGCACTAAGTCCCCTAATGTGATGCGTTTTGCATATGTCGAAGAACTCCTGAATGTGTGCATAAGGATCTTCTTTTAGAGATTCTCCATTGAAGTGAGGAAGCATATTGAGCAGTTGAGGAGATAACATACAAGTTTCGTCAATATTAGGTTGGAATGCAATGCACGAGGGCTGATCCAAATCCTGAGGGTCAAAAGAATCCCTCATCAGCCTTCTAACCAGCACAATTTCTCGATCTTGCTCGGCCATCTCCGATTCTTTTTCAGAAGTTGGTGGAGTTTCGAGCACCTCTCCTTGAGATAAATGTTTCCGCTGTTGGTTTCGCAAAGTCTGCTCAAGTTCGTGATCAATAGGAATAAGTGCTAGATTGAGTGATCAACGTCCTTGCATCTACCATAATAAAGCAAAACTGAGCAGTACCCAAAAAAAAAAAAAAACAAACAAAACTTAAGAAAGAAGAACACACAAAAGAAAGGAGAAAAGAAAAATCACTAACAAATACAATTCTAAACTAACTATGATAAGCAACAATTAAAGTTTAAATTAGAAAAAACAATCCTCAGCAGCAATGGCGCAAAAAACTTGATGTGAATTTAAACTAACCTAATAAATAGATTAATTCAACCCAAATTTTCTTGCAAGTGCACGAATCAGTTGTAGTAGATATATGTAAATACGAGATCGAATCCACCAGAGTTGATTTAACAATTTAATCCTATAACTATTACTTAACAAATTGAAATAAAGATTGGGTTTGTATCGAAGAATAATTAAAATTAACAATGATTAAACAGAAATATGATTGAGAACAAATGTAAGAAAACACTAAGGCTTTGATTCCACCACTAATTGTCATACCCCAGAATCCAGTTGTCAACTCATGAATGATCAAATTAATGAAAACAACTGATCACTCATATATTTCATGCATTTATACCATTCATTTCTAAAGTCTTTGTGATGTTTTTGTGTTAAAATTGTGGCATTTTACCTTACCTTGTGTTAATGTACAGTTAATTTTGTTTTAGGATTAATTTCAAACAAAATGGGCTGAAAAGAAAAATGCTACAATTGGGATGGGAGTGAGAGGCTGACATAGACTGCAAAGGAGAAGTCAGGAGCAAAAGGAAGTGGAGCTTGTCTCCACGGGGTGATGTTTTGAAAGGATCATTGCCTTATTGTTTAAAGCAAAGGATGGCATGCGGGACAGCAAGAAAATAAAAGAAATAAGAAGGCAGAGGGCAGCGAGGAGAGAGTCAGACGTGAGAAGAAGTGGAGAGACAAGCACGGGCTGGAAAGAAAAACAGAAAATAAAGAAATGGGAAGGAAGTGGAGTGCAATTGAGAAGAAAGAAGGAGTGCATGACAGCAATACAAAAACCAGCGGAAAAGAGAAGAAAGAATAAAGAAAAGAAGGCAGAGAGGAATAAAGCAGCAGGAAGTCAGTGCGTAGGAAATATATAAAAGAAATGGGACAGAAAACAGCACGGCAATACAAAAGGAGAGGAAAGCCAGTGCGCAAGGCAAGACGAGAAAAGCAGAAAACAGCATGGCAAGCAGAAAAGAAAAATAAAAGAATACGGGGACAGAAGAGAGAGTAAGAAAGATAGAAGTACAAAGGCACGGGCAGACTGGCGGGGGGAAAAACAGAGAAGCACAGAAAACTGTGCGGAAGAAAAAGAAAAAATAGAAAAACTGATAGAAGTGAGGGCAGAGAGCAGAGGGCTGACGTGATTTGGGGGCTTAGAGGGGGAGAAGTAAGAATACAGAGAGAGTACTGAGGGCAGAAAAATAGGGTGAACAGGATTGGAAAAAGAAGCACAGAGGGCAGACACGGAGAGAGAGGAGAAAACCAGCGGAAAAATACAGAGAGAAGGCGCGGGGAAAGTGAACGCAGAGGGAAGTCAGTAGCACAGCAATCCAAAGGAGGAGGCACGGCAGAGAGCAGGGAGAAGAAGCTTCACTCTATTTTTCTTGGTTTTATCTAATCAAACCCATGTTTTACTTTTGGTTTAATTTGATAATAATGTGTAACTAATTTTTAGTAGTTAGGGGCTGTTTTGAAGCCCCGAATATGATTGTAAGTTTGTTGTGATATTTTGTTTGAATGACTTTTATGAAAGGATGAAAATTGTTTCTCTACTTATGTCATTGATAAATTCTTTATGTGTTTCTATGGATGCATACATAGTGAGCATATCTAGGATTTTAATGCTACGAATATATGTATGCCTGCCCTTGTTGAATGAGGACCTACATATGTTCTAGAGTAGCACTTGTTAATTGTGGTTAACATGTGAACCGATTTCTAGGATAAGTAAGACAATGCCAGTACTTACGATGCCTTGTGATGACTCAAACTCTTTTTATTCTTAATGATTTCTACTTGTTAAATCTATGAACACGCCATTCTAGATTGCATGCTAGGGACTAAGTTAAGTTGAAAACACCATTCTCTTAACATACTACGTAAGAAAGAGTAATAGGTTGTGTTCTAACATTGAGCCAACTTGAGCATTTTCATCCGGAAATTAAAGGAATTTGAATGAAACATAACATGTTTGCATGATTATTTGGTGGTGGATAACAATTCCCCTAACTCGTTTTTCTCAAACTTGTGATCTACTCAAAATCTGTTTCTGTACTGTTTTTGTACGATTTAATTTAAATAGCAAATCAACTCTAAAAATTCCACAAATTTGTGTGAGCATATCTTGGTGTGTCTACTTTATGTGTATAAAATTTCGTTGAATTTGGATAAGTATAAGTTAGTCTAATAATTATTGTTTGGTGGCTGGTCAGTGGAGACAGCCACCCGTTTTTGTGACATTTTAAGTATTTGGATAAAACAATCTTCTGCGGGAAAGACCCTTATTTTCATATGCTACAATTGAAAAATCTTAGTGTTAATAAGGAAAATTAATAGGATTATTGTGTGCTACTTTGTGGTGCGTTATAATTACTACCAAATTTTTGGCGCTGTTGCCAGGGATTGTTATTTCTGATTGCTTATATTTTATTTTTACTATTTTCATTTTTTATTTTTATTTATTTTTATTTTTATTATTTTCTATTTCTTGTCTATTTAGTGTTTTTGGTTTTGTTTTTATTTCAGGTACTCTTTGTAGTACATGCATACTCGAAAGTCTAAGAGCATTGATCTAGCTTCCTACGATCCAGAGATTGAACGAACATTTCGAAAGCTTCAGAGAAAAATCAAGCAAAAGTGTGCATCGGTGTCTTTACCACCATCGTCTCCACCACATTTAAGTTCAGAAGAGGAGGAGGAACCACAAGAAGGCATGGCTGATAACCGTACATTGAGGGAGTTGGCAATGCCAAATACGGATCAACAACCATTGTGCATCACATATCCAAATGCAGGAGGAGGATTTGAGCTTAAGTCCGGCATGATTCACTACTTGCCTAAGTTCCATGGCTTCTCAACTGAGGATGCCAACAAGCATCTTATGGAGTTTCACGTAGTATGCTCAGGAATGAGACCAGCAAATGTGGATGAGGAGCAAGTCAAGTTGAGGGCAATCCCATTTACATTAGAAGCCAAGGCAAAGGAGTGGCTTTACAATTTACCTCCGGGATCAATGAACACTTGGAACCAGGTGAAGCAAGCATTCTTGGAGCAATATTTTCCGGCCACCAAAGCTGCCAGCATAAGGAAAGACATATGTGCAATCCGACAACAACATGGAGAGCCCTTTGGAGATTACTATGAGCGATTCACACATTTGGTTGCATCTTGTCCTAATCATCAAATTTCAGAGCATCTTTTAATACAGTATTTTTATGAAGGATTATGTGGTACTGATCGTATAATGCTTGATGCAGCAAGTGGAGAAGCATTCATGGACAAGACACCAATAAATGCTAAGGCATTATTAAAGAACATTGCTGGCAACACACGACAATTTGGAGGGAGAGATGAGCTACCTTTTAAGAAAGTTAACGAGGTAAGTGCTAATTCTAGTATTGAATTACAATTAGCTAACTTGACTAATCTTGTGCAACAGGTTATTGTGGCTCCAAAACAAGTGTGTGGTGTATGTTCAATGATGGGACATGCCACGGACATGTGCCCTTCGTTGATGGATCAAGGTGGTCTTGAGCAAGCTAATGCATTAGGAGGATTTCAAGGGCAACAAAGGCAAAAGTATGATCCATATTCCAACAACTATAATGCAGGATGGTGCGATCATCCACACTTAAAGTGGAACAATCAAGACAACGGACAACAATCTGTTCCCAACAACTATAACCGTCCACCTGACTTCTTTCAAGCAAGACCACAGGCACCATTTCAGCCTCAACAACAACAAGCTCCAAGTAAGTCTCTTGAGGATTTAATTGCTTCTTTAGCTAACTCTACTCAATCTCATCAACAGAAAACAGACAAAGCAATTGAAAACCTAGAGCGCCAAATGAGTCAGTTAGCAAGTTTGATGGGGCAACAACACCAACCAGGAAGGTTGCCTAGCCAAACCGTGGTGAATCCAAATGCGGAGCAGATGAATGTTGTGACTTTAAGGAGTGGAAAAGAAGTTTTTGAGCAAGATGAGGCTTCAACAGAAACTGAAAAGTCTCCTAAAGACACAGAATTGAACAAAAAAGATTCTGATAAGGTAAGTAAAGAAGTTCAAAATTCATTTAACTCATGTGTCCCTATTCCTTTTCCTCGTAGGTTTATGAAGTCTAAGAAAGAGCAAACTGATAAGGAAATCTTGGATACTTTCCAGAAAGTCCAAGTGAACTTACCTCTTTTAGATGCCATAAAACAAGTGCCCAAGTATGCAAAGTTCCTTAAAGAGCGTTGTACGAATAAGAGGAGATTCAATGATCAAGAAACTGTGGCATTAAGCGAGGAAGTATCAGCTGTTTTGCAGAGAAAGCGGCCACCGAAGTTGAACGATGCCGGTAGCTTTACCATTCCATGTGTAATTGGAGGCAAAGAGTTTGGGAGAGCATTGTGTGATTTGGGGACATCCATCAATCTGATGCCATATTCAGTGTATGAGTCATTGAACCTTGGAGACTTGAAGGAAACAAAGGTAGTAATCCAGTTGGCAGATCGTTCAAATAGATATCCCAAAGGCCTATTGGAGGATGTACTTGTGCAAGTGAATGAACTCATTTTTCCCGCTGACTTTTTTGTTCTTGAGATGGAACATGATCCTATGCCTACTGCACTTCTTCTTATACTGGGAAGACCATTCCTTAGAACAGCACAGACGAAGATTGATGTCTACGATGGTACCTTAACCATGGAAATTGAGGGGGAAAGTGTCAAGTTCAGAATCTTCATTGCTATGAGGTATCCTAGTGAATTAGAATCTTGTTTGTCTATTGATGTGTTTGACTATTTTGTGCAGGATTGTTTTAATGAAGGTGTGGGACAAGATAATTTAGAGAAGGCATTAGTGCACAGCATTACACATGAAAATTTTAATTATTCAGAGCACATTGAAGAAGAATTAATCCAAACAGTGGCCTCTCTTGAGTCTCTTTCACCAATTCGTGGTAAGTGTTCTACCTATTTTATTTCTCTTCCTACTTCTAACGAAAAAACTCTTCCTTCTGTGATTCAGGCACCCAAATTGGAGCTTAAACCAATTCCTGAACATTTGAAGTATGCATTTTTGGGAGAGGATGAAACATTACCAGTCATCATATCGTCACAACTCACAGCAGAAGAGGGGGAGAAACTGATCCGGGTACTGAAGGATCACAAAACTGCCATAGCTTGGAGCATTGTAGATATCAAAGGTATAAATCCAGCTACATGCATGCATAGGATTCTGTTGGAGGAAGGTGCAAAACCAACAAGGGAAGCTCAACGCCGTTTAAACCCACTCATGATGGAAGTCGTAAAAAAAGAGGTTATCAAACTTCTTGATGTTGGTATCATATATCCTATTTCAGATAGCAAGTGGGTAAGCCCTATTCAAGTAGTCCCTAAAAGATCTGGAGTCACAGTTGTTAAGAATGAAGCTAATGAGCTAATGCCTACACGTGTGCAAAATAGTTGGAGAGTCTGTACAGACTATCGAAAAATAAATAGCACCACACGCAAGGATCACTTTCCAGTCCCATTCATTGATCAAATGTTAGAAAGGCTAGCTGGTCATTCTCATTATTGTTTTCTTGATGGCTATTCTGGGTATAATCAAATTGCAGTTGCTCCAGAGGATCAAGAAAAGACGACTTTCACATGTCCATTTGGCACATTTGCATACCGGAGGATGCCGTTTGGACTGTGCAACGCCCCTGCCACATTTCAGAGGTGTATGGTAAGTATCTTTTCTGACATGATTGAGAAAATAATTGAAGTGTTCATGGATGATTTTTCAGTTTATGGTGATTCTTTTGATACATGTCTACATAATCTGTCCCTAGTTTTAAAACGTTGTCAAGAAACTAATCTAGTGTTAAATTGGGAAAAATGTCATTTCATGGTTTCGCATGGATTAGTTCTAGGGCATATCATATCTGAAAAGGGAATTGAAGTTGATAAATCTAAAGTAGAACTTGTTAGTTCTTTACCCATCCCTACTACTGTCAGGGAGGTTCATTCTTTTCTTGGACATGCAGGTTTCTACCGTAGGTTTATGAAGGACTTCTCAATGATTTCTAGACCCTTGTGTCGTTTACTTCAAAAGGATGTAACATTTGATGTGAATGAAGAGTTTGTGGTAGCATTCAATAAGCTTAAGGAGTTGTTATCAACGGCTCCTGTAATCATGCCACCAGATTGGAGTTTACCTTTTGAGTTAATGTGCGATGCTTCAGACTATGCTGTTGGTGCAGTTCTAGGGCAGCGTGTCAACAAATTGCCACATGTCATCTATTATGCATCTCGAACACTCAATGATGCACAGTTGAATTATTCAACAACAGAGAAGGAGCTTCTAGCTGTTGTATTTGCTTTAGAAAAATTTAGATCTTATCTGATTGGGACTAAAGTTATTGTGTTTTCTGACCATGCAGCTTTGAAGTATCTACTCACAAAAAAAGATGCAAAACCACGACTCATTCGATGGATACTTCTGCTTCAAGAGTTTGATTTGGAGATCAAGGATAAGAAAGGGAGTGAGAATGTTGTAGAAGATCATCTTAGCCGACTTGTGCATTCAAACACAGAGGAAGATCTCATCCCTTTACGTGAAAGTTTTCCGGATGAGCAACTATTTTCATTAAAGATTACTGACCCTTGGTATGCAGATATTATCAATTATAAGGTCATCAAAAAGATTCCGGATGATTTTACACGTGCTCAGAAAGATAAGCTTGTCAAAACCGCCAAATACTACGAGTGGGACGATCCTTATTTGTGGAAATATTGCACTGATCAATTGATTAGAAGGTGTGTCCCTGAATCTGAGTTTAAATCTATTCTAACGTTTTTTCATTCTTATGCATGTGGTGGCCATTTTGGAGCAAAGAGGACAGCCCTGAAAGTGTTAGAGAGTGGTTTTTATTGGCCTAGTTTGTTTAAGGATGCGTATGAGTTTTGTGCAACATGTGATCGTTGTCAACGAACAGCTAACTTGGGCCCAAGAAATCAAATGCCACAAACCCCTATTTTGGTTGTTGAGATCTTTGATGTGTGGGGCATTGATTTCATGGGACATTTTCCATCTTCTAATGGTTTTCTTTACATTTTATTGGCTGTGGATTATGTTTCTAAATGGGTGGAAGCAAAAGCCACCAAAACTAATGATTCAAAAGTTGTTTCAGATTTTATTAAGAATAACATCTTTGCAAGATTTGGAATACCTAAAGCAATCATTAGCGATGGAGGGAGTCATTTTTGCAATCGAACATTTGAAGCATTGCTTAGGAAGTACAATGTCACACATAAGGTGTCTACACCTTATCATCCGCAAACTAGCGGTCAAGCAGAAGTATCAAATCGTGAGGTGAAGCAAATTTTGGAGAAAACTGTGAGTCCTAGTAGGAAGGATTGGAGCATGCGCTTGAACGATGCATTGTGGGCTTATAGAACTGCCTATAAGACTCCTATTGGAATGTCCCCATTTCGGTTAATTTATGGGAAACCATGCCGTCTTCCAGTAGAGTTAGAGCACAAAGCTTATTGGGCGATCAAAGCCTACAACATGGACATGAGTGTTGCCGGAAAGCAAAGGAAGCTTCAATTAAATGAGTTGGACGAAATCCGGAATGATGCATACGAGTCTAGTCGAATATACAAGGAGAAATCAAAGGCATTTCATGACAAGATGATCTTAAGGAAGAGCTTTGTCATTGGACAGAAAGTTCTTCTATTTAATTCTCGCCTTCGGTTATTTCCAGGTAAGCTTCGTTCTCGATGGGTTGGTCCATTTGTTATAACAAATATTTTTCCTCATGGTGCAGTGGAAATCCAAAGTGCAAAGACCGGATACATGTTCAAAGTGAATGGGCATAGACTCAAGCCCTATTACGAGTCTTTTGCGGAGCATGATGTGGAGGTTGTACCTCTCCAAGAACCAGTTCCCTTTGGATGATTACTCTTGGTACCGTCTGGCTGCAGACGTAAAAGCAAGCGCTTATTGGGAGGCAACCCAATATTTCTATTCATTGCCTTTTTCTATCATTTTCAATTTTCTTGCATGCTAAACTGAATTATTTCTTTTCTTTGTATTTAGGTTATGTCCACCCTTGGAGTTGATTGCAGAATTAAAATTTATGTCTAGCTCTAGACAGTAACTAAAGCGCTTCTTGGGAGGCAACCCAAGCTTTCTATCTTTCATCTTTATTTTGAATAATTTTAAATGTTCTTGTTCTGTTTTTCTCTTGTTTTCTGGTTTGTGTGTTTAAGTCCTACTTTTGTTCCTTTATGCAGGTAGTGATTTTGCAATCTCTACCACAACTTCTTGCAAAGTATTTGTACATTCATAAAAACGAAAGGAACATTAAGCAGATAAATACAAGAAAGTGCAAACAAGCAGGAATGAGCCTTCATTGGTCAGGTGGTGCCTCAACATTCGATGGACCTCCAGAAAGACGAAGCGCCAGAGTCTGATTTTCCGGAGCCTCAACACTTGGTGAAGCGCCAGAGGATGAAGGCAGAAGTTGCCTCTGGAGTAACGCCACAAACCTCTGATGATCACTATGAATCCGCACTTTGGACTCCTGCAGCTGATCAAGCTTCCTCTTCATGCTTGTTGAGTAATTAGTTGCGAGCATGTGCAACTCTTTATTCTCATGCCTAAGCATTTTGACCTCTTGCCGAAGACTAGCCACTTCAGCCATCAACGACTCAACCTGACGAGATCGAGCAAGAAGGCGCTGGCCCATGTTTGATACTGAGCCTGCACATCGGACGCTGTAGGCCAGAGAGTCCTGAATAGCTAGTTCGTCGGACCGCCTGGAAAGTATCCTAGTGTCTCTAGGAGTGAGCAGATTTTTGGCCACCACCGAAGCGGTTGTATCATTCATCATCATGGAATCCCCAACTGTAAGAGGACCATTTGGGGATATGAATGACTGCTGCCAAATGTTGGTTGGAGAAGACATATCAATATCTTCCCCAACATTCAAATTAAGACGACGGTCAGAGGGGCAAGACATTTTCTGAATGTGTTGAGAAAGAAGAGTCGGACTGATCAAGATTAAAAAAAAAGTGCAAGAAGGGAGTGTTTACAGGAGGGAGCTCAAGTGTGTTGTGGAACAAAATTAGCGCCTCTATAAAAAGAAGAAATCAAAGAGGCGCTCCTCAGAAATCGAAGAGGAGTCATCTCGCAAATCGAAGAGTCGGGGCTCCTTTCTCAAAAGCCTGATTCTTTTCTCAAAAGCGGCGTTTCCTTTCTCAAAAGCCGGATTCTTTTCTCAAAAGCGGCGTTTCCTTTCTCAAAAGCTGGGCTTGCTCAGAAACCACGAGCCGAACCCCGGATTTCAAAAGATCAATTTGTCCAGACGTGTCGTCACTCGTCACATGCAACGTGCAGCTTTGCGGAAATTACGGGCAGCTTTGTTAAAAAACGCGTAATTTGTACTATTCATCCATCCACCGGTTGCCGACAATGAGTAAGAGAATAGTTCCGGTTGTGAAGAAAAGTCCTATAAGTATCTACCTTCGCCTTCCACAGCAAAGGCACACCCTCTCAGCACTTCTTCATCTCCGAGAATGTATTCCTAAAGAAACCTTTCGAGTTACTCTGTATTCTTCATCCTTTGGGGTACCTCTGCAAACAAGTCATCAAGAGCAAAAGTATTTCATATCATGAAGGTTGAAAGCAAGAGTATCTCATATCATGCTTTCTCCCTGTCCTTTTCCTTGTCTTTGTGACAAGGAGAAAGCGAGCAATCAGCCAGCACTTGGTGTCAATCTTCCGATCTAAGAACCGACTGCCTGGAACTCCTTCCTGATTGCTTACCTAGCATTGCTCTCGAGTGCTCATCTTCAACTGCTGATGTACTTCCGAAGAAGATGCCACATCTGCCTGGAGAACAGATAAGGCAAGTGAAAATGATACCTTGAAGCATGTGGAGACAATGTGCTACTTCATCTTCAAGATCAAGTCTCATTTTCCTTGCTAAGAAGTTCCCCAGCCCAGTTCAAGAATAAACCTGTGGAACGATACTTCTTCAAAAGCAAAAGTATCTCATATCATCAGAGTCAAAGGCAAAGATATCTCATGGCATGTTTTTCCTTTACCCTTGCTCTTGCCTGGGAGACAAGGAGAAAGAAAGCAATCGGTCGGCACTTGGACAGATTGAACAAAGAAACAGACCACCACCTCTACCTCGTGCCTACCTGCCATGCAGAAGAAACAAGTAGAGAAGAATGCTGCCTGCAGAATCAATCAACCCGGCAGAAGGAGTCCGAGTTGAAACCAAGAGCTCGAGAAGCTTCAACAACATATGGACGCATCAGTCGCCAAAGAGCACAGCCTCGCCATACAAGGTCTTCAAATCACCACCACCAATCAAGTCTCATTTTCCTTGCTAAGAAGTTCCCTAGGCCAGTTCGAGTTCAAAGCTGTGGAAAGTCAACAAGATCATCTCTCTATAACCAGATTTGCGTTCTTAAACTCTACTCTGTCTTGTTTTTACTTTGCCATACTTGTCATATTTATTCGTTGTTTGTTTGTTTGCTTGTTTTTGTGTGAGTTTATGCCTGCAACATTGAGGACAATGTTTGATTTAAGTGTGGGGGGGTAACCAAGTTGTTTTGCATGAAATTCGTAGGAGTTTATCACCCATTACTTCTAGTGTTGTTCCTAGCTGTTTTAAGTGTTTTTAAGCTGTTTTTAGTTTTTTTTAAGCTGTTTTGGAGTGTTTTAGTGTGTTTTAACATAAAAATCCGAAGATCTCATAACAATTTGATAAATTCTTTAAAAAAAAAAAAAAAAAAAGTTTTTGCATTTTTATTGTTGTTTGTAGCTACTTCTAAATTCAATGATGAGATTTGATCTTAATTTCCTTCTTACTTTCAAGAAGTCTAAGTTCTTTTCATTGTCTTTGTGTTAACTGTGATTTTCAGAAATCAACTTGAAAATAAATGTGCCTAGTCTTGTCAATGTGAAACTTGAGCATGATTTAGCGTTTCATATGTGAATCATGTGAGATTATGTAAACCTTGTGAGTTTTTGAGCCTATATATGATTGACCCATTATGCATCAATCTCATTCCTTCTTGTGCGTATGATCTCACTGTACATGTATCTCTAGAACTTGCTTTATACTACTCGATTCATTAATCAATTCATGTAATAACTTGGAAGTGATATAGGCCATCTTTGGATCGTTTGAGCCTTTCGTGCCTACCTTATATGCTATGTTTATCCGTAGTAGCCCATTGAGCCTTTAACTAAGCCATTTCTTTGTTAGCCACATCTCTTTACCTTGCTCCAATATTGGAGTTGAGCCCATACATAGAAATCGATTCCTTATTGTTTTGAGAAAGTATTACATGGGTTGTGCTCTTGGGGGTTTCATTTATGTAGAAAGATGGATGGAGCATGTGTATTACAATGAAATGTGAATTTGATGGGTGATGTAGCTTTGCAGACTTGTTTCTTTCAATTAAAAAAAAAAAAAAAAAAAAAAACGAAATATATGAAAATTGGAAAGTGTTGATTTGTTGAAAATATGTCTGCAGAGTATAAATTTCCTTTTGAAGTTAAATTTGGGGAGTAACAGGTGTTCGAGGTTTTATTAATTTGCTTTCAATTTGAGGTGATGTGATATTGAGGTGTTGGAAAACTACCAAAGTGTACTTTCTCAAAATTTTTGATTTCCATATCCTTTCTTTCATTAGCCCATCACCTTTAGCCCCATTACAACCTTAATAAAGTCCTATTGATCCAAGGTATTACTTAAATATTGATAGCGAGTTAGGTGGACAAGCAAGCATATGGCGGCATGTACAATGAGATCAATTGAGTGAAACACATTACCCAAAACTTATGAGTGAATGAGCGTATGTCTTGTGAGAAACTCACATGTTTGCATATGATGATTTAAAGGAGCTTGGAATTGCATTGACATGACTAGCTCACACATGGCTTTTCAACGTTTTGTTTGAAGGAAATTTGGTTAACTATTGGACGATGTTTTGAGCTCTTGATTAGTTCTTGATTGTTTGTTTCATAATTAGCACTTATCTCTGAAATCGAATTTGAGAAGTTGGCTATTAAGTTGTTGAATCTAGTCTTAGTTGAGTAGTTTTGTTTTGTTTTGTTTTGCTAGAGGACTAGCAAAAATGTAAGTTTGGGGGTATTTGATCACTCATATATTTCATGCATTTATACCATTCATTTCTAAAGTCTTTGTGATGTTTTTGTGTTAAAATTGTGGCATTTTACCTTACCTTGTGTTAATGTACAGTTAATTTTGTTTTAGGATTAATTTCAAACAAAATGGGCTGAAAAGAAAATAAAAGAAAAATGCTACAATTGGGACGGGAGTGAGAGGCTGACATAGACTGCAAAGGAGAAGTCAGGAGCAAAAGGAAGTGGAGCTTGTCTCCACGGGGTGATGTTTTGAAAGGATCATTGCCTTATTGTTTAAAGCAAAGGATGGCATGCGGGACAACAAGAAAATAAAAGAAATAAGAAGGCAGAGGGCAGCGGGGAGAGAGTCAGACGTGAGAAGAAGTGGAGAGACAAGCACGGGATGGAAAGAAAAACAGAAAATAAAGAAATGGGAAGGAAGTGGAGCGCAATTGAAAAGAAAGAAGGAGTGCATGACAGCAATACAAAAACCAGCGGAAAAGAGAAGAAAGAATAAAGAAAAGAAGGCAGAGAGGAATAAAGCAGCAGGAAGTCAGTGCGTAGGAAATATATAAAAGAAATGGGACAGAAAACAGCACGACAATACAAAAGGAGAGGAAAGCCAGTGCGCAAGGCAAGACGAGAAAAGCAGAAAACAGCATGGCAAGCAGAAAAGAAAAATAAAAGAATACGGGGACAGAAGAGAGAGTAAGAAAGATAGAAGTACAAAGGCACGGGCAGACTGGCGGGGGGAAAAACAGAGAAGCACAGAAAACTGTTCGGAAGAAAAAGAAAAAATAGAAAAACTGATAGAAGTGAGGGCAGAGAGCAGAGGGCTGACGTGATTTGGGGGCTTAGAGGGAGAGAAGTAAGAATAAAGAGAGAGTACTGAGGGCAGAAAAATAGGGTGAACAGGATTGGAAAAAGAAGCACAGAGGGCAGACACGGAGAGAGAGGAGAAAACCAGCGGAAAAATACAGAGAGAAGGCGCGGGGGAAGTGAACGCAGAGGGAAGTCAGTAGCACAGCAATCCAAAGGAGGAGGCACGGCAGAGAGCAGGGAGAAGAAGCTTCACTCTATTTTTCTTGGTTTTATCTAATCAAACCCATGTTTTACTTTTGGTTTAATTTGATAATAATGTGTAACTAATTTTTGAAGGAAAAATTTTGTCCTAGCTAAGAACATGTATGAACATTTGAATACATATGCTAACAATTAACTCTTTAAAGTAGGCATGCATCCAAAAAAACAATTCATGAAACCCATGACTTTCAAAGCCTAGTATATGGTGAACCAAAAGACTCTTTAACAACATTAAAGATAATTAAGAATTTAGAGATTCTTTACCCTTGAAGCTCATCCTTGATTACACAAGGGATTCACCCAAGTGGAGGGCCTTCAAGTCACCTCCTTGCTCCTTGGATCTTCCTTGTGATTTCCTTCCTTTTAGTGCTCCTTTGCTCCTTTGAGGATTTTAGGATTAGTTCTCCAAAACACCAAAAGTTTGATGTCTCTATGTCTCTTCACCAAGGATGTAATTTGTGAGAATGAAAAATGGATCACTTAGGGAAGTAAATTTGCTAGATAACTATCCCCAAGTAGCTTAGAAAACCCTAATTGAAAACAAAGCTATAAAGATGAATTTATACTTCATTTCTTAGGTGAGTGGCAAACTTGCAATTAAGCAAACTTGCATACCCTCACCCTAAATGGTTGGCCTATATGGTTATTGGGCTTATTGCCCATTTTGTTTTAGTTGTCATACAACTTAAACATAATGGGCCTTGTGGACCAAAACACTTTTGGGCCCCGAAGCCCTAAAACCAACTTAAAAGCCCAATACGAACATTTCGTATAATTAATTAACTAATTAATTATTCTTGACCATTCTTCAATTAAACCATTTAATTGCTTATCCATTTCATTTAATTGCTTCACATATATCCTTATTTGGTGTGCGATCCATTAGGTTCCAATTAGCGAGGCAGTGGGCGATGTTACTCTTAACTATCGATTGTGAATTGAAACCACATTTCAATTCTCCCTTTTTGATGATTAGTGTTTGCTAATCAATAGGGCTTCCACAAACCATGAGTGACACCTAGCAGTATGTCATGGTTACCCAAGCTAAGTAGAATTGGTTGGAGAACCTATCCAGTTACAATTACAATGCAATACGGTCCTTCTCTAATACAATACTCTTAACCACATTGTTTAAGTGATAGTTTGTTTCATGTCTACTATCCAATGTGATACTTTCTTATATGATTCCCTTGAATATGATTTGGAACATCTTCCTTAGTCATATTCATTTGCTTTGGCCAAAGACTTTAGAATCATATTTTAGAGTATACTCCTTCCACCATGGAAGGTTAGAGATCCCTTGTTGTGCATTCATATGCCTACATGACTAGATCACATGACCCCAACAATGCCGTGGACAATCCGAGGGAATGCCTTTGTCATGATCAAAGATCAAGGACCTAACCATTAGACATCTATGATGCCTCAGGTCTAAGGACTACTTTGCATATTGTAACCTTAGAGTTCGTACATGACATGTATGTTTGAACTCTCATTAATCGCAGTTCAGTGTACTCGATTACTCTTTCGAGCACCTATGTGTTTGTCTTAGTGTCCAACACCAAATGACTTGAGACTAGTTCATACTCACGTTTGAGTCAACATAACACATACTAACCTTAGCGGATTGTCAATGCCCAATTGGCAATCCTATGGCTAGGAACGTTTTAGGAATGAACATAAGAGAAAGGTCTCCTTAATCTAACTCATTAGATCACTTATCTCTTATGTCAAATACATCCCTTGGATTCTCTTATTGATTAAACACATGATACAATAAATAGTGATTAACAATAAGTATTGCCCTTCCGTTAAACATATAAAAGTTTAACATATTAAGTATTCCAAAAAGCTATTACATCAAATGAGTGGCTTTGTGGGCATACTTCCAACAATTTTTAGTAGTTAGGGGCTGTTTTGAAGACCCGAATATGATTGTAAGTTTGTTGTGATATTTTGTTTGAATGACTTTTATGAAAGGATGAAAATTGTTTCACTACTTATGTCATTGATAAATTCTTTATGTGTTTCTATGGATGCATACATAGTGAGCATATCTAGGATTTTAATGCTACGAATATATGTATGCCTGCCCTTATTGAATGAGGACCTACATATGTTCTAGAGTAGCACTTGTTAATTGTGGTTAACATGTGAACCGATTTCTAGGATAAGTAAGACAACGCCAGTACTTACGATGCCTTGTGATGACTCAAACTCTTTTTATTCTTAATGATTTCTACTTGTTAAATCTATGAACACGCCATTCTAGATTGCATGCTAGGGACTAAGTTAAGTTGAAAACACCATTCTCTTAACATACTACGTAAGAAAGAGTAATAGGTTGTGTTCTAACATTGAGCCAACTTGAGCATTTTCATCTGGAAATTAAAGGAATTTGAATGAAACATAACATGTTTGCATGATTATTTGGTGGTGGATAACAATTCCCCTAACTCGTTTTTCTCAAACTTGTGATCTACTCAAAATCTGTTTCTGTACTGTTTTTGTACGATTTAATTTAAATAGAAAATCAACTCCAAAAATCCCAAAACTTTGTGTGAGCATAGCTTGGTGTGTCTAGTTTATTTGTATAAAATTTCGTTGCATTTGGGTAAGTATAAGTTATTCTAATAATTATTGTTTGGTGGCTGGTCAGTGGAGACAGCCACCCGTTTTTGTGACATTTTAAGTATTTGGATAAAACAATCTTCTGCGGGAAAGACCCTTATTTTCATATGCTACAATTGACAAATCTTAGTGTTAATAAGGAAAATTAATAGAATTATTGTGTGCTACTTTGTGGTGCGTTATAATTACTACCAACAACTTCCGTACATATGTCTGTGGTTAGGTACACATGCCAATAATTTCTCAAAGAGATGTTAATTTTACCGTAATCAGGCTTAAACTCAACTATTCCTACAGTCTTTATATCCATGGTCTGGTATACACAAACATGTAGAAATCCAATTAAGCGTAGTGAGAAACAAATTAACCACTTATCAACTTGGTCACGTCAAACAAATAGTTAATTTTCTAGGAAGCCACACAAAGCTATATTCGTCTACGGTCGAATCAAAATATAAGTTCATGATTCTCATTCACAAAGCATCGATAGAATCCAATTCATGGTCAGAAATAAATTCATATGCAAATAATTTCAATATCAAAATCCTAGGCTATGGTCAAGCACAAAGAACCAACTATTAAAATTACAATTCCTCTAGTTAATGAAAACTAATCATCAATCTGAAATTCACAAATTCAACAATCAAATAACTAGAGTAATCATAATTAGGGCTTCCTCTTAGCCTTAGCTAAGAGTTTAGAACCCCATGAACAAAGAATTCATAGTAATTCTAAGAAGAAAATTTTGCATAAAATAAAACTAGAGAAAAAGAACCAAATTGTTGTCGCTCTGTCGCTGCTCTCTCTGTTTCACGCCAGAAGAAGAAGTCGGAGATCCCCCCCCCCAAGCCTTTGCTTCCTATCTTTATATGCTGCTCCTTTCCAATTCGTAGGACCCCATTCTTCTAATAAAATTGAGGATTTTATTCCTTGATCTCACAAATATTTTCTCCTGACTTGTCGGTTGCCAATCCTTAGAGCCACCGATTGGAATTCTATTGGCAATAGTAATTCCTTGTGTGTAAAGTTAAAAAGCCTCCTTTGTAAGTCAACTCCAAATAAATAAGATTTCCCAAAACCCAATAGCCTTCAACCTAATAATAAAATAACAAATAATTAAATAAATGAACCCAATGTTAATAGCATGACTAAAACGTAACGAATGTGCTGAGACCATGTTAAATTTCACTTTTAACAATAAGCATCCTAATCCTTATAAATTACAAAACTAAAGTAATTTACTCACAATAGTCTTAATGAGACACTAACAAATATAAATAATAGGGTAACAATTGTATTAAATATGTGTCTATCAGGGTCTAAACATCTGTAGCATTTGTGAGGCAAGTTATAGCCAATGAAGACACAGAGCTTGCTCTTAGCTACCAATTTTGAATTTGTGTAAGGTTTGAGCCAAGGGTAGCATGAACATCCAAACACCATGAGTTGACTATAATCTAGCACTTTCTTGAAGAATTGTTCCCATGGAGATGGTTTTGATGGAGGTGGCAGTCGATTGATTAGATTCACAACAATGAGAAAGGTCTTCACCCAAAATTTGTAGTGAACTTTGGAAATAACCAGAAGAGTTCTTGTTGTCTCGACAATGTGTCTGTACTTGCATTCTACACAACTATTTGGTTGTGGTGTGTAAGGGCAGCCAAGATGTTGCTAAATGCCATGGTTAGCAAGATGAGTCTTGAATACAGAAGAAAGAAATTCACCCTTTCTCAAAGTACCAATTTTATTTCCAGAGAGGTTCTCAACAATAGCTTGAAATTGAATAAAAGTAGTAAAAACATCAGATTTACACTTGAGAGGAAACATCCATGTATGCTTTAGTGAATAGTTGCTTCAACCCTGCTTTCTTCTTAAGTAGGCTGTCTAATGCAATATAGTTGGTGGCGAATCGAGTGGTAGCTGGACGAATAATTTCTCCTTTGCAAAATTCACGCATCTTTGCCAACAACCAACCGTGATTGTAAATATAATTTGTGATCGTTCTAACTCTTTTTACGACATTAGCAATATTCTCTCTCTTCCCCATTGCCTCAAACATGAGATCAATACAATGTGCTGCACATGATGTCCAAAACACATTATGATGCTTCATTAACTTTTTTATAGCTTTGACAAATGCAGAACCGTTGTCGGTCATGACTTGGACAACATTATGCTCTCCCACCTCCATGATTACATCCCTCAATAATTTGTAAATATACTTGTAGTTCTTTATATGGTTTGAAGCATCAACGGACTTCAAAAAAATTGTCTTTCCCTTGGAGTATACCATGAAGTTTATGATAGACAATCTGGTCGGGCCAGTCCATCCGTCACACATGATTGTGCAACCATTAGTTTCCCACTTTGACCTCAACTTGTTAACATACTCGCCAATGTCTTTATACTCCATTTCCAAATATTTGTTTCTTACCTCATAGGGAGTGGGAGGTTGTACTCCAACACCGGCCTGTTGACATCCCAATACCATATTTTTGAAATGATGTGATGATGCCTTCTCAGCAGGGACATTTTCATAGATAAAGAACTTGCTAATTAGACGCCCCATTCCCTCCTTCACATTACCTCCAGTGAAATAACTCCAAACACTCTTTTGACGTGCTTTGGATGACTTATATAAACTTGGGGCTATTGGTGGTGTTGGTTGTGATTCTCTAACACTTGCTCCCCGTCTCATTTGTGCACCACCACTTGTCCCGGAACCTTGTGCTCTATTAGGAATTTTATGAAGGTGTTCTCTTTCCCATGTTGACTGTTTGGAGGCACGTAATGCTTGTTTGAAATTGAGTCGTTCTTCAGGTCCCATGTCATCATCACATTCGTCCTCATCGTCGTCATCATCACTGTCAACCGCTTGGCCAATGACTCCTCCTCGTAGCCCAGCTCGAATATTTTCCATTCCATGTGTTTTCTTTTCCTTCTGGTGTTTTTTATTTTTTAATAATGTGGTGATGAATGCCTTCACTTCTGGGGGGACATTATCGCATCGTTGGACATTATTTCCTGGATCTAATCCACTAAGATGGTACTTAAGTCGTGTCACTCCGCCACTCTTCATTACCCGACCATAATATTTGCAAATTGTGCCATGTTTGTTTCCGTCTATTGGGTCTCCATGTTCCCAAGCTGGATCACGTTTAGTAACTCCACTAGACATCTTAAACGTACCTATATTTATTTTTCATGGAAATTAGGCAATTATTTTTTGGCCAAAAAATATAGTAGTGACGGTTATATAAGAGAACCTAAATAATAAAGTTATTCTACAGAAGAATTAAATAATATTAATGAATAATAATCGAATTTGATAATAAAATAATAAATAACATTAAACAATAAAATAAATATAAGTTTGTAAACTTACCTTAAATATGGAACCCTTTGTGTAAAGGCCAAATAGAATCTGCGTGGACCAACAATAAAATAATAATTACACAAATGTAACAAATCTGGAACTTTCGATGTCGTAAAACCTCGACGATCCTCTGCAGCTTGCCGTCTGTGAATAAATGAGAGAGAAAGAAGGTATTTAACATTTAATTTGAAGTGGCGCGAGTTGCAGGTCCATTTATTCAGTTTGAAGCTCTGAAAGGGCTCTGGAAAGGCTCTGAAATGGCTAAGGGAAGAAGAAGAAACGAAAATGTGTAATAGAGGTTTTTCAATTTTCGAAGGGTCAAAAAAGGTGTGATGATCTGATACTCCACCTCTGGGAATGTGAAAGAGTTGGAAGTGGCACACGGTTTTGAGTATGAAACCACCACTACTTTTTGTCTTTTCAAAAGTTGTCAAAAGTTTGAGATTTATACATAATATATATATATATAGCGTTTAGATTTATATATAGGGTTTGGGGGATTTATATTATATATATATATATATATATATATGTTATATGAATTATTTGGACGTTTTTTTTTCTCTCGGATAACACACATACACACACACACAGAAACCATCAATCTCTCGATCCTTCTCGCTCATTCCTCTCCTTGTTTCTTCTCCGGTTCTCCCCCCCCCATCTCTTCTCTGCAACTCTCCTTCCCAGAGTAGACAGACACACACACACCCTACTTCCCCGTGTTTCCCCCTTCCCCAATCCTTCGAACCTTCTCCCTCATTCCTCTCCTTGTTTCTTCTCCCCTCATCTCTGCAACTCTCCTTCCCGGAGCACAGACACACCACACCCACATCCCACCGTGACCTCCACCACAGTGGCGCACACTCCGGCGAGCACCATCACCATCTATGGACCGTTCCTCCTCCCTTTCTCACCTCTCGGCGAGCACCATCAGGCAATGGGAGGCCTTGTTTAAGCCGTACGAGGCGGAGGATCCATCAAACTCGAGCGGGTTTTGGGATCCGGAGAAAAGGGATTGCTCATTTTGATGGGTCTGAGCGTGGATTGCAGATAGAGGCGTAGATCTTGGCAGCTGCGACGACGGAGCCTCGACTGCAGTTGCGACGACGGAGCCTTGACGACATTATCGATAATATCGCGATATTATCGATATTATCACGATATATTGACGATAATTATGTGGCTAAGTGTGAAAATATCGCCATCTAAAAAAAACGATATTATCAGCGATATTTCGCCGATAATATCGATATTTTAGACCTTGGTCATCACCTATAGATAGTAAATAAGTAAAAGCTATTAAGTATGCAAGTTAGCAATACAGTTAGAAATACAGTTAGCTTAGTAAATTGGTTAGTATTTGGTTAGAGTAGTTAAGCTTTCTCTTATAAAAACAGTTGTGTAACCTTCATTCAAACAATCAATACAAATCATATTTCTCTCTCTAAACTCTCTCTCTCTAGAATCTCTCTTGTTTCTCTCTATTATCTTCCTCTTCCTCTGTACCAATTCTTCATCTTTTACAATGTAGTTAACATGGTATTAGAGCCGCTAGGGTCACGCTATAGATTCTGGTGGTTCCACTTCCCATTATTTTTCATCTGTTTCTAGCTTAGTTCTTTCCAAAATTTCATTAGATGTTCGGATAAATTTCTGGGTGCTTCCGCGATTGTTGTTTTACTTCTGGGTTGATTTTTCTGGACTGTGATCAGAGATTTCTCTACTGAACGTGATTGATTTTCACCGATCTTTACTTCTCATCGATTTTGGGGATTGATTTTGTTGTTCTGATACAGAGTCAGCAAGTAAGTACCCTGAGTCATGTTCACAAAGTGTTCGAAGGAAAGCCTGATAGAAGAAGTGTGGTACCCGAATCTGTTTCTTGACGGACTGATTTCAATTCACGGTGTTCTGGGCCCATCCTCCACTTTGGATCCGAGCGATGTTAATCAAGGTTGGGATATTATCCTATCGCCGGCTTATGATTCCAATTCCAACATGGTTTCTGATGTTTTTGATGCCAAGAACATGGTCAAATGGTCCCGGATCATCCTATTGCTGAGCTCGAAAAGGTTCGTGTCTTTCGATGTAGGGTTGAACTCTGTTCTTGATCGTTGTTCAGGCATTTCTTGTGCTGTGATGGCTTTTTGGGCTTGTAGGGCACCGTATGAGGCTGCATGTTCTTGAAAGCTTGTGAATTGTGGGAGATCATAAGGGTTTGAAGTCTGTGACAATCTTTCTTCCACCAAGCTTAGAGCTTGAAGCGTATCCTTCCCCTTTGCTCGAGAAGATTGTGAGGTTCCATATTCTGCCTTAGATCGATAAGAGACTTCTGGTTTTCTCTCTCAGCATTCTTGGGTTAAGATTGAAGTTCTTATCAGGTTCTTGATTTCCGGTTTTCACAGTGCACATAACCTGTTTGATTAAATGTTTCAGTAAGAAAATATTCGCTATTTTGTCCATTAGTAAGGCTGATAGCCAAAGAGTGATATATTGAATTTACACTTCGCTTGTTTGTTTTTCTTGTGAATCTTTTCTGGGTTCTTCCAATTGTTTGTGATATTTTCTTTCAAGATTCTTCATGTCAAGATCAATGTTTGTGATATTTGGAATTTTTGGATTCAAGAATTTTGGTCATCGCTAGATTGTGCAATTTGTATGGTGGTGTCCAGTTCTTTCTCTGCTTCACTGATATTCTGCAAGTTTATTGGGTTTGATCTTTCTGCAACTCTTACTCTCATTCATCACAATGTCTAGAGTATGGTCATATGAACCTCAACAAGCAGAAGGGAGAGAAGTCATTTTTGCATCTTGTTGCAGCTCGTCACCAACTTTAGCAGGTTCTAGAACTAGTGGCAAGTCATTTGACACATTTGACATTGACGCTAATATTGATGCCCCATCAACGGCAAAGGGGTCTCCTGATTTTGCCTCCATATGCATCCCATTAACTGGAGCATTCTGGGTTTCTATAATGCTAATTGAAAGAATGGTGCAGTATTTTCTTTATTACAGTCTATAATGTCGAGTCTAACCAACTCAATTGTTAGCATGAATCTACAGTAAGTCCGGTTATATGATGAAGTTTGTAGAAGTTGTTAACAATAAATCCCACGAAGGGTAATTCCGTGATGTGAGTAGGTAAATCCCACGAAGGGTAGAAGAAATTGTTAACGGTAAATCCCACGAAGGGTAATTCCGTGATGTGAGTAGGTAAATCCCACGAAGGGTAATCCTACATAGATGTGAATTTTCTGTTGTTGAAATTGTGAATGCTGAAGCCATTGTTAAGAGTAGTTGTTTTCGGTAAAATCCACAAAGGGCGATCCCGTTGTACTATAGTTAAGACCGATGCCACACTATAGTTTGTTATTTTTCTATTTTTAAAGGCTGAAGCCAATGTTAAATGAAGTTGTTGACGGTAAATCCCATGAAGGGTAATCCCGCAAGAAATTGTTATAACCGGCCTGAGGGTGTGTTACAATTTTATAAGAGGTTGTTCTTTGATTGAAGCTCATGTGAGAGGCAGTGGAATATTGGATTTTTATATGAGCAAGTACCATCTGTGCATTTTATCGACAAGTGTTATCTGTGAGCAGAACTTTGTGGGTTTGGCTTGTCGTGGTGAGAATTCAGATGATGTGCCTGCTGAAAAGAAATGACAACGCAAGACTAAGCAGAGAAATGAAAAACCAGTGCAGTTAAAAGAAAACGGTGCTTCAGTTCTTGGATTTGGTAAAGAACAGTTACAGCCAGATATTATACCACCTGAAAATTCATTAGGCAATCATAGTAGGGATGTTCTATATGATGTGACTATTGGACATCAATTTCTTTCCTCGAGCCATCTTCCCTGCAATCTTGTGTTTTGGAACTCTGTACCCCTTGCTACGTAGGCTGTGGTCCTCCTGTATTTCAGCTGATTGGCCATCTCATCAAATGAAGTTGCACAATGATCAATACCAGAACTCTTGAACCCTATCTCCAATTGTTTTGAAGTTTCTCTGCAGTGCGTCCATTTGTTCATATTTCAGTGTTTGCTATTTGAGAATTTGCTATGGGATTGCAAGATTGCAGATGGTTCAACTTTGTGTTCTATTTTCTGGTTTCATAGCAGTGATTGCAAATGTTCTTCCAATCTCAAACTGGGTTTCCCCAATTGAGATTGAGGGGGAGTATTAAGTATACAAGTTAGCAATACAATTAGAAATACAGTTAGCTTAGTAAGTTGGTTAGTATTTGGTTAGAGTAGTTAGGCTTTCTCTTATAAAAACAGTTGTGTAACCTTCATTCAATCAATCAATACAAATCATATTTCTCTCTCTAAACTCTCTCTCTCTCTAGAATCTCTCTTGTTTCTCTCTATCATCTTCCTCTTCCTCTATACCAATTCTTCATCTTTTACAATGTAGTTAACAAAAGCAAGAAGATAGGTAATTAACTAATAAGAAGAGGAGAGATGTTTGAATTACCAGTTTCAATCACAGAGTCAAGCACTTTCACATGACTTGTCGAAGAGATGGCGATACCATCAGTGTTGGGGCTGTCTTCTGGTGCAGTTATATGAATGTTTGAAATGTAGACATCATTACATCTATGCTATGATGCACGGATACTTCTGTTTGGTCCCGTATCCCGTATCCGATACTTGATCGGATACGATACTTACCCGATACTCTCGGATACTCGTCCGACACATATCCTGGTTGATAGACACGAATTTGACATGATGGATATGCGTATCCTACATTTAGGATACACGTATACTGCTTTTAAGATACATTTACACTTTCAAAAAAAGGTAATGAGGAAGAGAAATTAGTAGGAGACATCTATAATTGAAAGTTGCTAAATACAAAAAGCTTCCCTCTAATTAAAACCATGAATACGACTCTCACACTTCTTCTACTGTATAAAGAGGATTAGATTTCAAACTTTCCTTCTCTAACAACTCAAATGTACTTGAATTTGAATGATGAATTAAGTTTTCAAATGTATATTTTTGTTGCTATATACATTTTTATTTGCCGTATCCATAGCGTATCGTATCTTAATTTTTAGAGATTTTCCGTATCGCCGTGTCGTGTCGTATCGTATTGCCGTATCCGTATCCGTATCCATGCTTCATAGCATCTATGCATCCGGATATGGTTTCTTGGGCTATCAATAGAAGCAAATCCACCCAGTTGAAGATTGTCACACTGGTCAAAGTGTATAGCCTGCAACGACAATGATATACTCAAAACTACTGGTATTTCGTAACTCAATAAATGAAAAAATAATGCCAATAGTTGAAGTTTGTCACACTGGTTTAATTTTTAAAACTGTTGCATTCCAACATATAATTTCTTTGTTAAAAAATAAATGAAAAACGATTTGGAACCGTCCAGAATTTAGCAGTTTCACGGAGTTTTATTTTTTATTTTTGCGAAACTCTGTCAGATAAGTTAGTTTAGCCATTTGACTACTATTGTTCATCCGTGGACATGAATAAGAAAATACGAGTCCCTTCAGCCATGTTGCAATACGTTTCAATGATTTTTTTTTTTTTTCTGGCAATTTTGAAAAAAATACGCATCAAATGGCTAAATTTTTTATGATTCCAGTCAATGGACTACATAATTCGGAGTATGACTTTCTTTTCTTGATTTACTATATACAATGTAGTGATCAGGAATCATGAGAAACAGTTAATTACCGTAGGTGTGTTTGCTCCCTAAATCCGCCATGGTGCCTTGCGGGCAAGCCGGGGATTTGCTCACATACGAGATTGGTGGGGTGCGGGCGTGCCACTACTAGATGCCGCTAGTAGACGAGATTTGAATGATTGAGGTTGCTCCTGAGTTTGACTTCGAACCATGAGATTGTGCCATTTGAGTGGGAGTTACTCAAATTAAGGTTCTTTGTTTGCCTTAAAAAAAATAAGGACTTTACTTATATGGAGAGATAGAACAATATGTAAATGACAAGATTGCTTGGAAATATAAATGACAGAGGAAAGTGACTAAAATTGCAGATTGCTTGTAATTTATATGGCTGGAAATGAGTACATAAAAGCTACAAATGAGATCGATACCGCAAGTGAGCAGCAGAGCTAATAAACAAGAAAAAAAAGGCTTTTGGCAAATCTGGTTTGAGCAGAGTTTGTGCTTTTGTTTGTTTGTTTGTTTGAGTGTCTTTGAATTTTTGGTTTGTTTGAGTGTCTTTGAATTTTTGGTTTGTTTGAGTGTCCATAATCCTTGTCCATCTACTTCCTTATATAGAGGTTTGGAAGAGCCCCCTTGTTGGGATCTTTGTACTTGCCCGAAAGAAGCTTGGGCAACTTGCATTTCCTTACTTGGGTAGCTTGCATTGCTTTTGCCAACTTGCATGGAGAAATAATATTAAAAGGGGAACTTGCATTTCCACAACATGCTTTCATCACATGTCCTTCCACTTGTAATAAACTAACATTTAAAAGAATCAAGTTGGCTTCTTTCACATGTTCTTTGCATCCACACTCGTATGTTACCTTCCAACCCATTTGCAAGGATGCATGTATCTTGATTAAACAATGCTTGACAAATCTCCACCACCAAAACAAATTGGAAGAACAATATTATAGTGTCAAACCCCTCCACTTGCATCTAAATATTTTTCCAAGTTAGCTTTCTTGCATATTAATCCTCCAAATGCCATATTTTACCCAAATTGCCCAAATAAGTAAAAATGGGTATATTTTGAGTGCAAACAAGATGCATTACAACCCTCGTAATTAGTCACCTGAACGCACACACAGAGACACAAAAACATTTAGAAATTTCTTGAGTTTATGAGTATATAGTCTAAAAAGATTAATGGAAAGAGAATACATTGGAGACTTTTGTGTTGTCAATTGCTTGAGCTGCTTTATTTCTCCACCACAGATAACCGTGGCCATTAATCTCTCGTGTTCCTACAACCGCCAGATTGCTCACGTTTGAGAAGCACAGCCAGCATCCGGATTGACACTCATTCCAGTCACTAAGATTAGAGGGTGCCTCAATATTCCCTAAAATCTAAAGCCGGCGAAATTAATATCAAATGGAGAAAAAGGCTTCAAGTAAACTCTGATTAAATGAAAGGCTGTGATCAATGAGACTCTGATATATTATATATTTACCTGGATTTTAACTCTGTCTACCTTGCAAAGTGATCAGATAAAACTTCGAGTTCTAAATCATTTTTTGAAAAATGAATTTGAAGTGCCAAGAACATTTTTGAAAAATGATTTTAGCGTGTTTATCTTTTTTTTTTCTTTATTCTTATTATTTTATCTTTGTTGGTGTAGCAGAAATTGAAGGTTCCTTGAAAAATAATCTTAGAAGCAGATATATAAGAATGAGAGATTTTTCAATGTGACAGTCACATGAGGTGGTACACCACGCGTCCCTATAGAAATGGTGGGTTATGTGTGTTAAAAGGTTAATAACTTAAAAATTAAAAAATTTCACCACTTGCATATAAACACGTGGTGTACCATCCGTGCTCCCATCACAACTAAAAATTTCTTTATAAGAAGAGAGAAATTATTTACGCGGGTATCTTCAGCTATGTCATTTCCAGTGGCACCAAAATCAAGCACATTAGAAGTACCGTTTTGGCCAAAACCAATACCGAAAAAAGATGATGCAATAACCAAAAGCAGAAAGCTAACTGAAGGGCTCTCCTGCACAACATAAACAAGAAAATTTAAAGAATGGAGAGCAAGAATGGCTATAGTAAAGTTACATATAATCACACCCTGTTGGCTCCTAATGTTAACATTCTAAATTTGATATTTATAAACTTTTTGAAAGAAAAAACATATTTCAGAATTTTATAAACTTGCTGATCTGACAGAAGCGAATAGGATTATGGTGATCTATATATATATGGAAATCTTTTCTTGCCAAAAAATAACGATATAAGATGCCTATGTTAAGGGACTGTAGAGCTGTATCATTGATTATAACGATTCTTATTTTGTGGTTCAAATTCATAGTCTAACAATGTAAGCATATATAACTACTATGAGATATATATATATATATATATATATATATATAAAATATGTAGTATAGAAAAGAATTGGATTATGGGGTTTCCATTTTACATAAGGTAATTGTATTGATCATTCCTCACCATGAAGTTATCTGTATATGCAGCCACGGCATGCATGAACTAGAAACTCAGTTTCTTAACTCTGGATCATTATCCTATACTCTCACCTGTTATCTATATATATATATATATATAGTCGTTTTGGAGTCTCGTTTTTGCTATCTAAAATTAATTAATGGCATTTACTAATTTTTGATACGCCTGTATCTCTACATGTTTAAGACCTGATTAATTATGCCTTAATCTCTTGAAATAAAATCAAATTTATTCTTTCTGGAAAAAAAAAGAGTGATATATCTTTACAATGAATCTAGAGTTTGAGATTGTGTGTATTCTTTTCTTCTTCATTTCGTTAATTTTACATGGATTAAGGTCGGAGAAAATGTATTAAACTAAGCAGCCAGCGAAGACCAAATTTGTTGAGCAAAAAGAAGTCAAATTAAAGTATTTGTGCTTCTGATACCTACTTCCGAAAACAAATTCAATCAATTATCAAATAATTTGATCACATTTCTTATCAGTATCTTAAATTAATATTGTCATAAACCAGTTTTATAAATTCGATTTTGGAAAGACAACTTTTACATAATTCGTCAATATATGGCTAATTAAAGAAATAATCCAATAATTGACTGTTGTTAAAGAAGCTCAAGGAGATTATGGATTTCGTCCTACAGTATAGTCGTACGCGCAATTTGACAAATATAAAAAAATGAAAACTAATGAAAAGGGCTTGAATGTTAACGTATACTGAAATCCGAATCTGTAGTGAATACTCGAACAAGAAAAGGAGAAGAAAGAAGAGTTCTAGAGAGAGAATGAATGTTTAGAGAGAGAAACTTATATATTGATCTGACTTGAAGATTACAGTAATTCCATTACATCTTATATAGTTTGCACTACTTACATCAGTAACTATATCAGTTAGTTATAACACCTCTAACCAACATAACCACCAATAGTCTATTAGCTAAGCTGATGTGGCATTGCCAGCTGTTATTACTGTCAACATCCCCCCTCAATCTAAGCTTGGGGTGCCAAGCTTCAGATTGTAACAATGTCTGATGAATGCAGGACTGTGAAGACCCTTTGTTAGAACATCAGCAGTTTGCTCGTCAGTAGGAACATAGGCCACTGCAAGATCTCCTTTTTGTACCCTCTCCCTTACAAAATGATAATCGGTATCCAAGTGTTTTATTCTTGAGTGAAACACTGGATTCAAACTTAATGCAATAGCTGACATGTTATCACAATTAATAATAGGTGGTTGAAGTAAAACACACTTCAAATCTCTCAAAATTTGTCTAACCCAAGGTATATCAGCAGCTGTATGAGCAAGGGCTTTGTATTCAGCTTCTGTAGAACTTTTGGATACTGAAGTTTGTTTCTTTGATTGCCACGAAATAGGATTTTCTCCAAGAAAAACAATATATCCAGTCACTGATCTCCTGGTATTAAGATCTGCAGCCCAATCAGAATGAGAGAAAGCCGTGAGATGCATCTGTGATTGTGAAGAATAGACTATGCCATGTTGCATCGTACCATGAAGGTATCTAAGAATCCTTTTTACAGCACCAAAATGAACCTCAGTTGGTGAATGCATGTGTTGACATACTGTATTCACAGCAAACGCAATATCCAGTCTAGTAAACGTAAGATACTGCAAGGAACCAACAATGCTTCTGTATGAACTAGGATCTGAAAGTAACTCTCCTTCTGCCACCATCATTTGATTATGTGGTTTACATGGTGTATTTGCAGGCTTGCAAGAATCCATACCTGCCTTATGAAGTAAATCCTTTATGTATTTCGACTAATTTACAAAAATGTCTCCATTTGGTTTATATTGAATCTGTAAACCAAGGAAATATGTCAGCTTCCCCAAATCCTTCAAGTCAAACACAGAAGAGAGCTCTTGAACTACGAGTTGTACTTTAGTCACACATGATCCAGTCAATATTATATCATCAACATAGAGCAATAATATGATGATATCATTGTTATCAGTTTTGATGAACAAACTGGTATCAGATACTGATGCAGTAAACCCCATTATCACCAAGTTGCTTGTAAATTTTGAATTCCAAGCCCTTGGGGCTTGTTTGAGTCCATATAGTGACTTGAAGAGTTTGCATACATAATTTGGATGACTTGAATCAACAAACCCTTGTGGCTGTTTCATATAAACTTCTTCTTGTAGCTCACCATGCAGAAATGCATTCTTGACATCAAGTTGTTTCAATTCCCATTTATTCATTGCAGCCAAAGCAAGAATGGGTCTTACAGTTGTATGTCTCACAACTGGACTAAAAGTATCTGAATAATCTACACCATGCTCTTGAGAAAACCCATGAGCAACCAGTCTTGCTTTATACCTTGATACAGTACCATCAGGATTTCTTTTCACCTTATACACCCATTTGCTTCCTATTATTGATCTGTGATCTGGTGCAGGTACTAAATTCCAAGTACCTTGAATTCGAAGTGAATCATACTCCTCTTGCATTGCTTGTTGCCAATGTGAAATAGATGCTGCTTGTCTAAAACATGTAGGTTATAATGAATCTGCAATCTCTGAAATAAAAGAGAAACCTCCCACAAAAGGATCATCATTTGTTATCTGCAAGGTGTTTAACTATGGGAACGTTGCAGTTAAGGCTGCATAATTTTTCTTTTGGATGGCACCAGACTTCAACCTTGTCACCATTGAATGTTCATTACCATTATGTGCTTGAATATCATGTGGTACAATTGCTTGAGAAATTGGTAAAATTACCTCCAGTTGTGAAGAATTGTGAACTGGTAACATAGACAACCTTGAATCTGTAGGACTTGAGTAATGATGGTGAGGAGATGAAACCTGAGTATCAGAATGCTGACTTACTGCAGACTCTGAAGGTTGAGACACTGCCATATCAGAATTTCCTGAAGCTACTGGATCTGAGCCTTGAGAATGTGAAAGGACTTCTATAGCTTGTGCAGATCCTCTATCTTGGTGCACCGGAGATGGAGTAATCGTATCCTTTGGTAATTGAATCGCAATAGGCCTTGAATTCTGGGAAGATGAAGAACTAGACTGTTGTACCTTTGACACTTGTATATTCCGATAAGGAAATATCTCTTCATCATGTACAACATGTCTAGAAAGAATTAATTTCCCTGAACAATGTTATAACATATTACTCCTTTATATCCCATCATATATCCCAGAAATACACATTGAGTTGTTCTTGGTTCAAGTTTATTTGCATTATAAGGCCTCATGAATGGATACACTGCAGACCCAAAAATCTTCAGATTTTGAACATCAGGTTCTTGTCCAATTAACACCTGATATGGTGATTTCATATGCAATATTCTACATGGCATTCTGTTGATTAGAATTGCAGCATGTGAACATGCATGAAACCAAAACTGAGCTGGTAACTTTGCTTCTGTCATGAGTGTTACTGCAGTCTCAACCACATGTCTGTGTTTCCTCTCAGCAAGTCCATTTTGCTAAGGGGTATAAGGACATGAAATCATGTGCTTTATACCCTTTGTATCAAAAAAATCAACAAACATTCTACTTGTATACTATCCCCCTCCATCAGATTGTAAACACTTAAGTGAAGCACTGAATTGAGTTTGTATAAAAGCACATAACTTAACAAATATGGAAAACACTTCAGACTTGTTATTCATTGGAAAAATCCACAAAAATCTTGAATATTCATCTACAAAGCTCACATAGTATCTATAACCTTGTACAGACACCTTTGGAGATGGCCCCCATACATCAGTGTGAACTTTCTCAAACAAACATGTAGCAGTATTTTGTCTTACTGGAAACGACTGTCTTCTCATTTTACCACTCATACAAGAAGAACATATGGACTCACAACTATCTACTTTGACACTATTATTAAACTTCTTCAGCATTGCAGCAAGCACCTCTTCTAACGGATGACCTAACCGCTTATGCCACCTCGACACTTGAATCTTCTTTCCAATAAAGCCAGCACAGGGCTCCAACTTTGCAGCAAAAGACTTTGCAAAGACATTGACTGGAATTGAAAACAGCTCCCCATCATCACTTGTCCCTGTGTACAATATCTTCCTTGTTGCCTTGTCCTGTATGAAGAAGACAACATCATCACATATAAACCAACATCCATTATCTCTGCATAACTTCTTAACAGAAAGTAAATTCACAGTGATTTTAGGTACACAGAGCACATTTCTTAACATCAAAGATTGTTTAGAAATAGGGATGCTTGTGGAACCAATATGTGTTACTTCCAATCCTGTACCATTCCCAATTGTAATGGTTCCATCACCAGTATAAGGAATAACATGATTAAGATGATTTAAATTTGCAGTCATGTGATGAGTTGCACCTGAATCCAATATTCAGTTTTCTTCAGCAGTAAAACCAACACCAGATCCTTCAGTTTGAGTTACATTGGCTTGAGCTGTCATAGCTGCAATCGATGGTGGTGGTGGAAGATTTCCCTGATATGCAAAGTTGTTCCTGTGAAAGCATTCAAGAGCTATGTGCCCCCTCTTTCCACATATCTGACAAATTACAGAACCAGAAGACTGTGAACCTCCACTCTCAGGTCTATAGTAGCAGTTTGGTGCAGTGTGTCCCCTTCTCGAACATATCTGGCATTCAGGTGATACTGAGTACTTAGAGTTGGTATTCACATTCCAATTGGACTTATAATTGCCATGGCCAGCAGATGAATTAGTTGAGGTGAAACCATTACTTGCAGATTCATATCCTGCAACACTCTTACCACTTCCAGAGTAACCATTATTCCCATTTCTGTTATTAAATCCTGATGAAAACCTGGAATTGTGATTCCCACCTCCAAACTTTTTATTATTAAAATTTCCTCTCTGTGAAGACTGAAAACCTCTACTACCATTATCATTTCCAATTCCTGAAAAACCATTTCCTCCCTGAAAATTACTACCAAACTGATCATTAAAACCATTTCCTCTCTGAAAGTTGTTACCGAATTGATCATTGCTGAGACTAACCTGAGACCTCTGAGAATTGGAACTCTCACCATGTTCATACCCTTGAAAGCCTTGTAAACCTAATCCTTCACCTTGAACAACCATGGCAGACATAGAACTAGATAAAGAATGCATTCTAGATTCAATACCGCCTTCTGCTACAAGCAATTGTGCTCGAAAATCTTTGATAAACATAGGAGAATCTCTTGCCAATATGACTGTCTTAATCATCTCAAAGTCAGCAGGAAAACCAGAAAGAACAGCAATGATGAAATCATTATCAGTAACCTTTTCTCCTGCAGATACCAATTGATCCCTTATCCCCTTTAGTCTCATTAAGAATTTATCAACCGAATCACCACCTTTCTGAGCAGTATGCAATTCAGTTTTAAGTTGATTCACACGAACCATTGAGACAGAGGCAAATCTTTCTTGCAAACATTTCCAAGCTTCATAAGATGTTTTACATCCAATCACATGTTCCATAGCATCATCCGAAAGAGTTGCAATTAGCAAACTTAACAAAGCTAGATCCTTTTTCACCCAATCTTTGTAAGCAGCATTAATTTCATTTGTGACCCCAGATTCTGTATCAATCACATACTTAGGTGGACATGATGCTTCTCCAGTGAAGAAATCAAACAAATCATACCCCCTCAACACAGATGAAAATTGATAACTCCATTTCACAAAATTATCATCTTGCAACTTTACTGTCAACATCCCTAACAGATTCTCAATTCTAACATTAGATTCAACCATCTTCACACACTAAAGATTATCAAAAGTACAACCCAAGATTTCAAACAACAAGTTGTATAACCACAGAAATCAAGAAATACACCTATCTTCGGCAATCGGCTTTTAATGAAGAAAGAGAACAGAATTGCACAAGAACTACACTCCGGCAATCGGCCTTAATGGAGTTGCACCCAATAACAACAACAACAAACTTCGCAAGAAAGTTACTCCGGCTATCGGCCTTATGGAGGAACCTAACAGTTTACACCGAGATAATGGCTTCGGCCTTATATCTCAAATCAAGATTGCAGAAAGATGGCATCGGCCTTGTTTACTTTCGCACAAAATTCAACAAACCCAAAAGAAATAACCTTGAGACATTTTCACAAACAAATAGAGTGCAGAAAACATACTGTACTCTTAAGAAACACCAAGCCTTCGACTGAAAGCACAACACTGATTAAGCTTCACGAATTCGAGACTATCACCAAGAAAGATCTCCGGCAACAACCACCATGAGCGGAAGACGATAGCCACCAAGGAACGTACACGGCTCTGATACCATGTTAACGTATACTGAAATCCGAATCTGTAGTGAATACTCGAACAAGAAAAGGAGAAGAAAGAAGAGTTCTAGAGAGAGAATGAATGTTTAGAGAGAGAAACTTATATATTGATCTGACTTGAAGATTACAGTAATTCCATTACATCTTATATAGTTTGCACTACTTACATCAGTAACTATATCAGTTAGTTATAACACCTCTAACCAACATAACCACCAATAGTCTATTAGCTAAGCTAATGTGGCATTGCCAGCTGTTATTACTGTCAACATTGAAAACTTTGAGTTTTAACGATAAGGACAAAATAATGGGTAACGTGAATAAGACCAGGATTGACTTTTTAGTGTAAAAATGTGGTTTTTCGTTAAAGTGAACAGTACAATGAGTTTTTCATTAAAGTTCCAGGAAAAAAAAGGTCTTTAAAGAGGAAAACTTTGGTCGCACAGCATTAATCCCTATCATTCTCTTCCGAATCTCTTCTTCTCCATGTTTCTCCTAGCTTCTGACCACCTTCAACTTTAGGTTTGGTCCCTCATTCGCTCTGTCCAGAAAAAGATTTGTGATTGTGACTTGTGATCGCTCTCTTCCTCTATCGAGAAGAGCCTTTGTAGCATCTATTATTAGAAAAAATCTGAAAATAATGATGACAGTAGCGAACAAGAAAAATGAGAATGATGAGCCAAAGCACAAATTGAATTCGCTTTCTTAAGACTAAGTTGTTGCTCTCTCTTAGTTCAAAAATGGTTGAAAAACAAATTGTCTCCAGGATACTATGGTTTCAAACTCACTTGATATTATTTCTTAAGATTTGCACAGCATAAGAAATAATCTGAAATTTAGAGACAAGAAAGAAAGAAGAAAGGATATATACTGATTGTTGAACTCATGTTGTATTTATAGAACTCTAGATGATGTTTCATCAACAGTTGTAATCCTCCAATTCTATACCCAATCAGTTATATGAGTAGAAGGATGCATCATTTCATAATTTAATTGCAACCTTTAAGAACCATATACCCATTTGGTGATAGATATGTACATTTTCACCTCATTAATACACACAACTGTTCCAAACAATGTTTCTCATATTTTTGAAAATTTCCAACAATTCTCCCCAATTTCAAATATACGTACGTCTTCTATGATACTTCAAAATAAGTACATAGCCTATGAGGTGTCCTTAGACTTGAACACCTAGTTAGTCCAAATATATCAAAGCTAGGTGTTGTGGTAGTCACAACTTTGAACCAAGGACCTTATATGATTTAGCCGGATATATTGAACATACTTATTCTGTATCTCTCTAAAATTCTTTAACCCACGCTTTACGGCCGTGCGCATACCTTTTTCATAAGTAATCCTAGAGAAATATCATTTAATCTCTTTCGGAAGCGGCCAAACTCCCTTACTTTTATAGGTAAATCTATCTTAGATGTCCTTATCTTTACATCCTCGCTATTCGCTATAGATTTATTAAGAGTACAATACCATACTCAACCTCCACCAGATAAGTGTCCTTATGTTGCTAGAACCAATATAACATCTATGGTTGGAACCACAAATATTTTCTAGCATTCTTACATAATCACACCTTCGATTTGTTCTTACCCGTTGAACCAAAGCCTATATTTCAAAACTTTGGTTGGGTTTCTGTCGAAGTGATTGTCATTTAATAGACCTTAGTCCCATCACTTTTGATGTTTTATAAATCATGTCTTTGGCGAGCCCTTTCATCAAAGGATCCGCCAAATTCTCAATTGATTTAACATATGTCAAACTTATTACTCCACCACAAGGGAGTTGTTTTATATAATTGTGTCTAAGACCAATATGTCTAGACTTTTCATTGTACGTCTTGCTCGTTACACACGCAAGAAGTTGCTTGACTATCACAATAGATGGTAATTGAAGGAGTTGGCTTCTTCCATAAGGGAATTTCCATCACCAAATTTCTAATCCATTCACCTTCTTTACAAGCTGCTTCCAATGCAATCAACTCAGACTCCATTGCCGAGTGTGAAACGCATCCTTGTTTCTTGAATCTTCAAGAGATTGATCCTCCACTAAGAGTAAATATCCACCCACTTGTTGATTGGGACTCCATATCAATGTTCCAACTAGCGTCACTATATCCTTCTAAAACAGAAGGATAACCATGATAATGTAATCCATAACCAGTCGTTCCTTTCAAGTATCTAAATACTCGAGAAATCCTTTCCCAATGCTTACTACTCAACATTCCAATGGCAAAGGCTATATCGGGTCTTGTACAATACATATTAGATATAAATAAGACTCCCTATAATCCTTGAATATTGTAATTGTATATGCATGTGCCATTATTCTTTACTAGTTTAACACTAGAGTCATATGGAGTTGAAACTGGTTTTTGATCAAAATGATTAAATTTCCTTAGTATATTCTCAAACGTTGTACTAGTGCTATAGGAACATTGTTTCTTTTGATTTTGATTCCCAAAATTACATGTCTCCCCCATATCTTTCATGTCAAAAATAGTGGATAAAAGCTTTTCGGCTTTCATTACATACTCTAAGTTGGTTCCAAAATTTAACTTGTCATCTACGTATAAGCAATGACTCCACCATTGGTATCAAATTTATTATATATGCATTTGTCCGCGTTATTGACACGATAACCATTCGACAAAATTACACCATCAAAGTTCTCATGCCATTGCTGCTTGGGTGCTTGCTTTAAGCCATAGAAAGATTTAAAAAGTTTACAAACTTTATGTTCTTGACCCGGTTTAACATACCCTTCCGGTTGTTCAATATAAATTTCTTCATCTAGATCTCCATTCAAAAAAGTTGTTTTCACAACCACAGGATGGATTACTAGATTATGAATTGAAGCAAGAGAAATTAGTAATTGGATTGAACTAATCTGTGCCACTAGTGCATATGTGTCAAAGGAATCAATTCCTTTTGTCTATAAAACCTATTGCCACCAACTAGCTTTAAACCTATTTATTGAACCATATGTAGTTAATTTTCTTTGGGGTCTTTTGATATGGGTCCAAAGTAACTAAAAATTAGACTTATTTCAAAAGTCAAAAGTCACTAAAAATTGGATCTATTTCAAAAGTAGGTCTATAAAATTGGATCTATTTCAAATTTTCTCATTTTCTTTTAAATACTCATTTACAACCTATTGGTTTAGAGTCTTGTGGTAAATCCACCAACTTCCAAGTCCCATTCGATGTAATAGAATCTAATTCATCTTCAATTGCTTCTCTCCAGAATGATGCATCTGGTGAAGCGATTGCTTCATGAAAAGAAGATGGACCTCCTTCAGTATTCATATGAAGTCACGTTGGATTTCTTGTGTGGTATTCTATTAAGAATATAACACAACGTCAGTAAAGCTTCTGACCATATATTATTTGGGAGTCCATAACTTATTAATAATGAGTTAACCATTTCTTTAAGATTCTATTTTTTTCTTTTGGTCCGAATCTATACATCCAGAACGTAGGAATCAATAAATTCTGACCTTAAAAATTTGAACATACGGCTAAAAACTTTTATAGCTTTCAAAAGATTATACTTTGTTTTTTGCCGTAAAATCAAATTTTTGAGGCCCAAAATCATTTAATCCATGAGCTCCAGATGTATAGATTAGGAGATGTCCCATAGATCCAAGCGGACAAGTACAAGGAGTGTGAAAAGCTAAAGGTATCTGTTATCATTAGGGGTGGGCACTTAGAACCGAAAACCGAAACCGAAACACGAACCAAATCGAACCGCACCGAATGGTTTGGTTTTGCGGTTTTGGAACGGTTTCGGTTTTGAAACCAAACCGCAACATAGAAAATGGTTTGGTTTCGGTTTTGGCTTTTGAAAACCGCACCGAAACCAAACCGCACCGCAAATATTAATAAACATTTAATTAAATGTCCATATTAAATTTCATGTTTTAATTGGTTGTTTGTTAGAATCCATGCACTTAGTATGGACTCAACCACACTAAAATATCATCACTCATCACTTTCTTTCGTTCATTAACTTGAAGGACCTTTGTTATTTTATACCATCGCACACACACACACACATATATGTACCAGGGTGGACTAATCTTGTTATCAAGAGTCGAACAATGATCTAATGAAGTACACTCATTTGAAGCATGATATCACATATTCTAGTATGAAAGTTTCGCTCACTTATAATGAATTCAAAGTTATTCAACTTGTATTATGTTATACGTTGTACGAGACATTCTTTTGTTGCACAAACATGTTTTAACATCACAACTGCATACAACATGCTAATTGTTTATATAACAAATGCCTTTTTCCTATTGCTACTAGAAAATGCTTATTAATATGTTAAATTGCAAATTGTACATTTTTTCTTAAAAATCAAACCGAAACCGTTTGAAACCGCACCGAACCGAACCAAATGGTTTGGTTTCATTTCGGTTTTGGCTTCAAAACCGCACCGAACCGAACCGCAAAAAAATTCGGTTTCGGTTTTGGTTTCACTCAAAACCGCACCAAACCAAACCGTGCCCACCCCTAGTTATCATTTCCCCGACATAAACCATGTCAAAAACAGTTTTCTGAGATTTACTATGAGGAATAAAAACGCATTCAGAATTCACCTCGTACAAATCTTGATAGTAAAATTTCAAATACTGACATGAAATAATACTAATCTTTCTTCTCCCTCCTAGAGTCTCATACTTTCTGTTTTAACCCACACTGCATTACTACATAATACTGCAAATAAATTCCAAAATTTCAAACGCAAAGCCAAGCCCTGGTATTGCGCCGGGTACCAGGTCATGGCGGACCACAAATTTCTAGACACCCACAGTTAAAAAACACTTATTACAACAGCGTTGAGCTTCTACCATAAAACAAATCGTTCAATATCAGTCTGATAAAAAACAGAACGGTTTGCGACAGCCTCCACCATCAATATGCCTTCGTACTGACATAAACTTCAATTAAGATGGCACTGCATACAAAGAAGATTGTACATTAGGAACGCGTCAATTCAGTTAATCACCTGTAAGAAGCACAGGAAAGGGCTAGATGCGAGTAGAAATTTAGAATTATAGTCTGACTTGCAATAATGATCGACATATTCGAACTGGTAAACTAAACAAGGAAGAAATTGAGGGGTATTTAATGGAAAGAGTAGGAGAATATCAACCAATTACCGCCATGTGGTTAAGTTGATAACTGTTTTCAATTGAAAAATAAAGTGTTGTACCGTCATGATCCAAATCCAATCAGAGAAGATAGTTAAATGTGATACAGATGCTTCTGTTTCATAATTCCAATCAGTTATTTTCTGACCTTTAGACCAAAAACCATCAAACACATAGAAAACAAGGATGAACCGCTATAAACTATCAAAGTTGACTAAAGCAAAACAACACGAAAAATTTTTAATCAAGCAAATAGTACATACTGTATGTGGCAGTGTCAATCTGTTCAGGAAGCTCCTTTATATCAACCTCAAACCTTTCCTGAACCTGCATTTGCATACCCAATAAGTTTAAAACAACCGCAGAATTGCAATAAACAGAAGAGAACATACGAGGAAAACTAATTTCGTACATCATTTAGAACATCGGAGTCTGCTGCGGATGAAACAAACGTAATTGCAAGACCTTTGGTGCCAAACCTACCAGCTCTGCCAACCTGTCAGAATTTTGATGTGAAAGCAAGAAGTTAGATCCAAGATATATCACGAATGTGTTAGCTCTTCATTGTCATGTTAATTGTCATGATACTACGACCATCCAAACATATCTTTGAAACAGGCACAATCTAAATAATCTTATTCCATACTCAAAAATTATAATATAACACATAACATAGCAGATACACTACATATGAAGATAAATTAGCTGCTAGCCATTCACATACGAGATACAAAAGGTGTAATAGAACAGATAAATTAATTTGCATCTTACTCTATATTTATATGAATGGTGAACCACACCGCAGAAATGATCATCCATTTTGATCATCAAAATATATTTTCAATCAGGCCTCTCGTTTTCTCGCCGCTACAAGTAACCCCAAAAGAATAAACCCCAATCCTTTCTCAGTCTTCCCTTTTATGGAAAGGAACCGAAGGCAAATAATTATGTAACACAATACCCCAAAAGAAAAGACAAACAGATACTAACCAAAAGACAATACAAAAGCTAAAATTCAGTTAGACAATAAACTTATCAAACCAAGAAAATAATATCAACCTACCCTGTGTAAATAAGTGTCAGCAGAATCTGGCATGTCGTAGTTGATAACAATGTTAACACGTTCGATGTCGATTCCTCTACCGACTAAATCAGTTGCCACAAGAATCCTGTTCTGACCCTCCTTGAATCCTTTGTACCGCTTCAACCTACAAAAGAGATACAATTTAAGATTAAAAGCTGAACCTCCCAAATTGAAAATAACTTGGCCAAAAAATGTTGACAGTTCAACAAGACATCAAACAAGACACAAGGGGAAGCAGGGGAGAGAGTACCCATGGCCTTAAACTTCGATTTAAAAGTATGAAAAAGCTCGAAAGCAGAAGAGTCCTTAGGCATGCAACTTGAGAAGAAAAATTTATAAAACACAGGGCAACTATATAGAGAGAACAAAAATAGAAAACACTGAAACATTTACTTTACACATAAACACAGTAGGAAAAAACACCTAGGCAAAGCTTGTTTGCTAATAGTTTGTATCAAATTTTATAGAACGGTTACAAAACTTTGATTTTAAGATGGTAAATGACATAAACTACTAGGATCAACTAAAGCAAAAGTAGGGTAATGAAACATCCAAAATCCAATATCAACAAAGCTTGTGACAAAAAGGTTTCAGAGTAACAAAAACTACAAAATCCACACGGAATAATATGAAATAAAAATATATAGGAATTAGTAGCAAACCTTTCTTCTTGGTTCATTCCAGAATGGATGCATATAGAGGGAAAGTTACACTCTGAAAGTAACTTGTTCAGTTCGGCAGCTCTGCTAACGCTTTTGACGAAGATAACAACTTGATTGAAGTCCAATGCGTCAAGGAGGTCATTCAATTTGCGGTTCTTCTCTGCCTCAGTTAACTTGATGTAGTGCTGAAATTTTAGATCACAGAGGTAAGATCCTTGTTTATTTTTATAAAGAAACAGTGAAAGGTAAGATTTATATGAATGAATAAGTGTAATCAACTAAAAGCCCACTTGAAAAATACATACCTGCACTAGACCATGCAAGGTCAACTTGGCTTCATCATCAACATATATTTCCATAGGCTGAAAGGAACAAATGTCACAGTAAATCATATTAGGGGCCTTCCTCAAGCTAATAGAATCCAGAACGAAATGAATGACGGATGCACATCTCCTGAATCAAGATTCTGCTCCATCTGTTTTGTCTCCTTGAAGATACTTTTTCTAAATCACTTTAAGCCACCACCACTGGCGCTTACAATCTATTAATAAATTTGACTGCTGACCAAAGATCATCCCAGTGGACACCAACATGAACGCCCGCGCTCCCCAACACCACCCACCCACGCAACCGCTCTCACCCTTGACTGGAAACAACCCCCAACACCCTGGACTATAAAGTTAAACCCACAAGATGACTTGCTAAAAACAAAAAAGCCAAACCCAACAAGGGAGATAAACCTAAGGAAATACTAATGCAGAACGCAAGGCACTTATCCCACTCAACTGAGAGAACTCCTAGTAGATGGCCTCCTTTGTGCCTTACTTTTGCTTTTATACTCCAGATGAACACCCTTGTCAAGCCGCAAATTCCAAATAAACGGCTGACTGTTGTGGTATCCATATAAACAAGATGCCAACGGTAAGTACGTCATGCAACCACCGGATTCGACTTAATTACAAAATCTCTCGGAGAATGTGGGATTATGAAAAAAGAGACTTCAAAATTGAAGTAGATTCGGCCATGGGACATTACATCTTGCATAAATTTCTTGCAAACCGGGCGGATGTCTTTGCTGAGTGTTGCGGAAAACATCATCACTTGCTTATCGTGAGGCGTCATCTTGAAGATCTCCTGCACATCTCTCCGCATGTCTGCATTGAGTAGAAGCAAATATTAAGATGTGGGTTCACTAATGAGAGATACATGAAAAACAAAGCACAACCATAAATTCATAATAGGTAAAATCCATACCAAGTGATTCAAGCATCTTGTCACATTCATCAAGAATAAAATGCCTCACGTTTTTCAACGACAGGTCTTTATCTCTTGCCAGTGCTAGTATTCTTCCAGGAGTTCCGACAACAATGTGCGGGCATTCGTTTTTCAGTAAATCTTTGTGAAGTTTGATACTGACACCACCATAGAAGACAGCAACCTTGAGATCAGGCAGGTATGTACTGAACCTCTCAAATTCATGACAAATCTACACAGAATTCAATAGCTCATTAGTATATATAAACATGAATAGAAGCCAAAAGTTCAATGACACATTACAATCATAAGAAAAAATTCAGATCCCAAATGCACCTGGTATGCTAATTCTCTAGTATGGCAAAGGACAAGTGCAGATACTTGGCCTGCAACAGGGTCAATCTGCTGCAAAGTTGATAGAACAAAAACAGCAGTTTTTCCCATCCCAGATTTAGCCTGACATATAACATCCATCCCCAGGATAGCTTGAGGAATACATTCATGTTGCACTGATGAACCAAAGAAAACCGCATCGAAGGAACCATTGGTAAGTAAAACATAACGTCTCCGATCTTTTTATGAAAGTCTAAACTCTAATAGTTCTCTGAATTCAAGATTATGATAGTAGGACAAATTACCTGGAAAAAATAAATCAAACTGAATTAGAACTAAGCACAGAACGGAAAGAAAAGATCTACTGAACTAGTTAGTGTATAGCAATTCAAGATGTTAAAAAATTCACCGACAAAGAAATAGATTGATAAAAATAACATAATGGGAATTCACAAATACTTGTATGACCAAAACATAATCATAAATTTCACTGATAAAATAAAAAAATCTACATAACATGGTTTGACTTCCGCAAGAAAATAACAATAAAAAAGTCTTAAGTTCAAGAGCTTGCCTTCAGAAGGATGCTCAAATCCAGAGTCGACAATAGCACGAAGAAGTTCAGGCTTCAAAAGGAAATCTCTGAACCCTGAACTGTGAATTCCAACATAACCCCTGCACAAAAGCAATAACAAACGTAACAAATTAGACCTAAATAATGTTAAATTGCAATCAGAATACTACTTCGTCACGATCAGAGTTTGAATTACAGCAACCATATGCAAGCAACAGATAATACGCAATTAGCAGAAGGAAAAGGTTGAATTTTTAATTCCGATAATATCAAACAACGAACTAAAAGAAAATAGGAAAGCAAATCTATAGAATAAAAGCTCACTTTTTGGGGGCTTCTCCGTTGACTTTAGCTGCGGAGTCGGGGGCCTTCTCCTCCTCTTCTTCGTAATCGACGAGCTCCTCGTCGTAGACGTCGTCCCTAGTTTCGCCCATGTTCTGCTGAGAGATAGGGACCTCCAATTAGGGTTTTTCGAAGCTCAAGTCGCAAATTAGGGTTTTGAAATTTGAATCGGAGCAATTAGGGTTTTGGAGTTATACCTGAGGTCGAATTAAGAGTGAAAGTATGGATTTTTAAAGATTCTGCAACTGAAAAAGTTAGATGAAAACGCGAATTTTGAAATTTTTGTCGTTAGAGAGAGACGAGAGAGAGAGAGAGAGAGAGGGACGAGACCTCGACGAAAGAGGAGAGCCGGAGAGAGTGTGAGAGATAGGGTTGCAGTAACTGGGAGGCGGATATATATACGTAACCACGCCCCAAAATTGCCCTTCGTGTCTGTCAATAATTGCAACAAGATTTTCTCAAAAAGAATCTTCTTTTGTTACTGTCATCTTCTTTATTTGCAAATGAGAGGTATTAAATTATATTCTTATCAAAAGTGGTAGAGTTGGTAGTTGCATTTGTTTTTTGTTTTAATTATGTGCGGGAGAAAAAAAAAATTACAAGACTCACATGAGACGAATATTACCCTCTATTAAAATTATTGTGATTCTTAACTAAACACAAAAATAAAAAAGTATGTAATGCACCTATTACAATCCGTAATGCATAATTGAAAAATCCAAGTTTTAGATTGATTTGAGAGAAATTGATCTAATACTTATTTCTTTTTATCTTTAATAATGATTTATGATTTTCTCGATCCAAACAAGTAAATAGCTGAGGAGTTTAGATAGAGGCCAATAATGTCATTGTACGAAGACTTGACCTTAAACCATGTACCACCACTTCCTGAACCCTATTGGGCTTTTTACTTGTCAGTTGTAACATATCTCCAAAATTGCACCCAATTTCCAGCCTTTCAAGCCAATAAGTCCAAAAACGATCCCTTCAAGATGAGACCCTCTTGTCCTAGTTTCCACTTTGTTGGATGATCTCCGTGTCGACAGCTTTTTAGCTTCCAGCCACATCATCCTCAACTCAAATAAGGATTCTTGAATTAGTTGATGCCCCTGAGTTACGCCACTTACATGATTGCATTCTTTTCCCTCAAAAGGGTGAAATGAAGCTTCACGGACACTTCACTTTGGTAACCGTAT